>JAYEVE010000610.1:0-600000 GCA_036346375.1 Guadua angustifolia | reverse complement strand
ACCGGTTTAAAACTAAGTCACCGAAATTTACAAAATTTCGGCATGACCTCTCTAGAAAGTAGGACATCCACTCAGCAGACAGAAAATATTTTTCAGTTATAATATGACTCTAGCAGGTCCTTAGTTAATCAATCACACACCCAACAGAAAAAAAATAATAAGTTTCACCCCGACAAACAATACATTACAACCGAATTAGTTACATCCAGAATTAATGAATTGGTTAAATAAATGGTTGAGAACCGAAGTTGTGCACGTGAAACTACTCCCAACCTGACGAGCCAGCTTCAGCACCTAAGACAAGAAACAAACAGGCGTGAGTCCAAGACTCAGCAAAATGCAATAATAACGAATAGTAATGAGTTCAACTGAATTACATACACTTTAGAATTTAATCTAGCTATTTCTAAAGCGAAATCATCAAGTACAAGTAGTAAATAACTCCACTTACCACAACCAACTAAAAAAAAGCGTAGGAAAACCTTACCCATGCCTCAATAACATTTCTGGAGGAGCTCACGGCTCACTCCTCAACCTGTCACTTCCAATCTCATCAATTAACATTTATCAATTTCAACATAATGCAATGCAATGCGTTTATGCTC
This sequence comes from Guadua angustifolia, assembly GCA_036346375.1. Lineage (NCBI taxonomy): Eukaryota > Viridiplantae > Streptophyta > Magnoliopsida > Poales > Poaceae > Guadua > Guadua angustifolia. The sequence goes on along the minus strand of JAYEVE010000610.1, from coordinate 599,395 downwards.
TTATGCTTTCATGCTCCAAATACAACCTTTTAGCCTATACCGGTATAGATGAGTGCACACCCGTCGGTGTGCACCCTCTCATTCCCAACCATCCCGTGGCGGGGCCTACTCTTACTGACTCGCTCCCATCCGTGGATGGGACTACGAGGTAGGACTTTTGTACTCACTACGTGTGAGTACAGAGGCCCCCATCAACATGGGACGCCTCTTCTGTAATGAATGCACATATGCAAATGATGCTTATGAATAATTCATACACGGTATCGAACTCAATGGCTCTGAACTATGACAAAAACTTAAGCATAAGCACCACATGGTTCCAGTCTCATCATCAGCAGTGGGGAACACCCCACAAGCAATTATTATTAACATATCATCACAAGTGTTACTTTCAAAGCCACAATATGCATTCTCATGAAATGAGGAATTCTAGTATTTCTCATAGACACAAATCTTCATTTCCATAAGCATAATACAAACATTCTTTTAGGTATTACTCACACACACAATATATAATTGTCATGCTTAGAATATATGCAAAGGAACTCAACCTATTAACATTCGAACGGATGCGCCTACATCCCTTCCCTCAACATTTCATTATACGAGATTTCTTTATATGATTCATTCTTTAGCCATTCTCATAACACGATTATCATTTGTGTTTGCACGAGCATTAATCTATTTCTTAATGTAAACCGCAGCATACACATACACACATGACAAGCACGCATTCATCTCATTTCCCCTAATAGCAATATAAAGTTGCACTTGCCTTTACCGATTCGCGAGGCAACTCAGAGTCGAGGTCACCCCTGAAGACATTCTCCCTGAAAAAGAACGTTACGCACAAGAATGGATCAAAGTCCGACTTGCTACCTCAAAGCATGATGAAATCTCATCTTTTGCCAAAACAGACCCAATTCCCACTAATGGGAACTCCAGGCAACCCAAATAGACAGCAGGCATTAAACCTTAATAATAGGAGAACACACTGACAAATCCCTCAATTTGGGATCTTATGACTAACCATTACCAGGGTAAGAAGGGTATTACAGAAGCTCAAACACAAATGTAAATATATATATATATATATATTCCTTTTTGGCTTATGACAGATCAATTACACCTTCTAGGCTACATTATGATAATTAAACACAACTAAGCAGCAAGCCTGAACATACCATTCGAGACTAAACACCTCTTTTACACCCATAAAACACCTTGCACAAGACTACACACCTAATCATGAGCATATAAACTTTCAATTCAAGATCATCAACCATATTCTATATTTCAATAAAATGAACAATGTAGCCTCAAGATCATACTGCCAGGAATAGGTAGATTAAGGTGTCAACATCAAGATGTCCTCCCAAGAGTAAGAAAAGTCTAAATTTGAGATCACATACACATAATATAGTTTAAGACAGTCACCCACATAAATTGGCTACCTCAAAAACATATGGCCTACCACCAATTTCTCACAGAAATTTCGAAAAAATAGCTTAATACTCTCTGCTGCGATCGAGATACATACACATAGATTTATCAATGCATCGTGCTTGCATTTCAAAACAAAATTCTAGCTAGGCATTTGCACAAACACTTGGCATGCAAGCAAATATACCTTCAAATTTCTTGGCTTGGGAAGAAGGCCAAGGGAGGAGGGGCCGTCGGCCGCGGGAGGAGCTGGTCAGGCAGCACTGGCGACGGCAAGAATGGCCGACGGGCAACACAGCATGGTCAAAAGCGAGGCGGTGGCGGAGGAGCCGGAGGCGCTGGCGCTGGCGGGAGGCGACGGACGCCGGGCGGCCGCCGAGGTGGTCGGGCAGGCCGGCACGGGAAGCCAGCCGACGGCGAGCTTTGGGCGAAGCCTTCAGCAAGGCCGGCCAAGGCAGGGAAGTCAAGGCTCGGGAGGCAACATGCTCTGGGGAGGCAGAGCATGGAGGCGCGAGGTCGGCCGGGGGAGGCTCGCCGACCGGAAGAGACGCCATGTGAAGGAGGCTAGTTCGGCGGGAGCGCGCACACTGCCAAGATAAGCCCAGGGCGGCCGGAGGAGCCCTCCTGGCTCTCTCTCTCTGTTTTTTTTTTCTAGGGTTTCAATTAAACCCTCTCATCCTTTTATACTCCAACAATTGAGTGCTAAAATAAAAGGCTAAGGGGGAAAATGTAAATAACACTACACAACAATTCTAAAGGCCACAAACCCTGGTAAAATGCTTTGCAGTATTACAGCTTCCTCACCCAATCACAATCAAATTCCTCTATTCAATTTCAGTTTTCATTTGCTGTGGAATTCTACCACCTAGCTCCATACCGAGCCGCTGCATTTCGCCGGTGTGCCACCACCACGGGCTATCATAGCTCAAACCGCCACCACCTACGGCTTCCTTGGAGTCTCGGGATTCCATTTTATACCTGGCCCCTTTCTCCCTGTAGCCACCGTCCGAAGCCCACCGAGCCGCAGCCATGGCGCCTGCAGTGCGAGCTGATGCTCCCCTGTTTTGAGTTTTGCTCCCACAGACTGGTGGGCATAGCTGCAACAGAGCCATCTCTAGGTATGGCAATAGCATTTGTAGTCCCTTTGGTTCTATGGCAAGTAGAACCATAACATGAGTAGTACATTACAAAAGTTTCAAATAAATTAAGGTGTTCTCGCTACAACTTAAAACCTAAGACAAACAATAGAGCCATCACCAGTAAGGTTACAGGCATCACCAGTAAGGTTCAAATGATCCTTGCTCATATATATATATATAGCCATCATACAATGTTTTGCAAATAAAAACATATGATTTTACATAATAGAAATGGTTTACATAGTATATATTGCTTTCTACTATCCAAAAAAAATATATTACTATCTATTACATGAATTACTATATCCTGTGTAAACAATCTTTGTCTTATAAAATATATGAAAATCATATGTATCAGTTTTAAAAATTCACAAAAATTACTATATGTAGAGGAGATGAGTTTCTACAAACTTGTAAAATTTGAAGACCAAACTTAATACCATTTGAATGATATGAAATTAATATGCGCTAATCAGTAATGAATAGTAAATTTGTTCTTTTCATATCTTTCAAACTGAGTTTGGTCTTTAAATTTTACAAAGTTGTAGAAACTTACATCTCTTATATATGATAATTTTTTGAGAATTTTCCTTGTTTATTGCGTACATTTTTCTTAAACAAAACCTTACTGTAAACTTCACTTTGGCATTAGGCCCATTACAAGATTATCATACGTAAGGTGAGCATTAGGCCCATCACTTTGGCATTAGGCCGAAGGTGAGCGTGCCGGCCCGGGCTGGCCCGACACCCACCTCTTCGCGATACGTAAGTACAAGCTAGGTAAATAACAGCACCATGACTGCATGCGGGATGAAACTTTAGTAGTATTATTCTTGGTCGATATTACTCCATCTGTGTGGTACTAGAGGAAGAAAAACATAATTGTCATGCTCACCAAGTAAGTTGATTATCAGCAGGAAACAGTTGAATGGATACAAATCAGTGTGCAGCTTCCTTGATGCTTCCAGCTGTCTAATCTTCCTTACGAAAATGTCAGTTAGCTCCACTCCTCTCCACCAGACAGATGTGAAGATGTGAAGGAAGCGTAATTATATATGAATGCACGAATGCCCGCGCCATCTTGCAGCAGGTTGGTAACAGTACTATCCCTTGATTTTCTTCCTCTATTACACGTCAGCAGGACTTGTCGATCGTGTATTTGGTCCTTGTGCACTGCACGCACGTTGACGCCACCAGCCAAGTTGCCCTGCCACTTTCCCCTGTGCTTCTGCCTCACTACCATCGCGAACGTATCGCCTCTGTAAACCCTTAGGCCATTTCCAGTACATGGTTTTATTTTTTTTAGTTTTCAAGAGTACCACATCAGTTTTTATCTAGATAACCGTGTATTTTAAGTTTTATCTAGATAAAACTCTCTCACCTCCCATAAAACTCTCTCTTTATAATTACCTTGCCATGTCACCAAACATGATGATGTGTCATATCATTTAATGAGAATGAAACTCCCATTGTGAATGGCCTTAGAGCAGTCCCAACCCTTCACTTCAGCTGGTGTTCATAGAATTAATTATGCTGTCAACTAAGCAAAAATATGATGTGGCATAGGAATTAAGGAAGGAGAGAAGGAAAATAAAGAAACCGTGTCTCATACAAGAAACCGGGTCGATCTGGTACAAGACACAAGAAACGAGCAAAAGCAGGTTGGGCGTTTACTGCTTACTAAGTTGTGTTTGTAGTGCATCGTTGGTTTATCGCTTTCTCTCTCTAGACATCGCTTCATGAAAACCATGGGTTGGAAAACTATGCATTAGTTTCTTGTTTTTTCTCTCCTCTAGACACTGCTTATGAAAACTATGGATTGAGACTGCCCTTATAACCCTGCTCTCCTGTCCAGTCAGTCTATCCAAACTCGGAGGGGATCAGTCGATCTCGGCAAGTTCCCATGGATTGGATTGGATCGAGTAGCATCCTGGAAAATTCCTTATACCTCTCGATCGATGTTAGTTGCAAATTAAGACGTGTTTCCTGAAAATATCGCCCGCTATTTCCTCGCTAGTTCCCCGCCTATATTCTTCTCGATCCTCCTTTTGCATGGTCGGTGACTCAGACAGAAGCATTTCAGCTGCACGTACAAATCATATATAACTAGTGCTTAATCCTTGCCAGCTAGATGCCCTGTCTCGTTCTACTGATTCATACAATTTCGTTTCATTGGTAGTTGTGATCTATAGTTATCTGTAATCATTGGTAGTTGTGATCTATAGTTATCTGTAATCCATAGCTCATATAAGAGAAGATGAGAAAACAGAAAAGCTGCGAAGGTGTGGCAGCACAAAAACTCTTGTCGATCAGGCTGATTCCAGCATAAAAATAAATTCCAGTATATATTAATCATCGAATTATGCTAGAAAAATAATCTCATAGATATGAAACTTCCAATGTGTGCTAAATATCGGGTTGAATAATTTATGAAAGTTCATATACGTAGAAAATCAATTTCAAGGATTTAATATAAATTTTCAAAATTTATTAACTATTTTTGGAATTTCAAAGGACTTCAGCGTTCACAAAGAAATATTATTACAACTGGCCGTAATTAATCATAACTTCGGACTTAAAATGCAAAATCATCCTTTTAGTTCCTTTTTCCTTTTCTTCCTTTTTTTTTCTTTCCCGTTTGAAAAAACGACCGGGGCACTACGTGCGTGCAACGGGCACGCGGCGAGGACGACGCCCTGTGGGGGCATGGGCACGGCGCGGCGGCGGGCGCGCCATAGGGACTGGACCCAGCAGGGATGCGAACACGGCCTAGCGGCAAGCGCTACTGGCGTGGCCGGTGTAATTAACCTTTTCCCTAATGAACAGTAATAACAAAATCCCTAATTTCTTGATTAGATTAAACTAGTGATCTAGGTAATTAGGAAAATTAATCTACAGGATTAAAGACTGTTTAGATACGATTAGCTTACATACAGCTTAATAAAAATTAATCGCTTGATACTGGTCAAAATTTCAATACAGTGTAGATTGATGTAGACAGGAAAATCTTGTTCAGCCTCGTGTGTGTCAGTGTGTGCCAACTATGTCATCAAGGCAGGGCACCGCTCCTCTGTTTCTTTTCAGTCATCGGGTTTCACCATGATCAGCTTGTTCTTTTCAGTCATGATGTCTCCAACTTTAGTAGACTTGGAAGATCATCCCTGCGGTTGTGTTGCGCATAGATTTGACAGCATCTCAGACACTGTCATCCGTGGTGCATGCACCAGAGCCATGATCGATCAGCACTCTTCCTTTTAGACTTCAAACTATCTGCTACGGTGGCGGTCTCAAACTGATATGAAGCGCTAAAATACAGCAGGCCAGGAGCATAGCTGGTTTTGGAGCACTAGTGTCTTGGTGTGTTGCAGAACAGCAGATTTGAGCAGACTATCATGTGATCCAATTGCTTGAATTGGTCGTCGCATTTTCTTTGAATAATGGAGTAACGGTGTAACGCTAGCTGATGCAACGCCCGGGGACGGGATAAAACAAGCCAGCTGCTACTTAATTGCATTATTCAGGGAACCCATCCCGATGATCATCATCGGCTCGGATGGGGAACTGAGGACAGATGGATCTGGTGACACCTTGGATGTCGGAGGACATGAGGTCCACAAGAGGGAGGTCTCAACTCCCGGCCGCCATCTCCAGCTCGCCGCTGCAACTTCAAGAAGAGGAGATAGATTCGGATCCACCTACACACAGATAGAGTCCAATCATATTTAGACTTCAAATCCACCTCTATCTTAACAATTACTTATTGAGTGTCCCTACGTTGTTACGGAACCCAAACTTCATCATAAATATTATTTACATTACCTGCATTCATCTTGTGAAGCATATAAAAGAATGTTGAATTATCGAGTTCCTTATGTATTAATTAGCTGAAAAGTTCATATGCTATTGCTACTGACCGACTACTCTTATCTATAGTCGAAAGACCGCATGTTGTTGCAGCACTAACCAATTACTACTGAGTACTAACCATGTCATTGTAACATCCAAAAATTTCAAAAATAGTAAAAATGAAAATTTAGAGTTTTAAAATGGAATTGAGTAAACATTTCAACTGAAACAAAGATTTTTTATTTTAAATATCATCTTTTACTTTATTTTTTAGTATTTCAACCAAAAAGAAAAAGAACAAGTTACTACATTAAAACTGTTCACCCAAAATAAACAAACCTTGAAAATGAGTTGAAAAAGTAATCTTATTTTGAATTCTCATCTTTTCTGAAACTTTTTCCAATCTTATAAATTATTCTTGGTTTTTTACTTTAAAAGAAAAAAATCAATCGATGAAATTAGTAAAATAGTAAAAGTAAAAAAGTAAAAAGAAAACAAAAATGCCATTAAACATTGGAAATTCTCCATCACATTTTTTCAGCTGTGCAAAGATTTTTAATGAATTAGGTAAAGAAGTAAATACTGAAGTGACATGTTATAATTTCAAAATAGTGGTATGCCAGAATTTTAAAACAATATTCAAAGCTTATATCTGGCTAGAAATTTTACCATCTCTCCCTCACAACATTATTAACTACTGCTAAAAATATCAAAAAATAATAACCACATCTAGTGCCTTTTAAAATTCAAAAATAGAGAACATGAAAATCTAAAATCTGCAATGTTAGAATAATAGAAAATAAATGCGAATGATATGGATGTAAAATTTTTACACAAGAAATATAAGCCCACATAAGACTCTCCCAAAGATTTCCAAAATTTCTTGAATTCATCTTCATCCCCAAATAAAGTAAAAACATAAATGAACACATAAAGCCGCAAGTAACAAGCTATAGAAAATAATTTTATAAAATACTAGGACTAGCAATACATATAACTATAATTTTTCAGAATTTTTGCTAAGCATTTGAATGTCCTAAAAATCCAAAAACAGTTTGAAATCTGTCAAATTTGAAGAATTTTTATTTGAAAAATACAATAGGGAATTGAATGAAACTAAAGTAAATGGAAACTAGGGTCTCTGGTCTATCTGTAAAAAAATTTCTAGAAATTTCCAAACCCCTCATGGCCACTTTCGGAACTAACCAAACTACCTAACCATTCTGTCTCACTTTTATTGCAATGCAACAGTGTGAGCTAGATATATTCGATGAAATGCCAGCACAGTCGAAGCTACCAATGGGCTACGCCCAGGTCGGGGCCAATAGCTAGCCACCTTCTCTCCCCTTGGCTCGGCCACGCGCTGCCATGGCAGAGAAATGCTGCCACGCGGCCGGAGCGAGCCGATTAGAGCACCCGACAGATCATTTCCCAATTGCATCTAGTCTGGAGCTTCTCTATGATACCCCGGGAAACCAGGGAAGCTTGTGCCACCATCCTCTTTCCTATTTGCAAGAACCAGAGAAGGAGAGGGAAAACCGAAATCAAACCGTTCAGAGGGGCAAAACCCAAATACATCCCACCGGTGAGCCAAACTCAAATTCCATGGTCATAACGCATCTTGGTGAGTCCAGAGACTCAAACCATGCTTTGGTTTCAGCTCCTCTTAACCGGAAGACCACCGCACCAGAGCTCGCCTTCCTCAAGTCCGGCGCAAGGCGGCAGCCTCCCTCCGCCTTTCTTGCCAAGAAGAAACTGGCAAAACGTCAAATAGCACGCGTTTGAGTTCAATTCGGCCTGCTCATGTTGATCTCCATTCGAACGAACCTTTTGCCGCACGTCGCCGGTGGTAGATCTCCACGGCTCGCCTTCTCCGCCGCCGAAGCATTCACCAGGTCCCTCTCGGCTCCCTCATGCTATCTAGATCCCCGGTTAGCCGTATTTACCCTCACCTCGCCGTCGGCGATCATGGCGCCGCCCTGCCCTATTCTCTCTCTCTCTGCTTTGAGGGTCCCAGTCGGTAGCCTGTGCAAACGGTTTCAGTTCAAATGGATAAGGCGCCTCTTCAGTTAGAAGGCGTATTTCTTTTTTTTTCAATCTTTTTCTACACCGGCCTAAGTTCATTTGTGTATATCTTTTGCTAGGAAAGTCAAAGTTAAGTAAAGAAGTTTCTAAATTTATTTTAAATCATGAAGATTCAGAATATACAATAATATTTAATTGTTCATAACATTTTTGTCGGGGATTGGATAATTACTATCGGGGATCGGATAATTACCATAAAGACCATCATGCCCCAACAACCCTTCTTCAGCCGACCATGCTTCCCCTTGGATGTTGTCCCCAAGGAAGATCCTCAAATGGACCAGCTACTGGCTCCACCCCGACCATGTTCGCATGCCCGTCCACGAGCATGCGGCAAAGCTCTTCGAGCATGGTTGCTTGGGCTTGCGGCAAAGGTCGGTCACGACCAAGGAAGAACCCCGAGCATGCCCCGAAGGTCGTGCTCGGGCTGTAAGAGCGACATGGCGGTAGTTGCGCTAGCCGTTACGCCATGATTCGGGCCCATCACATCCGCGATGTTGCGTGGCAAAAATAAAGCGGCAGTTGCTGCCACGCGCGGATACGTAAGGGTGTGACATTCGGATGTGGTCATTTTGGTCGCCTACAAATACCTCTTCAATTCACAGCATAAGGACAAGAGAAAAAGAGAGAGAAAACGGCGGGAACAAGAGAAAAAGAGAGAGAAAAGGAGGCCAACGTAGAAAAGCATATAGGCACCATAATAGTCGACAGGAGGCCACTCCGTAGCACTTTTTGTAATACGCGTAGGCATGATATGCTCTGCCAGACCCTTGTAAGCGTCAAGATAGTGAGCAAAGAGCACTGGACGTAGGGCTGTTATCTCGATCGTGAGAGGCCCAAACCAGTATAAAACCCTCTTGTCCATCATTCTTTTGTAGCTTGACCTCCTCCCGCGGCATTCTTCGGACGCTAACCCTTCACGTGAAAAGGGGGCCTGGTTGATCCCTCAATCAACAAGTAAGCTCGGTGAGGGGCCCGTTCCCCAAACGCTGACAATTTTAAATTAATTAGGTTAAAGTTTGCATAAACCCCTTTTATGGACCTATTGCATCTATAAAGATTTCAACTCCTAAAATCATGAAATTCTTCTCATATGTTCTTGTAGACATGAGTGTTCCATTTCTACAAAAACATCTAGATTTGAATTCAATTTGAACCAAAGTTGAATATAGAATGCTTTCTTACATAGAAAGTCAAATAGTTAAAACTTGGATAAAATAACTTCAAATTTTGGTAAAACCAATTTGGATACACTCCTGAGTTTACAAGGATCCTAAATATATAAAAACATTTAAGTTTTACTATAGTTTGCGATGTTTGCTCATTAGACGAAGTTTTAACACGAGAAAGGTTCGAATAGTCATAGCTTGTGCAAACGAACTTTAAATTCGATGAAACCAAATCCTAGGATCTTAGAAAGTGATATCCTTTCTTGCCGTGTAAAAATAACTCATACTTATGCTACATTGAAATGTACAGACAAGACAACACAGTACAAACAATGGAAGAAGCAATAGCATGCTGATATACATCTGCCAATATTACACTTGGAATTGAAGATCCTAACTTGCACGACATGAAGAAAAAAGATGTCGGTTTACAAAACAAGCATTAGTTGATTAATCAATTAAGATTACTCAAATGTTTGTGCTAGCTAAGGGAAAATTGTCTAAACTTAATAGAAGCTAAGAATACAAATCGAGTAGAATATCTTAGAACCTAAAGGATGTCAGTTGAGAGCACTACACTGTGGCTCACCACCCTACCAAGCCCTAGTTCTAGCTATGTGTATGTGCCCTATCCACATGTTTTCCTCTTGATCGCCTCGCAGACATCACTATCGCCATCAGCGAATACTGCTGGAGTTCCCGTGGATCCAATCAAGCTTCCACATCCAATTTGCATCTCGACAGTATGAGCCACTCAACTCGGATCTACGACAACGCTGCAGACTTGGATTATTGATGCTGCTATCAAAGTCATGGCCAACTAATGCGGCCACAAATTTAGGACCTCGCTCTTCACCTTCGATTGCTACCTAAGGCCACGCGCTATAGCGGAATGCTTCCACGCGTAGAGTGGCCTTCCTTGTCCATTGCACTGGCCATACACTCTCGCTTCCTCCACATCATGCGCTATCACACTGCAACCCTAATCTGCCATCGTCGAACCTTGATCTGGTGCTACTGCATCATCTGCACAGATTGGATTGCACGAATTGGGAAACGAAGGAAGGGGGCAGAGATCAGGATGTGAGGGAAGGGAGAGGTGTTGGGGTTGGGAGAAATTGCGCAAGAAGAGAGAAAGGCATGGGAAGGTAGTTGTTTTGGAGACGTGGAAACTGGGAAGACAGTTGTCGAGTATGAGAGGGTGGCGAGAAAGTCTACAGCTCTAAGGGACTGGAGCAACTCACTGACTCGGGTGGCCAGTTGACAGGAACATGGGATCATGTGGATGATGTGTGGGGGTAAACTCCATCTTTTATTAGTTGAGATTAAGATATCTAATAGGGCTCACCGCCTATTAGGCTCGCAACGTGTCTACGCTGTGCCACTCAAGCAAGCCCTTGCCCCTCCTCCCAAAACAGTCGCAGCTGCCGCTTCATTGTGGAGATCGATTGTTGTCTGACACATGTGTGGAGCTTGTGCTCGGTGGACGAGCCTAGTCATGATCGCCCAATCTAGGAGCACGTGGTCGGGGAGGACCTCGACTGGTTCGATGGTAGCAATTATGTTCCAAAACCCCATGTTGTTGCCCTACTGCTAGAGATGCAGTCGTCGCCGCCGACGATAACAACTTGGATATTCATGCCTAGCGGCGGCAGCGAAGGGCTTACTTTCATTCGATTCTTTTCCGTATACGTTTGGATTTGGTTCTTGTTGTGTTAACAAAACCAAACACTAGAGTAAGGGCCTGTTTGTTTCAGCTTTGGATTCTCTAAAAGCTGATTCTAGATTGTGGTTATAGAGAAGCTGATTCTCCAAAAGCTAGGATCCAGAAGCACATATGAAGTGGATTGTAGATTCTAGTGTATATGGGTGGGCTGGATTGTGAGAATCGGATTCTAGAAGCAGGCTGTTTGTTTCTGATTCTGCTTTTGGGGCCAGAATCTAGAATCAGAAGCTAAAACAAACAGGGCCTAAGGGTCTTCGAGAGTTCTAAGGCGGCTCACTAAGTCTATAAAGTACAGAGAGAGAGAGAGAGTAAATACTCGTACATAAGAACGAGGACGGATCAAATACCGACGGATAATGATTCTCCTAACAGTCGGCTCTTGTACTAGAATGAAAGGTTCCGAGTATGTTACAACCTTATATGGAGCTGTATTCCTTTGTGGAATTGGCTCAGTGTATTGCGGATGCCTAGGAGGTTCAATTGACTGTACGTGGAATAGAGCCGATGGTGGTAAGTTGGCCGATGCGTCCAACTTAGCAGCATCGGTATATACCTGATAATGTGCAACCCCCCATATGAGTATTCCACGACAGTATGACAGTAGGCTGGGTTGGCAACATAGTCAGGGGCGAAGTCATAGCCAATGTTTTAGAATCGGCTATGAGGCTCTTAAGTGTTTTGCGCTACCAAATAAACAGGGTAACTCGACAGTGTTTGCATTGGGTCGAGAAGGCTTCCAGCTGACGCCAAATTTTGAGCAATGGTCTTAACGTTGTTAGCTATCATTAGCTTTAGAGTTGTGACTAGAGCCGATGATTGGTTGATCAAAACATGGTGCATAAATTGATTGATCATAGTGGATAACTCCACTTGTGCATGCATGTATTGACTTACCGAGGTGCTAGTAACTCCTGCATCACCAAGGGCATTAACCGTTGGCAATGCAGCCTTTTGAGTGACACCGCACTGATTTTTTTGGTAGCAACTCAATATCATCTCTTCAAGTGCTGCTTTTCGATTTTCAATTTCTTTTCGTTGCTCTAGTGTTAAATCGTCCAATGTAAGGACGATTATGGCTTTAGTATTGAAATCGAACGGTGGAATTAACTTCCCTGACGAAGACATTGGGTCCCATCGAGAGTGCCAAAAGTGTGTTGGCGCCAAAAGATGTGATGAAGGATCTGTCGGCTCAAACACACGACGAATGTCGGGCTCAGATTTGGTTTTGGGCATGCCAACCGATTTGATTATGCAATCAGTAAGATAAGTAGAAAAATACGCTCAAAGCTGATCTAGTGGGATAATCGATAGAGATCTAAATAGCTAAAAGGCCAATCAAATCTAGGGTAATGATAAGTCTAATTAGTTGATTAGGGCTAATCAGATGGTAAGAGCCAGATCTTTCCAAAAAGGCAATGCACAGCAAAATCAGAGAAAATCAAACCTGATTGGCGCAATCGATGGAGATCAACAATCGACGATGCACAGCTTTATTGATCAGAATTGGATTACAAGAGAAAATCTAAGTTACAAGGCTACTCCTAATTGACAGGAAAGTAAATAAAGAATAAATGTGAGTTGTTTGAGTTGATTGTGTAGTTCTTCTCGCTTGTCCTTGGACTTCTGCATATTGGCTGATAATATCCTTCTTCGACACGTTATCCACTATAATCCGTATCAGCCTTTACTTGGACAGAATTTCCCAAGTTTGAATCAATATCGGTCATAACTCTGTTTTTAACTTCTCCTTCCTCATCCGATATTGGCCACAATACACCTTTAACCTTAGCTTGACAATTTAATCATGCTCTGCCAAATCTTGGTGTAAATAATTTTGTAACCCTCAGTTTCTTCCTTTTGAAAATTGCTTAAAATTATCATGCTCATATTTATTACCAGCTACTTATGTCTAGCATTACGTCATAGGTTACTCCTTTGCGGGCAATAGCTCTTGTTGTTGGACCGACTATTGGATGATTTCTTGCACAGGTGAGTAAGTTCACTTTGATAATGAGGAAATTTAGCATCTTAGAAATATTGAACCTTCGTTGGACCGTACTTCATCAGAGCGTACGTCTCATGCGCGTGCAAACGAAAAGGAGAACCTAACATTTCTCACCTTTTATTTCCTTGGAATCTTTTAGTTTCATCAAGTTCGTGAAAAAAATACTAATGGAACAAATTTGGCATAAATATATATGTCATCGTATTTCGCCTATGGAGAACAATCAGACTAGGAAATAAAAGCAGCTTCACATGTTAATGTGTTCTGTAAATTATATCTTCAGATGTTTTTACTATCGGCTTAACATAGTCTTTAATATTAGTAATAGCTGCTTAGTTTTCATCTGAGGTTTACCCAAATACTTCACAGGATCTTGTACCCAGTGGTTCCGCTGGACGATGGCGATGAGGAGCGGCCTCGCCAAGGAAACAGGTCCATGAAGGTCGGGTGCTCGCGATACGTAAGTAAATTAGTACTAGGTAATTAACAACATCATTACTGCATCCGGGATGAAACTTTAGTAGTATTATTCTTGGTCGATATTACTCCATCTATGTGGTACTAGAGGAAGAAAAGCGTTGTTGTCATGCTCACCGACTAAGTTGATTATCAGGTCGAAACTGTTGAATGGATACAAATCAGTGTGCAGCTTCCATGATGCTTCCAGCTGTCTCATATTCCTTACGAAAATGTCAGTTAGCTCCACTCCTCTCGACCAGACGGATGTGAAGTTGACTGCAGTGAAGATGACATGTATGGCAGTCATCTTGCAGCAGGTTGGTAATAAGTACTATCCCTTGATTTTCTTCCTCTATTCCATATCCCGTGTGGCGGTTGTGCACTGCACACACGTTGACGCCGCCAAGTCGTCCTGCCACTTTCCCCTTTGCTTCATCCTCACCGTCATCGCGACCCTATCTCCTCTGTAAATCCTAACAACTCTGCTCTCTTGTCCTGTCTGAGCAACTTGCGGCGTGGAGTATCCAAACTAGGTGGGATCGAGCAGCATCCTGGAAAATTCCTTCTGGTACCTCTCCATCGATTTTAGTAGAATATCCCCCGCTATTTTCTCGCTAATTCCCCACCTCTATTCTTCCCCTCCTTTTTCATGGTTGGTGACTCACACAGAAGCATTTCAGCTGCACGAAGTAATCATTTATAAATAGTGCTTAGTCCCTGCCCGGTAGATGCCCTCAGCCTTGTTCTACTGATTCATACAATTTCTTTTCACCATATTCATTCATACTCTCTGATCTTGATCCTTACATACTTGTCCATTTCGTTTCACATTTTCACCATCTTGCATCAGGTGGTAGCTAGCACGCTAAGGCAAGGTGAGCGAGATACATAGATCGTACGTGCTATATATGGTGAGCTCTCTAATACTAGCTACCGGCTAGCAAGTAACCTCACTCAGATCTTGTTCTCTGTTTCTAGGAGTCGTTGTTTTCCTGATGGCGGAGATGGTGGGTTCAGCTCTTGCTCAGGAGACCGTGAGCAGATCCGTCTCCTTCATGCTCAGCAGACACGAGGAGAAGGCGTCCAGAGCTCATTACTTCGAGAGGATGGAGATGGCATGCTCCGGCCTGGGGTTCTCGCTCGAGGTAACCAAGAAGGTGCCAATCATTGACCCCTCGTTGCTGGATCGCAGGAAGATGTTCAAGCGTGCCTACGAGGAGTGCGGCGAGCTGCTGGACAGAAGCAAGCGGCGGGTGCTGGAAGTCGAAGAGAGCAGCGAGCAAGGGGTAACAGCAGGCTCCTCTTTCGCTTGGCGGGCTTCTCATGCTGTGAAATCGTTCGTATCATCTTCGGTTAGCCAGAAGAATGATGAGTTGAGCGGCTCCAATGTCAAAAGATTCGAATGGTACGCGGACGAGGCCAGCAAGTTTGTGAGAGATGTGGAGTCAGGCTGTTCACTTGCGCACTACAGGTTTATCAGCCCTCTCGTCAGGCCACTTCTCGAAGGCAAAACTCTCCGGTATCAAATGGTGCAAGGGAGCCTACGACTTCTTCTTCGTATAGAGCCCGGATGTTCCGAAGGGCGTGGTGCGGATGCATGGCTATTTTTCAAGATCATAGATCTCAAGATGCCAGACAATGTATGTTTCGGCCTCGTCTTGGTGCTACGACTCTCGGAAAGCACGGACATGGTTGGGATTGCCATTGAAAGCCTGCAATCACTGGGACCTCAGTTCAAGTCTGTGGCCCAAGTTGCAATGGGAGGACTGGCTCAGCTGCCTGCACAAGACGTTCTCCATTCAGCTCTGGCGCCCGGATGCATTATGTGGCAACGGGAGGACTTCCGCGGAAGATGGCGCCCGGATCCATTATGTTGCAGAGCAAATGCGCACAGTAGTCCTCGCGCCAACAACAGCATCTCTTTTTCCGAGATTTCATACAGATTCCCGGAACAAGTTATTCTCATGGGATTTTGTTGCTGCATTAGCTCACTTGACGGAGCCATCAGAAACGCCGTTACAAGGAACTGGGCACCTCTGCAGATGATAGCTATTTTTGTACCTCATGACTCGTGGAAAGACCCAGGGGATAGTTATGCATTGGAGGAAATAAGTGGACGGGAGAAGGTACGTATTAATGGCAGCCTGCGCGAATTGGAGGAGATGGTACCAGCAAAGGCAGTCGACTGTTTTATCCGACAGCCTGAGCCGACAGAGTATTGTATGTATTGGCATTCTGCACATGGCAGGGCAGCCTTTTTTGTGCGGAAGACAATCACCGAAAGCAAGGGCAGATCCAAGACCCGAAGAGCAGCAAAAAGAAGGCGGTAATATTTAAGAGTAGAGATACATGAAGTTTTATGCTATCTTCTTAGCCTTTCTAATTGCCATTTTTTCCTTTCTTGTAAGGCTCCCGTGGGCTTTTCTATTGCTCCTGTTGACCGTAAATAATTCTTTTGCATTTCTCTATGTAGTGTATTGTTTTTTTTCTTGATACACAACAAATACAAATGTCAAAATAAAGACAAACTAAATACCTTCTAAAAATAAACAAAGGAATTTTTGGCTCAATAACCCAGAAATGTGCGCGAATTGGGCTTCTCCTTTGTATTTTCTGTGTGCGGCTTGGTTAAGTTTCTCTAGCCTATTTTACTATATCTAACCTACAAATTTTCACCCCACATAAACAAAGCAAAACCAAGACCCGGAAAAGAAGGCAGTAAGATTTAAGAGTAGAGGTACATGCAGTTTTATGCTAGGCTGAGATAGCGTTTGTTTAGATTTATAAAGGCCTTACCTAGCCTTGACCATTTCATTTCGGTCATGGCTCACACATATATTGTGCTTGATCATGTGATCGAACAGATGTGGTGTCCGATGTTTGGATTCGTGCAATATGTTCTCCAACTGCATGCATTGTGCTTCACTATTTTCATTTTAAAAAATTGGCAAATCAGTCAAAATTTTTGACCTTTGGATCAAAACCCACCTTGCTCAGATCTGCTCATCTGTTACGCGCTGCAAGCTAAAAAACGATTAGAAAACATAATGGGCCTGAGAAACCTTAACGGGCTCGCTTCTAGATCCAATTAATATTTTTCTTAACGCTCTTTTTCATTGTACCTTAACAGGCTTTTTTATTTTCTCAACGGGCTATCTTCTTAGCCTTTTTAATTGTCATTTTTTCCTCACTTGTTAGGCTCCATGGGCTTTTCCATTGCTCCTGTTGAGCGTAAATAATTCTTTTGCATTTCTCTATGTAGTGTATTGTTTTTTTCTTGATACACAACAAATACAAATGTCAAAATAAAGACAAACTAAATACCTTCTAAAAATAAACAAAGGAATTTTTGGCTCATTAACCCAAAAATGTGCGCGAATTGGGCTTCTCCTTTGTATTTTCTTCGTGCGCGCGGCTCAGTTAAGTTTCTCTAGTCTATTTTATTATATCTAACCTACAAATTTTCACCCCACATAAACAAAGCAAAACCGGTGCAGCAGATTAACAGCAGGTCCCCTAAACAAGGATTAATGACGAGTTGTAACTATGGTTCTAAGACTGCTAAATACTTATAAATAAAAAATTAATAAAGACAAGACTATCTAAGGAGGACAAAGAAGACCAGGGATTAGTCAACCCAAAAAAGTATAGATAAAAAAAATCCTGGAGCTAGTGAACCAAAAAAAAAACAGATAAACAATTTGTAAGGGTAAAAATCATGGTTTAAGTGAACCTCTACATAAACATTAGACAAATAAAAATTTTCAAATGAGAGTAAAAAAAATACTGGGATTAGTGAACCCGTCAGGAAAAATGGGAAAGAACTAATTTCCAAGGAACACAACAAATCCTGCAAGTAGTGGACATCTACATAAACAACTGACAACTAAATATCTTCTAATGAAGACAAAAGAATATCCATGGAACCGGTGAACCCTGCTTCGCAGATGGAAAACAAAGAAATATTTTCTAAGGAAGACAAGAAAAGTTTGGGATTAGTGAACCCAAACAGAGATAAAAATGGAAAATGAAAAATATATTTAGAAAGTAAATTCCATGAAATGGTGAACCTCTGATATCCAAAAGGTAACAATTCACAAATATAATTACTAAGAATATGTTTAACCTGAATGCCTATAATATCGAGAGTATATAGGAATATTTACGTAAGTAAATAAGTACTAGGTAATTAACAGCATCATGACTGCATGCGGGATGAAACTTTAGTAGTATTATTCTTGGTCGATAGTACTCCATCTATGTGGTACTAGAGGAAGAAAAGCATTATTGTCATGCTCACCAAGTAATTAAGTTGATTATCAGCTCGAAACTGTTGAATGGATACAAATTAATCAGTGCGCAGCTTCCTTGATGCTTCCAGCTGTCTCATCTTCATTACGAAAATGTCAGTCAGCTCCCCTCCTCTCGACCAGACCAGACGCCCGGCTGATTTGTGTGATTTGTGTGAGATTTTTTCCCACTGGATGCCCGGCTGTCTGTCCTTGCAGTTGACTGCAGTCAAGATGACTTGCATTGCGGTCATCTCGCAGCAGGTTGGTAACATGTATTGCATGTTCGTGTGGCGGTTTGGCACTGCACACACGTTGAAGCCGCCAAGTCGTCCTCTTTGCTTCTTCCTCACCGTCATATCGCGACCCTATCACTTCTGTAAATCCTAACAACTAAGATACTGTTTGGTTAGGCGTTTTTGAGCCTGTAATAGTTCCCGGCGCTATCGAATGCCGTTGGCTTGCGTTTGGTTGCGTTTGTCCGTAATCGATCGCAGCGCTATCGCATCCCGGCCTTCGCAGTCTCGTTACCGCTCGGGAGCCAGCGTTATCCCTCTCCCTTTCCTCGCGACTTCAGTGCTTGCGCTTCCTCATCCTCGCCGCATCTCCTGCGCCAAAAGAGTTCCTATTCCGAGCACGCCATGGCCATGAAGCACCTCCTCCTCCTCCTCCTCCTCCCCCTCCCCACTCCCCCTCCTCCTCCACCGCCCTTCCAATCCCCTCCTCCTCCACGCCCGCCGCCGCCACTGCTGCGCCCCCAACGCCGCATCTAATGGAAGCTCCGAAGATTCCTCTCCGGCTACGCCCGAGCGCTCCACGGACACCCAACCCCCTCCCTCCAACCCCAAGCCCACCGGCGTCAAGAACTGCCTCCGGGCAAGGAACCAGGCCCACCTCGTCCAGGAGGTATCTACGCCACCGGAGGAGGTGAAGGCTAAGAGGAGAGCTGCGGCGGCGGTGCCGGGGAAGGAGAAGCAGAAGGGAAGGAAGGAGTGGGAGGAGATGAGCCTGGCCGAGAAGACCGGGGAGCTGTATGTCGGGGAGAAGGGGCTGCTCTTCTGGCTCAACAAGTTCGCCTACGCCTCCATCTTCATCATGGTCGGCGGCTGGATCGATGAATAATCAAGAAAGTAGAGGATATTGCTTACTGATGCGATGAGCTTGTATGATAATTAAGATGGATCGATGAATGCATTGTGCTGCACAGTTTTGGATTTAAAGTTTCCATCTTTTGCTGGCGATTGTGGATGTAAGTAGTACTGCATCCTGAGTTCCTAAATAATTTTCTTACTGTGCAGCTCTGTTTCGCTTTTTTGGTTTTTACAGGCAAGTAAATTTGCATATGTATGATAGAGACTTGAACGTAAGAAACCTTGTTTGTGTCATTGAAGCTCAAAGACATCTTCTTTTGCTTGAATTTTGCCTAGGATAATAGCACCTGGATCTCTATTTGCTTGAACGTAAGAAACCTTGTTTGTGTCATTGACTTGTTATTCAGATAATAGCACATGGATCTCTAAACCTGAATGGAAAGTTGTTACCATTGTTTGTGTCATTGAGTTGTTATTCAGATAATACCCTGAAGTTCATGAAGTATCAACAATTGATCAGCAGAATGAAAGTTTTACTGATTTCTCATTGTTTTACTGAAGTATCAACAGTTGTTTGTTTGTATCTGCGTACTGATATCTGTGTTGAGAATAACTCTGTTTTAGTTTTGCCAGATGAGTTACAGTTCATCCGTGTTTTTATTTCGGTTGTTTCTTCAGTCTGTGTCTTGGCCAGCAATTGTGGGGCTGCGCCATTAGCTGCACGTATTAGTTACTTTCCAGATAAGTCAGATCATTTTCGTATTAGTGAGTTAGTGGGATCCATAGAAGTAGTGAGTTGGTTGAGTAACTCTTCTCTGTAATCAGTTTTCTGAAGCATATATATAAAAACTGACTGGCAAACGGCAGGCGCTTTTGCCGTCACCAAAACTTCAGAGTGTTTGTGCGACTCTGTTCTGCTGTTTTTCCAGAGCGATAGCGTGTGTGTGAGTTCAGCAAAGTGAAAAGTGATACTCACAGATAGACTTGGGCAACCTCTGATCCAACAATCTGCGTACAATATCTGCGTGCTGTTTGAGAGTGATCAGTGGAAACATGGTTGTTTGAATGGAAAACTGTTACCATTGTCCATAGCCAAACACAATTAAGGAAATGGAAGACGTTACATTAGTGAACCAAACAAATAGTGTTATCTATTACACCGGAATGGATTCCCCTGTGAATTGTTTACATTAACGTTACCGCCCGCTAGGCTGAACCAAACAGCATCTAACTCTGCTCTCCTGTCCAGTATATGAGCAATTAGTGCGGCGTGGAGTATCCAAACTCGGTGGGGATCAGTCGATCGGTAAGTTTGCATGGATTGGATCGAGCAGCATCCTGGAAGCTATTTCCTCTCGATCGGTTTTAGTTAATTCCCCGCTATTTCCTCGCTAGCTAATTCCCCGCCTCTATTCTCCTCCTCTTTTTTCATGCTCGTGACTCACACAGAAGCCCTCCATCTGCACGTACAAAACTGTCGGTGTGCAGCTTCCTTGATGCTTCCAGCTGTCTAATCTTCCTTACGAAAATGTCAGTTAGTGTAACATCCCAAAAAATTTAAAAATAAGAAAAATAAAAAAAGTTAAATTTAAAAATAGAATTGAATGAAAATTTCAATTGAATCAAGATTTTGATTTAAAACAATATCTTTTCATCATTTTCTTGCATTCTAATCTTAAGAAAAGGATAAATAACAATATTAAAACCATTTTTCCAAAGCAAACAAACTATAAGAATAAATTTGAAATATGATGTTTAATTTGAATGTTCATTTCCTGATTTTTTTCTTGAATTATTGGATTTCTTGAGCTTTTGCTTTAAAAAGAAAATCAATAAAGTGAAATGGTAAAATTAAAAAGGTAAAAAAATAAAAAAATCTGAAAAAATAATATTAAAATATTAGAACACTCCATAACCCTAATCATGATATTTGGGATAATTCTAGCAAATAAAATAAAAGAAAGTATAAGATAAATACAAGATAAGAAATCTGATCTTGAGTCTTGTCAGAATTTCGTAGAAATCTCCAAAGAATATCTGAAGCTAATATTTTTATCCTGCTGACCTGAGATCATTATGTAACTCTAATAAAAATATAAAACATTAAAACTTATATTTGGACCCTCTAAAAATCAGGAAATTTTTATAAAATATTGAGTCGGTTTGACAGCTACGATTAGTGTGGGATCATGTGTCATCCAGAACTCTCCAGAAGTATTGCCTTCGGCTGACACTTACAAGTGGGCCCGACCAAGCTCAACTGCAGATCTTCTTCTTCTCCACGAAGGCAGCAAGCAGAGCCAGCCCGAAAGTTTCGGTTTTTGGTCAAAGTAAGCAACTCTAAGAGCAAGCCCAACCCACTCTCTAAATCTCCCCCTATCCTAAATTATAAGGAGAATTGAAAAAAATATGAGCTCCAACCCAACCCTTATAAGGAACTCCTATTCTAGGGAGGTCCTTTCTCACCCCTACATCTAGGGGCTTTCTCCTTCCCCTTATTATTTTCTTCATATTTTTTTATTCATTAATTCATGGGTGCATAGTAATAATAATGTTTAGATAAATAATAGGGGTGAGTAATAGAGAGTGTGGGTTGGAGACAAATTTGATATAGGATGTCCCTAAATTTTATACCACCCCTAAATAAGTGATTTAGGAGAAAAATATAGGGGTTTGGGTGCACCAGCAGGCCACATCTCTGCACTGTCACTTCCATGCCTTGCAACGTTCTCGTTCAGTCCACTGCACAGATTGCGGCGCCGCCGTTTCAACCACAACCATAGCCACCGTTCACACTGAGCACCGCCATTTCCATGGCTATAAAAGCCAGCCAAGCTCCCTGATACATTCCTCACAACTCTTAGCAACTGCATTCCCTCTCCCATGCCTCAATTTAGGCTGTAATTACCTCCTTGCTAAACCCAGCCGAAATCACCACCGTAGCTCAAACTTTTGCCTCGCTGCACCATAATCCAAGTAACCTCGCCTAAAGCATCACTATCCATCACCAAGCAATAACACCAACTCAGTTTGGGCATTCCTCTGCTGTTCTGTCGCCGCCACGGGAGCTCGTCACCGCCGCTGTTTGGCTCTGTTGCACCGTCGGTACAGGCCACCGCAGCTCCAGCCAAGACCCTTCACGTTATCAGTGAGGTCCTGCGCTTGCTCCAGCTCCGACCGAAGTTCACAGAGAGGCTTCCACGGCGTGTACTGCAGCGCGTGTACTGTAGTTATGCGAAGCTCTGCTCTATTTTCCTCCTTAATCCACTGACTGGTGGCCCATCCATCTAAGGTAAATACAGTAAATAAAATTTCCTCTTTAGATCATGACATGTAAGGTCATTTGAGTTTGTGTAATTCAGAAATCAACAGTTAGATGAAATTAGTTTGTTTAGATCTTACGTATCAAATATCGAAACTCTAGTAGTATCATGGTCTCAGGACAAGTAAGTGAACTCAAATGATTCCTGGCCTAATGACACATATAAATTACAGAGAGGAAGAAAGAAGACCATGAATTAGCTCACATAAACCTTCATTCTGATTATACCTAGATACCTGTATACCACATAAGCCCTCAATACAACATTCTGTAAATAAACTTGATTAGTTACTCACTAATCATAATCTCAAACTAAACAAATACCCCTATTTACTTGCACAATATATATATATACACACACACACATGCAAAGAGAAAAAAAAGAGGATCCCAAATATATAAAAATATTTAGATTTCACCATGGTTATTAGCATTATATGTTTAGCAGTCAAAATTTCAATACATACATAGTTCATGTAGTCATAACTTTCGCAATCAAACTTTAAATTCAACAAAAACAAATCCTAAAACCTTACAAAAAAGTGATTCCCTTGCTGGGTATGCAAAAATATTTCATGTTGATGCAATATTAAATTAAGTCCATTAGACCTTAATGATCACTTATATGAAAAAACATCTCGGATAAAAGCGAAATATCACGGAACCAACATTAAAACACTCTTAGAGCCATCCTCAACTAATGCCTGAAAAATGGTTAAATTATCCTATAAGGTGCAGTCGCTATCTAGAAACGAAAACAGACGTAAAACGCGTGGAACTTAAATCATTTTGGCCTTTTCAATAGCCCGTAAAATATCTCAGCTAAATGCAAAAATTTGAAGGAATAGCCCAGAAACACACTCCGTTATATGTACTACCATAATCTGAAAAATACTCTATTTAGAGCTTGCTCTATATATAAATCGCATTGCTGCAAACTCCCTTTGTGAATTAGTCGCGTAGGAAACTAAACCACCTAAGCTTTTTCGACGGCCTGTAGAATAACTTGTCTAAATACAAATATTGGACTAGCTTAGAAATACTATTTGTTATATGGACTACCGTATTCTAAAAAAACATCTTATTTACAACTTTCTTTTCAACTAAACCTAGCTAGTTCAAAACCCCTAAGTGTTAATCGAACACTTCACCTTACTAGTTGATTCTATATAACTTAAAACCATATAAGTTATTTCAACAATGAATATAATATCTCATCCAAATCCTAAAATTTATAAAATTAGGTTACAAACGCTTTCCAAAGTATAGGTTACCCTATTCTAAAGAAATAATCTCATTTTACCAAGTTTTACATATAAACCTAGATAGCAGTATAATTCTAAATATTATGATTTCCAAACTATATATATGAATAAACGAACTCGGTACTAATAAAGAAATCTGTAGTTAAAATATTTGTATCAACAGAATCTTCTTAAAGACCATGAAAATATAGAATTAATCAACCCAAGCCCTAAAACACGCCTGATTTCTATAGTTGATTCTATTTGGTTTTTCATTTGATTTTTATTTGCCCTTATTGAAAACTTGTTATTTGTTGTATTCTTCGTTGAACGACGTGTAGAACACGACATCATTAATCCCGTCATCGACAACATTGACTGCGACTACGACTTTGCCATAAACAACAACTAAGCAAGGCAAGCACCCCCTTTGACCATATTGATCCCAGTTTTGCAAATGTTTTCATTAAATGTTTTATTGCATACGTATATTCGTTAAACTCTACTATATTTTGGAAATTGGTAGATATACCTGTAGTCACATGATACTTCCTTGATAAGTATGGATGTGATATCAATTGTTGTAAATGTGCGTACTAACTGCTGATCATGGGACTAGTACTGTATGCACATGATATTTTTATTTTTGCATTTATGTAAAAATAGGGTCGCTACAGTCAGCTCCACTCCTCTCGACCGGACGGATGTGAAGCTATGAAGGAAGCTTGAATATTGGGCCTGATTTGTGTGAAAATTTTTCAAGACTCAAGGATTCAAAATCTTGGGATTTTTCTTACTGAAATTTCGGCCCAAAATCCGAAATTTCGCCCAAAATTACCGAAATTTTGGTAAATTTCAATTGATCAAAAAAATAGATCAAATGATATCAAAACATTTTGAAATATTGTTTGAAGGTTCCTGACAAATCATCGATATTCTCATAAAATTTTCAGGTTATTATCATGTCTATCGAAATTTTAAAAATTAGAACATTGCTACTGTCCTGATAAAATGTTGACCGGTAAGTTTGAACTGAATGAAAAATGATACAAGCCACTTTAGAAAATTTTGAATTTTTTT
Organism: Guadua angustifolia; assembly: GCA_036346375.1. Classification (NCBI taxonomy): domain Eukaryota; kingdom Viridiplantae; phylum Streptophyta; class Magnoliopsida; order Poales; family Poaceae; genus Guadua; species Guadua angustifolia. The sequence goes on along the minus strand of JAYEVE010000610.1, from coordinate 574,497 downwards.
TGCATGATTCCTATGCATCACTAATGTTTCCATAAAATTTTAGATGGTTATCAAGCTTCAATAATTTTTAAAAATTCGGACAGTGCTACTGTCGTGATAAAAGCCTTACCGGCAAATTTGAACAAGAAGAAAAATGGTTCAAACCACGTTGGAAAATTTTAAAATTTTTTGTGAATGGTCCTGATTTATCACTAATATTTTTATAAAAGTTGCATATAATTATCATACTTCAAGAAGTTCCAAAAATTCTGATAGTGCTATGTCCTGATAAAAGCCTAATGATAAATACATAGATTTGCTTTAGTCATTAAAAAAGGTTTAAAATTTTTGAAAATTTTACAGAAGGGTGATAAGGAAGTTTTTAAGATCTCATAAAAATTTTGAATCATCATCACACTCCAATGAATTTACAAAATTCTTACAAGGCACTGTAGCATTTATGTTCTTTCTCTTTTAGTTTTTGAAATATAGTATAACAAATGAAGTTCAATGGTTTTATAGATTTGATTGACCAAACAAAAAAAATTTATTTTTTTTAAAAAATTTTATAGAATGGTACTGATGCAATTCTTAATCTCTGATAAAATTTTAGATCATGATCACACTCGAGAAAATTTATAAAAATCTAACAAGTTTACTGTCCCAATTATGTCCATTCTGTTTTTGATTTTTTAAAGATAAAAAATTAAGTTCAATTATTTTTAAAATTTTTATGTATGATCCTATACTACTAAATATGGTACCATAAATTTTTTAGATCAGTATTAAGCTTTTATAATTTTATAAAAATATGACAGTGTTTTTGCCTAAATTTTAAAATGTCTCAAAAATTTAGTTTTTCAACAAATTTTTATGGAAGATGACTTTCTTAAGGGTTATTGGACTAAATCCGGTCAAATCCAGCCCTAAAAGTTTGAAATCCGTCCCTAAAAGTTTGAAATCCGGTTTCAAATCCAGCACTGCACACACGTTGATGCCGCCAAGTCGTCCTCTTTGCTTCTTCCTCGCCGTCATCGCGACCCTATCACTTCTGTAAATCCTAACAACTCTGCTCTCCTGTGCAGTATATGAGCAACTAGTGCGGCGTGGAGTATCCAAACTCGGTGGGGATCAGTCGATCGGTAATTTCCCACGGATTGGATCGAGCAGCATCCTGGAAGCTAATATTTTTATCCTGCTGACCTGAGATCATTATATTTGGACCCTCTAAAAATTCAAAAACAAACAGTAAATAAAACTAGAAATAGCAATGTCAGAATTTTTAGAATTTAAATATAAAATATAAAAATCTGAAAATTTTAAATAATATGAAAATTATAATTATAAACCATTATAAAATTTTTCATAAAATACACACTTGCTTATATCTTCAAATAAATAAAATGCAGAAACTGAAGGAAGTAACAGCATGCATTGCCAGAATACTAACGTATATAAACTTCGGAGGATTCCGGGCTTCTCCTCGCGCCACGTCCCGATTTTGCCGACGCGTCGTCGCGCTGGCCCTCCGCGTCGCGAGCGTCAACAGAGAAACGGCCTCCCGTGCATACGGCGTGCGAGCGTTGAGCCACGTCGCTACTTTGCTCGCCAGCGACTTCGGTTTATAAAGTTCAGCGCCGTTACTCATCAAGCAAGCTTGCGCAGCGCGATGGTGAGGCGTCTCGCTTCAACGCCTGCGGTCGCGAGTTCGATTCCTCGCTTGCGCAAGCCCGCGTGGTTTTTTCCGCGCGACGCGTGGCTCATCTTGTGGCGCGACAACATGGGCCATAGGCGTCGATCTGTTTTTTGCAGAGAAGCCCTCCAAACTTTCGAAATCACAATTAGGTCCGTTTTTTGGAAAGCCCTAAAAATCCGAAAAATATTTTATCGCCAGGCCTCGAATTTATTTTTAACACGATATTTTCCCAAATATTTACTCAAACTTTTAAAATTACCTATTTATCCATTTTTCTCCTATTAGTCCTCAAACTCATCGATTTTTTTGCTTGGCTTGCAGATTTATTTTTTCCGCGATTCGTAAAGTCACTCTAATTTTTATGTATACTCTTGAGCTTCTAGAATTTATTTTTAACAAGTTGTTTTCCCAAATATTTACTCAAACTTTTGAAATTACCTATTTATCCATTTTCTCCTATTAGTCCCTCGAAACTCATCTGATTTTTTTTCCTTTGCTTGTCATGCGGCAAGATGGGCGTAGTAGGCGCGTTGCCAGGCCAACATGTCTAGTTAATACAATTGTTCTACCATTAGTTCCCGTAGCTAAGGTTGCGGATTGTCCCATTCTTCCTTGCATTTGGCTGTGAAGACTTGGTCGAAAGCCTGGATCAAGCATGGATAAAAGGAACATTTATTTCTAAAAAAATAAGTGACTGCGAAGACTTGAAGATTAATTATCTTTTTGGCAAATATTTTTTCCTGTTGCGTAAAAAGAATATGCAGATGGCACGCCATGGCCTTGTGGCTAGTGATGTTCATATGATGCATTGAACGATGCTTATTTTGAAGCATTAAATAATTCTATTTTGAAGCATTAAATGCTTGTTTTATAGAATGGCCGTTCTCGTTTTTTAAAGCACGCATCATCGGACGTCCGATTTTTTGTTTTTTTTCGGACGCCCGCGAAATATTTTTTTTCTACACGTGCAACATTTGTTACCAACGCGTGTAACTTTTTTTTGAACGCTTGCAACATTCCTTTACTGTAGCAAATTTCATTGTTTGTCGAAGGAAAATGTTGCACACGTTAGTAGAAAATGTTGCACGCGTAGAAAAAAATGTTGCGAAGTGTTAAGACGTCTGATACCTAGCATTACCTTTTTTTTAATGTTGTCCTTGTATTGGGCAAACAGAGATGTTTTAAAACAGAAGTGATCACTATCTAATCTCATGTATGATTTTTTTTACAAATCTAGTTATCTTTTGAATGAAATTGTAAAAGTAACCCTCCTCCCAACGGCAGAAGGACCCGAAGTAGACAAGTGACACCTTCCACAGACTAGGAGCGTGGCAGGAGCTACCATGCTCCCAGAGTGCGGAAACTCGTGGGACATGCTATGCTCTGGGGACATCATGTGCTCCTAATCTACGGAAGGTTACACGTGTCAACTCCGAAGCCTTTCTCGGCTAAGGAGGAGGCTACTTTTACAATTTCACTTATAAGAGGGCTAGATTTGCTAAAAAAACTTGCTACTGGGCTAGAAAAGTGATGGTTTCACGCATGCGACTTTTGGCCTATTTGGAAAGCTGTACCTTTTCTAAAAAGTTGCTTTTTGACTTTGTGAGCTGACAAGCAGCTGTAACTTTTTATAAGGCCATTCTCAGTGGGAGTTTCATTCTCATTAAATGACATGACACATCATCATGTTTGGTGATATAGCATGGTAATTATGAAGAGAGAGATAGAAAGAGTTTCATGGGAGATGAGAGAGTTTCATCTAGATGAAACCTGAGATACACAGTTACCTAGACAAAATCTGATGTGGCACTCTTGGAAACTGGAAAATGAAATTATGCACTGAGAATGGCCTAAGAGACTGTTTAATAAATAAATAATTTTCCTCGGCAATAAGCTACAAAAATAGATCCAGCCCAGCTTTCAACTTTTGACTTTTATTAATTATATATGGTTTTTGCCTTATGTTAAAAATCACTCAAAAACTGAACTGTTTGAGATACTTACTAGCTTTTGAAAAGCTAGAGCTGGTTTTAAACCGCCAATCAGACCCTCTGTCTCTGACAATCAGCCATCACGTGATTTGATTTTACCGGCTACTCAATCGACCGCCATGCAGGCCCAAAGCCCAACCCGCCAGCTGATTTGCATGTGTACGGCGTGCATAGTGCTGTTGTGAGCAGCCAGTTTTTTTTTTTTCTTTTTGTACTTTGATCACCAATCTTCTCAACACCATATCTTTTAAATGGAGTGTCATCCATCCATATAAACCTTTGTGCTCCTCACGACATTAGATAGACTACAGGTGTGTTTGGTACAGCTTTAACTCTATCAGATCCATAAATCTGTAGAGATGGATATTCCTAGCTCTACCAGATCCGTAGAGCTGGAGCTGTTGCTACATTAAGGCCCTGTTTGGGAGAGCTCCAGATCCCAACTCCAGCTCAGAGCTGAAACTTATAGGCTAAAATAAAGTGAATTAAGTTTACCATTTTAGTCTAAAATGTAAACAAGATGATCTACCTAAACACTCTTAATGTACCCACAGCTCCAGCTCCACAAATTTCTGGAGCTAGAAATACCCTGCTCCACCAACTCCACAGATTTTGGTGGCGCTGGAGCTGTCCCAAACACCCCCTAAGAATATTTAGATGGATCATCTTGTTTATATTTTAGAATAAAATATAAACTTAATTCATTTTATTTTAGCTTACAAGTTTCAGATCTCAAGTAGAGTTAGGATCTAAAACTCTACCAAATAGGGCCTACGTATAGACAAATATTTGAGATAGACGGACCTGCATATCATAGTCTTACTTTAGAGAATGTTATACGCCACATGCTGCTCTTATGTGGCATATTAGTGATTGAAATATGGGCCGCTGCCTTTAATTTTATTGATTTATTTTTTATTTAATGAATTTTGTCAAACAAATGCCCCTATCAAGTGTAGTTGGTGCGTGAAACGCCACAAACTAAACTTGGCGAAAATAACCGGCCAAGAAATTGATCATACACGAGACGCACTGATATTGCATACTTCCTGCCTTTTTCACTTCCTCCCTTTTTTTTTTTTACTCGACAGATCTTCTCCCGTTGTAATAGAGGTACAGCAGGATTTAGTTTGCTTTTGCATCGTTTTCTTTAAGCTCAAACTTCTCCCATTATAACAGAGGTACTGCAGGACTCATTTTGCTTTTGCTCCTTTTTTTCTTTTTCTTTAGAATTAATTGGATATTTGCCACCCTTCAACGTGAAAATTCGACGCCATGTACAAAAAATGCCACTCCAGTGGCATGATTTGTACATGGCGTCGAAGTTCGAAATTGAAGAGTGGCAAATATCTAAATCTCCCTTTTCTTTAAGCTCAAGCATGATGATACGTGCATATTAAGCCATCACACATTAATGTCACCTTTTGGTCAAAATTGACTAACATGTGATGATATGCACCTTTTCTTTAGGGTACAAGACGCACGCAACCTACGCATACCACACTCACACACACTAAGAAAATTAATCTGGAGCTCTAAGAGTTACGAAGTGCGGGAACACGTTGTCACATTTTGTGCCTCAAAAAAACACGTTGTCACACTTATGTGTATGGATGTGTGTACCTATTTTAAAATTTTTTTGTGATCATGTGTGCCGATAGAGTCGAACGAGGGCATGCTGGGCACTCACAGCGTCGGTGCCAACCGAGCTATGCTCGGTCCTCGAGATATGCGTACTTTTAATACGTAGCTCCGCAATATCGCATAAGCTTCCTTCCTTTATTTATTTACTTAATGAAGTTTTAGCACAAAATTCAACCAACAAATAATGAAATTAATTAATGAATAATCCCTTTTTTTTCCGTAGAAGCACTTCCATGCATTTTAATCTTAGCTTCCTCGTTCTGCCAACTGGTCGAGAATGGTAGGTAGTCCTCTATTGATTTGTTTGCCTTTTCCTCCACAATTTAAAATCCTCGACGTCAAGAGTCCATCATCTTTTTCTACGTTCTCTTGATGCTTTCCTCGGTGTCCCCACTCCAAAATGTCTCAATATACGGCTGTCATCATGGTTCACAAAACTGATGAAAACCGCGGTTTTCGACCTTACCGCTCCGGTTCAAAACCCAAAACCGTTCTAATTAAAAAAAATTTAAAAATTTTGAAAAAAATTATGTGAGCGATTTTTTGTCAAAAAGTGCTCAAAACCGTTTTCGAAGAACATTCAAATGGCCGGGGCAGTTTTCGTCAAAAACCGAGCGGTTTTTCGTGAAAAACCGCAGTTTTCGTTGAAAACCAAACGGTTTTCGATTTTTTTCAAATTTTTTTTATTTTTAAACCTTTCGGTTTTTTACGGTTTTCGAGTGGTTTTTCGCGTGGTTTTTACGAAAACCGTACCGCGAATTTTGACGCAAAATTTAAAAAACGGTTTTGTAATCCCTGGCTGTCATTCAACAATGTCATGCAATTCTGTCACAACCAGTTGAGTATTCTTACAGCCACCTACCATCAACTCGTCTCTCTGTCGACTATCATCCCAATTGAACTTTTCCTTCCTACAATCGTAGCTACTACTAATTTAACTTGGCCAAGTTGAGATTTCCCCTACACTTGTACCATAGCATTGATAACAGAACTTGATCAGGTTGAGTGATCTACTGTTTTTCTTTTGCTGAGCGTGCAGGATATCTGCAGATTGCTGAATCCTAATGGCGGGCATGGTCAGTTCTGCAGTTGTCCAGGAGACGGTTAACCAGATCGTTTCTGGTATGATGGACAAGTACGAGTGCAAATCAAATGCAAAGGAGAACGTGGAGAGGTTGGAGATGGCGCACATCAAGTTGGAGGCCGTACTCGAGACAACCAACAAGTGGAAGATCAACGATGCGTCGGCGTTGCTGCGTTGGCGGAGCAAGCTGAAGCGTGCTGCCCGGGAGTGCGAGGAAACAGTGCGCAAATGCAAGCAACGAATCCTGGAAGAAGAAGAGATCGAGCAGGAGGTAAAGAAGTCCTCCTTCCCTAAACGGATCGCTCATACTACCAAGACATTCATCTCCTCTTTTTTTAGCGGTAGTAGTAACTATGAGTCCAGTAGATGCGTTGTACGAAGATTCGAGTGGTTCGCAGATTCTGCTAGTGATTTTTTGAGATTCCTGGAGCATGGTGGCACACCGCGGAAATATCTGTTCTTCGACCCTCTTGTAAGGCACCTTCTTGCAGGCAAAACAACTGTGTGTAAATTTGCAAGGGGAAACCAACACCATCTAGTTTCTCTACGGCCCTTTAGTAATGCCGAGCACGGAATAGAGGGCAGGCTGCTCTTTATCCAGAAAAATGGCGATGCACCAGAGAATGATTTCCTCCTTGCTCTGACCGTACAAGTTTCGGAGAGCACGGACATAGTTGGGATTGCAATCAAATGCCTGGAGTTGTTTTATACACCTCACTGCAAGTCTATAGCCGAAACTGTTAAGATGAAGCTCACTCAGGTGCCTACACAAGACTTCAACTGGGTGCCATACGTTGATTGTAACCGTAAACATCATTGGAACTATATTCACGGTGTTTATACTCAGTGGTTTCGCCCAAACCCACTATGTTGCAAGCAACATGACCAGTACAAGCTCTGTGGTAGTAGCAACACAAAAGTCCCATCAGAATTGTTATCATGTATGAGTATTTCCATGGAACCAGTTATCAAAGTGTATTTGCATTGGTACATCCCACTGCCTGCTTGCTGCAATAGACGGATGACAATCATCAAAGGCAAAACAAGTTCCAGGCAGAAAGGCTTTCCGTATCTGAAACTTGGACTCGTCTTCTCGCCTCATGCTTCTTCAGAAGACATGCAGCCTTCCGTTGGGGGTTCCGTGACAGAGATGATTAACGGGGGGGAACAACATGGATTGTGTACAAACATTTCCTTGGAACAGTTGGACGAGATCATGCTGCCAAAGGCGATAGATTGCCTTCGCCGAAACGCCGGAGCGACGGTGTATCAGATGCTCTGGAAGTCCAGACATGGCAGCGCATACCTTCTTGTTGAGAAGACAACCGTTCGGAAGCTGTTGCAAAGAACTCAGATGGCGAGAGTGATCATTGTCGTCTCCGAATTCTTCAAGTCGTGGGCTGCACAGGCGCCACCCCGGCTGCAGGGCTCGATCATGGACTGGATTCAGAAGGACAAGGAAAAGCAGTACTGCTACTGCACTTGCCATTTGAGGCTGTGTACGTAACCTGTTTCTTACTAGCTAGTTGTTCAATTTAATGAAGTACAGAATTAATACCCCAAGTTCTAGATCATGCAAATGTAATGAGTCAATTCGAGCAGTATATGAACTATACGTACGACTTTGGCAAGAAGTGCTTAGGAAGAAATACTTGAACTCAGAAACAATCACTCAGTTGGGCTGCAAAATTGGGGATTCTCAATTTTAGTTGGGGTTAACGAAAATTAAACACACATTTTTATGCCTGATGGAAAAGTATAGTTGGAAATGGGGAAAGAACCAGGTTTTGGGAGTACTTTTGGCTTGGTAATAGTTCACTTGGCCATAAACATGCCAATCTATATGAAATCACCTTCAGTGAAACTTCACAGTGGCTGATGTGATTGATGGGGTTGGGATAAGTTAAAATTTCACCACTTTGGGGTTCATTGAAAATATGTCGATAAGACTTCAGTAGGTTTTTTTTCTGAGAACTTCAGTAGGATTGTGCTAGAGTAAACTTAATGATAATGATGATATTGTGCAATGGATTCTTAATTCTCATGGCAAATTTACTGTCAGATCTTTTTATCAAATTTCACAACTTTGGGGGTTCATTGAAAATATGTCGATAAGACTTCGGTTGTTTTTTTTTACTGAGAACTTCAGAAGGATTGAGCGGGAGTAAACTCAATGATAATGATGATACTGTGCGATGGATGCTTAATTCTCATGGCAAATTTACTGTCAAATCTTTTTATCAAGCTTTGAGAGCGCAGGGTGGTGGCTTCCCACATAAATTCCTGTGGAAGACTAAACTCCCTGTCTAAATTAGAGCTCTTTTACCGTACGCAATGATTATTGTGGATTCTTTTGTAGAACTTGTCAGTTTCTAATAATAGAAATCGGAGGGTTTCCCCTCTGTTTCAAAAGAAAAACTATATATACATTGTGCAAATAGTGTATAAATAGTTGGAAATTGGAGGGTTGCACCAAATTAAGTGTGTATTAGTGTGTTGCAACAAATTAAGCCATATAATTTGTACTTACATGCTCCAAATTGGAAACAGTGTGGGAAACTCTCTGATTTCTATTATTAAAAGCGGATCATAAGTTCTACAAAAGAGTTCTGGAAAAGAAAACGAAAGCAAAAGAGTGCTCCTACAGAATAAATCTGCGTGAGCAGAGCTATGCGAACTACTCCTATATAGACTATCATCGTTTTCAGTAGAGGTTACATCAGAGAACATAGCCCAAATCTTTATATGGTGTCTTTTAGGGTAAAAATTGCAAAAATGTCACCCCTAACATTGCCCCTCGTTAAAATGTCACTCTTCTCTCATTAACATGTGGGACCTTCTGTGTCTATGACAATAGGCCCGAGTGGTATTTTAGCGAGAGGCAATGTTAGGAGTGGCATTTTAGCAAATCTCCCGCCTTTAGGTGGGAACTACCCCTAACTACTGTATATAGTGTATTTTACATGCTTCAAATCATTGTGCTTATATCATAGAAATTGGAAATCCTTTATTTGTCGTTGAAAATTGATCACTTATCTAATATGTTATCGCGAAAATGCTGTCCCTTTTATTAACATTATATTTCAACTTTCATCTCTTATTTGTCGCTCTCATCGGATAGAAATACTGTACAATCGATAGTGTGACTGCAACTTAAGCAATCGTAATACCGGCCGTTAGATTCGAATCCAAAGACTGCAACTTAAGTAGTCGCACTACCGGCCATTAGATCCGAATCCAATGGCTATGGTTCACTTAAGCAGCCACACTACTATAGCATAGACTCTGTAGCAATGAGTTTGAACCCATCATCCAAAAAATGACCGAATGAAATCACCTGCAATTGATTAACGTGTAGTCGCAGTAGCAACTGCAGGTGATCCTGGTTGCTCATCAGTCCTCGTGAGTTGGACATAAAGATTATATTGCCGTTGTTGTTTCTCTTGCTCTTCCATCTTGCTTAGAGCAACTTCAACCCAAACCCTATATTTTCCTCTTAAATCACTCATTTAAGGGTGGTATAAAAATTAGGGGCACCCCATATCAAATTTATCTCCAACCCACACTCCCTATTACTCACCCGTATTATTTATCTAAACATTATTATTACTATGCATCCATGAATTAATGAATAAAAAATATGAAGAAAATAATAGGGGGAAGGAGAAAGCCCCTAGATGTAGGGGTGAGAAGGGGCTTCCTTAGAATAGAAACTTCTAATAGAGGGTGGGGTGGAGCTCACATTTTTCTAATCCTTCTTATAATTTAGGATAAGAGGAGGTATAAAGAGTGGGTTGGGCTCGCTCTTAGGCCACCAACTCCTCTGCTTCTTCGACTTGTTCACTACTAAGCCAAAGGTGGAGTTTGAGAACGCCGCGTGACTACACAAGGTTAGGGTGATGATTTTGGTGCGGTCATAGGAACAGAGGCACGACGTGTTCCTTGGCATGGAGGACCGGGTACGTGGTGAATGAATCCCGAGTAGGTTGGGTAGGGGTGGGTATTTTTAAACCAAAGCCGAATTATCGAACCGAACAGAATTAACCAATTATTTTGGTTTTTTCGGTTTTTGTTTTGGTATAATTCGGGTTTCGGTATTCGGTTTGGTTTTTCTCTTCCAAAAACCAAAATAACCGAATAACCAAATAGCCTATGTATAATACCACTTTTATAATATTCTTCCTAAAGCCACTAAACAATTCTCATTTTTTAATACATTTATGCATATGTTTGGTATATTTATATGTTCTATTATGCTTATATTGTAATGATATATGAATGTTGCGTAGGTTTATCCCTACTCTGTGTTGCGAAGGGTAAGTAATCACCGATTAACCTTAATTCATGTTTTAATATTTATGTAAATGTCAAAAAGTAATACATAGAAGCACCTCCCATAAGAGTTTGTCAAGAAATGCTTAGGAAGACATACTTGAGCTTAAAAACAGTCACTCGGGTGGGCTGCAATAATGGGGATTCTCAATTTTTGTCAGGGTTAATGGAAACTAGCCAGAGGCTGCAGCGTCGACAAGATCGGACTGGCGACAATGGCGGAAAAAATAGAGCAATGATAACGAGTAACGCAACAAAGGGCAACGGCAGCAAGAAATGAAGGTAAGTGATAACGATTAACGTGTAACATAGCAAAGGATCAAAAATTCATAATACCTCTGAGAAATGTACGGCTAGATCTAATTTGTACTATTACTATTTACTACCGATGTTATTCACCGTAAAATTGCTATAAATTGTATCCCCTGTCTTTAGTGCCATGCTGCCCTAACAAACACAATTGGCATGATCGCGAATCTGCTTGCAGCTTCCTTGATGTTTCCTCTGTCATCATTTCGATATTCTTTTTCAAGATTTTAGCTACGCTCCACACCACTCCACTCGTTGAAAGGCCTGAGTAATTTGTCTGACGATGAGATGACAATGAGAGCATCCTGATCAGTAAGCTGGCGTACTTACCGTGTGAGATTCCCGTTCTTGCATGATCATCTGGTTTGGTTTGACGATCGAGGTGCGTGATGGATTTTGTCTGATTTGATGCGGACGTTGCGTTTTCCGGCCGTTGTTGCATGCCGGCCAGTTGGCCAAACCGCCCCGGCCGGCCGGCCCCTCTGTCTTTATATTTCACCAATCGTCACTCACTTCTCTTCTCTTCCTCTCTTTCAATCTTTGCGCTTCTCATTCCATTTGCCCGTGATAAATCACAAATGAATGGACCCTCTCTCCACCGTTCATCACCTTGAATGGAACATTAATTCGAGTAAAATCCATTGCCAGCAGGCGTATGATGATCATAATTTTTTTTAAATAATATTATTTTATTTCAAAATTGTGACATTAATACTCGCATTAAAAAAAATTACAAAAATAATATCCGGTCGCCAAACCGTTTGGCGACAATAGTGTAGTCGCCAAACGGTTTGGTGACAATACTATTATCGCCAAACGGTTTGGCGACAATAGGTTAATCTTGCCGTTTAAATGCAAATAACCGAGATGACCCAATTGTCGCCAAATGGTTTGGCGATTACTGTAAAACACCCGTAACTTTTTACTCCGAACTCCGATTTAGGTGATCTTGGACTCTATGCAAAACTTATGAAGAGATCTTCACATAGAGTCTAAGATCACCTAAATCGGAGTTCGGAGTAAAAAGTTACGGGTGTTTTACTATTGTCATCAAATGGTTTGGCGATTACTGTAGCTACAGTGCTCGCCGAACCATTTGACAACAATTGGATCATCTCGGTTATTTGCATTTAAACGGCAGGATTAACCTATTGTCGCCAAACCGTTTGGCGACAATAGTATAATCGCCAAACGATTTGGCGACCGGATATTATTTCTGCAATTTTTTTAATGCGAGTATTAATATCGTAATTTCTAAAAAAAATAATATTATTTAAAAAAAATTCATGATGATCATCTAGCTAGTTAGTACTATTCGCCTGCATCAGGGCCGGGAATATGACGATCATCTAGCGTTTGTGTTTATAGTACAGGTTAGGGGCACATCTCATTCCGATGGAATAATATAATCTAGGCAACAACCAGAAATTCTCTCTTTTATGTTCTGTAACGCACTCACACACAATGACCCATGCCTAAGGGCATTTACAATGCTGTTTCTTAGATGGTTTCTTAGCATGCCATATAGGATAAAAAGCTTAGGTGGCGATGAATTAATGCAGAGAGAGAAGGTTAGAGTTTCTTAAACTAGAAATGGTTTCTTCATTAAATGCTTTGGCTAAGAAACCATAAAAAACTGCATTGTGCTCTCCTCATCGTTTCTAAACATCAATTAATACACTATCTCTCCTCTAAGAAAACTACAAAAAAAATTGCATGGTAATTAATATTAGAAACAGTAGGTAGAAACTATGCATTGAGAGCCATTGTTTCTAAACATCAATTAATACACTATCTCTCATCTAAGAAACGATCAAAGAAATGATCTATTGGAAATACCCTAATATTACGTTATTCGTGTCCATGCTAATCCACAGGAACCATTAAAGCCAATCACAGTGGGAGTTTCATTATCATTTAATGAGGTGACCCACAGTAAAAATTGTGACATGGCAAAAAAATAATGAGAAGAGAGAGGAGACGAGTTTCATCTGATTGAAACCGGGTGCACACCGTTTCCAACACATTAAAAACTGAATGAAACTGCACTAAGAGCGTATCATTTCATCCTACGCATTTCCACGCACTGAAACCGAATGAAACTGTGCATTGAGGGGACTTGTTTCATTTATCAACCAAAACCCCTTTAGATGATGTGGCACTCCTGGAAACCGTAAAATGAAACTTGCCACTGAGAATGGCCTAATTAATGCTGGTGGTTAATAATACTAACCCTTGAGTTTGTTCCCACTTTCCTCTTTGCTTCTGCCTCACCATCCTAATAATTCTGCTCTCCTGTCCAGTCTATGAGCAACTAGTGCGGCCTGGAGTATCCAAACTCGGTGGGGATCAGTGTAAGTTCCCATGGATTGGATCGAGCAGCATCCTGGAAAATTCATTCTTGTACCTCTCGATCGGTTTTAGTTGCAAATTAAGACGTGTTTCTTGAGGATTTCCCCCTCTGTTTCCTCGCTACTTCCCCTCCTCTGTTCTTTCTTCATGCTTGTGACTCACACAGTAGCACTTCATCTGCACGTACAAATTATATAGTTTTTTTTTTTTTTTGAAAAAGGAAGATTTTATTTCTTTCAAGAAAATCACATCGATACAAAATCCTTGAAACTTCTCCCGGCCTCTGCTTAACAGGAAGCACACAGCCACAACAAAAATAAAACACACACCCACACTACACACTATCAATCCTAAAATTATATAGTGCTTAGTCCTTGCCCTCTAGATTCCCTCAGTCTCGTTGTACTGATTCATACAATTTCGTTTCACCTTCTTCATCCATACTCTCTGATCTTGATCCATATATACTTGTCCAATTCATTTCACCATCTTGCATCAGGTGGTAGCTAGCACGCTATGGCAAGGTGAGCGAGATACATAGATAGTACGTGCTATATATGGTGAGCTCGCTAATACTAGCTCAGATCTTGTTCTCTGTCTCCAGACTCTCCGCAGGTTAGGCGGGTGAGCTCTTTTACGCGACGAGGAGTTGTTGTTTTGCTGATGGCGGAGATGGTGGGTTCAGCTCTTGCTCAGGAGACCGTGAGCAGATCCGTCTCCTTCATGCTCAGCAGACACGACGAGAAGGCGTCCAGAGCTCATTACATCGAGAGGCTGGAGATGGCACACTTGGGCCTGGGGTCCACGCTCGAAGTAACCAACACGGTGCCAATCATTCACCCCTCGTTGCTGGCTCGCAGGAAGATGTTCAAGCGTGCCTACGAGTAGTGCGGCGAGCTGCTGGACAGAAGCAAGCTGCGGGTGCTGGAAGACGAAGAGAGCAGCGAGCAAGGGGTAACAACAGGCTCCTCTCTCCCTTGGCGGGCTTTTCATGCTGTGAAATCGTTCGTATCATCTTCGGTTAGCCAGAAGAATGATGAGTTGAGCGGCTCCAATGTCAAAAGATTCGAATGGTACGCGGACGAGGCCAGCAAGTTTGTGAGAGACGTGGAGTCAGGCTGTTCACTTGCGCACTACAGGTTTATCAGCACTCTTGTCAGGCCACTTCTCGAAGGCAAGACTCTCTGTTACACAATGGTGCAAGGGAGCCTAGGTCTTCATCTTCGTATAGAGCCCGCATGTTCCGAAGGGTGTGGTGCGGAGGCATGGCTATTTTTCAAGATCATAGATCTCAAGATGCCAACAAAGGGAAGTTTCCTCCTCATCTTGGTGCTACGGCTCTCGGAAAGTACGGACATGGTTGGGATTGCCATTGAATGCCTACAGTCACTGGGACCTCTGTTGAAGCCTCTGGCCCAAGTTGCAATGGGAGAACTGGCTCAGCTGCCTGCACAAGACATTCTCCATTCAGCTCTGGCGCCCAGATCCATTATGTGGCAATGGGAGGAGTGCCTCGGAAAATTTTGCCAGGATCCATTATGTTGCGGAGCAAATGCGCACAGTAGTCCTCGCGCCAACAACAACATCTCTTCATCCGAGATATCATACAGATTCCGAGAACAAGTTATTCTCATGGCATTTTGTTGCCTCATTCCAGCGTTTGATGAGCACAACTTACAAATTAGCTCACCTGACGGAGCCGTCAGAAACGCCGTTGCGAGGAATTGGGCACCTCTGGAGCTGACAGCTATTTTCGCACCTCATGACTCGTGGGAAGGCCTAGGGGATAGTTATGCATATGAGGAAATAAGCGGACGGGAGGTACCTATAAATGGCAGCCTGCGCGAACTGGAGGAGATGGTACCAGCAAAGGCAATCGGCTGTTTTATCCAACAGCCCGAGCAGATGGAGTATTGGATGCGTTGGCAATCTGCACATGGTGGGGCAGGCTTTTGTGTGCGGAAGCTAATCACCGAAAGCGAGGGCAGATCCAAGACCCGGAGAGCAGCAAAAAGAAGGAAGTAAGATTTAAGAGTAGAGGTACATGAAGTTTTATGCTAGGCTGAGATGGCGTTTGTTTAGATTAATAAAAGCCTTATCTAGCCTTGACCACTTCGTTTCGGTCATGGCTCACACATATAATGCACTTGAACATGTGATCGAACAGATATGGTATCCGGTGTTTGGATCGTGCAATATGTTCTCCAACTATATGCATTGTGCCTCACTATTTTCATTTTAAAAAATGGGCAAATCAGTCAAAATTTTTGACCTTTGGATCAAAATCCACCTTGCTCAGATCTGCTCATCTGTCACGCGCTGCAAGCTAAAAAACGATTAGAAAACATTAATGGGCCTGAGAAACCTTAATGGGCTTGCTTCTAGATCCAATTAATATTTTTATTAACGCTCTTTTTCATTGTACCTTAACAGGCTTTTTTATTTTCTCAACGGGCTATCTTCTTAGCCTTTTTCATTGTCATTTTTTCCTTACTTGTTAGGCTCCCATGGGCTTTTCCATTTCTCTATGTAGTGTATTGTTTTTCTTTCTTGATACATACAAATGCCAAAATAAAGACAAACTAAAAACCTTCTAAAGATAAACAAAGGAATTTTTGGCTCAGTAACCCAAAAATGTGCGCGAATTGGGCTTCTCCTTTGTATTTTCTTTGTGCAGCTCGGTTAAGTTTCTCTAGCCTATTTTATTATGTTAAACAAAACCGGTGCAGCAGATTAACAGCAGGTCCCTAAAAAAGGATTAATGATGAGTTGTAACTATGGTGCTAGGACTGCTAAATACTTATAAAGAAAAACATAATAAAGACAAGACTATCTAAGGAGGAAAAAGAAGACCAGGGATTAGTGGACCCAAAAAAGTATAGATAAAAATTTTGTAAAGAAGAAATGCTGGTATGGGTGAACCTCTACATAAACATGGGACAAATACTAATGAGAGAACAAAAAAAATCCTGGACCTAGTGAACCAAAAAAAAAACAGATAAAAAATTTGTAAGGGAAAAAACCATGGTTTCAGTGAACCTCTACATAAACATTAGACAAATAAAAATTTTCAAATGAGAGTACAAAAAAAAAATACTGGGATTAGTGAACCCGTCAGGAAAAATGGGAAAGAACTAATTTCCAAGGAACGCAACAAATCCTGCGAGTAGTGGACATCTACATAAACAACTGACAACTATATATCTTCTAATGAAGACAAAAGAATATCCATGGAACCGGTGAACCCTGCAAAGATGGAAAACAAAGAAATATTTTCTAAGGAAGACAAGAAAAGTTTGGGATTAGTGAACCCAAACAAATATAAAAATAGAAAATAAAAAAATATTTAGAAAGTAAATTCCATGAAATGGTGAACCTCTGATATCCAAAAGGTAACAATTCACAAATATAATTACTAAGAATATGTTTAACCTGAATGCCTATAAAATTGAGAGTATATAGGAATATTTAAAGTTACAGTTAATTAATTACTTATTTACTTATAACTTCACAATGTAAGAAATCATTTTATACATTGTACCTAACAGGAATTTATTTGCAACATGTATTTGAGGTTACAATATAAGCAGTAGGAAATTATATTACAGAAATACTGCATGACATGTAATTAATTAATTTCTACAAGTAGTATATAATTAGAATGAAAAGTATGTATAGAAGACAAATTTCAATTAGAACTCGGCAATAACCTAAACTTTCACCTACAGATATGCAAGCGGCATGTGATTGTCTTTGTTCTGATACATTCAGGACTTCAGTTCATACAGTCATACAGATATGATGATGAAAAGCAAAGCAATCTGCAGAACGCATGACTGCATAGACCATCGCATTCCACCAAACCTACGCACATTTGATTTGGAGCCTGCAACTGAACTCACCCACGACCACGACCACGACCTAGTGTCCAGATCTACGTTCTACACCCACGACCGATTTTCAATTAAAGAAAACCAACAAAAAAGCCAAGATTTTTGCTACTGTCCTAGAGAAAGCAACCCTCGCAACAGATCTAATAAAACGCCCCCCTTGGGAAAATAAATGAAATCATCCCTTCTCCCATCTCATCCACTCAACTAGTTGTGCGCTACTCTACAACTGAAACTCTGAACATATATTGGGACTCAATAGTTAAAATAAAAATCTTGAAAATTCTGTGGATTGATGAACCCCTACACAGAAAATTGGAACTAAAACTCCGAGGATCAATGAACCCCCCACAAGAAAAGACATGAATTATGAATTGATAATTTGTGGAGATTTCAATGGAAGTTCTGCATACATAAGGGCATGTACAATGGTACATGTCAGCTGTCTATAAAACCATGTCAACTAGGATTTTAGATGATGTGGAGGAGAGAGAAGGAGGAGAGAGAAAGCTGCTATCTACTATTTAACAGACGGTCTTATAGACAGCTTTCTATTTTATGTACCATTGTATAGATAGTCTGTTATTTGGATGAGAGACCATTACATATAACTATATAGACGATCCATTGTATGAGTTATTTTTAGTGCTGTCTATAGATGATGTGGAGATATATTATAGACAGCTGCCGTCTATACCACTGTATTGACCGAGGTAAGACTTCCCAAAAACTCATCATATGTCAACATGTCAATAAAAACCAAATCCAAATGCGACCGCCTAAATGCCACATCTGGCCCACCACTGAACATCTTGCCACTTGCCCCAGTCTAAACCATTTTTCCACCCGGTTGGTTACCATGCACCACGTGCCATCATCTTTTCAATAACACTTGTCACATTTTTTCAAAACATGTTCTATAATTTAATAGTCAATATTTGACTTTATTTCCAACACTGTGTCATTGGTTCGGGTAGCATGGCTAAGCAAACTAACACGTTCTAGTTACTCCAATCTGGCGACTAGTATAGACCAGTATGTAAAATCCAACATTGGGTGACAAATGATTTAGTGACATACAAATATTATGGACAAGGTGACAATATCAAGTGGTAAATATCTAATCCCAAATTACTTGAACACTTTATAATTAAATTAGCATGCATAATTTAAATCAACATAACATTTAAAAACATAGGAGCAAAATGATCAAAGCATAACTTGCCTTCGTAAAGCAGCGA
The DNA here is from genome assembly GCA_036346375.1 of Guadua angustifolia. NCBI lineage: Eukaryota > Viridiplantae > Streptophyta > Magnoliopsida > Poales > Poaceae > Guadua > Guadua angustifolia. Next base: position 555,979 of record JAYEVE010000610.1, on the reverse strand, counting down.
GTCTTGGTCTGGAGCTTGATCCTCAAAATCTGCGTCCTCACACAGCTCAACGTCTACGTGTAACAGACAAAGAACCAAATAAACACGCAAAACAACGTACAAACACACATTCGAAAAAAAATACGACAAATCAAACTAATTCGTAACTTCATAAAAACTTCCAGATAATTAGTTTAGCATTTTCTAAGATTTATAAAATTTATTTCGACATTTTTGAGCGTATAGTTTAAGAGCTACAAAATTCATAAGTTTGGACATTCCGTGAATATTTTAACAGTATAAATTTATTTATAAAATTTCATAAAAATTACTGTGGCTAGGTATTAATATTTACTAATTTACAAAATTTTTTGCATATAATTTGGACTTATAACGAATTTGTAGCAAAAAAGACAAAATCCGCAATTTGGTTACAAATTCACGTACAAAAATTAACTAGCCAAACACATGCATGGTACTGTTCACAGTGTATATGCATATTCTTCTGCTTGGCTAGCTATGTGAGGCACGGTGCTAATTTCTTCGGTTTTGACCACGTGAATGAGGCAGAGAGCTCGGCCAATGCGAGCTGCGCAGATCCGACGACGGCGGCGGTGGTGATAGCGACGACTACGGCGGCGGCAGCGACGGCAGCAACAACGACAGCGATAGCGATGACGGCGTCGGCGATGGCGCTACTGTGTATACATGCAATCAGCTTAACATGTATATATGAATACATGCATATCAGCCGAACATATCTGCGTGTGACTCCATAAAATTTATCTACATGTGAATAGACCAAATATATCTACATGTAGACATATATAGGTGCACAACGTAGTGTATATATATATATATATGTTCATGATTCGGCCAAATATATGTATATACGCATACGAACCTAGCACATATACATACACATGCGATACATACTAATATGTATATGCTTACATATACCATGATCTGATCATTAGGAGACGTCCCAGAGTTCTTGCACACATCTTAGTACATCTATCCATGCATGCCTACGTACAAACATAGATATGTATATGTATACACGCGTTCTAAACTCTAGTATATATATGGATATACTCGCATGCGGACGTGTCCATGCTTATAGAAAGTTACACCTGCGAATCAGCCGATTATATCTGCAAGCGCTTGCCTACGTACAGAATAACATGTATATGTATAAACATGCGCAAATACTCATGACGAGATCATCGATTGATAGAGACAGAGCGCATGCAAAAGAGAAAAGAGGTACCGATCGATCGCGGCAGTAAGCAGAGACCGTCGCCCAGAGAGAAGGCACCAGGCGGCGTTCGGCCAGGCAATAGCCAAACCAGGAAAGAGAAATAGAGAAACGTGAAGATGTGAGGAGAAAATGGCCACAATCTGGAGGAATAGAAGCAGCAGTGTAGAGGGTAGATTAAGGGGTAACTAAGTACTAATAACTGATGGGAAAAAGATGGTCAGGTTCTTGCGTTCAGGATGGAGAAACGGCTGGAAAGAAAAACGACATAGCCTTGATTCATCATTCATGCATACAAGGAATGGAAGTAACGGCCATGTTAATTAAGAACTTTAATTAAGTTTTAAATTCTAGTTCCAGCGTACAAATGGAAAGAAACGACGCGTCTTCCGTTTCAGTTCGTGACCGTCAGGCTTAAATTCAGAATTTGAATAGTGCTGAAGCAAAACACGTTTGAGATAAATTAGCAAAAGGGCTCTATAAATCTTGGAAAAATCCTCTAAAATAATAGGGAATATTTGGAACTTCATGAAGTTTGTTTCGTGATTTTTCGATATATAGTTTTTCTGTAAGAATTCTTTTAGTTAATCAGACACTTGTATGATTATTTATAAAATTGACAAACTAAATCTATAAACAAGTTTTTAAGGTTATTTGAAAGAAACATCCTTATTTTTCAAATGTTATTATTTTAAACTAAATTTGGAATTTATGCGCACGCGAAATGCTTGATCGTTATTTTATATAATAAATTCAGCACGGCTTAATTTAAATAAATTGCAAACAGATTCCAGAAAATTTCAAATAATTCAAAAGTGCCATAGAGATATTTAAAGTAAAATTTTGGGATGTTACTGTGTTGTGCGGCAAATCGCATTTCATGTTACAGAGCCAAGTTTGGCGGTGTCAACCTCGTCTACCTCCTCTTCCTCAACCATGGCAGGTTTAGCCACATCTGTACCCATGGCCCACGCTGTCATCATTAAGCTCAGCAAGGACAATTACATATGCTGGAAGGCACAGCTTCTTGCATATCTACGGAGCACCTAGCTTCTTGGATATGCTGATGGAACCGCCGAGCGCCCAGCAAGGATGACGACGACGACAGACAGAAACTGGAGCAACCCAAATTGTGAACCCGGCGTATATCTAATTAACTTGGTTTCAACAAGATCAGATCGATGGTTCTCAACGGGATTTCCTCCTCACTGACCGAGGAGATGATGGCGCACGTGATGAATATTGCGACGGCGCATGAAGCATGGATGGCACTGGAGAGATTGTTTGCATCCGGTCGCGAACATGCGTAGTTCTTCAGATACACGAATGCAACTCGCGAACCTTGAGAAAAAGGATCTCTCTGTAATAAACTACTACCGACCAAGGTTTCAAATTTCGTTTTGTGAATTATATCTGGGGAAGGGGGGACCAAAATATGAAATTTTGTCGAGATTTGGAAATTTCGAACGAAATCCGGACGAAATTCAAAAAGAAAAATTCAAATCTAGATTTTTTTTTTAACCGAGAAAAATTCAAAAAGAAAAATTCAAATCTAGATTCAAATCGAAAAAGAAATATGAAATTTTTTAACCGAAAAATTCAAAAAGAAAAATTCAAATCCGTTTTGGCCCATCTGCCGAAACTCTAAGCGTAGGCTATAAATATAGAGAAAGGATCATCCTATTGTATGCATATACGAGAAAGCAATAAAGAAACTCTGTCCCTCCCTATACTCAGTCTCCCTATTCATTGTATTATTCGTTGTTTTTCGATCTGTCGGGAAACCCCGGACTACACCTGGTAGCGAAGTTTCTCAACACGTTATCAGCACGAGCCTCTACCACAAGAAGAAGGATCGTCGACGACGAATGAACGACTACTACCGGCGATTGATCGCCCGATCCGATCTGCATCGATTCGTCCTCACACCGGTATCCACTCGGATTGCCGAAAAATCCTACGCGATTTCTGTCCTACGCGACAGTCTACGGAATTCGCTCGCAGATCGAATCGAGATATTGAATCTGGCATGAATTGAATAGCAGATTGGTGCACGAATTATTAGTAGATCGCGACCAGAACACCCATGCAGTATCATCGCGTCTCGCAGACGCTGTCGCTGTGCTCGTAGCACGCGCCGCACCATCACACCTCGGCTTCCGCGCCGCATCTCGCAGATGCCGCCGCCGCGCTTGCAGCGCGTGCCGCCCGGCCGTGCATCAGCTTCCGCGCCGTCGCCTCGCAGGCGCCGCCGACTCGCCGTGTCCGCCTCGCAGGCGCCGCCGCCGGTCGCCGGACTCGAAGGCGCCGCCATGCATCGGCTCACGCGCCTGCACGAGCCGCCGGCCATCCGAGCACGAAGCTCGGACCGCGCTCCCCACGCGCCCGCAAGCACCGCACGCGCCTGCACGAGCCCGCCGGCCGCCTCGTCTTCCGCGCCCGCAGCGCAGTCACCCGGCCCGCCTCCGGCCTCGCAGGCCCGCGCGCCATTGAAGGCTGCCGCCTCGTCTTCGCGCCCGAAGCGCGCCGCCATGACCGGCCCGGATCCCGCCGCGCGCCTCGAAGGCGCTGCGCCGCCGCCCGCCTGACCGCTTCGTCTCCGGCACCGCGCCTCGAAGGCGCCCTCGTAGCCGCCGCCTCGGCTCTCGAAGCAGCCGCCTCGCCTCGCCTCGGCCCCGCTGCGCGCCGCCGCCATGGTTGAAGTCGCCGTAGCCGAGCGCACTCGCGAGGACGACGGACTCGAAGTCCAGATCGAAGTCCAGAACGCACTCGCGAGGACGATGGACGCGGACGTGAAATCCCGAAGCGATCGGACTTGAAGTCCAGATCAAACCCGGAATTGAAATCCGGTTTAAAACCGGATAAGTCAGGGGCAAGGGGAAATTACGATTTTGTCCCCGGGTTTTATTTTCTGTTTTTTTTCTCTTTTCCGAAATCCATTAAGAAAATCCGGAAAATTGATTAAAAATAGTCAGAAAATTATGAAAATTGCTAGAAAATTTCAGAAAATTATTTGACTATGGTATTAATTTTCTAGCATTCCTTTACAGCATTTATGAATATTTTTATGCATTTTACAATTATTGCTCTTCTCTTTTACTGTAAATTCATGAATTCAAGCACGCCGCATGAAGCGGCCACCGCCGCGCGCACGAAGCCGATCGTATGCGCGCACGAAGCCGATCGCATGCGCGCATGAACCCGATCGCATGCATGAAACCGATCGCACGAAGTCGATCGCGCGCATGAAACTAATCGCACGAAGTCGATCACGCGCATGAATCCGATCGCATGCATGAAGCCAATCGCACGAAGCCGATCACGTGCATGAATCTGATTGCATGCACGAAGTCGATCACATACATGCACAAAATTGTATCTATGAATCTTTATGAATATTTATGAATCATGTATTTATTACTTTCTTTAGTTTACTGGAAATTCATGAGAATTTAATTTATGCATTTATGAATCTTACAACCACTCTCTATTAGATTGCACGAAGTAATCTAATGAAAGAATCTTATGAATATACAAATGAATAGCATTGTCAAACGTGAGTTTGAAGAACTGGCCCCGAATGGTCAGAACTATCTCACATGGGCACCAGATATGAAGATCGTGCTTAGGAACAAGAAGTTCCGAACTGCCATCGGCCTAGGGTCCTCGAAGGGCGCGAACTCCATCTGCCGAAAGCGAATGATCAAGCTCTCAACTTCCTCGCATCACCTCTCAACCACTCTGAAGAATGAATATATGGCTAAGGAGAGTACACCTGAGTTATGCACTGCACTTCAGAAGCAGTTCGAGAAACTCAAATCCACCATCTTGCTCCAAGCACAGCGAGATTGGGCTCGCCTGAGGTTTACGGACTACAGAATAGTGGCCGAGTACAATTCTACCTTGCACAGAATTTGTACCAATCTCTCTCTATGTGACAAGAAGATCACTAAAGAGGAGAAGAATCTGGTTTAGGGAAAGTCCAAAGCATGAATCGCATTATTAACATCTATTTTAGATTGTGGTTGTTAATGAATTTTGAATAATGAATTGTAAGCTCTCGAAGAGCATACTTTTTCTTTCTCATGAATGAATATGTAATTTATCCTTTATTCCAGTATTCTATTTTTGCAAGCAATGTTTGAATTATTTGCCACTGTCGGATTGGAATTATATTTCTTTTATCTAGAAATCGTGTATCGTGTAGCGCCCAAATGGAGGAGATATGTATTGTTGACAGTGGCACAACAAATACCATCTTAAGGGAGTCGAAATACTTCTAGTCGATCACGAAGAACGCTGGAAGAATTACTACAATCGCAGGAAGCGATTCCTATATAATAGGTTCTGAAAGAGCCATAATTATATTACCAATGGGTACAACTTTGGTAATTGAAGAAGCCCTCTTGTACCTGAATTAACGCCAAGACTCTCTTAAGTTTCAAAGACATCGCACAATGGGTTTCACGTAGAAACCAATGAAGAAAATGGCAAAGAATACTTGTGCATCGTGAAGCACGCGGTATGTGAAAAAATGATATTAGAAAAATGACCCTCATATGAAACTGGGTTGTACTATACGAAAATTTATGCACCCAAAGTGTATACTTCTTTGAAGACTGTTTTTAGAAGCTCTGAATTATTTTCTTTGTGGCATTGTAGATTAGGCCATCCTGGTCTTAGAATGATGAAAAATATAGTGAACAACTCACAAGGTCATGGCATTAATGTTCAAAATTTCCGAATCATGAAGATTTTGTGTGCCATGCATGTGCCAATCGGAAATTAATAACCGACCCTCTGTTATGAAAGTGCAAAATGAAATCCTGCATTCTGAACGCATCGAGGGGATACTCGTGGCTTTGATTCACCCTTGTCAAGGTTGTTTCGATACTTCATGATGCTCATTTATGCGTCCTCGAAATGGTCGCACGTATGCTTGCTATCAACAAGAAACCATGCTTTTGCAAAGCTGATCTCGTAGATCATCAGAATTAAGAATGCATTTCTTGATCATCGTGTGAAGTCCATTCGAATGGACAATGCCGGCGAATTTACTTCTAAGGCATTTGATGATTATTGCACAGCAACAGGAATAAAAGTTGAGCACTCTGTACCACACGTCCATACGCAAAATGGACTAGCCGAAGCACTAATAAAGAGGATCAAATTCATTGCTAGACCGCTCTTGCAGAGTTGTAACTTGCCCAACACCTGTTGGGGACACGCAGTCTTGCACGCAGCAGCTCTCATCAATTTCGGACCATCGGCCTACAACACCCATTCTCCTATGCAACTAGTGCAAGGGGTCATCCCGAAGATTTCCCATCTCAGAAAATTTGGATGCTTGGTATATGTACCGATACCGCCTCCACAGCGAACTGAAATGGGCCCTCTCCGCAAGTCTGGGATATACGTTGGTTATGAAAGTGCATTCATAATCAGGTATTTGGAACCCATGACCGGAGACTTGCATACAGCCCGATTCGCTGATTGTATCTATTGACGAAGAATATTTTCCCGTCATTAGGGGGAGAATTAGAACCCTTGAATAAGAATGCCGGAAAATAAGCATAGAGAATTCGTACATGACCCTTGCACTAGTTAAGAAAATAAAAGTCTATGAGACTACTGAAGTATACGAAACTGCCTTATCATTTTTGTGATATGAAGGAAGTGATTAAGTTGCATTACTAGAAGTAATGCGCCAACGAGGGTTGCAATACCAAAGAGAATTCATGGTACCCTCAACCTATTCTAGGGCCCCAGAAGAGAAACAGTACTGGTTCCTCCAACCCAAGTACCCGGGATGCACGGGGAAAAGGGAAAGAGGACTTATTACAACCAATCACGAAAATGCCCCGAGTAGAGAAGGGGAGCCGGTGATACACAGCAATCGGAGAGAAGCCTGCTAACGAGGCACTCCCAGTTTGAATATTCCATTTCAGGAAAAATGCATGAATGAATCGACCAAATGTGTGCGCACACATCGGCGATAAGAGCTAAAGGAACTTGCTCCTGTGATGGGAAATAGCAGTGAAGAGCAAGTAGAAGTGCATGAAGCACCCCATGACGAAATGGCCATAAATTTTGTAATAACAGGAGAATCCCTGAATAGAGCAACAACCAATGTCGATGCATACTTTGCAAAGAAGATTGCCTCGATCATTGATCATGATCCCGAGCCTGCATCTCTCGCAGAATGCAAGAAAATGCTAGATTGGGAAGATTGGAAGAAAGCAATCACAGCAGAGTTAGTCTCTCTGAACAAAAGAGAGGTGTTTGGGCCAGTATGCCGCACGCCTCCCCATATAAACCCTGTAGGTTACAAATGGGTCTTTGTTCGGAAGAGGAATGAAAACAACGAAGTTGTAAGGAACAAAGCAAGACTTGTTGCGCAAGGTTTCACTCAACGTCCTGGGGTTGATTATGAAGAAACCTATTCTCCGGTAATGGGAGGAATAACCTTTAGATATTTTAATCTCAATGGCAGTCAACTTGAAGTTGAAAATGAAGCTAATGGATGTTGTCACAGCATATCTGTATGGAAATTTGGATTTGGAGATATACATGAAAGTACCGGAAGGTATCCCGATCCCGAACCAAGATAGAGCAAACAGAAACCTGTACAGTGTGAAATTAGAGAAATCACTGTACGGGCTAAAGCAGTCAGGAAGAATGTGGTACAATCGCTTTAGTGACTTTCTCTGCAAGAAAGGCTACACGAACAGCGAAGATTGTCCATGCGTATTTATACAGCGATCCCCGAATGGATTCTGTATAATCTCCGTCTATGAAGATGACTTGAATATCATTGGAACGGATGAAGAAGTTGAAGAAGCATGCTCATACATGAAGTTTGAGTTTGAAATGAAAGACTTGGGTAAAACTAAGTTCTGTTTAGGCTTGCAGCTTGAACATGTCCAAGGATGAATCTTGGTACATCAATCAGCCTACACGCAGAAAGTGTTGGAAAGATTTGGCTTTGAAAAGTCATATCCTGCGAAAACCCCAATGGTTGGAAGGTCACTCCAAGCAGACCAAGATCCATATAGGCCTAGAGAAGAGGGGGAGGAAGTCCTAGGAGCGGAATTCCCATATCTGAGTGCAATTGGGCTGATGAACCTTGCAAATAGCACCGGTAGGACATTATGCGTTATTGTGAACTTGCTAGCTGTGCATGTGAGAACCCACCAAAAGGCATTGGAAAGGGGTTGAGGACATCTTCCGTTACCTTCAAGGAAGCAAGGACCTCGGTCTATTCTATAGAAAATATGAATGAACTAAGTTTGGTCGGTTATGCCGATGCTGGGTACCTGTCGGACCCGCATACTAGAAAGTCCCAAATGGGATATGTTTTCCTTTGTGGAGGAATGCGGTTTCTCGAAGTCGTCTAAGCAGACTCTTGTCTCGGCGTCGACAAACCACTCGAAATCATTGCCTTGTATGAAGCCTCCGTGAATGTGCATGGCTTCAAGAATGGTTCACCACATCCGAAGTCATGTGGTGCAACATTGAGCAAACCCCACTATAATTTATGAAGACAATGCGACTTGTGTTGCTTAAGTGCAAATGGGATATGTGAAAGGCAATCTCATGAAGCATATCAACCCTAAGTTTTTCTATGCTTATGAATTGCATAAGATGAATGAGATTAAGGTACTGCATACCAAGTCATGTGAAAATCTCAGATTTATTCACTAAGTCACTCCCAAAGATCTACTTTTGAAAGATGCGTTAAAGGAATTGGGATGATGAGACTTAGAAGTGCAGATTCGGGGAGATATTTCACATACTCCTACATAAAACTTGAACTTGAAGTTTGAGTACCCAACGTGATCTCGAAGATGAAACATTGAAATTTGGGTGAATTGTACTTTTTTCCCTTAGTGAGTTTTCACGGAAGTTTCTCACGTAAGGTTTTTAATGAGGCAATTTGTGCAACACAGCAAGCGTATGCTATGTACTTTTTCTCCAAGTATTTTTCCCACTGGGTTTTTCTGGAGTTTTGATGAGGCATATACATCTCGCGGCAAAGGGCCAAGGGGGAGTGTTAGAAAACCTTGGCGGCCCACGAAGTCCGGCTTTGGCCCATCTGCCGAAACCCTAAGCGTAGGCTATAAATATGGAGGAGGGGTCACCCCATTGTATGCACATACGAGAAAGCAATAAAGAAACTCTGTCCCTCCCTATACTCAGTCTCCCTGTTCATTGTATTGTTCGTTGTTTTTCGATCTGTCGGGTCGGGAAACCCCGGACTACACCCGGTAGCGAGGTTTCTCAACAGGTTTGATCTAGTCCCATGCCCGGCGAAGAATTTTTTGTGTTGTTTTTGTGCGTTCCAGCGACAGCAAAAAATCCGCCCGCCACTGTAATTAGATCCCAGATCACCTGGTTGAGCAGGCGCTATGCTAACCAAGTGGGCTCAGCTCCGGTAGACAATGAGGGCAAAATATCCGGTGCAATCAAGGTTCCGATGTAACCACCATGCAACCTAACTAAAAAAGTTTTAAAAAATTCTGAAAAAAATCATGGATGTACATCTCAACTTACCCCATCTACATATAAAATTTCATGATCAAATTCGTCCTATGTTAAAAGTAATAAAAAAGACAAATTTCTGACAAACTTGAATAGTTCAAATGCACCCCAAATTTGTCTTTTTTGTAACTTCTAGCATAGGACGAATTTGATCATGAAATTTTATATGTAGATGGGGTAAGTTGAGATGTACATCCATGATTTTTTTCAGAATTTTTTGAAACTTTTTTTAATTGAGTTGTACGGTGGTTGCACTGGAACCTTGATTGCACCGGATATTTTGCCGACAATGAGTATGCCGGTCTACCCTCATAAGTCATATGTACTTTGATGCTTGCTGAGTTGTTGGCATGGGTTCGAGTCCTTGTAGCCAAAAAGATTTGAGTGCGTTTGCTGGGAGTTGGGACTCAAACCTTGCTCGCCAGTTGCGTTTCCTCCGTCCTAAACTCCTAACCAACTGAGCTAGTGAAGGTATGTGAGTTTAGTGTATAATTTTTATATTTATTATTTATAAATGGTATTACAATTCTCCACCAAAATTTTTTGCCAGATCCGGTCCAAACTCATCACATTCCGGTCAAAACAGCCGAAATTAGCTGAAATCACTGTAGTAATTTATTTTTTTTATTTTGCCAGGATTATGAAACTTGAAGGGGACAAAAGTCCAAGATTTCACCAAAATTTCACAAAATTTCATTGGGATTTTGATCATTGCTACCGACAGATGGTTAGCTCTGTGTCCGCTAGATCTTCGGTGCACAAGCGGCATTGGTGAGGCAAGCCTGCCCGTGACATTGTTGTGCATCAGTTAAGGACATCAGTGGTGGCACAAGTGTCCATGTGGTGGTTGTGCACTGCGACGCCGCCAATCCCTCTTTGCTTCTGCCTCTCCATCATCACGAACCTATCACTTCTGTATATCTAAGGACGCACGGCGACGATGAGCAGAGCGGCAGCGACGGGGTAAGCACAACGTGTTTCTTGGCATGGAGGAGCGGTACGAGCTGAATCCCGATGCTGAGGAGGCTGGGTGCAGTCAGAACAGAGCAAAAACAGCAGGACGCCGGAAAAGGGGAAAAGCTCGCCGGCGCAAAATCCGGCAGCCTTCACCCAAATTAGCTAGCATATGAGCACAAGGGGGTCACGGTGATGGCGATGTCTTGAACTTCCCCCTCTTCTCAAGGTAATTGGCCCAATACAAAAAGAACCAGATCCGGAGCATGATCCCTCAGATTGGATCGTATCCATTCCCGCCTAGCTCCATCTCCAATTCGTTGTGCATTTGCATGCGATGGATAACGCAAGCTGCTTTTAATTCGTGTTTTTGGTCTGTATGTGTGCGTTGCCTTGGTGTGTGTAAAGTAGCTGTGGTTTGTGGTTGGTTACCTGGGTCTATTGGAGGCGCGACGCCTCCGGCCCAGCCCAGTACGGCAGCGCCTCGAGACAGTGGGCCCCATCACGTGGCCCACATTTCATTGTCGTGCGCCGGAGCTTCACCACCACTCTGGGGTGGAGACAGCACCGTGGTTAATTAAGCCTCCGGTTGGTCCACTGATGTTGGGTTATTTCTTGGATGAACCATTGCTGTTGGGCCAGCTTCTTCATAGTCTTTTGATCTCAGACCTCGGGCCACGGTTCAGGTGGGCTGAAGGCCTGAATCCGCCACTGCCACCACTGAGGTGTCGTTGTTTTTTCCAAGGTTTCTCTATTTGTCAACAGATGGTAAGGTTTCATGCTCAACCCTCTTCCTGTGCGGTGTCGATATGAGGCTTCTTCAGAGGTCGCTAGTATGCCATCCTATGCTGAAACAGAAAACATAAAGGAAAATTAGCGAAAAGAAGGGCAACTGGAGTCTTTTTTATCATGTGAACTTGCCCCTCTTTGTCAAGTTCATTCCACTCCATCTAGCCATCAACTTGTCATGTCAGTAAGACATATTTTACTTCATCGGAGTTTGGAAATTGTTTGGAGACGTGTATTGTACCGTATCGATGGCTTGCTTGCTTTTTCATCCTCTCGAAGTCCTGGACGTCAATATCCATCGTCGTCTTCTTTAAGTTCTCATCAACAGTATGTTCACCTTTGAAATATCTCTGCATACACGATAACTGCTTACCACTTGTCTGTTTGTTTTTGCTAGGCTAATCTTTATACAAAAAGATGGTAATGCACCGGAGGATGATATCTTTTCTTGGTGTGATCTTACAGATTTCGGAGAGTACAGACATAGTTGGGATTGCAATCAAGTGCTTGCAATTGTTTACCCCCTCGTTTCAAGTCTATAGACCAAACCATTAGGAAAGAACTTACTCATCTACCAATGCAAGACTTCTTCTGGGTGCCAAATATTGATACGTTCCACAAAGAACATTGGAACAATATTCACAGCATTTCTACTCAATGGTTTCGCCCGAACCCATTATGTTCCAAGCAGCATGGTCAGCACGAGATTTGTGGTAGTAGCAGCATATACACGCCAGAGATACCAGATGTTTCTCTAGAGCCAATTATCGAAGTAAATTTGCAATGTCAAGTCTCACTGTCCGAGCACAGCATACAGAGGATTATTAACTATTTTCAAAATTTCTAGGATTTAATATAAATTTTCAAAATTTATTAACTATTTTTCGGAATTTCAAAGGACTTCAGCGTCCACAAAGAAATATTATTACAACTGGTCGTAATTAATCATAACTTTGGACTTAAAATGCAAAATCATCCTTTCAGTTCCTTTTCCCTTTTTCTTTTTTTCTTTCCTGTCCGGAAAAATGACCGGGCCACCACGTGCGCCATCCATAACTTTTTTTCTTTTTTTTCTTTCCTGTCAGGATTTCAAAGGACTTCTGGGAAGAAGGAGACCCTGGAGGCGGACGACCTGGAGGTTGATCAAGAGGCCATCGCCGCCATCCACATCTGCGCCATGCGCGGCCTCACCGGGCAGGCCATCGCCAACGACTACCTGCGGAACCGGGTGTTCCCTCTGCGAAAGAGGGTGCACCCATTCTACGAGATCAAAGGTCGTGACGACCTGACTCGTGAGGGCACGTCTGGTAAGTTCTTTTCCCTTGTGGCTTGCTCAAATTCGAATCCTAAATTCCTCTGACAATCTTGCCCCTCCAGTAGCGCCGAAGGAATCCTGGATCCTGGCCCGGATGTCCGAGATGTTCGGAAAAGCTGCAAACGTATACACCATCGACGATCGTATCCCGAGAAATGTTCTCCGCCGGAGTGCCGAGGTAAGCCAACTCAAGCCCGAACTCAGCTTGTGAATGCTTGAGATTCCCTTTGACCCCTGGTCGTGCTTGCAGGATCACCGGGAGCTATTTGAGACAGCGAGGAAGATGTTGCCTCCGCCCGAGGCGAACAAGGGCAAGAAGGCGAACAAGAGGCCTGCCCCGAGCGGTGCGGGCGACAGGGTCTCAAAGAAACCGCACGTCGAGTGGGGTGACCGTGCAGTGGTAAGATCTCCCTTGGTCGAGCCCCCGAGCTTCTTGTCCTTGATCCCTCTCCTCTCTAACCTCTTCTTGCTTCTTCGCAGCAGCAAAGGGTTGCGGACGCCGCCAGGACTTCAAGTCCCCGGGCGACCCAAGGGCCCCGACCACAGGGTCCCAGCCCTCCGCAACGAATGACCTGGATCCACCGCAGGCACCAAGGCCCCTAGCTCGTGGCGCCCGCCGGAGGGATGCCGCTTCACCTTTGGGACGCTGAGGACCTCGCCAGCCCCCTGCGAGGCGGAGGCTTGTGACTCAGGTACACCATCTCTCCTTCGGTTGCATGGTGCTCCATCGCCTTTAGCTTAGTCATTTTTTTCTTTATCACAAACTTCGAGCGCTCGAGCTCAACGTTTGCCCATCTTAACGATGACTATTGTCCAGGGTGAGTCTAAGTCCGAGGAGGAGGAAGAAGCCTCCTACGTGCTGACGCCCCGCCAGCCCTCGAGCCAGGGACGCACCCCTTCGGGCCCTCAAAGCTGGGTTGCGGTTAGCGAGTTCGACTAGGGGTCAACGACCCGGCCACAGATGAGACTTTGCCCGCGGTCGACGAAGACGACGCCGGCGATGCTGGAGGTGCCGGAGTCGACTTTTCCCCGGCCAAGTCCGCAGAAGACGACACCCAAGATGCCCCAACCACGGTTGCTGAGGCCATCCAAGTGGCGCCTGCCGTGGCCATCCCGATCACGGAGGTCGGGGCGACCCCGGCCGCAGAGGTTGACCGCGATCTGGCTAAGACCAGCGCGGAAGACCCTGATGGTAGCTAGCATCATACTATTCAATGTTCTGCTATTTAAAAATAAATATTTTACTCTAATGTCAGTTTGAGATGAAGGTTTAAAATACAAGGAGTTTGTTTCTATGTAGATATTATAACATTGTTTAGTTGTCATTGCTCGATATGAGGAGTCTATTGTAATTTATACAATATTAATGGCAAAGAGTTTTTTCATCTTGATATTTTTGCAAGAGTAATTTCAAACATATTATGGAATTTAGTAGATAGTTTGACGTATGTGATGGCTACATATGCAAGTTGCTCTTTTAATAAGCATTATTTGCCAAATTTTATGTTCTAAGTGAAGCATGTCAAATATCAATATTATAAGTTCTTCGTTATCTATCAAGCGCCTGTAGGGTCGAGGATGCGCCTAGAGGGGGGTGAATAGGCGTTTATAAAAATCGATCGCTCACTAATTCAATTCGCTCTAATCAACCCCTATGTCAAAACCTACACAATTATAATGCGGAAGCGATAAACTTGGTTTTGACAATTAAGGCCTAAATCAAACAGGCTCACTAGTGCACTAACTAATTTATGTCTCTAAATTAGAATTGCTATATTGAATAAACAATTTACACTAAGCAATTCTAATGCATTCAAGCAATCAATAATATGCAAAGATAAATACTTGAACGTAAAGAGACAAGGGACAACCGATGTTTTTCCGTGGTGTTCGGAGACTTGCCGGTCTCCCCTAGTCCACGTTGAGGCAAGCCCACACTTGGACCGGCTCCCGCTCGAGCACCCACCTCTTTCCACTAGTCGTGGTTTTCACGCTTGCGCGAGGCTCAACCCGAACCTTCACAAACTTGCGGGGCTTCTCACACCTTGAGAGCTCCGCGCCTGACGCCCACGCCGCCTAGGAGTCGGCAACCTCCAAGAGCAACAAGCCGCTCCTCCACTTGAACTTCACCGAGCACAACGAATCGCTCCGGTGATCACCAAGTGCAACACATGCACAAGGACCTCACTCAAGTGCAACACATGCACAAGAGCTCACTCAAACCACTCCTAATTGCAACACATGCAATTAGCTCACTCTAAGCTCAAGAGGCAAAGGGAGAAAGAGCAACACATGCAAAACACTCCCACACACAGCCAACACACTGCCCAAGCCCCCAAAGAGCTCTATTTATAGCCCCACAAAGAAAACTAGCCGTTTGGGGGCGAAACAGACAAAATCAGTAAATCTTGGTACTATCACGCCTCTAAGGGCCGTAGTCTGCCCCACCTCAACGATTCGGCAGCGACCATATATCCAGGTACTACAGCCCTCGGGCGCGGTAGTACCGACTTTTACAGATTACTGCTTCCCACTGAAGCGGTAGTCTTGGCCTCACCGAGCCAACAAAACACGCGCCTTTGTAAAAGAGCTATCAAGCAACCAAGGCCGGTGAGTACCGCGACTGCGGTACTACCGCCCATACCCTGCGGTAGTGCCGGCCTCAGGAGAAAAACCAGATTTCGAACTCCAAATCCATTTCTCCAAAAACCAAACTTATTCTTTGAGCCACAGAGATGATCAACACATGATCATACACACGTGCAAAACACATTTGCACCAATTTAAACCATGCTCAAAGAATTCAACCCAAATTGCGAAAACACATTTCGCAGCCAACTCAAGATCTATTTGCAAAACGTATTAAGCAAATCAAACTCGAGTTTATGAGATTAATCCCCCTAGCCATGTGAAGGTCAACACAAGACCCGGTCAACTTGCCAACACCCGTTGCAAGCCCCACTCACATGCTCTCGGGATTCCGGACTCATAAACCTCGGTTTATTCGCACAACTTTGCAAATAACACAATAAAACCATTTCATGCTTGATCACTACTCTTTGCAACACATGCAAAAGTCTAACTCCAAGCAACATCAAATCAAGATGCATGAACTCTCTAATTGCAACACATGCAATTCTCTAGTTCCATGCAATACCAAATCGAACTAACACCAAAACCAAATCTCATATATGAGCTCTCTACTTGCAACACATGCAAGCCTCTAGCTCCATACAAACACACAACATAAAATCATGCTTGAGCTCTCTCCTTTTGCAACACATGCAAAACTTAGCTCGAGCAACACCAAGGTTTTATAAAGATAGTTTTATGAACCAAAGCGTGAAGCTTCAACTAATGCAACACATGCAAAAGTGAACTCCACGCAAAAGCCAACGCATTAGCTTATCCTATTTGCAACACATGCAAATCAAAGCATAATGCGAAAACCAAATGCATATACTCTTTCATCTTTGCAACACATGCAAATCAGAGCATAATGCAAAACAACCAAGCATAGGCTTAACACATTTGCAACACATGCCAAATAGTTAACCCATATGCAAAAACCAAATCAAATAAGATTTGAGCTTGAGTGAACGCGGGATTGAGATCACCAACACATGATGAAGCTCAAGCTAGGGAACGACCCCTCTTAATAGCACGGCGATAAAACCTTAGACTCAAAGACTATAAAGTCCTTAGCCTGTCTAATTATACCTTCGCCGCTGCGCGCAAGCAATCCCCTTTGGGGTCTTTATGATTTTCACTTATACTCCCCCGGGATCATCACTCGACTTCTCTTCGGGATCCACTCTTGACGCCCATCAACTCATGATGCCGTCCTTGTCCCGTTTTCATCATCTCATTCATCTTTGGACCTAACTCAAACATAACTCATGAAACTTATTAGTCCAAGATGCATGGTTGTCTCAATTATCTCTTGCACTCCATTAACACATAATGGATGCCTCTAGATCAATTGAGCACAACCCTAAATCAATTGAAATGATTTAAGTGTGTCTTAAGTACAATAATGCAACTCATGCTTTATTATACTTAAGAACTATTCATTTGTCCTCAATTAATCACGGAACACCATCAACACATGATGAAGTGTTCTTTAATGATTAATGAGACGAATGAACTCAATTTAAATTATCATTTAAATTGATATGAGTATATATTAACTACACAAGTTTTCATATACTCATGTTGATGAAAAGTAATGATCTATTATGTGTAAACTATATGGAAATGATCATTACTCTAAGTCATCGACTATAGAATACACCCCACATGTATATGTGCATAAATATGATTGACTTGGATATAATATGCACATATTTACTTTGATCATATTGGAGTATATCCTATATTACCATGAGTATACTTATAACTAGGCAATTCAAATATATATACTCAATGATTTAGTTTCTTTGTCTTGATCCTTATGTGTATCAATAAAGAATCGATCAATACAAAGAGACTTTCAAGTTAAACTACAAACTCCCCCTAAGTATGTGCATCCATGTAATATATGGATTGGGAACATGATGCACATTTGTGGTTAATATAATGGGGATATTCATATTTTAACTTGACTCCAAAGTATGCAACTAATACTAGAAAGAATATGCAAACATACCTTGGGTTTTCCATTTTTCAATGCGATGAGACTAATCAAAGATATTCTAAATAGACAAGTTAGTCTCGATATAAGATTTGTCATTAATAACAAAATCACATTAATGGATAATCACAATATTAGATTTGTCATTAACACCAAAACCATAACTAATGAAGGTTGGACTTACAGCGCCACATGTGATATCTTGACTTATACCATTTGATGACTGAGCATTTGTTTCCGAAACTCAGTTGCACAGACTCAGACTTTAATGGGGTTATGAATTGTTGAAGACCTAGATTTCTTTGTTTGTTTTATTGATAGTTGTGTGTTCGGAATTACTCTTCCAGTCTTTTTCTTGACCAACTGGTAGTTTGCTCATTTTTGTTTTATGAGAAGCATTTGGATAAAGACTGTTATAGTATTTGTATTCATAAGTATTTGAATTGACTGTTCCAGTCTTTCTTGTTATGTTCAGTAGTCCTTTGTACTTATAACACACTTGTATTTATGGTGCTTAATTACCCTTCGGGGTTTTTTTAGAGAGAATATCATTATGTATTTTTAGTTAAGGAAATGTTCGCTGGAGATAACTCATATCCAACTTAACATATCTTTTGATTTTGTCCAATAGGTTGTTAGTCCAAGTCTGCTACAACTTGAACTCTTTTGGCTATGTAAGTGTAACATCCCAAAAATTTCAAAAATAGGAAAAATAAAAGTTTTTGAATTTAAAAATGGAATTGAATAAAAATTTCAATTTAAATCAAAATTTCAATTTAAAACAATGTTCTTTTCTCATTTTCATGCATTCCAATCTTAAGAAAATGATGAATAGCAATATTAAAAGTCTAATCATGAGATTTTTACCCTAAAATCCTGACAACCTTATACATCTCTGGTAAAAAATATATATCAAAAACTTATATTTGAAGCATTTAGAAATTCAAAAAGCAGAAAGTAAATAAATCTATAAATAGCAATGTCGAATTTTTATAATTTAATTATCAAAGATAAAAATCTGAAAATTTTACAGAAGCATTAATAACTCAAATCAATTTGAAAAAAATATCAAAAATAAATAAAATCATTTGAACACTTTATTAAAGCAAGAACAGAATAATTAAAATTCAAATATCACATTGACAGAATTTTAATAAAATATCTACAAAGAGTATTTAATTGAAAATTTGTCGAGCCATTATCTTCACCTGAACAATGTCTGTAAAAAGTTTAATAAAATCTTGAGTCGATTTGCTAGCTCAAATCAGTAGGTTCATTTCGATCTGTCGGAGAATTCATCTAGTTGTTCTTTGTTTCGCTTGCATGTGGGCCCGGACCTCATCGTGCATTGGCCCATTGTCCACCCTTGCCGACTTCTCCACGCCACCTATTCCCATACATCACCATTGCCGCCTCTCTGACCTTCTTCATCCTTCCTCTCCTCTCCGTCTTCTTCTCACCCCACGCCAAAGATGTAACGTAGCTCCACCGCTCTGCCCGATTCTTGCCACGGCAAATCTCGCCACCAATTAGCGCCATGGCACAAGTCGGCTGGTCGGTGATTCAACTTGCCGTGCCTCTCTTGCCAATCGTTGCCACGGCGATAGTCTTCCTCTGAAATTGCTGCCACGGCGATAATTTGGCGAAAACAGACTCAGCGCCGCCTCCGCTCCCTTGCGCCGCACACCGTAACCAAAATCGTCTCGGCTCGCTTATATAGTCCAGTTCAATCGGTCTCGAGAGACCATCACAAGCCATCTTCACTCACCCCCGAGCTTCTCCTCATGCGCTTTAGCTCCGCCGTCTTCCCCTGATGGCCCAGCTCCTTCACTCAACACACACAACACTCTACGCGAGATGAAGACGCAAGAAGCAAACACACATGGGATTCACACACACTAGCACTCTTTGTTTATTCACTAAATAACACAGCACAAGATTACGCACACACAGAGATACCAATTGCTTTTTGCATGCACTACTCTTCACATTCACTTGTGTTCATTCGACGATATCTTGTTGCCTTTTAAACACGCATGCACCGACGCCCATCGGCAAGACGTCCTCTAGCCGCATGCAAGACTTGAGGTGATCACCACTAATCTCACTTAGATCCACATGACTGCGGCATACGAAGACTAGCACCACCAACAAACACTGCATGCATGCGCCGCTCAGCAAGATGGCGCGTCCCACCGCTCCACAATTCACCAAAGATGCGAGCTAACCACTAAGACTCGATCTCTCATGCATGCATTACCCACTAACTCATGCATGCATCCCGCATGCAAGTCCACTTACTTGCACGCACACACAGCCACTAACACAAGCATGCACACCATGCTTTCCTTGATCACACACACACTTAACTCCAAAACACTAACAAATCAAGATTAAGTCTAACATCCCCAAGCCCGGCAAGAACCGAAAAGGAGGAAATCCTTGTGCGCATCGCTATACTCCAAATCAGGCCGAACCAACCAAGCTGAAGCCTCTTAGTGATCCTCAGAAGTCATTCCAGTCATCAATTTTGAATCATCTTCTTCCTTGAGCTGCGCACCGTGCTCTTCCTTTCCGCCATGGCCATGCATGATGGGAGCTCAACTCGGTAACGCTTCTTCTCGTTCGAATGCAAAAATCACGATCACTAGGTTACACTGATGCTCATTTCGGTGTTGTTGACCCAAGTATTGCCTTGCTTCAGCAGCTCCACCTCGCCGTTCATGGCGCCGGCCACTGCTCTCGACGGCGACCTACCTCCGACCATCTCCGACCACCGCGGTACCACCGAAAGGTGCGCAAGGACCAGATCTAGCCATCGGTGCAACCGATTCCGTCGCTCGGCCCTCCCGCCCGCGGCGACTCCGATTCTTGCCGCCGCTTGCTCTCTGTCATTGCCGAGTGGGCCCTGCGTCGGTTGTTACTGCTGCCGGCTTAGTTGATATCTGGGATCAAGCCGTCGACCTCCAAGGGCTCTGTCCCTCTGCCGTGCGGGCCCGAGTGCTAGTCACGCCATCCGGGCCCAAATCGACCATTCAATCCGGCCCAAGCCCAAAAGGGAAAGCGCAACTCACAGTGAGAAAACGTAATTTCCCTTTTTGGCAATTTCCCATTATTTCAGTATTTATCAACCCGAAACAATTCAATTGTTAATAACTTTTGAAATAATAGGCCAAATGAAGTGAAATAAATTCCTAAATTCATTTAAAATCCTGTAGATTCATAATATGCAAAAATATTTTGAATTTCAACTCTGTGTATAATTTAAATTTAAATTTAAAGAATGGGATGAAAAACATACTATACATAGAATTTATGCAAACAAACTCTAAATTAAATAAAATAAATTTTGTTAGAATCCTTATGAAATTAGGGATCTTAATATATAAAAATATTTAATTATCATGCTTGATTTGATTTATTTGAAGTAGAAATTTAAATAAACCCTATTATTGTTCCTTAATAAAATTGTGCATCATAAATCCTAAAATGATAAAATAATTTATACATGCTCCTGAATCCATAAGAAACTCATTTGTGCAAAAATATTTAATATTCAAACTCATTTGATGTTATACTTGAATTTAAAAATACAAATGAACCCTAGCATGACACCGTTATAAATAAGAACCCAACTTTAAATCATGCCTGCTTTTTATGATTTATTTATACTTGGATTTCCATCTGATTTCTTTTTGTCCTTATTGAAATCTTGTTATTTGTTATGTTCTTCGTTCGCGACGTGTAGACCCGACGTAACTACTTCTATTATTGACTGCGACTTCAACTTCGTTGAAGACATCAATAAGCAAGGCAAGCACCCTCCTTTGACCATGTTGATCCCAGTTTTATAAATGTTTTCATCAATTGTTTTGATTGCATGCGTATATTCATTAAACTCTGCTATATTGTGGGTAATGGTAGTTATACCTGTTGATTCCTGAAATCCCCTTGATATAAATGAATCTGTGAACCTTGATACCTTAGAATCATGGTTAGACAATATATAATGTCACTTTGGGTATACACGATGTTTAATATCTTGCTTAGCCATGCTTTAGACTCAGTATACGCCAAACTGAGACATTGATCGAATGATACTTGGACATGTTGAGACATGATGATGATTTTGGTTATTTTGATTAAAAATGAAAATAAAATTATAATATTGATGCAGGCAATTATTGGCAACAGCCTGGTGTGCATGGATTTGCACGTAGTGTAGGGGGAGATTATTACCCGTGTCAGATTAAGGACCGAACTAATTGTACGTTATATCCAAGTAATTTCCGTACAACCACAAGTGCTGGTATGGGACAGTCTTAACCTATTAAGTTACTTAAAACTAGCTTTGCACATTGGTAGGCCGGAGTAGTACGAGCTTCTTCAGTGACTGGTTGCTCGGAGGGGCGCCCACACCGAGGTGTTGGGAGTCACGTTCTTGATCTAACAGTGTACGCCTGTATTCAGGGAAGTTCCATCATTTCTATGCTCTGAGTTCTTCTTCCAGGGTATGGGTTTTCGTCCCGTGCTGGTGCAAAGTTAGGGTTAAGTAATGTAACGGTTACGTCATGACTCTCTGCGGCACACCAAAGGAAGTGTGCTAATAGCTTGCACAAAGAGTTAAGTCATGTCTAGTGGGTAAAGCTGTACACCTCTGCAGAGTGTAAATCTTTTCGAAAAGCCGTTCCCGCGGTCATGGGACACTTGGTGCTCCTGCATTAGTTAGATGTTTTATTTTACAAAATGTGGACTTTGATATGTGCTATCTAGCACCATGATTTGAATTGGATATCCTTGTTGGAAAGAAATTATTTCGGATTGACATGTGATGTCAATGATTGATTCATGGAGATGATCAAAGGAACTGAGGTTTGTGAAATTTACTGTCTTATACTTATATATTAAACTGCTTTTATTTAAATTCCGTTTATGTTCTACAATTCAGTAAATTCTTTTGCAAATTAGCTTTCTGCAAATTAACTATTAAGCCTTTCCTTTGAAATGGCCTGCATGTATTATAGGATTTGAAAAAGTCTTGCTGAGTACGCAAGTACTCACCCTTGCTTATTCGTGGTTTTTAGGTGAAGAATCAGAATAGCTCGATGAATTATTCGACGCAGGATTCGGGAATGTTAACGAATTTTTCTAAGGATTATACCTTGTCAGTTGCCTGAGGGTTGGATGGGCATACCACAAGACTTTATTTCTTTCTGCTGTATTTCTCTGACTTGTAAGACTTTATTGTATAAATTACCATTATTATTTGTAATAAAGAGTACGGATGTGATATCAATTGTTGTAAATATGCGTACTAGCTACTGATCCAGGGACTAGTACTGTGTGCACATAAGATTTCCATTTTTGCATTTTATGTAAAAATGGGGGTCGCTACAGTAAGCCACACCATGCATATGTAATCCATGAACCATTATACTGATTTGTTTCCTATGGTTTTTTTCCGCAAGAGTTTCTTCATGTTAAAATGTGAGTACTTTTACAATACACAATATTGAATATGAGTCGTTCATTCTATTTGATCTAACGAATCAAATTAGTTAGGATTTAGTTATACTTTCGCTGGTAGTATTGGTAGTAGAAATCATATGCTGGTAGTATTGTGATTAGCTATTTTTTAATTTTGAACTTATGTGTATTTTTTGGTGCTTTTGTGTAAAATTCGGAACTGGTTCGTATACTGCACAGGATAAATCGCTCGATGTGTTAGTGCGAGTCCACAGCGTTGTCATGAATTAGGCGGGAGGGTGTCAGCCATAGCGTTGTCACAATCTGGGAGGGCACTGACCAGAAGGCAAAGGCTGCGGCGTCGACATGATCGGACTGGCGATGGCGGCGGAAAAAAGAGAGCAGCAATAACGAGTAACGCAGTAAGGGGCAGCGGCGGCAAAAAATGGAGGCAAGTGATAATGATTAACAGGTAATATAGCAAAGGATAAAAAATCTATAATACCCCTGAGAAATGTACGGCTAGATCTAATTTTTATTATCACCATTTACTACCCATATTATCCACCGTAAAATTGCTATAAATTGTATCCCCTGTCTTTAGTGCCGTGCTACCCTAACAAAAACAATTGGCATGATCGCGAATCTGCTTGCAGCACAACCCTAACAAACACAATTGGCATGATCGCGAATTTGCTTGCAGCTTCCTTGATGTTTCCTCTCTCATCATTTCGATATTCTTTTCAAGATTTTAGCTACGCCCCGCACCACTCCACTCGTCGAAAGGCCTGATTAATTTGTCTGACGATGAGATGACAATGAGAGAGCATCCGGAGTAAGCTCGCGTACTTATTACCGTGTGAGATTCCCGTTCTTGCATGATTTGGATTGGTTTGACGATCGAGGTGCGTGATGGATTTTGTCTGATTTGATGCGGACGTACGTGCATGGCTCTGCTCTCCTTTGCTTCTTCATCTTCATGTCCGACGTTGCCATGGATGGATGGCCGCTTCTCCTTTTGACTTGGCCGTTGCGTTGGCTTGCTTCCTCGTTTGCTTGCTTCCTTCCAATTCGCTGCGTTTTCCGGCCGTTGTTGCATGCCGGCCAGTTGGCCAAACCGCCCCGGCCCATCACTATCCTTCGCGTAGGGTTGCATCAGCGCCGGCTGTCCCATTATATTCTTCTTGCCAGCATCCTTGATGTTTCCTCTCTCACCATATCGATTTTTTTTTCGAGATATCAGCTACGCCCCACACCACTCCACTCGTTGAAAGGCCTGATTAATTTGTCTGACGATGAAATGACAGTGAGAGAGATTTAGTTATGGATGATCACACCCCTTGCCTATTGGGAGGGGACTTTAATTTAGTTCGTTATCAGTCTGATAAGAATAATGGTAATGTTGACCATAGATGGTGTGATAAATTCAATGAATGGATTGATATGTGGGGTCTTATGGAACTTCATTTGACGGGCAGACACTTTACTTGGTCTAATAATCAAAACAAACCTGTCATGTCTGTGATTGATAGGATTTTTTGTAGTACGTCTTTTGAAGCGAGATATCCTTTAGCGATTGCTTCTTCTCTTCCTAGAGTTGGTAGTGACCATACGCCCATTTTGTGGGATTCTGGTGAAGGTTCTCATCGTATTGAGTCTAGATATAAGTTTGAGAAATGGTGGTTTCTTCATGACGATTTTTATGATATTGCTTATAAAGCTTGGAATATTCCTCACAGGGAAAATGCCATTGAAACATGGCAATACAAAATTAGGAATTTTAGAAAAGTTACTAAGGGTTGGAGTGTAAACATTGAATCTGAAAATAGGAAAAAGAAAAGATCTCTCCTTCATGAATTTGATGTTCTTGATAGGTTGGCTGAAAATAGACCTCTTACCCAGGATGAGAAAACTCGGTTAGCTGTTGTTAAGAAAGATGTTGAAAGAATTTGGGCTATGGAGGAAACTAAAGCTAGACAACGGGCTAGGGAAAAAAATATTAAAGAGGGTGATAGGAATACTAGCTATTTCCATGCTGTTGCTAATCAAAGGAGAAGGAAAAATTTCATCAATGTCTTGGACGGTCCGGAGGGGCCGGTTCACGAGACTAATGATATGTTAAATATAGCTTGTGAATATTATAAATCTCTCTTCGGTTTCGAACCTAAACCTAATATCAATCTTGGTGATTCCTTTTTTGACTCTGATGCGAAAATTTCTGTTGAAGAGAATCATGCTTTGGAAGCTCCTTTTACGAAGGAGGAAGTCAGGAAAGCAGTTTTTGATTCTTATTCTGATGGGGCTCCTGGCCCTGATGGCCTTCCTTTTATTTTCTATCAAAAATTTTGGAGTTTTATTAAGGATGATCTAATGGCTCTGTTTAGAAGTTTGGAGAAGTGTGAGTTGGATTTGTTTAGGCTTAATTTTGCTATGATTTCGTTGATCCCCAAAGAGAATAATGCCCGTCATATAAAACAATTCAGACCGATTAGTTTGTTGAATTGCAGTTATAAGATTGTTACCAAAGTTTTAACTAATAGGATTGGTTCTATTTGTGATAGGATTATTTTACACAATCAGACTGCTTTTATTAAAAACTGTTATATTTTGGAGAGTGTTGTAACTGCTCATGAGGTTATTCATCAAGTTCACTGTAATAAAGAGAAAGGGTTTGTTCTTAAGTTGGATTACGAGAAGGCTTATGATATGGTTAATTGGAGTTTTTTATTAGATATTTTAGAGAAAAGGGGCTTTGGGTGCAAGTGGCAGTCTTGGATTTATTCTATTATGGAGAAGGGCTCTGTAGGAGTGAAAATAAACAATGTTGAGAGTAAATTCTTCTCCACTGGTAAAGGTTTGCGGCAGGGTGATCCGCTTTCTCCCATCCTATTTAATCTTGTTGCTGATGTTTTCACCAGAATCTTATATAAAGCTGCTAGTAATGGTCTAATTAAAGGTTTATGCGATGATTTCTGTCATGGTGGTATTCTTAGTCTTCAGTACGCTGATGATACCATTGTTTTCATGAAAAATTGTGAAGATTTTGCCTTACACCTTAAATGGATCCTTATATGTTTTGAGCAAATGTCTGGTATGAGAATTAATTTTCACAAAAGTGAATTGATTTCTATTGGCTGTGATAATGCTGAGACTAGTAGGTTCGCGAATTTGCTTTGTTGTAAGGTTGGTAAGTTTCCCATTAAATATCTTGGGATCCCTCTTCATTATGACAAGATCAAGAGGGAAGATTTTCAACCTCTCATTGATAAAATGTTGAAAAGAATTGCAGGTTGGAGAGGGAAGTTGTTGTCTTACAGTGGGCGGCTCGTCCTTATTAAATCTTGCTTAGCCAGTATTCCTCTTTATTTGCTTTCCTTTTTTAAATTTCCTAATTGGGCTTTAAAGCTTATAAATTCCCACATGGCTAAGTGTCTTTGGAACGATTTTGAAGGTCACAATAAATTGCATTTGGCAATTTGGCACCTTGTCTGTATGGATAAGAAGTTTGGGGGTCTTGGTGTTCCTAATATTAGAGATGTTAATATATGTCTTCTTGCCTCGTGGATCAGAAGGTTCTACGCGTATGATAATAAAATGTGGAAGGACCTGATCAATTTTAAGTATAATGTTGACAACCCTAATATTTTTGCTACTGATAATACCCATACTTCTTCGTTCTTTTGGAAAGGGGTTGTCTGGGCTATGCAGGCTACCAAGTTTGGTTATAGATGGTTTGTGGGTTGTGGCACTAAAGTTAGATTTTGGGAGGATACGGTTTGGGAACTCTTGTTTGGTCATGTCGATTCGGGATCTTTATAAGCTTGTCAATGAGAAGGGTATACTATTTCGAAATTTGGGATGGTGTTCATATTAAGTGTACTTTCGGAGAACGTTTTCGGATGACATGATGATTAGGTGGTTTGAGTTGTTAGAGGTGGTTAACACTTTAAAACTTTCTAATGATGATGACGCGTTGGTCTGGCAATATAATAGTAATGGTACCTATTCGGTCAAATCTCTCTATGCCATCATTAACTTTAGGGGGGTGTTGCCTGTTTATATCCCTGTTGTTTGGCAGCTTTTTGTTCCTCCTAAGATCCATCTTTTCCTTTGGCTGTTATCGCGCAATAAGTTAATGACTAGGGATAATCTGCTGAAAAGAGGTATGAATAAAGGTGTTAATTGCTGTTGGTGTAAGGAGCCTGAGAGTGTGGTGCATTTGTTCTTTGATTGTGTTGTTGCTAAAAGTATCTGGTGTTTAATTAATGAGTTTTTTATGTTGGATATTGGTTACAATTACGAATCTGTGGCTCGCTTTTGGCTTAGCAATAAAAAGAATGCTGCTTTAAATTCCATTTGCGCTGCTGCGTTTTGGTGTTTGTGGAATAATAGGAATGACATGGTTTTCCGTTCGCAGTGCTGGATAAGTGTAAAAATAATCTGGAGGAAAATGCTGAGATCTTTGAAGGAATGGAGAATATTATTCAAAGAAGGAATGCTATACAGGCTGGACGCGTTCTGCACCTGGTTGGAAAACAAGCTCCAAGCTCCTCTCCGTTTGGAACCTGGGACTGTGATGATGCGGCAGATCGGGGGATGAGTGAAGCTCATGATGAAGGCAATGTCTGGATGCTAAAGACTCGTGCAGGCTTCATTGATAATTTGATAGATGGGAAGCCGTGACTCTGCGTTTCTCGTTCTGCGTTGAGGCTGGCTGTTTCGGTCTAACTTCATTAACAATCTGTTGGATGGTTGAATATGATCGTGGTGCCTGGGCGTTGGTCATTTGTGTGTCTTTTGCGGCTGCTGTTGGGTGCTGGTTCTGGGAGTGTTTTGTCATGCTTTTGTCTGACTTGTTTTGTGTTAGATAAGTGGTTCAAGTGACAGTTTTTTTGGCTGTTGTTTTGTCTGAAGTAAAGGTGCTGCCAGGTAGTAGATTGATGTTAAGTCTTTTTTGTGTAGTCCTGGTTCAGCGTTTTTGGTGAGGTCTGACGATGTGATGAGTTGATGTGGACTGAACTGTTTTCTGCTTAGTTTCAGTTAATGAAACTGGGACATCATGTTGGATGTCCTCTTGATCTAAAAAAATGACAGTGAGAGCATCCGGACTAAGCTTGCGTCCTTACCGTGTGAGATTCCCGTTCTTGCATGATCATCTGGTTTGGTTTGACGATCGAGGTGCGTGATGGATTTTGTCTGATTTGATGCGGACGTTGCGTTTTCCGGCCGTTGTTGCATGCCGGCCAGTTGGCCAAACCGCCCCGGCCGGCCGGCCCCTCCGTCTTTATATTTCACCAATCGTCACTCACTTCTCTTCTCTTCCTCTCTTTCAATCTTTGCTTCTCATTCCATTTGCCCGTGATAAATCACAAATGAATGGACCCTCTCTCCACCGTTCATCACCTTGAATGGAACATTAATATAATTCGAGTAAAATCCGTTGCCAGCAGGTGTATGCATGGACGCACGGGATGCTTCAGGAATATGATGATCATCTAGCTACTTAGTACTATTCGCCTGCATCAGGGCCGGGAATATGACGATCATCTAGCGTTTGTGTTTATATATAGTACAGGTTAGGGGCACATCTCATTCTGATGGAATAATATAATCTAGGCAACAACCAGAAATTCTCTCTTTTATGTTCTGTAAGGCACTCACACGCAATGACCCATGCCTAATATTACGTTATTCGTGTCCATGCTAATCCACAGGAACCATTAAGGCCAGTCACAGTAGGAGTTTCATTATCATTTAATGAGGTGACCCACAGCAAAAATTGTGACATGGCAAAAAAATTATGAGGAGAGAGAGGAGACGAGTTTCATCTGATTGAAACTGGGTGCACACCGTTTCCAACACATTAGAAATTGAATGAAACTGCACTGAGAGCGTATCATTTCATCCTACGCATTTCCACGCACTGAAACCGAATGAAACTGTGCATTGAGGGGACTTGTTTCATTTATCAACCAAAACCCTTTTAGATGATGTAGCACTCCTGGAAACCGTAAAATGAAACTTGCCACTGAGAATGGCCTAATTAATGCTGGTGGTTAATAAGAGCAAGTATAATAAGGTGAGGTAAGCGGGCTGCAAGGATTGCCACATCAGATTTATGGTGAGTTGGAGGAGAGAGAAGAGGAGAGAGGAGATAAGCGGGCTACAGATCTACAGCCGGCTGCAGCACGGGCTCCAAGAAACTTGGTGAGAGAATGAGTGGATGAATGTGGGCCAAGTATTAATGGCTTTGTATGTATGTAATGCTAACTATTATATGGGTGGGCTGTTAGGTTGGCTATATATGATATGGCAATGAGATAAAGTCTGCAGTTGGCTCTCTTATTAGCCTTGCTCTAATACTAACCCTTGAGTTTGTTCCCACTTTCCTCTTTGCTTCTGCCTCACCATCCTAATAATTCTGCTCTCCTGTCCAGTCTATGAGCAACTAGTGCGGCGTGGAGTATCCAAACTCGGTGGGGATCAGTCGATCGGTAAGTTCCCATGGATTGGATCGAGCAGCATCCTCGAAAATTCATTCTTGTACCTCTCGATCGGTTTTAGTTGCAAATTAAGACGTGTTTCTTGAGGATTTCCCCCTCTATTTCCTCGCTACTTCCCCTCCTCTGTTCTTTCTTCATGCTTCTGACTCACACAGTGGCACTTCATCTGCACGTACAAATTATATAGTGCTTAGTCCTTGCCCTTTAGATGCCCTCAGTCTCGTTGTACTGATTCATACAATTTCGTTTCACCATCTTCATCCATACTCTCTGATCTTGATCCATATATACTTGTCCAATTCATTTCATCATCTTGCATCAGGTGGTAGCTAGCACGCTAAGGCAAGGTGAGCGAGATACATAGATAGTACGTACGTGCTATATATGGTGAGCTCGCTAATACTAGCTCAGATCTTGTTCTCTGTCTCCAGACTCTCCGCAGGTTAGGCGGGCGAGCTCTTTTACGCGACGAGGAGCCGTTGTTTTGCTGATGGCGGAGATGGTGGGTTCAGCTCTTGCTCAGGAGACCGTGAGCAGATCCGTCTCCTTCATGCTCAGCAAACACGAGGAGAAGGCGTCCAGAGCTCATTACATCGAGAGGATGGAGATGGCGCGCTTCGGCCTGGGGTTCTCACTCGAGGTAACCAACAAGGTGCCAATCATTGACCCCTCATTGCTGGGTCGCAGGAAGATGTTCAGGCGTGCCTACGAGGAGTGCGGCGAGCTGCTGGACAGAAGCAAGCGGCGGGTGGTGGAAGACGAAGCGAGCAGCGAGCAAGGGGTAACAGCAGGCCCCTCTTTCGCTTGGCGGGCTTTTCATGCTGTGAAATCGTTCGTAT
Source organism: Guadua angustifolia (assembly GCA_036346375.1). Classification (NCBI taxonomy): domain Eukaryota; kingdom Viridiplantae; phylum Streptophyta; class Magnoliopsida; order Poales; family Poaceae; genus Guadua; species Guadua angustifolia. The sequence goes on along the minus strand of JAYEVE010000610.1, from coordinate 525,702 downwards.
CTTCTTCGGTTAGCCAGAAGAATGATGAGTTGAGCGGCTCCAATGTCAAAAGATTTGAATGGTACGCGGACGAGGCCAGCAAGTTTGTGAGAGACGTGGAGTCAGGTTGTTCACTTGCGCACTACAGGTTTATCAGTTCACTTCTCAGGCCACTTCTCGAAGGCAAAACTCTCTGGTATAGAATGGTGCAAGGGAGCCTAAATAGTGTTCTTGTTATAAAGCCCACATGTTCGGAAGGGCGTGGTGCAGAGGCACGGCTATTGTTCGCTAACATAGATCTCAACATGCCAACAAAGAGATGTTACAAACTCTGCTTGGTGCTGCGGCTCTCGGAAAGCACAGACATGGTTGGGATTGCCATTGAATGCCTGCAGTCACTGGGACCTCTGTTCAAGTCTCTGGCCCAAGTTGCGATGGGAGAACTGGCTCAGCTGCCTGCACAAGACGTCCTAGCTCTGACGAATCTGGACATCTCAACCGGTTGCTTTAACGAATCCTGCTGCAGAGCAAGTGCGTACAATAGTCTTGGCGCCAACACCTTCATTCTTTCATCCAAACTGTCGTACAAATTCCCAGAGCAATTTATTCAGATGTGTGTGCATGGCTACACTTCAGCGTTTGAGGAGCACAAGCTGCAAATTAGCTCAGTTGACGGAGCCGACAGAAACATCGTTGCGAGGAACTGGCCACCTCTGAAGCCTATTTTCCTACCTCATGAAGGAGGTTCAACGTTCGAGTTAGTTGAAGGAGAGGTACCTAGCCTGCGCGAAATGGAGGAGATGGTACGAGCAAGGGCAATCGACTGTTTTAACCGACAGCCTGAGCTGATGCAGTATAGTATGAAGTGGTTCTCTGGACAGGCCCTGGCAACCATCAGTGTGCAGAAGCCAATCACCCAACGCAAGGGCAGATCCAAAACCCAGAGAGTAGGAAAAAGAAGGCAGCAAGATTTAATAGTACATTTTTTTATTTTAGTCCGAGGTGACGTTTGTTCAGGTTAATAAAGGCCTTACCTAGCCTTGATCACTTTGTTATGGTCATGGCTCACACAAATAATGTGCTTGATATCTGGTGGCGTCAGTTACATGTGATCAAACTGATATGGTGATCAAACTGATATGGTGTCTGATGTTTGGATCATGCAACATGTTCTCCAACCGTATGAACTGTGCTTTACTAATGCTTTCATTAAAAATAAAAACTCGAGCACAGTTCACTCGTTTTACTCCCATCGATCTCACTCTGCACTTTGTTAGCCCGGTAATGCCAACACGGCGGCACCTGCATGCATTGCTCTATTTGCCACATTATGCTCTTAATTTTAGATAACCTCGTATAAATGTTAAATCTCCCGTGTTTCTCCTTTCCCTCTTTGTTTAAAGTTCTCGTAACAAGGGTTAACAAAATCGTTTCGAGCCCGAATTTCAACACCCCCCTGACGGTAGTAAAAACTGCGAAAAACCACTCAAAAACAGTTGAAATCCAAATGGTTTGAAAAGTCAAACCAATTTAAAATCTGATCAAACCGGTGAGCGATTTTCGCGGTATATGAACAAAAACCGCTCGAAAAATCTCGAATTTCAAGCGGTTTTTGGCGAAAATCGGTGGGAGTTGGAAAAATTGCAAAACAAAAATGTTGTAAAATTTGTAAAAAGTCATGAAAGACCAAAAAATAAGAAAAATGTAATAAATATGTAAAAAAGTACGTAAAAACATGAAAAAATCCAGTATGATCTCTCCTAAATATGAAAAAATTTCGACATCACCTTTACTATATTTTAGACAATTGCAAGTTGTAAATTAGGCATTTAGCAATAATATGTCAACAAAAATAGTCTTTCATTTCAATACTACTCACGTATCAATTCAACAAGTGCAAAACTAGACATTCACATAATGACATACTAATACCATTTACATATGAATACCAATTCACGTAGCAACATTATTTACATTGTAATACCTTTCATTTGAAGTTGTGAAGTAAGCCTAGCTTCGTTGTTCTTTTATTGTCACACATATACTATGTTCGATCTACATGAATGGAATGTTAGTAAAAAAGAGTTTGCAATGAAATGAAACAAAATTTTAGCATGACCTTTGCTATATTTTCGACAATTTGAAGTTGTAAAGTAGGCATTTAGCAATAATATATGAACAAATAATATTTCATTTCAATACCATTCACATATCAGTCCAATAAGTGCAAAAAAATAGGTATTCATGTATCAATACCATTCACATTTCAATACCTTCCATTTGAAGTTGTAAAGTAGGCATATTTTCATTATCTTTCCCACACAAATGCCATGTTGGATCTGTATGGATGCTATGTTAGTAAAAATCGAGTTGTAATGAAGTGAAATATGCAAATGAAACATTACCTCCGTGGCTACAGGTAGTATTGTTGCGTGTATACTTGGTTAGCTATGTTATATTCCTCGGTGGACATCAAGACTAATCCTCGTGTAGCTAGCAACTCCGTCTTGTAATCGTGTCAGTTATGCCCCATCCATGTACTTGTCATTTGTCATTGTTGGTACAACATGGCATAAAACTCAGGGTCGTGCCACTTATAGACTCATTGGGTGGGAGGTTGTTGTGAAATCATATGCTGAAAAATTGGCTTGGTAATGAAATTGGCATTGCAAAGTGGTTGCGATCATGGCATGTGTTGTGCATGTGCATGTGCTGTTTGAGATGATTATTTGATATGCTTGTGATAGCATAATAATGGTTTTGCTTGATGCAACACGCTCGTGTTAGTGGTTGCATGGATTGACTTTGAAAATGATTTTGCTTGATGCAATGCGCTCGTGTAAGTGGTTGCATGGATTGACTTCCCTCGTTCCTGGTGATTTTGGTCCGGCGTCAATGCACTTGTTTTGGTCCGGCGTATGAAGATCGATTCTCGTCATTATTGAATCAGTCAAAATTGCGAAGGTAATAACTTTAGATCCGTAGATCTGATCGAGCTAATTTTTATTGGGTTAGCTTTCTAATTGAATCTAGTTTCTACAGTTAAAATTTCACATCAATCCAATGGTGAGATTTTTGGTTAATCTCGTTGTTTGAGTTTGGTCCGTTGCTAGTTTGAATTTGGTCCGTCGCTGTTAGATCGGTATTTGTTTTAGCCGTCTTGTGAAGGACATAACTCTAGATCCATAGGTCCGATCGAGTTGATGTTTCTTGGGTTAGCTTTAGAATTGAATTTAGTTTCTACAGTTAAAATTTCACATCAATCCAATGGTTGGATCTCTGAGAATTTCTATTTTAGTGAACATGTGTCAGCCTATTTTATTTGGTCTGACGTACACGCGAAACTCTCTGTCCGAAGCGAAGTTTGGTCCAGCATATATGTAAAAATTTAGTCCGGCGCGAAGTTTGGTCCGGCATACAAGTAAAAATTTAGTCCGGCGCAATAAGGTTCTTGTGAATACTCCCTCCATTCCAAAATATAAGGCGTATTAGCATTCAAAAAAGTCTTTTGAAGTAAACTTTGACCATTAATTTCTGTTATAATATATTATGAATTGTTATGAAACCAACAATAATTGAAAGATAAGTGAAATATGAATCAATTGATACATCTTTTGTAAATTAAACATGCACATAATTTGACTAATTCTTAGTCTAAATTTATGTAATTTGACTTTTCTGAATTCTAATATGCCCTATATTTTGGAACGGAGGGAATACAAATTAAGCGATCTGAGTTTGTTTGGGGTGTTTCAAAAATCATAAAAATTTAATTTTAACTTCCGCGCAATCATTCACCCCCCCGCTGATTGCTAGATTAGTATATTTCGATCCTACAGTTGTGCATAAACATCGGTACTAAATATACTTCGAAAAAATATAATTGAACAAATATTGGTACTAAACATACTTCGGCAAATATTGCTACTAAATATAATTAAACAAATATTAATACCAAATATACTTCGGAAAATATTGCTACTAAATATAATTGAACAAATATTGCTACTACATGTACTTTAACAAATATTACTACTAAGGTTGTGTTTGTACGGCTCGGCTTCACCAAATCCATGGATCTGATGAAGCTAAGTATTTCTAGCTCTCTTTGGATCCGTGGAGCTGGATCTGTGAGTTTATTAAGAGTGTTTATATGGGTCATCTTGTTTATATTTTAGATTAAAAATGTAAACTTAATTTACTTTATTTTAACCTAGAAGTTTCAAATCTGAGGTGAAGTTGGGATCTGAAGCTCTACCAAATAGGGTCTAAATATTGCTATATCACATAATTGAATAAATATTACTACTTGACATACTTCAATAAATATTGTTTATTTGATATACTTGAACAAATATTGCTACTAAATATAATTGAACAAATGTTGTTACTAAAATATATTGAAGTAAATATTGCTACTTCACACACTCGAACAAAATTTGCACTAAAAATTCGCGAATAAATATTGCTAGGTCACCATTTCAGCATGATTACAGTGAGCATCGCATGATAATTTTTCAACCAATTAAAATGCAAATACATGCATGAACAAGACATAGCTACTAGTACTGAGTGAAAATTGACAAAAATCAAGCGAAAATCATACCAAACCGAGCTCATTTCGTGAAATTCATGGAGGAGCTCAAAATTCACTGAAGGGAGCGATTTTCGCTCAAACTGAGCAGTTTTAGAGGCTTATCGAACGAAAATCGCTGAGACAACGGTGGAAAGACGGTGCGCGGCGGGCAGATTTGACCGAAGGCGGCGCTATCGAGATGAGCGTGTTTGGGGAATTTCACGACATAGTGAAGGTGTCGATGAGACGCTCGGGAGTGGTCGCCAGGTCATGCCAAGTGCAGCGGGCTAGGGTGGGCCAGTGGCCCACAGGCGGCTTGGCCTGTCGGCTCAAAGTCTGCAGGCCAAGTTTTCTATTTTTTTTGCCTTTTGTATTATTTACATTTCAAATGACTCAAAAACGTTTCTAAACTTCGTTTTTACAAAAAATATTTACACCAGAGGTCATAAAGCAATTAATACTAATTTTAAGAAATTTTTGGATAAATTTTTCAAAATTTTTGAATTTAAATTCGAACTTCACCGAGCAGAAGCGTCGTGGCGGGAGGAACAGCAGGTCGTCAAGAACCTCAGCAGTCCGGCTGATCTGCCATTAATTCAGTTGTTGATAATAAACCGAGTCAAATGATACACGGGCCGCAGGTGGGTCGGGCTGGGCTTCGCTTGGACCGTGATGGGATGGAATTCCGATACTCGGGAGCACAAAGGAATCACTTGGCCCGCTTTCCCCTCCACGCCTCCTCCATTGCTCAGTGCTCACCCATCACCACCGCACCGCGTAGACTAGTGACCACCAACCACGCCATGGCCATGGCCGCCCGCGGTTAACTACTTTAACATTGTCGGAAATTACTGTTAAGTTTTACTAAACGGTAGTGATCAGCTCCCTCCCAATCCTTCAATCTGCGCCGTCCGTGGCTTTTAAACTGAACTCGCTGAACCGGTATGGCTAGCGCCGACTTTTCCCTGTTTATCTTCTTCACCGAGCGCTCCTGACACATGATCCCCCAGATTGGATCGTATCTCATCTCGAATTCGTTGTGCATATGCATGCGATGGATAACGCAAGTTCCTTTTAATTCGTGTTGTTGGTATGTGTGTGCGCGTTGCCTTGGTGTGGGTAAAGAAGCTGTGGTATTCCAGTCTTAGTCAAGGCTGTATTCTACGCAGAAATTTGAAGAGCTGGGGAAAGATGAAAAATGAAATAAGCGTTCCACGCCTCCACCTGTGGCCTCATGTTTCCATTATGACTAGTATTTGGGCCACCTGAAGGTCTTACAGTTGGGTTATAAACTGCATTCACTTCATTTCAGGGGCTATAGTATTGTGTTCTATCGCAAACTGTACCCCAGGTCCCTAGCCATCATGCTCTCATTGTGTACAAGGACAGGAAGATGTGCAGAAGAATTAGTTAACTGAACATCAGCAGGTGTTGGGTCCATTACTGAGTTTCCCTCTTCAATTCCTACCGCACTACTTGTGCCTAATCTATCCGGCTTCACCTTTTCTGTGTTTTGTGCTCTCGGTGGACTAGAAGAACACATCTGCTTCAATAGTTCTTTCATTTCTGCAAATTCAGTCTCCACACTCTTCAACTCAGCCAGATCTTCCTTGATTGCAGAAATCTCTGCCTTCACCTCCATCAGTTCCTCTTTTGCTGCCATAGACTCTTGCGATCTCGTGGTCACCACCATGGACTGCCGTAAGTGATTGACCTAATTGAAGGATTTTACCAGCAGATAACTGCGAACCTCAATTCCTCTGACTCTAGCCAAGCGTCTCTGTATCTCGTCCAGATTAGGGATTTTACGGCAGCAACATACAGAAATCGCTACCAACCTTCACTGATCCGCATCTTCTCTCCAAGGAGCGACTGGAGCTCTGATACCTTTGTCAGACCCAGCTTTAAACGAATCCGAATAGAAAGAAACCTGGAAGAGTTCGATCCAAGTAGAAGAGAAAAATGGAACGGAGTATTAGGGTTCTACGCTAGCCAACTACTCTGCTTTACCCTGAGATATGATTTTTCCTTCTTGCCTTCCCTTTCTCCAAAAGTCTGACGAACAGTGCTTCAATGTTTTTGCTTCTAATACAAGTTGCACAAATCTTAAAACGAGCGAAGAGATAAGTAATTACCATTTACTCTTTATTCATGTTTTAATACTTATGCAACTATAGAAAAAAAACACAGAAACACCTCTCACATAAAAAAACGGATAACAGTAATTAGCGAAAACACTATTACATCTCACACAGGAATTACTACTTTGATTCTAAAAGAACCAGATGGGGAGCGTGATCCCTCAGATTGGATCGTATCCATTCCCGCCTAGCTCCATCTCCTATTCGTTGTGCATTTGCATGCGATGGATAACGCAAGCTGCTTTTATTTCGTGTTTTTGGTCTGTATGTGTGCGTTGCCCTGGTGTGTGTAAAGTAGCTGTGGTTTGTGGTTGGTTACCTGGCTCTATTGGAGGCGCGACGCAGAAAGGAGCAGCAGCGACGCCTCTGGCCCAGCCCAGGTACGGCAGCGCCTCGAGACAGTGGGTCCCATCACGTGGCCCACATATCATTGTCGTGCGCTGGGGCTTCACCACCACTCAAGGGTGGAGACAGCACTGTGGTTAAGTGTCCGGTTGGTCCACTGATGTTGGGCTATTTCTTGGATGAACTATTGCTGTTGGGCCAGTTTCTTCATAGGCTTTTGATCTCAGACCTCGGGCCACGGTTTAGGTGGGCCAAGGCCTGAATCCGCCGCTGCCACCACTGGGCTGTCGTCGTTTTTTCCCTAAGGTTTCTCAACAATGGTAAGGTTTCATGCTCAACGCTCTTCCTGTGCAGTGTCGATATGAGACTTCTTCAGAGATCGCTAGTATGCTATTGCCATCCTATGCTGAAACAGAAAACATAAAGGAAAATTGGCGAAAAGGAGGGCAAATGAGTCTTTTTTTATCATGTGAACATGCCCCTCTTTGTCAAGTTCATTCCAGTCCCTTTAGCCATCAACTTGTCATGTCAGTAAGACATATTTTACTTCATCCGAGTTCGGAAATTCTCTGGAGACATGTACCGCACCATATCGATAGCTTGGCAGCTTGCTTGCTTTTTCATCCTCTCGGAGACCTGGACGTCAATAGCCATCGTCTTCTTCTTTAAGTTCTCATCACACCTTGCAGTATGTTCACCTCTGAAATATCTCTGCATACAGGATCTGTTTACCACTTGCCTATTTGTTTTTATTTTTGATTCTAGATTCTGACCTCAAAAGCAGAATTAAAAATAAACAGTCCGATTCTAGAAATTGATTCTCACAATTCAATCCACCCATATACATTAGAATCCACAATCCACTTCATATATGCTTTTGGAGAATCAGCTTCTCTACCACCACAATCTAAAATCAACTTTTAGAGAATTCAAAGCAAAAACAAATTAGGGGTAGAATCTTGCGGCTACTGACCAAGAATTTGTTCATCTATTTTTGTGTCCCACACACACTGATATATATTATTGCATGTCCTGAGCAGGGAGGAGATGCTACAGGTGCTTGAATGCTAATGGCAGCGACTGTCAGTTCCGCAGTTGTCCAGGTGCAGTTAGCCAGATCCTGTCTGGTCTGGTTGACAAATATGAGGGGAGATTGAATGCAAATGAAAATATGGAGAGGCTGGAGATAGCTCACATCAAGTTGGAGGCCGCACTTGAGATATCCGTTAAGTGGCAGATCAATGATGCATCGTTGATGCGTTGGCGGAAGAAGCTGAAGCGTTCTGCTCAAGAATGTGATGACACATTGCGCAAATGCAAGCAGCGAATCCTAGAAGAAGATTTGGAACAGGAGGTAAGGAACTCCGGATTGCACATGCTACCAAGTCATTTATCTCCTGTGTCTTTAACTCCAATGACAATGAGTCGAGCAGATGCATTGTTGGAACTTTTGAGTGGTTTGCATGGTGCTAGCGAGTTTATGAGATTCGTAGAGCTTGGTGGCACACCACGCCGTCACATGCCCTTCGACCCTCTTATCAGACACCTTCTTGTGGGCAAGAAACTACAGCACAAAATCGTTCGGGAAAACCAATGCCCTTTGCTTTTACTATGGGCGCCTTTTAGTACTGCAGCATGGAATAGAAGCTAGGCTAATCTTTATACAAAAAGATGGTAATGCCCCGGAGGATGATTTTTTTTTCTTGGTGTGATCTTACAGATTTTCAGTTTTTCAACAAATTTTCATGGAAGATGACTTTCTTAAGGGTTATTGGACTATATACAGTCAAATCCGGCTATAAAACATCAAAATCCAGTTTCAAATCCGGAAATTTCGGCTGGTTTGAGCGAAACTTTGTTGAAAAAACGAAATTCTTGTAGCAATTTAATTTTTTTTCAATTTTTTTAATTTGGTCGGTAATTTGGATTTCGTGGTGCCCGAAATCTAAAATTTCAACAAAATTTTGTTGGTTTTCAGTGAATTTTTGAACCCTGTGCGTGCCTCTCTTTTGGTGAGCGGTTGGAGCCTTTTATATAATTAAGCAGTGACGGGAGATCAACACAAAGAGATATGTTTAAAACACATACTTTGAGCTTGAAGTTAAAAATTAAAATGGTGATATATATAATACTATTATTGTTAGGGATAGATGCATGGCACTACAATAACTGGAGACAAAGATTTAACGTGAAAAAACCCTTGCGGGAAAAAACCACGGGAAACAATGAACTATATCGCTTCAAGATTACAAGTACAGGGGGTTGGCTTATATAGCCAAAGAGTCCTAGTTGTAGACGACTTGGACTAACAACCTATTTGGATAGAATCAAAAGATATGGCAGTTAGAGATATTGAGTTATCTCCAACAAACCTCCCCTTAACTCAAAATCTATAACAAATTGTTTCTGGAAAACCCTGAAAGGTAATTGAGCACGAAGAATACAAGTACGTTAAAAGTCCAAAGGACTACTGAATAAGGAAGACTGGAACAGTCAAGCCAAACACTTGTAGTGCGAAAAATCACCATGGGTATAAAAGACTGAAGCAGTCTTGTCCAAATGCTTCTGATGAAGCGAGATTGAGCAAACCACCAGTAGGTCGAGAGAAAGACTGGAATAGTCAATCCAACACAGCTATAACAAAGCAGACGAAGAATCTGAGTCTTCAATGATTCATAACCCCAGTAAAGTCTGAGACTGTGCAATTGACCTCCTGAATCAAACACTCAATCATCAAACGGCATGAGCCAAGACATCACCTGTAGTGTTGGATAAATAGCAAAGAACACATATCATGGGCTTTTGGCATGCTCCACGAGGAACATAAAATTCGGCAAATTGCCTACTGAAAAATCCATAACATGGTTGTAGCTGCTCAAAAAATGCCAATATGAAGAAAACTCTCGTGCCATCAATGGAGTATAAATTGCAGTAGACCCCTCATATCGAGCAAAGACAACAAAAAGAATGTTGTAGTATCCACGCAGAAACAACTCCTTCTTGCACTTCAAACCTTCATCTCAAACTGACATTGGAGCAAAACCTTCACTAGAAAAACTCTGAAGAGTATAATCCTACCATCAGGGTGTCGTCAGAATTCCAAATGATGTTGCCAGAACCTCCATAATGGACAACGTATCCAAACGGTGAATAAACACCAAGATAATGGTGATGGAACACCAAATTCCAATGAACGGTGATGAAGCACCAAGTTCCAATGAGCGGTGATGAAACACCAAATTCCAATTAACGGTGATGAAACATCAAGTTCCAATGAACGGTGATGAAACACCAAATGCAGTTATCTCCTCAACTGACATTTTTTTTCACCAAAGCCTCCAAAATAGACGATAAAACATCGGATAAATTACCGATGATAAATCCCTCATGAATTGTAATGAAATCCGCATAAAATTTCGCCAATAATAAACATGAAAACGTCCATTGATGCACTTCACATAGTAAATTCCGTCAAAAATCAGAAGCCGAAGGAACTGATCTGAAACCGAAGCCAAGACGTACTGATCTGGAGCTGAAGCCAAACAAGAAAGCTGGAGTTGCTTCTGGTTCTGAGGAGCCGGCCCCGAAGAAAAAATTTAATTGGACGATCGGATCGGCTGACTTGCTGATGAATCCGGATGAAGTATGCGCTGGCTCCTTAGTTCACGGGCGAGGCAAAAACTTCTAGTCGGCAAGAAAAACATCTTCTTTCGGTGAGGTCTTGAGCGCGCGCACGGAGGGGCGAGCCGGATCGGGCGCTTGCTGGCAGAGGCTGAAGATCCGGAGGGGCTTCGGCGCCGGGGAACCGCGCAGAGCACGCGCGGGCTGGTGGCCGCGCGAGGCGGCTGGAACGGCGCGGCCAGGAGAGCGACGCTCGGGCGCTGCGGCCGACGGCTCGGGATTCGCGCGGAATCGAGCGGATGCGGCACACGACGAGAGGCGCGGCTGCGCCTCGACGGAGCCGAAGAAGGACGGCGCGCGGAAGAAGCCGAGATGGCCGACGGTCGCGACGGCGCGGAAGACGGCGGACTGCGCGATGCGCGATGAAGGCCAGCAGCGCAGATCGAAATCCCAGGTGCGTAGAGGTGCTCTGATACCACTTGTTAGGGATAGATGCACGGCACAATAACTGGAGACAAAGATTTAACGTGGAAAAACCCTTGCGGGAAAAAACCACGGGAAACAATGAACTATATCGCTTCAAGATTACAAGTACAGAGGGTTAGCTTTTATAGCCAAAGAGTCCTAGTTGTAGACGACTTGGACTAACAACCTATTTGGATAGAACCAAAAGATATGGCAGTTAGAGATATTGAGTTATCTCCAACAATTATCTATATACTCCTCTTATCATCTAAAGACAAAACTAAAAACAACTACAATAAATATCATGTTAAGGTTTTCTCTACGAGATTCTACAGTTTTTTAATTATGACTTAAAAAGTCTATATTATAGATAATAACTTAATGGTGATTTATGTTATCTATATAGTCGTCTCTTCAAGAAGGGATAGTTATATTCTCCTTCTCTTTCTTCCGTGTGAGATTCCCGTTCTTGCGTGATCTGGCTTGGTTTGGTTTTGTTTGACGATCAAGGTGCGTGATGGATTTTGTTTGATTTGATGTGGACGTGCATGCATGGCCTGTGCTTTTCCTCTTGACTTGGTCGTTGCGTTGGGTTTTTTTTTCGCATCATTCTCGCGTTTGCTTCCTTCCTTCCAAAGTTCCAATTCTTTGCGTTTTCTGGCCGTTGTTGCATGCCAGTTGGCCAAACCGCCCCAGCCTATCTCATCGCTATATATTTATCTAATTCATCAAACAGATACCACTACCGAATGTAGTTGATGCACGAAACGACATGGAAATAACCGGCGAGAAAATTGGTCCAACATGAGACGACGCACTGAAAAAAGTTCCTCGTTAACTAAGTTGAGTACGTACTTTCCCTTACTACTAGTTCAGTGTTTGTGGTGTGGTGTGGATGCCTTTTTGATGTGCGGCTACCCATTTCATGCCTAGCTTCCTCTCTGTCAACCGGTCGAGATTAATAGTATAAGCTAGCCCCCTAAAGTGATCATTTTTTTAGCCACCTCACTCTCGGAGATACAAATCTAGCCACTTTCTACCGAAATTGCAAATCTAACTCTCCTCCTTATGCTCCCGCTGTCCCGCACTCCCATACCGCAGAAGCCGGCCTACAAATCTAACTCTCCGAGAGCGCACGGCCGAGCACAGTAGCATGCGCTGCCATGGCAGCCGAGCTTGGGTGCAGTAGGCGAGCACGGGAGGCTGTCTCCCATGGTAGGGGAGAGCGGCATCACGTGGGGTGACTAGATTTACAATTTTGATGAAAAAGAGTTTGATTTGAGAATTGATGAAAATTAGACTTGAGAAAAACCATACAAAGAGGCCTCGACGTCACGAGTCCATCGTCTACGTTCTTGCCACTTCCACACTTTCCTCGGTGTCCCCCTCCAAAATCTCTCTATATACGGCAGTCATTCACCACTGTCATGCAATTCTGTCACCACCAGTTCTATTATTACAGCCACCAACACTACTCACCTCTGTCTACTGTCATCCCCAGTTGAACTTCCTTCCAACGATATTAGCTACTGCTAATTCAACTCGCCCAGGTTGATATTTCCTCTACACTTGTACCACAGCATTGATAACAGAACTTGATCAGTTTTTTTTTTTTTTTTTTGCTGAGCGTGCAGGATTTCTACAGCTTGCTGAATCCTAATGGCGGACATGGTCAGTTCTGCAGTTGTCCAGGAGACGGTTAACCAGATCCTTCCTGGTATGATCGACAAGTACAAGTGCAAATCAAACGCAAAGGAGAACGTGGAGAGGTTGGAGATGGCGCACATCAAGTTGGATGCCGCACTCGAGACATCCGACAAGTGGGAGATCAACGACGCTTCGCCGTTGCTGCGTTGGCGGAGCAAGCTGAAGCGTGCTGCCCAGGAGTGCGAAGAAACACTGCGCAAATGCAAGCAACGAATCCTGAAAGAAGAAGAGATGGAGCAGGAGGTAAAGAAGTCCTCCTTCCCTAAACGGATCGCTCATACTACCAAATCATTCATTTCCTCTTTTTTTAGCGGTAGTAGTAACTATGAGTCCAGTAGATCCGTTGTCCGAAGATTCGAGTGGTACGCAGATTTTGCTAGTGATTTTTTGAGATTCCTGGAGCATGGTGGCACACCGCGGCAATACCTGTTCTTCGACCCTCTTGTAAGGCACCTTCTTGCAGGCAAAACGACAGAGTGTAAATTTGCAAGGGGAAACCAACACCATCTATTTTTTCTGCGGCCATTCCACACTGCCGAGCACGGAATAGAGAGCAGGCTGCTCTTTATCCACAAAGATGGTGATGCACCAGAGAATAATTTCCTCCTTTGTCTCATCTTACAACTTTCGGAGAGCACGGACATAGTTGGGATTGCAACCAAATGCTTGGAGTTGTTTTATACAACTCACTTCAAGTCTACAGCTGAAACTGTTACGATGAAGCTCACTCAGCTGCCTACGCAAGACTTGTACTGGGTGCCATATGTTGATTGTAACCGTAAACATCATTGGAACAATATCCACGGTGTTTTTACTCAGTGGTTTCGCCCAAACCCCATATGTTGCAAGCAACATGACCAGTACAAGCAGCCCTGTGGTAGTAGCAATGCAAGCCCATCAGAATTGTTGCCATGTATTTCTCTGGAACCAGTTATCGAAATGTATTTGCAGGGCTACATCCCACAGCCTACTAGGTGCAATAGACGGAGGACAATAATCAAAGGTAAAACAAGCTCCCTGCAGAAAGGCTTTCCGTATCTGAAATTTGGACTCCACTTCTCGCCTCATTCTTCTTCAGAGGACTTGCTGCCTGTCGTCGGGGGTGTTGCCACAGAGATGATTGACGGGGGAGAACAGCATGGATTGTGTACAAACATTACCTTGGAACAGCTGGGAGAGATCGCGCTGCCAAAGGCGATAGATTGCCTTCGCCGGAATGCCGGAGCGACGGCGTATCAGATGCTTTGGAAGTCCAGACATGGCAGTGCGTACCTTCAGGTTGAACAGACAACCGTTCGGGAGCTGTTGCAAAGACAAGAGGAGAAGACGGAGAGATGGACGATTGTCGCCTCCGAATTCCTCGAGTCGTGGGCTGCACATGCGCCTGCCCGGCTGCAGGGCTCGATCATGGACTGGATTCAGAAGGAAAAGGAAATGCAGAACTGCACTAGCGATTCCAGGCTGTGTAATTAGACTGTTTCTTACTAGCTAGCGGATCAGTTTAATGAAGTACTGAACTAATACCCCAATTTTTAGATCATGCAAATGTAATGAGTCAATTAGATCCGAATCCAATGGCTAAGGTTCACTTAAGCAGCCACACTACTATAGTATAGACTCATCATCCAAAAAATGACCGAATGTTCATTACCTGCAATTGATTAACGTGTAGTCGCAGTAGCAACTGCAGGTGATCCTGGTTGCTCATCAGTCCTCGTGAGTTGGCTACTAACCGATGCACATAAAGATTTTATTGCCGTTGCTGTTTCTCCTGCTCTTCCATCTTGCTTAGGCCACCAACTCCTCATCTGCTTCTTCGACTAGTTCACTACTAAGCCAAGGTGGAGTTTGAGGATGCCGCGTGACTACACAAGGTTAGGGTGATGATTTGGTGCGGTCATAGGAACAGAGGCACGACGTGTTCCTTGGCATGGAGGACCGGGTACGTGGTGAATCTCGAGTAGGTTGGGTAGGGGTGGGCATTTTTAAATCGAAGCTGAATTATCAAAATGAACCGAACTGAATTAACCGATTATTTTAGTTTTTTCGGTTCAATTTATGTTTTGGTATAATTCGGTTTTTGGTGTTCGGTTCGGTTTTTCTTTTCCAAAAACCGAAATAACCGAATAACCAAATAACCCATATACAATACCACTTTTATAATATTCTTTCTAAAGCCACTAAACAAGTCTCATTTTTTAATACATTTATGCATATATTTGGTATATTTATACGTTCTACTATGCTTATATTATAATGATACATGAATGTTGCATGGGTTTATCCTTACTCTGTGTTGCGATATGAGAAGGACTGAATTTAATCTACCTAGTATTTATTCATATTACGGTTAACCGAAAAACCGAATTAACTGAACCAAAATATTTTGATTAATTCGGTTTAGTTTTTTATTTTGGTCAAAAAATTCAATTGCTAGTTTCTAAAAACCGAATTATTTTAGAACCAAACCGAAAAAACAGAACACCCACACCTAAAGTTGGGTGCGGTCAGAACATAGCAAAAACATGGTGAGGCCAGAAAAGGGGAAAAGTTCGCTAGCACAAAATCGTGTGGCCTTCGCCCAAACTAGCTGGCATATGTGCGCAAGGGTTTCGCGGCGGCTCTCTGAGCGGTAGGTGTTGGAACAATAAAAGAAAACCAAAAAATCACTAAAAAAGCTGCGACTGGAGGACCTGAACTCGGGATCTCTCAATTCAACAGGACAGCACAGAGCAACAAGCTACGGGCTCTGTGTTGCTTTACATTGATTCTCAATCTCAAGTTATTCTTGCTATTACAGAGGGCCTGCTTATATAGCACAATCTCAGCGACCGTCTCGGAGTACACACTGAGTACTGCTCGGACTTCAGAACTTAAGTAGTCGCACTACCGGCCATTAGATCCGAATCCAATGGCTATGGTTCACTTAAGCAGCCACACTACTATAGTATAGACTCTGTAGCAATGAGTTTGAACCCATCATCCAAAAAATGACCGAATGAAATCACCTGCAATTGATTAACGTGTAGTCGCAGTAGCAACTGCAGGTGATCCTGGTTGCTCATCAGTCCTCGTGAGCTGGCTACTAACTGATGCACATAAAGATTATATTGCCGTTGTTCTTTCTCTTGCTCTTCCATCTTGCTTAGGTCACCAACTCCTCTGCTTCTTCGACTTGTTCACTACTAAGCCAAGGTGGAGTTTGAGGATGCCGCGTGACTTCACAAGGTTAGGTTGATGATTTGGTGCGGTCATAGGAACAGAGGCACGACGTGTTCCTTGGCATGGAGGACCGGGTACGTGGTGAATCCCGAGTAGGTTGGGTAGGGGTGGACATTTTTAAACCGAAGCCGAATTATCGAACCGAACCGAATTAACTAATTATTTTATTTTTTTTCGGTTTTTGTTTTGATATAATTTGGTTTTCGGTGTTTGATTCAGTTTTTCTCTTCCAAAAACCGAAATAACCGAATAACCAAATAGCCTATGTACAATACCACTTTTATAATATTCTTCCTGAAGCCACTAAACAATTCTCATTTTCTAATACATTTATGCATATGATTGGTATATTTATATGTTCTATGCTTATATTGTAATGATATATGAATGTTGTATGGGTTTATCCCTACTCTGTGTTGCGATATGAGGACTAAATTTAATCTACCTAGTGTTTATTCAAACTAGCTGGCATATGAGCACAAGGGTTTCGCGGCGGCTCTCTGAGCGGCGATGGTGCGATTTCTGATGGCTCGTGGTAGGTGTGGGAACAATAAAAGAAAACCAAAAAATCACTAAAAAGCTACGACCAGAAGACTTTAACTCGGGATCTCTCAATTCAGCAGGACAACACAGACCAACAAGCTACGGGCTTTCTGTTGATTCTCAATCTCAAGTTATTCTTGCTATTACAGAGGGCCAACACAATCTCAGCGACCGTCTAGGAGTACACATTGAGTACTGCTTGGACTTCAGAACTTTTTCCAAAACAAAACTTTTCTAATTACAAGATTAACTCTATCAGTAGGCTGGCTGCGGCGGCTTGCCATGGCACTGGCGACGAGGTTTGGAACCTTCCCCTCCTCTAACCAAATTGCCCAGTACGAAACGAACCAAATGGGGAACATGATCTCCCAGAATGGATCATATCTCGCTTAGCTGCATCTCCAATTCATTGTGCATATGCATGCGATGGATAACGCAAGTGCCTTTTAACTCTTTTTTTTGTCTGCATGCATAAAGAAGCTGTGATTCGTGGTTACCTAGGCCTATTGGAGGAGAGGCAGCAAAGAAGCAGCGACGAGCACACCAGCGGAGGCAAGCGGCAGGAGGGCTTTGAGGTGGACGAAACGTGTATGTGCAGCGCCTAGCTGTGCTTGATGATCAGAGATAGGCTGATATATTGGCCGAGCTGATGCACACATTCCCGCAGCGCCTCGTCCTCGCGCTCCCACATCGCCGGCGCCGTCCAGCTGAGAAAAGGCTCCACGTATTGTCCATGGAGGGCAGCGGCGGCAGTCGAAGGTGAGGGAGAAAGATGTGGACCACGTAGGCTGGGCCTTGTCTTGTAGGCCATCCAACGTGGAATTAGGTCGCGCCCGCCCAGCCCAGTACACCCACCGGCTGCAGGACTGGATTCGCAAGGAAAAGGAAATGCAGAACTGCTCTAGCGATTCGAGGCTGTGTAAGTAGTCTGCTTCTTACTAGCTAGCGGATCAGTTTAATGAAGTACAGAACTAATACCCTAATTTTTAGATCATGCAAATGTAATGAGTCAATTCGAGCAGTATATAAACTATATATACGACTTGAGTTGTGCTTCTATTAATCACCCATCAATATAAGTTATACAAATTTAGAAGCAAGCGAAGGACAAGTAATCATCGTTTAACTTTAATTCATGTTTTAATATTTATACAAATTTTAAAAAGTAATACATAGAAGCACCTCCCGTAAGACTTTGTCAAGAAATACTTGGGAAGAAATACTTAAGCTCAAAAACAATCACTCGGGTGGGCTACAAAATTGGGGATTCTCAATTATTGTCAGGGTTAATGGAAACTAGCCAGGACCACGTGTTACGTTGCATCGTGCGAAATTTAAGAGGCTGCGATGTTGTTACGTCTGAAAATTTGGAAAATTCGGTCACGTGATATTGTGATCGCTGAAATTTGGTTTAATGGATATTTCTGTAAAAAAATTGAGTAACTTCAGTTTTCTTGGTTTTTTTAAAAAATGAGCTTCTAGAAGCCATTGGTGAATCTGCTGATTGCTAGGAGCTATCGTGAATTTGTGTTTTTGTTTTTAGAAAAACACGGAGGGACTTAAACGTATTTTCGTTGTCTGCGTAATTCCGGTTTTATTGTGTTTTTTTTAAAAAAATGGGTTACTTGGACCCGTCGGCGAATCTATAGACTACTATAAACTATCAACGAATCTGTGGTTTTAGTTTTTGGGAGAAAACAAACGCGTTTTTTTATGTAATTCTAATTTTCATGTTTTTTTTTAAAAATGGGTCGATAGAACCCGTCGGTGAATCTGTAGACCACTATAAATCATTGGCAAATTTGTGTTTTTTGTTTTTGGGAGAAAACCGCGGAGTGATCTAAATGTAATTTTGTTTCTCTTGAGTCTAGTTTGCAAAAAAAAACAATTTCTGAACCTAAACACAACTCTATTTTTCTTCAGTCCATTTTGTTAAAAACTACGGAGGACTTGAACGTAAACCGCGGAAGGACCTAAATGTAATTTTGGTTTTTCGGTTTTTCTCGTTAAAACCGATAGAAGGACCTAAATGTAATTTTGAATTTTCGGAGAAGCTTTTCACGAGGTGTAACATCTCAAAATTTTCAATAAAGTAAAATCATATATTTAAATTTGAGTATGATTAATTCTGAGTTTTCTTGACATTATTGGTTTTTGTTTGGATTTATTTGGATTTATCCTTTGTGTGAAAAATCTAACAAATGGAATTAGGGAATGGATAATGGTAAAAAGATAAAAAGTAAAAGTAAAATTTTAAAAATTTATATTAAAATTTTTATCTCTCAAGTAAACTTTTACCTAGTAAAATTAATTTTTACTGCATAATAAAATTAATTAATAATTGAAAAGACAATTGCTTTGACTAAAAACAGTGCAAGATCAGATTTAATGTAAAATATGTGAGCCTTATGTCGACCTAATAAAATTAATATAATAACCTCAAAGCAGTACCTACTTCTAATAAAAATATCAGAAATTTATCATGTCATATGGGCCTGATAAAAATTCAAAAACAGAAACATGAAAAATCTGTAAAATAGAGTGCTAGAATTTTAATTCAATAATTAAGAAATAAATTAACTTGAAATTTTTATGAGGATATACTTACCTTACTTTAAATCCTTACAAAAAGTGTCAAAAATAAATTGTGTAATTTTTACACTTAAATAAATTAAAATCTGAATTAAGAATTCTGAGCAGTGCCCACTGTCAGAATTTTCATTATTTATTCACATGGTCCTTTGGTCCCAAATTTTTACTGAAGGTCCATTACTGCTAGAAAACTCCAGTGAAAAAGTTTCACAAAATATTGGCAGTGAATGACAGCTAAATTAATGCTCGAACAGATCAGCAATGTTCTGCAGTATTACCTAAACCCCTCTGCTGTCACTGCCGTGTGGGCCCAGGTGTGCAGTGGTTCCGTCCGTTGGCGTGTAACGGGGACGCGCTCGCTCTCACTGCCGGTGGACCCCGGTCCATCAAGTCAGCCTCAGGCTCCCCTGTTCTCTCCTTCCTTTTTCCCCGAGCCGAGCGCATCCTCTCTGTTTCTCTGCCTTTTCTCGCGCCTTCTCCACCAAATCCCGGTACCAGCTGCGCCACCCGAGCAACCATCTGCTGCCACGGCTAACCCCAGCTCTGCCACGCCATACTGAGCCACATCGCCGCAATTAAGCGCCATGCTGAACAACACCGTCCGCAACTCCTCCTGCGTTCTAACCTTGTGCGATGCCAAGGACCTTTTCATGGAAGTCTTGACAGGGAGGCTCATCTACTTCCTTGTCGGCTATAAAGGGCCACTCCCAATTTGCAATGAGCCACTCATTGTTCCCCTTTCTTCCTCTCACTTCCTTTAGTCAATCGTCTCAAGCCTCTCCCATTTCCGCCATTGTCGAGTACCTCTTAGCTCGAGCCAAAAATCGAATCAACCAACCAAAGGCACCAATTCCGAATTCCTCTAAGCCATAGCATCCTGATAAGCTACTAATCAAAAGCCCCCAAAAATATTTTGAAGTCCTCATGCGAAAGTAGGCCGCCACCATATTCCTTCTTCCTCATGACCGGTCACTGGTGGCAGCTCTAACCAATGTCTCTTCGGCCGAACCAACTGAAAAAATGGGTTCCCTATTGTCCCTAATTGCTTAATCAGTTACCCATTCGAGCTCTCGTGCTGCAGTTCTTTCTCCCGGTCGAGCTGCCATGATCGCCTCGCCTACGACCTTCCCCGGGCGAATCGGTTCCAGCACCAGTTGCGTCTCGTCGAGATGGTCCTCCCCGTGTCCTCACCTTCGCTAGATCCTCACCGGAACACCGTCGCCGCCGTGCCCTAAGCCAAGCCTCTGTTTTGTCTCTCTGCGCATGGGGCCCTTACATCGACCAACAGTATGCTGACTCCAAATCGAGAGGTAAAGGTGCCTCCTCTATTGTGAAAACGTATTTCCAATTTTTCAATACATTTTCCAAGCCGGTTGATAATAAAACCTCAATATCTTTTGCAACTCTAATCCAATTTCAGTGCGCGAAAAGACATAAACTAAACTTGGCGAAAATAACTGGCCAAGAAATTAATCATGGGAGGAACTAATTTATGGGCCCGTTCACACCGTTTCGTGTGGCTGGAATGCGAGCGTGACACATGGCGCTCCGAAAAAAGGTTGGCCTTGTTGTGTCATCTCCCTCCCATGCAATGCTGCATGCAACTACAATTGATAGGCGCCACGGTTTGAATTTTTTTGAATGAAACGTTGAAAATCTAAATAGGAAGTTTCAATTCAGAAAATTCAACTCAAAAAATTTTAATTAAAAGATTTCAAATTAGGAAGTTTTAACTCTAAAAGTTGCAAATTAGAAAGTTTCGTCTCGAAAAGTTTCAACTAGGAAATTTTCAACATCAAAAGTTTTACATAAAAAAATTTCAAATCAGAAAAGTTTCAAATCAAAATTGAAAATTTTCAACTCATAAAACTTTCGATTCAAAAAGTTTTGATTCAAAAAACTTTTGGTTCAAAAGTTTCTATTTAAAATTCAAGTAGAAAAAATTTCAGCCAAAAAATTCAAATTGAAAAGTTTCAACTCAAAAAAAATTAAATCAAAAAATTTCAAACTAGAAAGTTTCGCCTCAAAAAAATTCAGATTGAAAAGTTTTAGCTCTGAAAATTTCACCTCGAAAAATTCCTCTAAAAATTCTACTCAAAAAATTAAAATCAAATTTAAACTCGTGAGATTTTTTGTGAGTTGAATTTTTTATTTGAGTTTAAATTTTTTTTGTGACCGTAGAATAGACGCACGCGCGCGTGAAAAAAAAAAGGCCCACGCTGGGAACGGAAAAAAACGCTCATGCAGAGAACACGTGGAGCTCTAGCAAAAGAAGGCGCACAGGTCTCTCAGTGAGAGCCACCACAAAATAGAATTTCCGATTAATCATACACGAGACGTCGAGACGCACTGATATTGCATACTTACAGCCTTTTTCACTTCCTCTTTTTTTTTACTCGAGAGATCTTCTACATTATCTTCTCCCACAGAAGTACAGCAGGATTTAGGTACAGCAGGACTCATTTCGCTTTTGCTCCATTTTCTTTAAGCTCAAGTATGACGATACATGCATAAGCCATCATACATTAATGTCACGTTTCGGTCAAAATTGAATAACATGTCATGATATGCACCTTTTCTTTAGGGTATAAGGACGCACGTAACCTACGCATATCACACTCACACATGCGTGCGTGTCTCCTCTACACACACCAAGAAAATTAATATGGTGCTCTAAGAACAACGGAGACATGAGAACATGATGTCACACTGACACGTATGGATGTGTGTACCTATTTTTAAAAATTTTTGTGACCGTGTGCGCCGACGGAGTCGAACGTGGGTAGGCTGGGCACTCACTAGCATCTGTGCCAACCGAGCTATGCTCGGTCCTCGTGGTATGCACTTTTAGTAGCTAGCTCTGCAATCAGGCCCGGCCCTGGGGGGGGCAGGGTGGGTGGCCGCCCAGGGCCCCCCCGAAGCATGGCCCCCCCCCTACGTACGTGTCTACGACTCTACGTGAAACGTGAGTTTGAACTTTGAATGTTTCATGTTAGTTCTTCGGTAGTTCGTTTCCGTATGGGCTTTTTCGTTTACTCGTTCGGCTGGGCCGTGTTGCTGTCGGCCTGTCGCTGCACAACGCACGCAGGAGACCAGGAGTCAGGAGAAGGACCAACGTGTACGTGAGTCCAAAGCAGGGTTGCAGGAGCCACGAACCGAACCGCCGTGACTGACGCGAAGTCGCGAACACGCGGTGACGGCGACGGCGTGACGCCCTCACGGCTCACCGCTCACGCGTCACGCCCTGATTTCCTGATCCTGATCGCATCGCAGATTCCAGTCACCGCCCGTGGCCTCCTGATGAATTCCCTGATGCAGTGATGCCTGATCGTAAAATCGCAAGTTCGACGCTTCGACGGCCGCCAAAACGCCGTCGCCTTCCGCCGGCGGTTTCTGCCATCTCCCAGAGTAATTTATTCCCTAAATCTTAATCCTTATTAGTAATTTATTAGTATATTCAACTTTTGATGCATTTTTTTATTTATTTTCAGCGCTAGCTTTGTGTTCTGTTACCATGTCATCAAGAAGGTATCCATCCGGTAGCGAAAAAAGGAAGAGGAAAAAACATGCGGATGACTTCATAGAATCACAGAGAGGAGCTTTTGAAAAATTTCTCAAGAGTAATACTAGTACTTCGACGAACCCAAACAATGAATATTAATTTCTTAGAAGAACTTTGAAAAAACATGCGGATGACTTCATAGAAGAACTTTTTTAAGATGATGCCAAGTGCCAAGTAAGTGTTTATGATTACAATTTACATTTGTCATTTCATAGACTTTAAATTGTTCTATAGAAGTATTTTTTATGCATTGAATATTAATTTCTTCAATGATGTGTGCTTATAAGACTATATATATACATGTATATATATATACATAGACATATATATATATATATATATATATATATATATATATATATATATATATGAGGAGGTGGAAGGGCCTTCATATAAATTTTACTTTTCCCCTAAAATACTGAGACCGGCCCTATGCAATATCGCATATACTTCCTTCCTTTATTTATTTACTTAATGAAGTTATAGCACAAAATTCAACCAACAAATAATGAAATTAATTAATGAATAATGCCCCCTTTTTTCCCGGAGAAGCACTTCCATGTATTTTAACGTCTAATTTTTGGTCCAGAAAAAAGTTTCCCTTACTACTGGTTCAGTGTTTGTGGTGTGGTGTGGTGTGGATGCCCTTTGATGTGTGGCCAGCCATTTCATGCCTAACTTCCTCGTTCTGCTGACCGGTCGTTCTGCCTAACTTCCTCGTTCTGCCAACCGGTCCAAAATCTCTCAATATACGGCTGTCATTCACCAGTGCCCCAAGCCCAACCCGCCAGCTGATTTGCATGTGTACGGCGTGCATAGTGCTGTTGTGAGCACCCAGTTTGTTTTTTTGTTTTTTGTTTTTTGTACTTGATCACCAATCTTCTCAACACCATATCTTTTAAATGGAGTGTCATCCATCCATATAAACCTTTGTGCTCCTCACGACATTGGATAGACTGCATGTGTGTTTGGTACAGCTCTAGCTCTATCAGATCCATAGATCTGTGGAACTGGATATTCCTAGCTCTACCAGATCCATGGAGCTGGAGCTGTTGCTACATTAAGAGTATTTAGATAGATCATCTTGTTTATATTTTATACTAAAATATAAATTTAATTCATTTTATTTTAACTTACAAGTTTCAGATCTCATGTAGAATTAGGATCTAAAGCTCTACCAAATAGGGCCTACGATAGACAAATATTTGAGATAGACGGACCTGCATATCATAGTCTTACTTTAGAGAATGTTATACGCCACATGCTGCTCTTATGTGGCGTATTGATTGAAATATGGGCACTGCCTTTAATTTTATTGATTTATTTTTATTTAATGAATTTTGTCAAACAAATGCCCCTATCAAGTGTAGTTGGTGCGTGAAACGCCACAAACTAAACTTGGCGAAATTAACCGGCCAAGAAATTGATCATACACGAGACGCACTGATATTGCATACTTCCTGCCTTTTTCACTTCCTCCCTCTTTTTTTTACTCGACAGATCTTCTCCCGTTGTAATGAAGGTACAGCAGGATTTAGTTTGCTTTTGCATCTTTTTCTTTAAGCTCAAACTTCTACCATTATAACAGAGGTACTGCAGGACTCATTTTGCTTTTGCTCCTTTTTCTTTAATCTCAAGCATGATGATACATGCATAAGCCACACATTAATGTCACCTTTTGGTCAAAATTGTCTAACATGTGATGATATGCACCTTTTCTATAGGGTACAAGGACGCATGTAACCTACGCATACCACACTCACACACACTTGTGTGTCTCTACACACACTAAAAAAATTAATCTGGAGCTCTAAGAGTTACGAAGTGCAGGAACACGGTGTCACACTTATGCGTATGGATGTGTGTACCTATTTTTAAAATTTTTTGTGATCGTGTGTGCCGATAGAGTCGAACGAGGGCACGCTGGGCACTCACGGCGTCGGTGCCAACCGAGCTATGCTCGGTCCTCGAGATATGCACTTTTAATACGTAGCTCCGCAATATCGCATAAGCTTCCTTCCTTTATTTATTTACTTAATGAAGTTTTAGCACAAAATTCAACCGACAAATAATGAAATTAATTAATGAATAATCCCTTTTTTTTTCCGGAGAAGCACTTCCATGCATTTTAACTTCTAATCTTAGCTTCCTCGTTCTGCCAACCGGTCGAGAATGGTAGGCAGTCCTCTATGGATTTGTCTGCCTTTTCCTCCACAATTTAAAATCCTCGACGTCAAGAGTCCATCATCTTTTTCTACGTTCTCACACTTTGACGCTTTCCACGGTGTCCCCACTCCAAAATGTCTCAATATACGGCTGTCATTCAACAATGTCATGCAATTCTGTCACAACCAGTTGAGTATTCTTACAGCCACCTACCACCATGTTGACTATCATCCCAATTGAACTTTTCCTTCCTACAATCGTAGCTACTACTAATTCAACTCGGCAAGATTGAGAATTCCCCTACACTTGTACCATAGCATTGATAACAGAACTTGATCAGGCTGAGTGATCTACTGTTTTTCTTTTGCTGAGCGTGCAGGATATATCTGCAGATTGCTGAATCCTAATGGCGGGCATGGTCAGTTCTGTAGTTGTCCAGGAGACGGTTAGCCAGATCGTTTCTGGTATGATGGACAAGTACGAGTGCAAATCAAATGAAAAGAAGAACGTGGAGAGGCTGGAGATGGCGCACATCAAGTTGGAGGCCGCACTCGAGACATCCGACAAGTGGAAGATCAACGATGCTTCACCGTTGCTGCGTTGGCGGAGCAAGCTGAAGCGTGCTGCCCAGGAGTGCGATGACACACTACGCAAATGCAAGCAACGAATCCTGGAAGAAGAAGAGATGGAGCAGGAGGTAAAGAATTCCTCCTTCCCTAAACGGATCGCTCATACTACCAAATCATTCATCTCCTCTTTTTTCAGCGGTAGTAGTAACTGTGAGTCCAGTAGATGCGTTGTCCGAAGGTTCGAGTGGTATGCAGATTCTGCTAGTGATTTTCTGAGATTCCTGGAGCTTGGTGGCACCCCGCGGCAATACATGTTCTTGGACCCTCTTGTCAGGCACCTTCTTGCAGGCCAAAGAACAGTGTGTAAATTTGCGAGGGGAAATCAACACCATCTAGTTTTTCTATGGCCCGTTAGTACTGCCGAGCACGGAATAGAGGGTACGCTGTTCTTTATCCACAAAAATGGTGATGCACCAGAGAATGATTTCTTCTTTTGTCTCACCTTACAACTTTCGGAGGGCACGGACATAGTTGGGATTGCAATCAAATGCCTGGAGTTGTTTTCTACACTTCACTTCAAGTCTACAGTTGATATTGTTAAGATGAAGCTCACTCAGCTGCCTACTCAGGACTTCTACTCGGGGCCACATGCTGATTGTAGCCGTGAACACCATTGGAACAATCTTCACGATGTTTATACTCAGTGGTTTCGCCCAAACCCCCTATGTTGCAAGCAACATGACCAGTACAAGCAGTCCTGCGGTAGTAACAATGCAAACCCATCAGAATTGTTGCCATGTATCTCTCTGGAACCAGTTATCGGCGTGTATTTGCAGGGCTATATCCCACAACCTGCTTGTTGCAATAGACGAAGAACAATCATCAAAGGCAAAACAAGTTACCTGCAGAAAGGCTTTCCGTATCTGAAACTTGGACTCCACTTCTCGCCCCATGCTTCTTCAGAGGACTTGCTGCCTGGCTTCGGGGGTTTTGCGAAAGAGATGATTAATGGGGAGGAGCAACATGGATTGTGTGCAAACATTACCTTGGAACAGCTGGGCGAGATCGTGCTGCCAAAGGCGATAGATTGCTTTCGCCGGAATGCCGGAGCGACGGCGTATCAGATGATCTGGAAGTCTAAACATGCTAGTGCATACCTTCAGTTTGAGAAGACAGCCATGCGGATGAGGACCATGCAGAGAACCACTACGGAAGTTAGGAAGGCAAAGCTGTGGCAAAGTCGACAAGACGAGCTGGTGGAGGGTTGGACACGTGGAGGCACTGCATTCCTCGACTCGTGGGCTGCACATGCGCCTGCCCAACTGCAGGGCTCGATCATGGACTGGATTCAGAAGGAAAGGAAATGCAGAACTGCACTATTCCGTGAATACATCCAACTATTCCATGAACCTCTAACTGACGGGCGACGGCCGCGTCATGGCGATGGCGGCGCTGCGTCGTTTGACGGTGGTAGAGGAGGAACCGGCGGCGCTGATCGCCGTCCCTAGTGACTGAGAAGATTAGTTATCTTTTCAGCAAACTCCGTTTGATTTCCTTTCTTCATTTACTCCACGTGGTGATGGTTTCGATACCAGGTCTTATTCCTAATTTCCTATGATATCTTAACTGGCACTATAAATATATACACAATTTCCACCTGTAATTTTAATTCTAGGCCATGAATTTCTTCCACGAATGCGTTGCTAGAATCCCTTGAGAAAGAAATATTCTCGAGTCACTGTCATCTTCCTTATCTTGCACTGGGGCTGTTTGGTTGCCTTCTCTCGTGAGTCTGGTCCGTTCAACTCAGCCAGGCTGATGGGATACGGGATGCACTGATGCAGAGATGGTGTTTGGTTGAGTATTTAGTAGGTAGGTATTTTAAAAAAAATTAAATTTTAAAATTTATATAGCAAGCGTGGTCTAGTTTTGTTTGAAAAAAATATCAGGAACCCATTTTTGAAATTGGTTCGGTAATTGGAGATGCTAATCAAAAGATATAAACAAAAAAGAAAAAAAGGAAACTTACGTATCCACGTGGCACCCCATGCATGGTTTGATATTGTGGTGACAAAGGCCCTTACGCGCAGAACACGAGGCGCTTATGCGCCGCATCCAGAGATCGTCCATTTTCTACGTATCTCTAGAGCCAAGCTGCATGGAGAATCTTGCATCCAGAGAGCCAGGCTCAAAACAAAATGCAGGCAACCAAACACAAGAAAAAAGCAAGATTCTGTATCTATAGATGCAAATCTCTGTACATGCAGGCAAATATTCCCGGTTTTACATTATCCTCAAGCTGATATTGTTTTAAAGTAAGTATTTTTTTTCTTGCGGAGATAGCTTGGTGGCCGGTAGTTAGCTCTGTGTCCGCCAGATCTACGGTGCATAAAAGTCACTAGCTAGGGCCATGCGCTACACTACATGCGAAATTTCGTTGCGCGACGTTGTGCCAGGTGAAATTTGGGAAATTCGGTTGCGTGACGCTGTGCCGTATGAAATTTGGTCCGACAGATATTTCTGAAAAAAATTGTGTATTTTTGGCTTTCTAATTTTTTTTTAAAAAAATGGGCTACTAGAAGCCGTCAACGAATCTACAAATTGCTAGGAGCCGTTAGCGAATTTCTGTTTCTTTTTTGACGAAAACGAGGAGAGACCTAAACGTATTTTTGTTCTTTTCGTAATTCCGGTTTTCTTTTTTCTTTTTAAAAAATGGATTGTTAGGACCCGTCGGCAAATTTGTGATCTGCTATAAACCGTCGGTGAATCTGTGGTTTTTTTTTGTTTTGGGAAGAAAGCAAATGTATTTTCTTTTTTTGTTTTGGGGAGAAAACAAATGTATTTTCTTTTTTTGAGTAACTCCAGTTTTCTTTTTTAAAAAAAAATTGGTCACTAGGACTTGTCGGTGAATCTGTGGACTACTATAAACCGTTAGTGAATCTGTGGTTTTTTGAGAGAAAATCACAGAGGGACCTAAACATATTTCCATTTTTCTTCGGGTCCAATATGCTAAAAAACGATTTCTTAGGACCCAAATGTAATTTTTTTTCGGGTCCATTCTGCTAAAAACCGTTGGAGGACCTGAACGTAAACTGTGGAGGGATCTAAATGTAATATTATTTTTTTGATCCTTTCTGCTGAAAACCGACCAAAATTTCGAATTTTCCAAAGGAGCTCAACGCAAAAGGTGACATGGCACACCGGAGGGCGTAATCCTCCCAATATAATATAAGGTATACATTAGTGAGGCAAACCAACCCGTGACAATGTTGTGCATCAGTTAAGGACATTGGTGGTGGTAGACCTGGGCATTGGACCGTACCTTTTGGGTCATCACTCGCACGGCCAACCCAGCATAGCATGGTATGGTTGTCTTCGGACTAGGCTAGCATGGCATGAATGATGAGCCATATCGAGCCTAGAAACTCTGCACAACACATCACAACCGACTAGGCTTGCCTAGGCCGGTGGAAGCATCTAGCCCCTAATTCGATTTGATTTTGGTAATTAATAACAATTATGATTAAAGGACTAATATTTTTAATTGAGTATTTTGAGAATAGGTTGGTCCGGATTTCGGCGATCGTGGAAGTATGAAAATGGTGAAAAAGAAAATCAACACATCGAGACAAGATGGTTAAGGTACAAAATTTAAGAATCTTTTATAGCTTTTGCCGATCTCGGAGTTTGGCGAAAAAAGATAGAATTACTAGAATAGGCACCATACTATTAAGAGGGCTTTTGACTACTCGTTCAATGTCAGAAAAATGTTTAGAGAATCAAACTCATGCGCATTTGAATTTCCTTGGCATTGCATTTAATTAAAAGCAAAAAGGGAGAAGAATCTCTTTTGGTAGCAGAGGGGCCGATGTGACTAGACCCCCTCCGAACATACAGGCCGACGGTATGACCGGAAACACCCCAGCATGTTTTTTTTTACAGAAGGGGGCATTTTGGCGTGAGCTGCTACCGAATCGGTTGCTTAGATCTAGCCTTTAGAAGGAGGTGCTGTGGTGGTTCTGTAACTAAGAAAAAAGAGTCAGAATCCATAGGAAAAACTAATTCCCGTAACTTAGTTGGTTGAGTATCGCCTCTAAAGATTGAAAGGGCATGACTTCGAGTTTCATTGGCTGTATATTTTGTATATTTTGCGTTATTTTTTCGAGTTTCATTGGCTGTAGATCGGTTCTCTCGGTGACAAGCTCAGAGCGAGGCTGCGCGATGCAAGAAAAGGCAGAGCAGCTGGACATCAAGAAGAGTGCCTGTGCATGGCAGCAGAAGGCTTCACGTAGAGCAACTTTGTGCATCGCGCAGTACGCAGAAATAAGCGCCATACTCGGCTCGTTTTCCCGGCAAAATTACTTCGCTGTACAACCAAATTACTTCTCTTCGTGATAAGATAGAGGAATATGTGGCAGTGAAGCTTGCGCGTGCTACTAGAAAAGTTCATGTCTGTCATCACCACGCTCTTGTACTCCCTTGATTCGTTGAAAAATGAAAATCGAGGAGATTGCTGGCTCACTCAAGGCACATAATGCACTACTAAGGGGTATCACCGTATCAGTCCCATAACGAGTAGGCGTTACTATTAATGGGAGATACAAGAAGTGGTGGCAAGCAGTTCCACAAGGAACCATGGACCAAAGACGGTCATGGCTCATCAAGTAGCCACGAGCATGGGTGAGGTGGTTTCGGTGGCCGGGGAGGCAGAGGTGGCCAAGGAGACAAGACTGAGCAAGACGGTGGAATAGATCACGTGCCGGAGCAAGAAGAAGGACGAGGAGGTAAATCTCACATAAGCCTATGAAGACGATGACACTACTACAGAACGAGACATCACTATCACTGTATCTGTGTCGGTTCTTAAGTTTTTCGAAAAAAAACGATTGTGATAAGTAACTTCGGAGGGGTGTTAGTAATAATCACTATCGGTTCTGAGATTATAAGTGATTGTGATGTAGCACTGGACACATCCGAATCGGTTCTCTACTAAAAAGTGATAGTGATGTTCACGGTCATCACTATCGGTTCTTTTCATAGAAGTGATAGTGATGTGCACGTGATCATCACTATCACTTCTATGAAAAGAACCGATAGTGATGACCGTGAACATCACTATCACTTTTTAGTAGAGAACCGATTCTGATGTGCACATGGTCATCACGATCGGTTCTTTTTATAGAAGCGATAGTGATGACCGTGCACATCACTATCACTTGTTGAAAAGAACCGATTCTGATGTGCTCGTGCTTATGACTAAGTGATGGCCGTGCACATCACTATCGCTTTTTGAAAAGAACCGATTCTGATGTGCCTCGCTAGGTTATATATACCACTCGCACTGAACTCTTCTCTATTGTTGCTCCAGAGGAGATTTCTCCGCCGCCACCCAAGAAAATAGCTGATATTGTGTGGTTGGAAGCAATACTTGGGTGAGAAAATTTGAAATCCTCATGGGTGGGTATTAAGAGGGCAAAATTGAAACCCTATCTTGAGGAGATTCCCCTCTTTTGCCCTCTTTTGCGGTTTTCTTCAAGATGTGATCAGCAGTTAGATCTTTAAACCCCTTCAATTTTGCACTGGTAATTTCGATATGTCATCAATAAAGTTTAGGTTGCACTGGAATTGTGTACGTGCTTTTCAGATTTCACACTCTTTATTTGACAAGCACATATCTATTTAATTTTTGTAGTGCGATCTCCTGTTTATATGGAATTATTATTGCTATCATGTGGTAACTGTTATTAGAGTTTAGGCGGCGTAACCTACGTCTCCCGTTCGAGGGTGCTTATTTATAAATATGCTGAGCGAAAGGGCATATTTATAAGCGGCGATCTCGAATTGTCCACGTTTTTGATAGTTGAGATATATGGTTCGAGCAAGTTCTGAAGTGTGTTGTACAACTTCGAGTAGATTTTGGTAGCGTCTCTCGGGTGTTCTCTGGATACACACCCTCTTGACCTGTTGTCGAGGCGTGTATCCGGAGAACAATGGAGATGTCTTTGCGAAATTTTCTCTGGAGTTGTACAACGGCTTAGGAACTTGCCCAAACCATATATCCTCGAATGGGATTAGGACCTAACCTATTTAGAGATTAGGAGTCATCGTTGGTACCCTTGTTTTGTTTCGTTGTAGTAGAAAGATTTGCAAGCTATCTTGCACTAGCTATATAATTAGATTATTTGATATCATTGTTGATGTTAAAATTTATGTCTCTTATGTAGGAATTGGAAGCTTTAAACCGGAAAGAAGCTAGGTATCGATCGGAGTACATTTATATATCTTGGAACATGTCCACTATTTTGCAAAGGTAATATTAATTGAAATGATGTCTCAATATTTAAAATAGCTATAGCTAGTTGTCGCTCCAGTTTTTCCTTAATTTATTGTGCGAAATTTAATTGCAGATGGACCGTGAGAAATGGATGTATCAGAAAAGCCGTGTGAGTGCTGAATTTCAGAGGGGTGTTAAGGAGTTCAAAAAAATTGCAGAAGACGACATGGTGAGGAGGGGTGTAAACTTCATATATTGTCCTTGCATTGATTGCACCAATCTGAGGAGATTTAACAACTCATCTCAAATTGAGGACCGCTGATTCGACGTGGCCGTGAGGAATTACACATGTTGGATCCATCACGGGAGGCAGTAGTACCCTTCCGATATGCAACGAAGATACGGTGGAACCGGATGACGAGTTGCGACTGATATGTTTGAGGAGGATAATTTGGAGCAAATGTTGCGGGATGTGGAGGGTAATTACACGGAAGAGAGTTTGAAAAGTTTAAAAGCTTGATAGAAGATTTATGCCAAACCGCTGTTCACAAAGTTGCAAAGCGGAATACACCAGGTTGGGTTCGGTCCTTGCATTGTTCGAACTGAAGGCAAAACACCATTGGACAGATACAAGTTTCAATGCACTACTAGTTCTTCTATCGGATCTGCTTCCGAAGGAAAACGAGTTGCCAACAAGCATTTATGAAGCGAAGAAGCTACTATGTCCCATGGGAATGGAAATAGAAAGGATACATGCATGTCCGAATGATTGCATCTTGTACCGTAACGCACATCAGGAGCTGCACGTTTGTCCAGTTTGCGGTGTGCCCCGGTACAAACAAAAGGAGAAGCGTAACGACAAGAAGCGTAAGAGCCGGGGCAACGACGGTGAAGAGGTCACTAAAGGTGCACCGCCAAGGTATTGTGGTACTTGCCCATCATTCCCGCTGGAGCGGTTGTTTGCAAATCCGAGAGAGGCAAAATTGTTGCGTTGGCATTACGAGTCTCGAAAGGAAGATGGCAAGCCGAGACACCTGCCGATTCGGCTCAATGGAGAAACATCGATTGGAAACATGAGGAGTTTGGTGCGAAATGAGGAACATAAGATTTGGGTTGAGTACCGACGGAATGAATCCGTTTGGTAACATGAGCGATCGTCCACAAAGACTGCCGCTTCATTGTGTATCTACAACCTCCCTCCTTGGTCATGCATGAAGCGGAAGTATATCATGATGTCATTACTAATCTCGGGACCCAAACAAATGAGAAATGATATTGATGTGTACCTTGCACCATTGATCGAGGATTTGGTAAAATTGTGGAATGAGGGGGTCGTGTGGGATGCGACATACAGAGAGCATTTCACCCTACGGGCTATGGTATTTTGCACCATAAATGATTTTCCGGCCCTTGGTAATTTGGCAGGTTACAGTACAAAAGGAGCCAAAGCGTGTCCTATTTGTGAAGAGGAGACTGAGAGTCTATGGTGCCGAATTCCAAGAAAAACTGTGTATATGGGTCACCGTAGGTTTCTACCTCGAAGTCATCGATACCGTAAGATGGATGACAAATTTGATGGGAAGAGGGAAGTCCGTTCGGCACCGCAGCCTATGAGTGGAAGCCAAGTATATTCACGTGTAGAGGACATCGATGTTCAGTACGGAAAGAGCCATAAATCTGTTCGTCCTAGGACCATTTGGAAGAAGAGGTCAATATTCTGGGACTTACCGTACTGGAAGGAGTTAGATGTCCGGCATTGTATTGATATCATGCATGTTGAGAAGAATGTCTGCGACAACTTGGTTGGCATCTGCTGAACATACCAGGAAGACCAAAGATGGTGTCAATGCTCGTTGCGACATGGCCTACATGGGAATCGAAACCGGACTTGCGGTGATAGAGGAGGATGGAAAAGGTCCGTACATCCTGCTGCATGCTACACCTGCCCAAGAAGGAGAAAGAAGATCTCTGCAAATGTCTCCAAAGTATTAAAGTTCCATCTGGCTACTCCGCGAACATTAAGAAGCTTGTGTCTATGGATGATTTGAAGTTGTTGGGCATGAAGTCCCATGACTGCCATGTCTTGATGACCCAAATGCTCCTAGTTGCAATCCAAATATTCTCTCGAGGATGTCAGTTGGCAATCACAAAGTTGTGTTATTTCTTCAATGCGATCTCCGCAGTTATTGACCCGATGTACTAGACAACTTACAGAGTGAGGTGGTGCAGACTCAGTGTCACCTTGAGATGCATTTCCACCGTCGTTCTTTGGCGTAATGGTCCACCTTGTTGTTCACCTTGTCGAGAGATTAAGATATGTGGACCCGCTTTCCTACGTTACATGTATCCGTTCGAGAGGTACATGGGTATATTAAAGTCGTACGTGAGGAATCGGTCGAAGCCTGAGGGTAGTATTGTTGAAGGTTATGGGACTGAAGAGGTTATTGAGTTTTGCGTGGACTACCTGGGTAAAAGACAAGCAATCGGTGTTCCTATATCTCGTCATGAGGGCAGACTTGCTGGTAAAGGAACCGTTGGGTCCAAACTAATGAGTCCGAGGTTTGATATGTATTGCAAGGCGATTTCACGCTTGCGAATAGCGCAGGTTCGCCCATACATCGAAAGCAAAGATAAGTTGATATTACGGAAGAGAATCCACAAATGGATGAGCTTTCCATCGCACAAGAACACAATGATCGATTCCTCACATGGTTCAAAGAAAAAGCGGAGGTCTCCTTTAGTGAGAATGTAAAATGGTTGGCTGACGGACCAAGATTTAATGTACAGACATGGCAGGGGTACGATATTAATGGTTACACCTTTTACATCGAGAGTCAAGATGCCAAGAGTCTTGTCCAAAACAAAGGTGTGAGTATAAATGCTTTCTCGATGATCATCACTTTCAAAAGTCTCCCCAACCGCAATGAACTCCTACTATGGGCCGATCGAAGTAATTTGGGAGCTCGATTACGGAATATACCAAGTTCCATTGTTCGATGTAAGTGGGTACGACTTCCACATGGAGTGAAGGTCGACAAGAGAGGCTTTACTATTGTGGATCTCAGAGACTTCGCCTACAAAGATGATCCGCTTTGTCCTGCGAAGCAAGCAACTCAAGTCTTTTACGTGCGCGATCCGGCCAATCCGAGGTTGCACGTCGTTCTTCATGGCAAGAGACGGATCGTAGGAGTTGAAGATGTTGTAGATGAAGAAGAGTATAACCAATTCGATGAGATACCTTCATTTGCAGATGGGGCTTGTCTTAGCGGGGATGACGACACACATGGAGCCAATTACATGCGAGTAGATCATCATGAAGGCGCAGATTGTAAATAAATGGACTATTATAATGTATGTAAAATAGTTTGCAACGCTTTCCAAGTAAAAAATCCAAGGTGATGAATTGCTGTTTGGAGGCTTCGATGGAAATGCATGCAATTTCTCTTTATGCCTGCACTTTGTGCCATAATTTGTGAAAGAAAATTCCATTTGACAAAATTATTGTTGGGAAAGCTTGTAAATAGTCGAAAGTTCATTTCTGGAAATTTTCGTACAATTCCAGATTAATTTGAAAAAGTTTTGACTTTTCTACGCTTTACGCACAAATCATGTCTACGAAATGAATTTTGGCATATTTCTTGAATGAGGTCGCTTTTTCCAAAAATTATTTTATGAAAAGTTTTGCGGTATCTGAAATATGTTTCGCAAAATTTCTAATAATTTCAACAATGTATGACAAAGTTATGGCATTTTCTCTTTGTTGAAATGCTGAAAATTCAGAACTTGCGGATGTCCGAAAAAGAATAGTGCATTAAACTACATCGTGTCGGTTTTATTAAAAAGTGATACGATGATTACCATCGATGTCGGTTTTATTATAAAAGTGATACTAATGATAAAGCATCAGTGTCGGTTTTCCTTAAAAGAGTGATACTAATGATAAAGCATCAGTATCGGTTTTCTTAAAAGAGTGATACTAATGATAAAGCATCAGTATCGGTTTTCTTAAAAGAGTGATACTAATAATAACTCATCAGTATCGGTTTTCTTAAAAAAGTGATACTAATGATGAAGCATCAGTATCGCTTTTCTTAAAAGAGTGATACTGATGACTAATATCAGTGTCGGTTTTCTTAAAAGAGTGATACTAATGAGTGTGCAATCTATCAGTTTTCTTAAAACCCCGGCCCATTCTCGCGATCAGTACCCATTCAGCATGCAACCACCGCTTCCACGCTTAACCCTAGCCGCCGCCCGACGCCGTGCCTCGCCTCGCCGCCCCATCCCGTGCCGGTGCCCTGCCTCGCCTCCCGCCAGCCCGCCTCCCGCCCGTGCTTCTTGCCTCGCCTGCCCCCGTCCGTTGCCGGTGCCCACCTCGCTTCCCGCCCGTCGCCGGTGCCTCGCCTGCTTGCTTGGTCGCCGGTGCCTGCCTCGCCTCCCGCCCGTCGCCGGTGCCTCGCCTCGCCGCCCGTCCGCCGCCTGGGGTGCCCTGCCTCGCCTCCCGCCCGCCTTGGGTGCCTCGTCATCTCGCCTCCGTCTTCCTCACCTACGGTAAAGCCTCGCCGACGACCCGACGACCCTCACCTCACGCCTGGTGCCTCGTCATCCGCCTCCGTCTTCCTCACCTACAGTAAAGCCTCCTTCAATCCTTGTATGAGCAAGAAAGAACATCTATCCGGTCCAGAGGCTTGCAAAGGGCGACCGATCTGCGGCTTGGGGACCTTGCATGTGGGGGTTGATTGTTCTGTGAGGATTTGGGTTAAGGTTGACAGTTTGTGACAACAAAATTATCTTTCACCTGCTGCAATGCTTGGTTAGATCATTTTGTTGTTGGCTATAACATGTGAATTTGTATTGTATATGATAGATTGCTTCTTGTCATTAGGTTTTGATGGTCCGATAGCCTCTGTCAATATTCAATTACCAATTTGTGCTATTGTTTGCCCATACCTTAGTCTGTTTCATTGTCCAAGAAGCTATTTTCCATTGGAATCGATTCTCTTATTAAGTGGTAGTCTAACCGCAATGATTCTTTTATTAAGTCTGAATCTGAATGTCCATATATATATCTAGTTCACTGTTATAGAATGACAAATTGATTAAGTTCTAAAACTGCCAAGTATTGAATCTATCAATTTGTGGTAAGGTTGTCACAAACTTGTCAATATCTTGCCCTAGTGGCGAGGACGGCCTTTTAAGGCAACCCGACATCTGAGAACAACATAAATGATTAATTTGATTTATGCTAGATGTACTGATATTTTGATTTTCATGATCGCATACATGTTCCTACCATCGCTTTTGGTATCCTGGTGTAGGACCTTATATTTTGTCATGCTTCAAAGTTTAAGAATGTGTTTTACTAGCTATTCTGTTCCATGGTTAAAGCAAGTGTACTTGAAGAAAATTAAAACCGAAAAATTAACAGGTGTATCATGTGAATTATTCTAATTTCTGGTGAATTTTGAAATTTCTATTTTTATTGATCAGTTTCTATGTATATGTGAGATTTCTATGTATGTGTGAGATTTCTATGTATATGTGAGATTTCTATCTACGTTAGAGTTCAAAATGCGTAACATACGTCTCCCGTTCGAGAGTACTTGTTTATGAATTCAGTAATGCATAAATCTCGTCACTTGTGTGTACGAATATGATTTTTAGTACATGTTCACAGTGAAAATCTTTTATGCCTTGGCTTACTATCAAATGTATATTCATGTGATTCCAGAAGTGCCAAATAATTGGATCCTGTTTGGTTGGAAATAAAAACATGGTTAATGTGATTCTAGAAACTCTGAAATAAAAACATGGTTAATTTTTTTTAGACTTCTCATATTCGGTTGGAAATATAAAATGTTGGAGCTAAGTCACGCATGTAAGTCACAGAAAGTGAATTTACTTCATGGTTTACTATTTGATGTAAAGTTGTATTTCTGGTGATTGAATGCCAATTGTGAGCCTTGCATGAACTAGGTTGGTATTTACGCCTTTTGTTTTATGGTGAAGCGATTCAACGATCGATAATATAGATGGTGAACTCATTCAACTGGTATAAAAAAACCAAGGTTCTGTGATGCATAGTTGTAGGTCATATTGGCAAGAGGGAATTCTTATGTATGGATAGTATGCTGCTCTGTGATGATTTGGGTATTGTGATGATAGAACAATTAATCCTGTGATCTAGGCCTTGAATTGTAGACTCCTATGTTGTGAAGTATTGATTCATTCAATATCTAGATTATATTTGGCTGTTTGCAAGCGTCTGACTGTTATTATCTATACTGTCAGTATTCTTATTCTTGCTAGTCTTTGATTTGTGTCTACTGACAGCATATCGCTCCAGTTTTATGAGCAGTCTATGTCTCAGTAGTTGTGGTATTCTGATGTATAGCTAAATTAACATTGACATTTTAGTATCATTGCTATTGTGCTATAGGACTGCTCACTGTTTGCTTAAACTGATCGATATATATATGTTGTCTGATTACACTGGAACCGTCTATTAGATTCGATTGGCATTTGTTTAATACTGCTGATCTGAATACACGCTGTCTTGAAAATAATCTAGTAACATTGAGATAAAATAGTCAATCCTTTATTTTGCATATTAAGGTGGTAAGAATTCAAGGCCTAATTCATTGAATTAATTTGTTAGCCGATTCGTGATTTGAGTGAAGATTCTAATCTTCATTCAACCCTAAATCTGAGAGCACAAATTATCAACCATACTGGTTTGTAGGCATGATTCATAGATCGATTGACATTAGTCTTATGAATTACTTCTTCTATTTGACTATGTCAATTATGTTTTCGTTGAATTATGCTATTTTCTTCATATTGTTAATTGGAATAATCAAAAGAATATTGCTCTTATACTCGCATCTTTTCCAACATGTTTATTGTCATTCATCATGTTTGTGAGGTCCTATATTTTACAAGTCTTTGTTAAGTTCCATTGTGTTATATGTAGATATACGAATCACAGTTTTGCTAATGGCTTATTTTCGGCATATTAATTTTGTTTAGACATGTGTTTACTTTTAGCATATTACTTTTGTTTAGACATGTGTTTACTTTCAAATATTACTTTTGTTTTTATCTCAAAGATATGTTAGAGTTTAGGTTATGTAACCTCGTCTCCCGCTCGAGAGTGCTTATTTATAAATATCTTTGAATAGCATATTCATAAGCAAGCGCCTCGAATTGTCCACGTTTTTGATTAGATTCGAGATATGTGGTTCGCAAGTTCTGAGCTATGTTGTACAACCAGAGTTGATTTCGTAGCGTTCGGTGTTCTCCTGATACACACCCTCTTGACCCGTTGTCGAGACGCGTATCCGGAGAACAATGAGATGTCAGCCAAATTTTCTCTCGGTTGTACAACGGCTTAGGAACTTGCTCGAACCACATATCCTCGAATGGGATTAGGACCAAACCTATTTAGAGATTAGGGGTTATCGTTGGTACGTATTTAGTTGGTCAACAGATATTGCATGTTATCTCGCTTACTAACTTGACCTTCTTGTGTTGCTATTCTTGCAAGTATCGAAAACCAAACTTATTGTTCCCATTGTCTTGCAAGTATTATTGCCATTGCATTAGTACATTAATGCTCAAATTCTCTGTTGATGTTGTGAAATCTGAAACTTGTTGGTATTTCCAAACATCTGCTAGTGCTAAATTCACTTGTCATATGGAATGGGCTTTTGTTTTTTTATCCGAGCATTGGTTAGAGTTTAAGTTATGTAACCCACATGTATCCGTCAATTTAGAGATTAGGAGTTATCATTGAACTTATTTAGTTGGTCAATAGATAGACTTTTGTTCTAACAATTGCATACTATGAATTATCTGCTCATCCTTTACAAGATTTATTGTCAAGTGCATATAGTAGCTTCAAATTGCTTTCTCTCATGTCACACATATGACCTTATCGATAAGAATACTCAAAATGTCGCAACTAGAGAGCATCGCCTCGCCGCTGACAAGAGTAGAAGGTGCCGTTGAGGGCGAGCATGGTTCCAATTACTCAAGGGCCGAGTAAGGTGAGGAAGACCCGAGGACCAAACAAAGGGACTACAGGAGAACATCGCAGTCCTCCGCTTCAATGCCACGGGTGCTGACGGGCCCTCCTAAGTACATGGGGCGATACTGGTCATTTCTTGGCCAATTGGTGAGGAGAGAGTGCCCATAACAATTAAGGATTGGAGAAAGGAAGTCGTGACGAAAGCGTAAGAATCGGTTGTGGGACGAGGTTAAGAGTAAATGGATTATAGAGGAGGAAGATGAACCCAGAGCGAGACGTGCGCCTTGAAGAGGATGGGTGTGGCCTTGAGGCACTTCAAGACCCTTATGCACAAATGAGTACGCGTCTTTGAAAGGCCGTACACCATTCGAGAGGTATCCATTTGTGACCCCGATGTTTGGGCGGAGTTCACGAGGATGAAGGGTACGCCCGAGGCAGAGCAGCGGTGAGAGAGGAACACCGCTGTCGAGGCATAACACGCACCGCACCACCCTCGACAAAGTGCTATGAGGGAAGAAGGTAGAGTGGGCGCGACTAGCCGAGGAGTGCACTCACTCCGGACGGTGATGCCTTACTCCCACATATGAGGAGCGGCACGCATCGGGTATTAGCGAGGACAAAGAAACCCTCGACGGGCAACTTGTAGTTGCAAACCTCGCTACCGCCAAGTCGTCTCTACCATTGTAAGAAATCTAACTTAGTACAATACAATTGACCCAACTTGTTGTATTTCAAATCTAATTAAATGACTCGCTTATTACAGAAGAGGTAAGCCGGTGAAAGAACAGGGACCTTCCCGAGCCAAGGGTCGAAG
Organism: Guadua angustifolia; assembly: GCA_036346375.1. NCBI lineage: Eukaryota > Viridiplantae > Streptophyta > Magnoliopsida > Poales > Poaceae > Guadua > Guadua angustifolia. The sequence continues at coordinate 485,097 of JAYEVE010000610.1, read as the reverse complement.
GACATCCTGTCGTCTGCGATCGGAAGTCCGACCATAAGGGGCGTGCTTGCCAGAGGGGCGGGACACACGAAGAAGTCCTACTTTCAAGATGACGCCATGAAAGTGCCGTATCAAGGTCATGGCAGGCACGTGAGGAGCGCCTCAAGGACACACTAAGGGAGCATCTGAGGGAGGAGATTAAGGAGGAGATGAGGGGGGAGATGATGGCACGTGAGGAGGAGATAAGAGGGGAGATGATGGCACGTGAGGATCGCCTCGAGGCCGAGATGATGGCAATGATTTCCCAGAGTCGAGCGATGCCCTCGACTCTCATAGAGAAGTCTGTGCCCGACCTAGCAAACAAGGGTTCCAAAATGATAAGACCGTCCCCAACCAAGGTAATAATTAATTTTTCCTGAGTTAAAGCTACGAGTGTAACTCCCGCAATGTTTTTCCTCGTTGTACACTTCTTGCAGTGCTCGCGGTGCCACCACCATCATGACGGAGGATGGATTTCTGTCGAGGTCTGCACGCGGGTTGCATTTCCATGCAACGAGACCGACACTTGTGCATGGTCACCGGGGAAGGGCTACATGAGGGTGCGGTGGACTACGCCCACGAAGACTTCTTATCATATGTGCTCGATTTCCCCGAAGATATCACCACTCTCGCAAGCACGCATGTCGCTCATCAAGTGGCCCACGACGGTGTCGATCTTGGTCAAGGTAAAAAGTCCTCCACATCTTCTCTACCATTCCAAAGATTACTGCGAGAAGTTAAATATATGCGTGCTTCAGAGGTTCCTCCTGCGCTGCTCCCGCCTCCCGCCTCCCGCCTCCCGCCTCCCACGCTGGGCTAGCTCTCGCCTCCCACGCTTGCTCGCCTCCTGCCTCCTGCCGCCTCCTGCTCCCGCTCCTCCGCCTTGCTCCTGCTCCTACGCTTGCGCCTCCTCCTCTCTGCTCTTGCTCCCACTGCCTCCAACCGCACCGATGACACAGAGTGCAGACTGACGTAAAAGGACAAACACGACACCAGAGAACCACAGGAGGCCTCCGAGACTCCTTCCGCCAAGAGGGCAAAGCCGACAGAGGCACAGGCGCCCTTAAGGTACCTGAAAGCCCATCGTCCCGACCTCGGAGACTCCTTCGCCCAGAAGAAAAGTCAAGACAGCCACAGCACCTCAGATGATTATAAGGCCTACCAAAGATGGAAAGCCCCGATTGCATCGCATGAATCGAATGATCTAGGCAGTGGACTCGCCTCCTCCATGGATGGTACCTTGATAAGGTGAAGGGGAAGAGCGTCGAGTCGACTTCAACGTGAAGTATAAATGGTACATTTTCACCGTGAGGAGAATGGAACATTCCCGTCGCTTTTGAGGATATATTCCGTGTACCAAATGAAAGCCGCCGATATTTCTACTTTACGATCATGGACGCTGTGAGTATCACACCATATAGCTTGCGCCATGACTTTTATAGGATTTTGCATTATGTTTTCACATTCAACACGAATTGCGGGATAATGAGACAACGGCCGTGATTTAATCTACACGGTTGGGTTTGTCGACCCGAGCTTGTGTTCGCGATCATGGCCGAAGCTTCAACCGGTTCGTTGCTAGCTACATCAAGGGGTATTGCAAGTCGAGTCGAAGAAGGACTTCATTGTATTGCCGCACTACGAGGAGTAAGTAGTACTTTTCGATTCAATTACTTGTACGCACTTAAAACCGTATGTGAACTTATTTCCTTGCACTACATTTTATTTAATAAGCAACCATTGGGTTCTACTCGCCCTCGCTCCGAGTGAAAACACATCTACACATTTAACTCCGCCGAGAAGAGACCGATGGCATACGCGATCAAGCCTCCTTTGCGTATAAGCACATTATTGAAACCTAACACATCCGAGGAATTTAACTACGTTTATTTTTTTTGGCGCAATGGTGCTCTCCAATGTATGTAGGGTTTCTCGGACTATGTCGATGAAGGAGGGCCGACGACGACAAAAAGGGCAAGACACTGCAAAGATAAGCGATTTAAGGTACAAGTGCCTAGCATATATATGATTAATTTTTTGACATCTAATCTTCGTGGGCTGAATTTTTTTTCTCTTCACAAGGCCATCAACAGGCAGCGGTGACCATTGCGGCTTCTATGTCATGCAAAGACATGCTCATCGTGGTCGGCAACTCACAACTTTTCCCTAAGGTATATGTACGCATAATAATATACTTAGCCTTTTACATAGAAATTTTGAAACTGAAATTAATGCGACCATTTCGCTTTTGCGTAAGATCAATATCCCCGTAAGAGTTTAGACAACAAAGCACTCAACAATTTACGAGACCACTTATGCCATGGTACTGGTTAGAAGTTATATCGATGATGGCGTGTTTAGAGATCCTAACGCATCGTACTAGTCCATATGTAAACAATATTAATAATATATGTCAATGTGATATGTATCGAGGAAGTCCATGTCTTGATTGTCAAGCATGTTTGTGTTGTATATTGTGAACGACTATGATATATATGTGTTGTAATTAAAGCGTTTACGTTTCGTGAATGTGATATATGCATCCCGCCTTACAGATTGCGAATGTGATGATATATATTGTGCATATTGTTTTAATCTGTGCTTTTTTGGAGAATTTGCAAAATGGCACACCCCATGGGTCATCGAATCGGTTCTTTAAGGAAAGTGATTACGATGACCCCTATCGAATCGGTTCTTTAAGAAAAGTGATTACGATGACACACTCATCGAATCGGTTCCACATTACGATGAGTGTGTCATCGTAATCACTTTTCTTAAAGAACCGATTCGATGAGGGTCATCGTAATCACTTCCTTAAAGAACCGATTCGATGAGGGGTCATCGAATCACTTCCCTTAAAGAACCGATTCTGATGATGGTGTCATCACAATCACTTCCCTTAAAGAACCGATTCTGATGACGTTTTATCACGATCGGGTCAAAACCGATTCTGATAGCTCCACCTCATCACTATCTAAGGACATCGTATCGCCACTAGAACCAATTCTAATGCTAAAAAAGAACCGATTCTGATGTGCCGTTCTGTAGTAGTGTGAGCCGACTCTACTTCTCTCCTTGTGCAACGAAGAGGGGCCAAATATATTGATGTTGAACGAGTAGAATGTAGTTCCAAAACTACGCATAGAGGGAGATATTCACGATCACACTGATCTATGGTATTTAGACAATGTTGCAAGCAATCACAAGACTGTAGATCGTTCCATGTTTCATAAGCTAGATGAGAAAATTACATGAAAAGTCAAGTTCAGTGATGGCTCCATGGTGCAGATAAGAGCCAAATTAAGGAACGATGCTGCTACAATGTAAGAACGGCGATCAGAAGTTATTCTCCAAATTTACTATATACTGAGGTTGTGTAACTACATGCTCAATGTCGGGTAGTTGGCAGAAGAAGGCTGCAGGGTGGAGCTGAGTTCTTGCATGTCTATGACAAGAACGATGACTAGTTAATGAAGATGAAGAGATCCCCACACCAACTGTACAAAATTTTCCTGTAAACTTGTAATCTGGTTTGTCTGAAGGCTAATCTGGAGAAGCCAAAGTGGTTGTGGCGTGCAAGACTTGGCATATGAATTATCATTCCCTGAAATGGATGGCTCATAAAAAGATGCTGACTAGGCTCCCCAAGATCACCATCCCTCACAGATTTGCGAGGGGTGCCTGGTGGCGAATTGAATATGAAGCCCTTCGCTGGATGCCAAGTGCAAAGAAGAGGAAGAGAAGGATACCGGAGAAGCCAAAGAGGAGAGGAAGGAGGGGAGCGTCGACATGAGTTACGACAACAAGCCCTCCTCGGGCAACAAGAAGATGGCGGTAGCACTGGTGTACAACACTGATTTTGTTTCTAAGAGCAGCTTGGGACCAAAAGAGAAGATAGTGTCTGATGCTAAGCACAAGCCTGAAGAGATTGTGGAATTTGCTGGTAAGACAAAATAGAAGAAAGCCAATACTGGTAATATTGGTGATGGAGTGCCTGCTGTTGAAGTATAAGTGAATTGCCTATCTTTCCTTATCAGGTTAAATTTTTGGGTGAACTGGCTGGTGCATGCAACTCAATATGGTATTAGAGTCAAGAGGTCTCGAGTACAAAACCTGGTTGGCACAATTAAAAAATAATTGCAGCCCACTTCTATTCTACGTCTCAGGTCTGAGGAAGCCTATACGTGAGGGGGAGTGTTGAAGTATAAGTGAATTGCCCACCTTTCCTCATCATCTTAAGCTTTTGGGTGAACAGGTTGGTGCATGCAACTCAATACCTGCCTCTGAATCAGAGAAGTTCACAGGGGATGTTGCAAAAGACGATTCTAAGAAAGAAAAAGGAGAAGGTGACTATGAAAAGAAGAACAATGGCACAAAGACCAAGAGTGTCAATGGCTCTGTGAAGAGGAGGAAGAAGAAGAAGCAAGACCCTAGGGTGCATGATTCTATGAAAAGACTAACAAAAAAGCAGAGATAAAGGTTGTTAACACTACTACAGAATCGACCTTTCCTACCAAATTTCCCATCAAGACGGGTTGAGTACGAACCAGATCGATATTTAGAACGATCCGCTCAACGGCTCATGTGGTCATGGGATAGTACGGTTCAAGACACCAACCGTCTCGATGGTCTAACATCGCGATCTGTTGGTGACATGAACCGGTATTATTTATCGAGAGCTCACTAGTACCGTTCGTGACATGAACCGCATCGATATGAGACCATCGCATGCGGTTGGTGCCTTCAACCGATCGAGTTCCAATTTAAACTTCTTCCTCCTCCGCTCTGCGGACCAGATCATTTCACTGCGCGAAAAGAACAGTGGAGCTTCGGCCAAGAGCTTCAAGGGAGGGGAGGTGCTGCCCAAAATTTCAAAATTTTGGTCATTTTACTCACAACCAAGGTAACTAAGGTTAGTAATATCATTCCTCACTTCATTTGGTGTTAAATGGAGCCTCTTTTTTGCTTGAATTATGAAGAAAATTTGATCTTTTCCCATGATTGATGAAAGATTATGAATGTAGAGGGAGGTGCTGTCCAAATTTCAAATTTTGGTCATTTTACTCGCAACCAAGGTAACTAAGGTTAGTAACATCATTCCTCACATCATTTGGTGTTAAATGGAGCCTCTTTTTTGCTTGAATTATGAAAAAAATTTGATCTTTTCCCATGATTGATGAAAGATTATGAATGTAGAGATCTAGCTTGATCTTTTCAAATAGGATACAAAAACTTGTTGTGTAAGCTTAGAATTTGCTTGGATTATAATGTAGCTCGCATTTAATGTGTGGATCTAGCTTAAATTTAGGTTTTAGTTCCATCGGTCGATGAAGGATGAGGTTTGGTACGCACGTAGTCGGGGAGAATGGTGCATGCAAATCATGGAGTTTGGGATTTTCAAATGGCAATGGTTATGTGGAAAAGAAGAAATTTAAATTCATTTGCTAATTAAAATAATATCGAAATATGAATGGCTTTATAGAAAATATAAAATGAGTTCAATATTTGAGAAAAGTTTTCAAAAATACTTTGGAATATTTTAAACTTAGAAAATTACTTCTAGTATAATTTTGGTTTTAATTTCCATCAAGAAATTATTTTTGAAAACATCATTAATTAAGTGCTAGAGATTTAGAAAAAATAAAAATAAATGATTGAATAATAATTTAGAAATTTTTAGGGTGTTACAATTTCAACAGAATTTGCAAACAAAGTCATCGTGAATTTTGTTCGAATTTTGAATCCGACTCGATCGACCAATTCTTTTTGTAGGTTGCAAAAACTTGTTGTGTGAGTTTATATTTTGCTTGGATTATTATTTAGCTCGGATTGAAGGTGTGGATCTAGCTAATATTTAGGTTTTGGTTCAACAATTCATTATCGAAAAATGAGCTAACAGCTTATCTTGATGTAACATAATGTAGATGGACCGCGATGGATGTACATGGATCGACGCTCCCTGAGTTCTTGCAGGTTTGAAAGATTTTCTTCGTGCGGCCGATGCATACACGACGTCGGGCTACATATGTCAGTCCATGCATAGATCGCAAGAATGAGAAGGAGTGGCCAAAATCCAGCCACCTTCACTTTCATTTGCTCACAAGAGGTTTCATGTCAAACTATACCGCTGGACCAAGCACGGTGAAGAAGAGATTATACAGAAGACGGTGAAGAAGAAGAGGCGACAACAATATCCCAGACGCCGGTCAACACGGTTCTTTCAAGATACATTGGGGAGTGTGGTGATGATGACCTAGACTAGATGTTTGTGTGATGGAGAGGAGAATACATCGATGAAAGATAAAGACGAAAAGTTCCAAAGACCTATGGGAGGACCACGAACATTGTTGTACCCAAACCGCCGACAGGCCATAAAAAGTTGCGTATCACACTAGAACCGATGCAATGGAAGGCGACCAATGGATTGTCCGATAAGGGATTCGACGAGTTGTTATGCCTCATAAAGAAGTTACTTCCAAAGGGGAACACACCGCCTAAACTACGACGATGCCAAACAAGTTGTGCCGCCTTTGGGGTTGGAGGCATGAAAGATACATGCATGTCGTTGTAACACCCGTGCCAAACGCACTGCATGAATGCTACCAAAACCAAGATTCACCAGCGACACCCCCTGGACCCACTCATGTCCGAGGGGATTACCGACACACGATAACTCTCCACAACCAAAATCAATTAAACCGAGAATTACCGCAGAGAACCTAAAAAAACCTAACACCGCTATGAACTTGACTGCAATCAACCACTAAACTCTAAAACCAATTTAAAGTTAAGTCACCGAAATTTACAAAATTTCGGCATGACCTCCCTAAAAACTAGGACATCCACTCAGCAGATAGAAAACATTGCAGGTATATGATATCATTCTAGCAGGTCCTTAGTTAACCGATCTCACATCCAATATAAATTAATGACTACTCCACAACGAACAACATATTACAACCTTATTAGATACATCAAGACTGAATGAATCGGTTAAACGAATTGTTTGGAGGTCAAGCCGTGCGCGTGTTATTACTCCCAACCCAACGAGCCACTTCAAAGTACCTAAAACAAGAAAACAAACAAGCGTGAGTCCAAGACTCAAAGAAAGCGCAATCGTGCATAAAAATAATGAACTCGACTAGAATATAAATGCTACAAGACATAGAGTAAAAGTTTCTTAAATTGATATCCGTAAATAAAAGAAATAGTTTGAATTCATATACAACCAAACATAAGAGCACAATTACTTCATCTTTAGACATAACCAATACTTAATTGTAATCATCCAGTAAAAGAAGCAGTATCTATCCCTATTTACCACATACAACTCAGAAACGTATCTAAACCATACTCACGCCTCAATAATCGTTCCAGGATGAGTCCACGACTAGATCCTCAACTTGTCATTTCCCTTCTCATCAATTAACATTTACCAATTGCAACACACAATGCAATGCTTTTTATGCTCTCATCCCTTTTTCTCATGAATCAAAACAATGAATGCACCATGCATGCTTCTAATGCACATTGTCATAGCGTATACTGGAGATAGTGAGTGCACACCCGCCGGTGTGCACCCTCAATCCCACCCATCCGTGGCGGGCCTACTTTCTTCGACTCGCTCCCATTCACCTCGATGAATGGGACTACGAGGTAGGACTTTTGTGCTCACTACGGTGAGCACCGAGGCCCGCATCAACATGGGACGCCTCGTCCATCATGAATGCAATTATGCAATTGACGTGAATGCATTTCATCCTCATTCATTTTCACCACACATAGTCATAACCAATATGGAAGTACCAATTAACTTGCATCAACTTAACCATACTCGTTCGTACAATTTCGTAATGCAATGCAATAAATGGGAATTGAATAACTTACCAATTTGCTAACATTCATCCATCCTCATCACCATACTAACAACTTCTAGACATGCTAATAAACATAATCACTTCATTAGAATTTTCATAATCTTATCGCAAACAAAGCATTTAACATCCTAACAACGCCTAGGAGTTGCACTTGCCTTTTACCGACGGAAAATGGAGTGGCATTTGGAATCTTAGCGCCGATGACTTCCTGTGATTAAAGAAAGCCTGGATTTAAAACACATACACATAATATAACTTAAGACAACAAACCACATTAATTGGTTAACAACTCAATAACACATGGTCTACCTCCAATAAGCTCAAATGAAATTCAGAACACATACACCTATTACGAGAACGCAAGATGGCAGTTCGACCCCAAAAATGAAATCTCTAGAACTAGTGCCATCTAATCTCAGGAAGATGCATCACGAAAATATATGCATTGATCCTAGATTTCAATAGCATCAGAGCATGAGAAAATATCATTCCACCAAGGCACCAAGAGTAATAATAACACACCACTTAATATGGGACTTTATACATTTCAAGATTAAGCGTGGCATTAACAACTCTAGGTCCCCACCCTTTTTTTTAACATAATCAATGAGCAAATAATCAACAATACACATACACTTTCTTGCTTTCTTCTACTTGCTGCAAATAAACACAATTTGCCAAGGACAAGAGCATTCCCCATAAGCTGAACAAGGCAAACCAACTGGCACAACAAACTTATTCTCTCCAATATGTAGGATCATCACAATGGGTATCGAGCAAATATCATTCATATATCTAGGATCCACTCAACTAATTGCATTACAACACAAGAACCCTAGCTAAGCATTTCATCAAACACTTGGCATGCAAGCAATTAAACCCCCAAATAACAATACCTTGCATCTCTCTTGAGTGGGGAAGAAGGCCAAGGGAGGTGAGGAGAGGTTGTTGCTTACCGAAGTTGTTTGGTCCGCTGCCGCCTCCTCCGCCCGCCTTGCTACCACAGACGGCCATCGGTCAAGTCGCTGCCTTGTCAAGCAGCCATTCTTTGCCAAGGCCCAAAGAGGAGAGGAAGGGCGCCACGGCCAGCCGGGAGAGGAGGGCGCAGGAGGAGCGAACAAATAGGGAATCACCAGAGGGCCGGGAGGCGCAGCCGAGCCGAGGCGGGAGGGCGGCGCCATGGAGAGCGGGCGCCAGGAGCCGAGGATGCAGGGAGAAGCATCAGGGAACTGGGAGCTAGGCGCCAGAGAGCATCGGCAGAAGAGGGCTCGAAGCTTTTGCAGGCTCACCAGAACCAAGAAAAATCTCCTGCCTCCCATCAATTACAGCCACACAACTAAAGGGAGAGAGAAGAGGTGAGGGGAGGAATTCCCAAAAAATCCCTCCTAAAACCCAAAATCCAACATCTAACCAATAGCGAACCGATAATTTAAATTCTTGGCGCGAAACGGCAATTGTCGAATAGACAACGTCTTGCAAAACTAAACGGCACGGAGAAAAAACACCCATTCCGATAAATAATTCAGGAAAACCCAAAACCTTTAATAGAATTAATAATCACATGACGATCGAACCTTGAATCAAGAAGGTGGAAAACAAGTCCGCGGAAATCCAGCAAAGAAGATTTGGGGTATTACACTCTTCCCCTTTAACAATTCGACCTCGAATTCTGAACAACTCAAACTCACCCACAAGAGCAACCAAACTGAATTGCCAAATCCAATAAGTCCATAAAGAACAAGCCAGAACTTCACGCAAGAGAAAACTCCGCAACTCAAACCACGGTCCTTGCCAAATAAAAGGAGCAAACAACTGAACTCATTTCATCCGTCAACAAATCAATACTCACTCTAACTCCTTAACTCGCATGGTACAAAACTCGAAAGCTAGGCCTTTCTCAAAGACCAACACTAATCTAACAACTCAAACAACTCTTCTTTAACGCTTCAATATACAATCCTCCAATCAACCAACGATTCTTCCCGGAAGATCATAATACTAACTCCCAAACTCAATTCTCATTTCTCTATTCAACGTCACTCACCAAAACTTTCTCCTCTCTCTCAACCTCTACCTCACAGATCAACAAACTCGAGATGACCTGATTAACACAAGCCACATCACTCTATTAAGCATTCAACCACTTTTTACCAAATCACTGAATTCTATTCGATTGAACAGTTAGGGTTCTAAACTCAAATCCCCTAAGAACCAAAAAAATCCTGATTCACATCTCTCCTCATTGATTAACTTTTATAACCACATAACCAGTATCAAACCATATCATACTTATCCCACGGGTCGATTAACTTAAACCCCAGATCCACACAAGGCGTTTCAATCCATCAAGCTTCTAGCCAGTTCCGAACATATCGCTATTTCTAATCAATTAGCACAAGAATCCTCCAGGACCCAAAACACTGCTCGTATCTCTTCAATAGATGCCCTGGAAACAACAGGGTCAAAGCCACTCCTTACTATCAAAATGAAAAGCCCACCTGCAACAAAGTCCCACACAACCTAGGGACAACGCGATCGAAATGATCCTCCTACAAAGGATTGGGATCAAAACATGCCACATCCTTCAATGCTCTCCACTCTGGATCCATTTACTATCCACCTCTACTCGAATTAAATTAAAGAGTATAATCTTCTACTATATTCCACCAAAACTCACTACTCAAAGATTTTCTTATATCACATTTGAGATCAAAGAGAATCTCGCTTCATTTAACAAAGCCAACCATTTTCCTCAACTTGAACTCAAAGCAATAAATCTCACATTGAGGAAAAACTCAACCTTAAAAAGAAACATCACTTAAATCTTTTACAAACACGATCACAATGATCAAAGAAAATCAGCTCGCTTTTACCATAGCAAAACATCTCATACTAACCCCAACAACATTTCGGAAACTGAAAATCGATCTTCGAATCCAACATCTATACACACAACCACCATCCTTTTTCTTAAGAGAAAGGGAAATTCAGCTTAGGCGAGAAACACCGCACAATTCTTTTCAGAAGCGACCATGAAACCAAATAAAACTGAATTTTCCTTCATTTAGTAAATCCACAAACTACCATCACATCAATTCATGATTAAGCATTCTTTCTTCCTCATCTTCATTCATCCACTAACTTCGCAACTTGGCGAAACGCAACGATTCTAGAAATTCAACATTGCACACCAACAAAACGCCTTAACAAAGGCATACACCCAACAGATTACACTGACAATCCAATTCCATAGATTTTAATCATAAATCCAACCTTTCACCTAAATACAGCACCCTCGGACAGGTTACCACCAACATTAACCAATTCTTCCCCATGGTACTCATCACGGAAAGTAAGCTATAACTCCAACCATAATCAACCTACCAAATCAAAGTCCACTTCATAAGCTACATTCAAGTTTTCCCTTTTCAAAGCAATTTCAGTAGGTTTAACGTCTGCCATCCATACTTCCGATTTGTTAGCAATACGATCAACCGCTGGATCAAACCATTTAGGTCTCCCTCAATAAACAATATCTCCTTGAGATATAAATCGTCCAAAATGGCTATAAGACCATCCATTACTAGCGAAGAAACCAAGCTCCCACATACTCCATCTAATGATTTTTCGCATTTTAACTCCATTCCATTCTAGGTCATTTTATCGTCACCTCGTAGAAACTTAACATTAATCAACCCATTTCGAGCACTGAGGACACCTCTAGTCAAAGCAATCCCATCAACTTATTTAAACAAGTTCCGCAACCCAACTTGTTATTTCTTCTACATCATAACCACTACTAGCCTTTCGCACACACACCATTACCAATCCTCCACTATAGCCGTGGATCACCATAACCAACACTATAATCCTTGCCCTCTATCAACTTTAGGGTCAACCACCCTAACCACCCAATCGTTCTACTAATCACTCACAGAGATCTTCAACCAACCCACAATATACTCGATTGCCACACTTTCCTTTCCGTAAGAACCCAACCGTAAACTTCCAAGGTAGCTCAACTCTCAAAAAGCTCGAGAATGACAAAGTTTCAATCACGGTCATTCAACAAATCCTCAAATCATCATCAAACTCCCAAAATTCCACGAAAGAAGGAATTGTACAACTAAATCCACGAGAAGTAAAAGCGGGTCGATCAAATAACACTTTTCCTTTAAAGCCCCAAATCTTGAGTTCGCACGACCTAAGTTTTCACAAAACTCAATAACTCCTTTTTAAACTGGAAGAAGGTTCAACATCAGAAGGAAACCATAACTTTCTCCGCAAAGCAACCAAAAAGGTGCAACACAAAACTCTCTTCTTTGTCTTAAATCCAAGAAGACCAAGGAAGACAAAATTCACATACGCACTCCATCAACTCTCCGATTTATGACAGAAACACAAGAACTCTCCTTCGGTGCTGGCTCTAAAATGCCGCACCAACAACCACAGCCACACAACAAGGCCGAACCTTTCGCACAAAGAGTCCCACCGACTCCACTAATCAATCTACCACTTCAAATACATAGCCATCAATAATTCCATAGCCTTATCAAGACTAACATATAACCTACCAACAAGTATCAAACTAGCAAAGAAACAAAAATAAACATTGTAACACAACGCAACGATAACCCATCCCTTTCCTATTGTGCATCAATGTGTGTCAGTTTTAAATTAATTAACCATTTTACCTCAAGTTTTAAGGTTATTGCCCTAGGACCACATTTTAAAAGTTCAACCTAAACCATGTTTCTACTTTCATGCAGCAAAATTTTAATTCATTCAAGAATAACTTTCTAGATTCTAACATCACGGACCTGAAGCCCGCTCTGATACCAATTGTAACACCCCGGTGCCAAACGCACCGAGAATGCTACCAAAACCAAGATTCACCAGCGACACCCCCTGGACCCACTCATGTCCGAGGGGATTACCGACACACGATAACTCTCCACAACCAAAATCAATTAAACCGAGAATTACCGCAGAGAACCTAAAAAAACCTAACACCGCTATGAACTTGACTGCAATCAACCACTAAACTCTAAAACCAATTTAAAGTTAAGTCACCGAAATTTACAAAATTTCGGCATGACCTCCCTAGAAACTAGGACATCCACTCGTGAGACGAGAAAACATTGCAGTATATGATATCATTCTAGCAGTCCTTAGTTAACCGATCTCACATCCAATATAAATTAATGACTACTCCCCAACGAACAACATATTACAACCTTATTAGATACATCAAGACTGAATGAATCGGTTAAACGAATTGCTGGAGGCCGAAGCCGTGTGCGTGTTACTACTCCCAACCCAACGAGCCACTTCAAAGTACCTAAAACAAGAAAACAAACAAGCGTGAGTCCAAGACTCAAAGAAAGCGCAATCGAGCATAAAAATAATGAACTCGACTAGAATATAAATGCTACAAGACATAGAGTAAAAGTTTCTTAAATTGATATCCGTAAATAAAAGAAATAGTTTGAATTCATATACAACCAAACATAAGAGCACAATTACTTCATCTTTAGACATAACCAATACTTAATTGTAATCATCCAAGAAAAGAAGCATCTTCATCCCTATTTACCACATACAACTCGTAAACGATCTAAACCATACTCACGCCTCAATAATCGCTCCAGATGAGTCCACGACTAGATCCTCAACTTGTCATTCCCTTCTCATCAATTAACATTTACCAATTGCAACACACAATGCAATGCTTTTTATGCTCTCATCCCTTTTTCTCATGAATCAAAACAATGAATGCACCATGCATGCTTCTAATGCACATTGTCATAGCGTATACGGTATAGAAAGTGCACACCGTCGGTGTGCACCCTCAATCCCACCCATCCGTGGCGGGGCCTACTTTCTCGACTCGCTCCCATTCACCTCGATGAATGGGACTACGAGTAGGACTTTTGTGCTCACTACGGGTGAGCACCGAGGCCCGCATCAACATGGGACGCCTCGTCCATCATGAATGCAATTATGCAATTGACGTGAATGCATTTCATCCCTCATTCATTTTCACCACACATAGTCATAACCAATATGGAAGTACCAATTAACTTGCATCAACTTAACCATACTCGTTCGTACAATTTCGTAATGCAATGCAATAAATGGGAATTGAATAACTTACCAATTTGCTAACATTCATCCATCCTCATCACCATACTAACAACTTCTAGACATGCTAATAAACATAATCACTTCATTAGAATTTTCATAATCTTATCGCAAACAAAGCATTTAACATCCTAACAACGCTCTAGGAGTTGCACTTGCCTTTTACCGACGAAAAATGGAGTGGCATTTGGAATCTTAGCGCTCGCATGACTTCCCAGGATTAAAGAAAGCCTGGATTTAAAACACATACACATAATATAACTTAAGACAACAAACCACATTAATTGGTTAACAACTCAATAACACATGGTCTACCTCCAATAAGCTCAAATAAAATTCAGAACACATACACCTATTACGAGAACGCAAGATGGCAGTTCGACCCCAAAAATGAAATCTCTAGAACTAGTGCCATCTAATCTCAGGAAGATGCATCACGAAAATATATGCATTGATCCTAGATTTCAATAGCATCAGAGCATGAGAAAATATCATTCCACCAAGGCACCAAGAGTAATAATAACACACCACTTAATATGGGACTTTATACATTTCAAGATTAACTGTGGCATTAACAACTCTAGGTCCCCCACCCTTTTTTTTAACATAATCAATGAGCAAATAATCAACAATACACATACACTTTCTTGCTTTCTTCTACTTGCTGCAAATAAACACAATTTGCCAAGGACAAGAGCATTCCCATATAATTGAACAAGGCAAACCAACCGGCACAACAAACTTATTCTCTCCAATATGTAGGATCATCACAATGGGTATCGAGCAAATATCATTCATATATCTAGGATCCACTCAACTAATTGCATTACAACACAAGAACCCTAGCTAAGCATTTCATCAAACACTTGGCATGCAAGCAATTAAACCCCCAAATAACAATACCTTGCATCTCTCTTGAGTGGGGAAGAAGGCCAAGGGAGGTGAGGAGAGGTTGTTGCCGGTTGCTTTTGTCATTGCTTGCTCCTCCTCCGCCGCCTTTACTACATTGCATCGGCTCTCGGTCAAGTCTTGCCCTTCTTCTTCTTTGCCACCGGGCGTCCCAAAGCAGGAGAGGAAGGGCGCCACTGCCAGCCGAGAGGAGGGCGCAGGAGGAGCGAATCAAATAGGGAATCACCAGAGGGCTGGGGAGGCGCAGGCCAGAGCTGAGGCGGGAGGGCAGGGCGCCATGGAGAGCGGGCGCCAGGGAGCTGAGGGCGCAGGGGAGAAGCATCAGTAGGGAACTCGGCTGGGAGCTAGGCGCCAGAGAGCATCGGCAGGAAGAGGGCTCGGGAAGCTTCGGCAGGGCTCAGCCAGAACCGAAGAAAAAATCTCCTGGCCTCCCATCAATTACAGCCACACAACTAAAGGGGAGAGAGAAGTTAGGTGAGGGGGAGGGAATTCCCAAAAAAATCCCTCCTAAAACCCAAAATCCAACATCTAACCAATAGCGCGAACCGATAATTTAAATTCTTGGCGCGAAACGGCAATTGTCAGAATAGACAACGTGCCGCAAAACTAAACGGCACGGAGAAAAAAACACCCATTCCGATAAATAATTCAGGAAAAACCCAAAACCTTTAATAGAATTAATAACTGCGCGACGACTGAACCTTGAATCAAGAAGGTGGAAAACAAGTCTGGCGGAAATCCAGGCAAAGAAGATTTGGGGTATTACAGTCGTAATGATTGTATCCTTTATCGCAATGAGTATGAGGATTCGGAAGCTTGTCCGGTGCAAAACTTATGTATAAGACCAGCGTGATGACCTGTGAGGTAGAGGGCGTAAGAAGAAGACGAGACCTCCTCGCTAAGGTGGTGTGGTATTTCCTGTAATCCCCGCTTGAAGCGTTTATTTGCGAACAAAGCGCATGCCCGATGATGTCTTGGCACAAGGAAGACCGTAAGGACGACGGAAGGCTAAGGCACCTTGTCGATGGCTCCCGGTGGAGGAAAGTCGATAGAACATACCCGGACTTTCTTTGAGGATGCAAGGAACATAAGGTTTGGGTTGAGTACGGATGGGATGAACCTGCTCGGCGATATGAGCGGCGATCCAAAGACACTTGGCCGTGACTCTATGTATCTACAACCTTCCTCCTTGGCTGTGTATGAAGCGGAAGTACATTATGATGCCATTGCTTATCCAAGGCCCGAAGCAACCTGGAAACGACATTGATGTGTACCTCAAACCATTGGTTGAAGATCTGTTAACACTGTGGAACGATGGTGTACGTGTATGGGATGAGTACAAAAGAGAGCACTTCACTCTACGTGCATTGCTATTCGTAACCATCAACGACTGGCCTGCACTTGGTAATCTATCGAGCCTATCTATCAAAGGATATAAAGCCCGCATCCATCGCTAGAGGATACGGACATGCAAGTACCTAAAAACTCTCGAAAGGTTGTGTACATGGGCCACCGTGAGGTTCCTCCATATGAAGGACCCGTTCACGGAGGAAGGGTGAGAATTTTGATGGGACGAAGAGAAAGCGTAAGAAGCCCATGCATCGCATGGGGACGCTTGTATTTTCTTTGGTAAAGGATCTCAAAGTAGTATTTGGAAAAGGTCCCGTAGCAAACCCGTCTCGGTGAACAAGGTCACACGAAGGCCATTTGGAAGAAGAAGTCAATATTTTGGGACTTACCTTCTCGAAAGACTTAGATGTCCGCCACTCATCGGACTTCATGCATATCACGAAGAATGTCTGCGTGAACCTACTAGGTTTCCTAGATATGTACAAGAAGTCAAAAGATACACTTCAAGCAACGAAAGGACCTCTGACTATTGGGACTCGTGAACGACCTACATTCGAAAAGAGAGAGAAAGGACAACATTACCTCCACCCCATGAGCTACACTGTGCAAGGAAGAGAAAAAACATGATTAAGTTCTTGAACAAAGGTGAAGGTCCTTCGGATACTCCTCGAACATAAGGAGACTCATAAACATGAAAGAAAATAAAATCGTACACATAAAATCCCATGATTGTCATGTGTTGATGACACTGCTTGTTCGATGGCGGTGCGAGGTATTCCGCCAGATTGGGTACGAGGGACAATAAAGTCGTGTTCGTTCTTCAACGCGTGTCGTAGAAGGTCATCGAGCCAATAAGTTATCTAGTCTGCATGATGACATGGTCAATAGTCCGTTAGCCTTGAGATGATCTTCCCTCCATCCTTCTTTGATATTATGGTCCATCTCATGGTCCACATTGTTAAAGAGATAGAAATTCTCGGACTGTGTTCCTCCACAATATGTTCCCTTTCGAGAAGTACATGGGTATCCTAAAGAAGTATGTTCAGAACCGGTCTCGCCTGTATACGCATTATGCAGGTGTCAAGACAGAGGAGGTGATCGAGTTTTGTGTTAGTTACATTGATGATCTGAATCCGATTGGCGTCCTCAGATCACGCCATGAGGGGAGGCTACGGGAAAAGGGACTTTAGGAGAAAAGAATCCTATAGCGACGATCTACTTGCATTTAAACAAGCACATTTCACGGTATTGAAACAAGCAAGCTCAGTAGTGGCTCAGTATATCTATGATCACGAAATGAGTCTACGCACCCAATACCCAGAGAAGTCAGATAAGTGGATCGCAGTGGAGCAAATGGATCATTTCGCAATTGGTTACAAAAGCAATCTGTTGGGCAAGCATGCACGATGAACAATTGAAACTCTTGGCTCGAGGACCGCCCACAACAATCATATCATTTCAAGGGTATGAGATAAATGGGTACATATTTTACACGACAACCCGGGATAACAAGAGCACCAACCAAAACAAAGGGCGTCCAGATAGATGCCTTGGACAAAATGGAAAGATGGACACCTACTATGGTTTCATAGAGGAGATCTGGGAGCTAGAGTACGGCCATTAAAAGTCCCTCTGCTTTGGTGCCAATGGGTCAAACCGACACCGTGGATATCGATAAGTGCAGTATGACAACTGTGGACCTCAAGCAAGTGGCCTATAGAGACGAACCGTTCGTGCTTTCGCTAATGATGTGACACAGTATTCTATGTGATGGACATGGACAAACAAACCAAAAAGGTATGAGAAGACTAGCAAGAGCGATCGCCAAGGCGCCACGTGGTTCTTCCGTAAAAGAAGGATTGTCGGAGTTGAGGCGCTATGGACGAAGAAGAGTATAATCGCCGACGAGTCGCCTCCTTTCACGGTGGACGAGACATTAGTGTCCTGAATGATACAGAGGAATCTCCCTACGACGCCGCGATCATAATGAAGGATCACTTATAAAAGCAAAGTATGTTAGCAAATAAGGATTGCTTTGCTTTCTTTTGGTGTAATAGACTACTAACATACTAGTTTCTCATTCCTCTAGTGGTTTTCCTGTATTTTCTATTCAAATTGTACTAATATTTGACTAACAATATTGTTCAAAGTCCCTCTGTACTAATATAACAAGATGACAGTTTGCAATGGAATTATAAGAGTGCAAAAATTACTTTATTTCTTACAATTTTCTATAATGTTAATTTATATTACATGGTTGGAAAAAATATTGCAAAGACTATCTTTAAAAAAGGCTAAATGAATTTAAAGTGGTAAAAACATTTTTACAAATTATTTAATGAAACAATAGTTAAACAAGACATTTTAAAAAGAAATCTTAAAAAAGGCTAAATGAATCTAAAGTGGTAAAAGTATTTTTAAAAATTATTTAATGAAACAATAGTTAAACAATAGATTTAAAAAGAAATCTTAAAAAAAGGCTAAATGAATCTAAAGTGGTAAAAGCATTTTTAAAAATTATTTAATGAAACAATAGTTAAACAAAGAGATTTAAAAAAGAAATCTTAAAAAAAGGCTAAATGAATCTAAAGTGGTAAAAGCATTTTTAAAAATTATTTAATGAAACACTAGTTAAACAAGACATTTAAAAAAAGAAATCTTAAAAAAGGCTAAATGAATCTAAAGTGGTAAAAGCATTTTTAAAAATTATTTAATGAAACACTAGTTAAACAAGACATTTAAAAAAGAAATCTTAAAAAAGGCTAAATGAATCTAAAGTGGTAAAAGCATTTTTAAAAATTATTTAATGAAACACTAGTTAAACAGACATTTAAAAAAGAAATCTTAAAAAAAGGCTAAATGAATCTAAAGTGGTAAAAGCATTTTTAAAATTATTTAATGAAACACTAGTTAAACAAGAGATTTAAAAAAGAAATCTTAAAAAAGGCTAAATGAATCTAAAGTGGTAAAAGCATTTTTAAAATTATTTAATGAAACACTAGTTAAACAAAGACATTTAAAAAATAAATCTTAAAAAAAGGCTAAATGAATCTAAAGTGGTAAAAGCATTTTTAAAAATTATTTAATGAAACACTAGTTAAACAAAGACATTTAAAAAAGAAATCTTAAAAAAGGCTAAATGAATCTAAAGTGGTAAAAGCATTTTTAAAAATTATTTAATGAAACACTAGTTAAACAAAGAGATTTAAAAAAGAAATCTTAAAAAAGGCTAAATGAATCTAAAGTGGTAAAAGCATTTTTAAAAATTATTTAATGAAACACTAGTTAAACAAAGACATTTAAAAAATAAATCTTAAAAAAAGGCTAAATGAATCTAAAGTGGTAAAAGCATTTTTAAAAATTATTTAATGAAACACTAGTTAAACAAGACATTTAAAAAAAAATCTTAAAAAAAGACTAAATGAATATAAAGTGGTAAAAACATTTTTAAAAATTATTTAATGAAACAGAGTTAAACAACAAATAAAAAAAAAGAAATAAAAGAAAAGACGAAAAAAGAAGGGCTAGGGGGCACGAGCGGGGC
Source organism: Guadua angustifolia (assembly GCA_036346375.1). NCBI lineage: Eukaryota > Viridiplantae > Streptophyta > Magnoliopsida > Poales > Poaceae > Guadua > Guadua angustifolia. The sequence continues at coordinate 465,255 of JAYEVE010000610.1, read as the reverse complement.
TCGAACCCGAGACCTCACTGATCGGGAGAGAGCTCTGCACTCAAGCGCCTCGCGCTAGCCAAGGGGAGGAAGATTTCTTGTCGATTAGTATGGGCGCTAAATTGTTTTGAGTTTTAACATCATCCCTTGGTGTATTCAACCGGACCGATAAGTGCTTAGGCTCCCTTGCGCTGAGGTGACCCATTTGATTGTTGGTGTATTCAATCGATCGATATCACATCGATCCCGCTGGTGTATCCAACCCAGATCGATGGAGACATCGATCCCTGCTGAATACACCAACCGGGACTGATGGTGCACCTATAAATCCCTCCCGCCACCTCCTCTTCCCCAATTTTTCTACTCCCGCCATTGTTCCCCAATCTCCTCCTCCTCCCACTCGTTTGCAAAGACCTCCGACGACCGGGACGCCTCCAACGACCCCACCGCGCGCCGTCCTCCTCGCCTCCGACGACCCCACCGCCGCCGTCCTCGCCTCCGAAGCCTTGCCTCCGCGCCTTGCCTTCGCCGCTATTCCCCTCCGGCCTTCGCCAACCCTAGGGTTTATGCCCTCCTTACCCGATGAGATCACTTGTCACTTGATAAAATAATATGCGGTTGGTGCCCTCCTTACCCACTGTTCCCCTCCGGCCTTCGCCAACCCTAGGGTTTTGTTCTGTTCGATAAATTTTGCTTGGGTTGCAACGACATTCCTGGTTGGTATCCTCAAGAGTGAAAGTGCTGGGAGTTTGTGCTGTCGATTCTAGAACTAACAGATGGTGCTGTCGATTCCTGACATGGATGATGGTTTTGCCTCATTGGTGCCCGAGTGATTGGTTTTGGTTGCGTTGTTTGCGCTTTGAGAAGCAAATTTATCTGTTGGTGTTGATTCGATGAACCGATTAAGAAATTTGAGGACTAGCCATCGAGCTAGAGGTCATTTCTTGATCTGGAGGCACTGCTTTTGTTCTCTTATGCTTTGCCGATGATGATTAAGTTGAATGAGGTGTTGGAGGGCTCATATGCTGCTTAAATTTCTTGATTTGGAGGCACTGTTTTTGAGGGACTAGCCATCGAGCTAGAGGCTGTATTTCTTGATCTGGAGCATGATTAAGTTCTCTTATGCTGCTTAAATTTGGTGTTGGAGGGCTCATTTGGAGCAACCCATCAATTTATTAAATCTGAGAGCAATAGTTGTATGACTCCATTATTGCTCCTTGTTATGCTGCATTTGATCCTTGCTGGTGGAAGGGAGAGGTATTGCTCTGTGATGTTATTTGGGTTTCTTAATGAACATGACGTTTAATGAAATGATCTAAGCCTTGAACTGCTAGACTTGCATGATTGAAATTATTGGTTATTTTCACTGTTCTGTACAATTTGGATTTCATGTGGTAGCTCTGATCCTGTCATTGTAATGAGTTGATTGTGACATGAGTATATAGCATATGGTCATTTAATGAACTGCTAGATAGCATATGAGTATATAGCGTATGTGACATGAGTATACAGCATATTGTAATGAACTGCTAGATAGCATATGGTCATTCTGTTATCCTTGTAATGAGTATATAGCATATGGTCATTCTGTTATTCTGTTATCCTTGTAATTCTGTTATCCTGTAATGAGTATATATCCTGTAATGAGTATATAGCATAGTAATGAGTATATATCCTGTAATGAGTATATAGCATAGTAAGGTGTATTGAGTATATAGCATATGGTCATTCTGTTATCCTTGTAATGAGCTGATTGTGACATGAAATTCTTGATACTTTACTAGACTATTTATAAATATACAAGATATACTTTCTTTCTATGCAATGCATCATATTGACAATGTTATGGGCCAATGTTATGGGCATCATTCATTATGCAAGATATACTTTCTTTCTATGTATGTGTGAGATTTCTATGTCTTGTTACAATTTTCTTGTGCATGTTAAGGTGGTAAGAGTTCAAGGCTTAAGTCACTAAATTAAATTGTCTAGCCCATTTGTGATTGAGGTGAAGATTCTAAATCTTCATTTGAACCCAATAATCTAAGAGCAATTTGTAACATTCTGTTTTTGGATTTTCTTAAACTCGAATTTCAAAATCCGAACACGGAAAAATTTTCTCGAATTAAATACAGCTTAAATTGAATTTTTAAAAAATCAACAAGGATTTAATTTGAATAATTTATATCTCAAATTAGTTATTTATTATTTTATTTGGGTTCCTTGTATTTAATTTGATTTTTCTCGTATTTTTGGGAATTTTTCCAGATTTATTTGCTATTTATTCGGATTTTATGGAATTATTTAATTCAGAAATAAATTCAAAACTCTTTTTTTTCTCCGGGCCGAATTCTTTCGCTCGGCCCGCTACTGATCACTGGCCCATTACTCCCTCGCAGCCCACCATGATGAAAACCCTAATTTTTCCTCCGTTCTTAGCCGTTGGATCTACGCCGGATCAATGGCTCTCGTCACGCCACGTCGTCCACTCACGCGCCGCCGCCCGCACAGCCTGGCCGCCCGACCAACCTCGTTTTTCACGCTCGTATCCGCAACCCTAGACTATTTAAAGCCACTCCGACTTCCGTGCCTCATTCTCCATTTCACGCCGCATCTTTTCCCCCTTCTCTCGCCGGCGGAGATGCTGTCTGGAGGTCGCTAGCTCTCACTGGAGTTCACCACCATGCCTGAGTGCTTTCGCCGCTCATAGCGTCGTCTCCGGTTAGTCTCTACCGATTTTTCTTTCACCTTAGTACTCATAGCGTCTTACCCTTCCAGTTCCGTGCAGACACAAGCCGATCCGTCACGGCTTCGCCGTTTTCTGCGTCTTCTTCCTCCCTTCCGGTGAGTCTCGATGCCCCTTGCAGTCGAGCCCTGTCTTGAGTTCTTGGCCATCTGATCTGTGATGAACGATCCAGATTGATCCCCATCTCCAGCGCCGCCTCATCGCGTGACCATCCGAACGCACACTCCACGTCGTCACGCCTGTGCCGCTTCATTGCCGTCGGATCAAGAATCAACCGCCAGATCTGCACCAAGTTCTCATCCGGTAAGCACTTAGCTGTCTGCCTTGTCATCTGCCACGTCGTGCCAGGTCTGCTCTAGGTCACCACCACACGCACATGTGTCGCCACGTTCGTGCCACACCACTGCCACGTTTGCGTTAAATCTACATATCCGCTTCGTCACTGCCACGTGTGAGCCATGTGGGCGCCACCTCATCGCTGTAGTCTTGCGTGTCTGCCACGGCATCGCCACCTCAGCCCTAGATCTCTACGTGTCAGCCACATCACCCATACGCTCCTCGTGAACCCAGTTCATCGCAGACTGTGTCAATGAAGCCCGGACCCCACATGTCAGCGGCATAAATTATTTCGTTTAATCGCTGATAAACCCAGAAAATCCGAAAATTACAGCGAATCGCTGAGCGACACGTGTCGACTCCATTTTATTTTCTGATTTTCTTCCATTTAAACTTCGGAAGCCCCGTTCTCCTCCGTTCGAACTCCGATTCGCACGATTCAAATTTCTAAATTCACATAAAATCGAGATCTATCTGTTGGTGTTAGTTTTATGAATTTTTGGATTTTATTTATTTCTGTTTTATTTATTTCTTGCCTCGATTTGCGTGTTTCGCGTGTAGACGACGCATCGGTTGAGCGAGAGGAGCATCCAGCGGAGGTTGCAGCAGCGGTAGAGGGTGAAGGCAAGTCTCCTTGACCATGTTGAACCCAAATTTATGAAATGCTATTTTGTTTTAAATTATTGCATGCTATTTGAATTATGAATTGTATTTTAATGTCATTTTAAATGCTTAGATAAATGCCACATTGTTATAACCACATTGATATTCATTAAGACAACCATTGACACCCTAGGAAAATTAAGTACTATTAATAATAATCATTTTTGGTATTATGGGAACAGTGAAAATGCTTAGCCATGCTTAATCACGCGGTACCTTACCATTATGGAAATGATTTCATTCTTGATTCAAAATGAATTGTGGAAATTATGGCAATTGGTGTTGCCGGTATTAATTTGAAATTAAAAGTGAAAATGATTTAGACCGGGCGGATTGGTTGAATGGCTAAAAGGGATGCACAAAATTTTGGAATGTGATTGTCGCCCTAGTCAATTAAGGACCGGTCGTGTGTCACCATGGGCCATGCTATACAAGACAACCACATGTCTATATGGGTACGACTGCTAAGTAATTTGCATGTATCGTTATTTGAATTCGCTAGTGGGTCATGGGTTTGTCAGATGACACTTGCAAGGCGCAAGAGGGGGCTTCAGATCGGGCGGTTAGCCCTAACAATGATGAAACCTTAGCGGGTGAAGTCGGTAGCGGTATTATGCATTGGAAAGGCCTTGTCATGATCTCCCTGCCGACACACCAAAGGAAGTGTGTTAATTGCATGGCGCAAGGGGTTGATCATGTCGTGTGGGTAAAGTGTACCACTGCAGAGTCTTAAAACTACTTGAGTAGCCGTGCTTTTGGACAAGGGCAAGCGTGAACGCTTTCACATAGTAGATTTTCCGGTTTTGGTTTTAAAATGGAAATGATGGATTTGGTTTAAAAATGAAAATGTGGTTGGGAATCATGAGCTAGAGCTCCGGATCTTAGTTTAATGCTAGAGCCAACCGTAGTTGGAACCCGAAATTGTTATATTTCAAGTTTAATTAATTATGCTATTTACATTTTGCTAAATCGCTTTATGAAATTATTATTTGTAATCAAATTTCAATTTCGCTTTATGCAAATGAACCATATTATGCCTTCCTTTGTTTAAGCCATGCATTTAGTTACTTGCATTAAGTTTCCGCGATTTGCGAGTATGTTGCATACTCACCCTCGCTTTTTATTGCAGGGGCTGCTTATTCCATAAAGCAGATGATGGGAGAAGGGGTGAGCAAAGAGCCTGTGATCCACCGCTCGACATTTGTGCCGAGACTTTGAGGTGGAGGACGACTCGATCTTCTAGGAGCGCACCATACCGGTTGCTCGTGGGCTAACCGACGGTCTTTTTGTTCTACATTTCATTGCTACATTTTCACTTAAGCCGTAAGGCTCGATACTTGTAATAATGTGATGATGTTGTTTACACTCTTTTGCTTATTGCTGTTAATTACTCGTGATATGTCTGTGTTATCATCACTGTACGACTGTGTGTGCTAGCTGTTCCTGGACTAGCACGGTTGAAACACAGAGGGTTCGGATTTGGTAATCCGGGTCCCTACACAATCAAACTAGAGTTTCTGGTGAATTTTGAAATTTCTATTTTTATTGATCAGTTTCTATGTATATGTGAGATTTCTATGTATGTGTGAGATTTCTATGTATATGTGAAGTTTGAAATGTATATGTACCATGTCAAATGAATATGTATCATGTGAATTATTCTAATTTCTGGTGAATTTTGAAATTTCTATGTATATGTGAAGTTTCTACGTATATGTGAGATTTGTATGTATATGTGTCCCTACAAGCCCGCAAGACTACCCAAGACTAGCTTAAACTTGTACGATATGTGAGATTTGTATGTATAAAATTGTAGGTTCAGATTCATTATATTAGAGTTATAAAAAGAAAATTGACAAGTTTAAGCTCTTTAAACTTGTCGAATTTTCTTTTTTGTAACTCTCAGATATAATGAATATATTTGCTTAATAAAAATAATGAATCATTCTTATTCCACACTAAAATGATTTAAAAAAAGCACCTGCAAGTTCAAGAAGCATGGATGTCACGAGAGCGTTGAGACACCGAGAGGCGGCCATGAGGAGGCAGTACTCGAGATCAATGAAGAAGAGGAGCGGAGGAAGCCTATGGACAAGGGTACCAAGAAGACATCAACTAAGTCCATTTCAAGCGAGCACGCCTCCTCATGGCTTCGCCTCTCGCAATTCTGGACGCCTCGTGACATCCATGCTTCTTGAACTTGCAGGGCTTTTTTAAAATCATTTTAGTGTGGAATAAGAATGATTCATTATTTTTATTACAAATCTATTATTGAGTATATATAAATTTTTTCATATTATTTTTTCATTTCGAGATGTATATGTATCATATGAATTTTTTCTAATGTATAAGTATCATTTTAAAGTTACATGTGCACATGTTTGTAGCATGAGGTCACAACATCGATCACTTGATTTCCTCTCAACTCTAGCAAAATTACCATCGTATAAGTATACTTGTGCCGATTTACATTAGGAACATCTTCGGCGCCGCCATCCTCTCTACCATCTCTTCCCCACCGCCTTCCAAGTCGCTTTTAGAGTAGTACCATCACTTTACATGAAATGTGATCTATTTTCGTTAATTTTCGGCTTCTTCTAGCCTAAGAAATGACAATTGACGAAGAAGAATTTATGAGAAGTTTGATTATGGAAGTGATGATCATGAGACGCGCGAGCTCGCACCGCCAACCGAGGCCAATGAGGCAGCAGAGCACGATGAGGCCATGAGGTAACAATCAATCACATTCATGATTGTCGGTTCCACTACCATGCTAAGCCAACATCTCGTCTCTGCTCATGATTGTACCATGCTTTCAGATCGGTCAACCAGGCAGGCAATCATGTCAGCGAGGTCCAAGCAAGAAGAAGAAGGCAAGACATGTTATCACCGAAGTCGGCGAGGACGGCCAACCTCTTGCACCCTCGGGGGCGCTTGGGCCGTTCAATTCGGCATGCGGCGTCCACGTTAGGGACCACGTGGCAATTAGCATAGCAAAATGGGATTAGGTCCCTCAAGATACGAAGAACATGTTTTGGAACGATGTGAAGGAGACATTCACCTTCCCCCAAGGGACCGAAGAGAAGGTGAAGAGTTACACTCTCAAGAAGATGGCGGTCGCATTCTAGACTTATAAAAAGAAGCTGAACACGGAGTATATCAAGAAGAATCGAACGCCCGACTTCAACAAGCACCCAAAGTTGCAAGATCACTGGGATGCGTTTGTGAAATACAAGACTTTGGACGAAGGTCAAAGTTTGAGTGAGAAGAATAAGCTGAATGCACAGAAGAAGAATTATCACCACCGACTCGGCCCTGGTGGTTACCGCCATGCAATACCAAAATGGGAGAAGAGGGAACGGGACCTGCTAGCGAAGGGTATCGCACCAAGAATAACGGATTGGCCCGACAGAGCAAAACATTGGTTCTATGCTCACGCGGCGCCCTTGATGATAACGGCAATGCTGTGTTTGGGGAGGTGCTAAGAGATGTGGCGAGAAGGCTTGTACAGTCCATCGAGGAGACTTCCAAGGGTAGCTTTGTGCCAAACAGGGAGAACGACGAGCTAACAAGGGCCTTGCAAAATCCAGAGCACCCTGGACGTACACGAGCCGTCGGCGTTGTCCCGTGGAAGGTTGGTTTCATTGGGACGCCGAGACCTATAGGAGTCGGGCGAGAGCAAGGCTCGGCAGACACAACAACTTAGTGCACTTGAAGAACGCTGAATCAAACAAATGAGAGAATGCAAGAAGAGATCCGAAGAGAGGTGCAGCTAGCCTTGAGCCAACAGCATGAGACGGCCAAGAACCTCCAAGTAATCCAGACATCATCAGCTCCCGGCAAATAGCACCAAGGCTTCCGGTGGTCAAGGCGACTTGGACAAGTATCCCGTAGACGACATCGACACAGCGGACACCTTGTGAGCTGCATATCCAAGCGCGGAACCTTACCTTCAAGGCGGCCGATGGTATGGCTTACCCATTAGAGCCGGGGCAGCTTATCCATGGCCAACAGATACCGTTAGGATACTCCAAGGTCTCGATGGAGGAGGTCCGCTTGAGGTACGAGGACCTTGACCTCGAAACTCCCGGAGGTGACGGACTACGGTTAGGAGAGGCAGACACACTTTCATCCTATGGCATAAACGGTACATAATTTTTCGAGATAACATGGACATGTCCTCTCGCGAAGAAGCTCGAGAAGAAACCTGTCTCCACCCAAGAAGGCGTCGACTCTACACCACCTCCTCGCATATAAGCCCGACAAGAAGCCCGTCTCCTACACCATCTCCTGCGATATAAGCCCGAAGAAGCTCGTCTCCTCCCAAGAAGGCGCCGACTCCTACACCACCTCCCGCGACATAAGCGCCACAAGAAGCCTGCCTCCTCCCGAGGCGCCGACTAAGGAAACAAGCCAGCTCGGCTAGCAGCTCCCAAGAAGACGAGGTCCTCCACCCAATCCAAGAAGGCGCCATATGATATGAACGATGACGAGACTAAGAAGGTAGTAAAAGGCGAGGTAACAAAATTTTTAGACCCAAGTCACCAGAGAAGAAGGTTCAACCCGCATGTAAGAATTTCACAAAGGCTTGATGGCTATTAAAAATTTGAAGGATAAAAGAAATGCCTCGCCAATCAAACTACGAGCACATTGAGTAAGGAATGCCCAAGAAGAAGATGTCACCGAGGGAAGGGTAAGGAGATGCAACAATTCTTCGATGAAACCGCCTTACCGCAAATCAAATATTAGGCACGGAAAAGATTGAGTTTGCCCAAGTAAAATGGTTATTTAAAATGGACGGGTCATTGGTCAGGCATGAGGAGCTGCCCCAGCTACCGACAAAGATACGGCAATTTCATGAATGGTACTTGGACGCGACCAAGCATGGTCTACATATGTTCGCCGTTTAAGTTTAAGGAACAAGATTTTTTTCATGGTGAAGGTGAATTTTTGTCGATCGACTACATATATGATCTATACTGCATGAGACGCCTCGTATGAGCTTGATGGGTTGTTTGGACTCTGTAAGTGTCTTAATTATTTACAAAAACTATCGCACTTCCTTATACTATACTAACTTGCAAGCCTAACTAATTTCTTATGTAGCTGGAGATACAAAGATGCCGAAGGATCGTATTTTCGACATAGGCTTCATGGACCCGATAGTTATCAACGGACAACCATTAGAGACCACCCAAGCGAAACAGAGACTAACGATTCAATGCGCTAATGGGTCAAAGATATAAGTCAAAGATATATCTAGCCTACTCATTTGAGTACGTGTTTTCGCATTCACCTCGTTCTACTCCTTTTTCATAACACGATGTTAGAACTAATTAGTTATCTACGTTGACACATCTATGTATAGTTTTCATTGGATTCTTCTTATGATCGAGCTAGATCGTAGCTCGATCACAATTATGGACTCATAAAGGAGACCAGTTGAAAAGTGTCAAAACTTTATCGACATGCTCAACCGTATTAATTCTTGTTCCTTTCATTATCGTACTAGTTCTATTGCCTTCAATTTGAAACAAATTCTAATCATGTACAATTCAGAATCACATGTGTAGTGCATTCACACGGTTCCGTGCTAAAAACGTATGATTCAAGGAGAAATTTGACATTACAATTGCCACTCATGTACGATATCATAATGCTAGCTTTTTAGTTAGTTAACTTAATTTCCTTGCATTCATTTCACGCTTTCAACTTTTTCCACCGCAGTTCTTGACTCAGCCGCCTGGTAACAATTTATGCGGCTACTATGTATGCGAGTTTATGCACACCCAAACCGGAGCCGCGGACCGCATGCTAAAAGGCAACAAGGGGGTGAGTTAATATAACTACTAGCTTTAATGATGTATAGGTACTCCTTATATCTTGTACAAATTCAAGTATTGATTAGTTAATGACTTAACGATAGGTGCCTCAATATTTGGCGGAACAAGGTTCGGAACTTTCGCCGGCACGAGTGAGAGCAATCCAAGAACAACTCATCGGCTTTATTTACGATCAGGTTGTAAATCCAAAAGGCGAGTTTCACGAACCAAAGTTTAACAGGTGGGGCCCTTCGATAAGGACCGGTGAACTGTCGTGGTCGACATCTACGGCTAGCAAGAGCGATGCGTGTAAAAGATCCCGATGAATGTATGAAAAGAAATACTAAAGTTGTAATTAAAGTTGTGTACATATATATTGTAATACATTAGACGATGAGCGTAAGAACAAATATGTGTACATATTTTAATACATTAGATGTAATTAAATTTGTTAATGAATGTTCATGATTTAATTATCGTGCAAAGTGCATGATTGATTATCTGTGCTTTTAATTAGTTGTGATTTAACACACACACATATATATAAATAATAGCTACTTGGAGAAATAGACCTATATATATAAAACATCGATCGGTTGGAGAAACCAACAGTGCATCGAAACTCATCGAGACGGTTGGAGACACCAACCGTGCATCGATGAGGTCCTCGGGTTCCCGACGCTGCCACGCAGGAATTCGAACCGCATCGATACTCTATCGATCGGGGTGAGTGAACCGACCGATGCCCTTGAGCATCAGTCCCGGATGGCCTGTACCGGTTCAAAAACCGGTACTAAAAGCAGTTTTGGACCGGGACTAAATGTCCTTTCCGTAGTAGTGTAAGGAAAACAGTATGGACATGGCACTTGCTGAATGCGAAAAGGTGCTTGAAGAGAAGCAGATGACACTCTCTGAATATGAGAAGGTACTTGAATGCCTCTCCTGACATCGAGAGGTCGCGAGTTCTGAGTTTTGTAACTTTCGTTGGCTGCATATTTTTGTGTTGTTTTTGTTTATTTTTCCAGCACTCTGGTTTAGTGTCACAAACAGTGTGTGTTTCAAATGTTGGTGCTTGTCTCTCGCTAGCTAGCTAGGGCCTAAGGGTGAACTGCTAGTATATATGTTCGTCTTGTAAATAAAATTGAGTTCCATTGTTGTACTTTATTTTTTGAAGGACAACAAACCGTGCTATGCATTGTAAGTTTGCAACTGTTAAAGTATAAGTGAATTGCCCATCTTTCCTCATCAGCTTAAGCTTTTGGGTGAACTGGCTGGTGCGTGCAACTCAATATGGTATCAGAGCCAAGAGGTCTTGAGTTCAAGACCCGGTTGATGCAATTAAAAAAAAATTGCAGTCCACTTCTATTCCATGTCCTATGCCTGAGGGGGCTTGCACGTGAGGGGGAGTGTTAAAGTATAAGTGAATTGCCCATCTTTCCTCATCAACTTAAGCTTTTGGGTGAACTGGCTGGTGCATGCAACTCAATAGCAACCATTGTTACATTACCTCACGTAAGCCGTAACTGATGCATATGTGGTCTCAGGGGCAGACCTAACAGTATGGCAGGTTGGGCTGCTGCCCCACCTACAATTTACAAGGCTTCTTATACCCAAATGTGTATATACTGCATAGCCGAACAAATTTAGCCCATAGGTAGGGCATTGCCCAACAAATTTATACCCAGGTGTGTATATATTTCAAGTTTGCCTTACCTATAATTTCTTTCTGGGTCCGCCACTGCGTGGTCTCTCAGATGCATGTGCTGATCGATAAAATCGAACAGAGGGATATATCTATCCTAATTGATTTCGGTGTACATGTTTATTTTCTTCTTCATGTAACATCTCTTCTTCCTCCAAACTTTGTTCTTCAATACCCAACTGGGGTGTACGCTGCGTGGAGAGGAGGCGTTTGTCATGTATGTACACTGAAATCTGAATCCTAGCAGAAAAAACCTTCAGTGATGGCCAAGAAGAACAGCACCGAGACCAGCTTTGCCGCTGGCGTAGGAAAAGTGTACAACACTATCAACGTTGACTTTCTAGACTGCTACTAGCTAGCTGCATTGATTAAACAATTTCACCTTTGTAGCACGTTGCAGGAAGCAAGGAAGCTTCTCCCATACCATAATTACCGGGTAAAAACTAGCAGCATAGAAGATGTGGACAATTCTATAATGGCATTGGTGACTGGTCAGCAAGCTGACGAGCTTCAGGCTAGAAAAATGGAGTAGTTGGTAAGGATGAGCTTACGAAGTTGACGAGGGCCACAGGAAGGACATCTAGCTAATTAAGCAACGAGCTTGCAGGCTGCAAGTCATTTGCATTGAGAATATACTGTTGTACGGATTAGTCACTACCCCACAAAGGAAAATCACATACGTGTAACATCCCCATCTTTGTGCAAAATTGAAACAAAGTATCCAAGTCGTTTTCTGACTTTGATATGAATTTTCAGCATTCTTCTGAATTTTCTGGAATTTTGGCATTTAAAGAAAATGCTTTCTAATAACCTAATTATTGATTCTGATTTTTGAACTTCAAACTTTAATCATCACAAAAGTCCGGAAGATTTTTATTTAAGTTCTAAATAATCCAAAGACTTCTTCTTGGTATGGTGTCCGCATGTTCCAAAGTGCGTGGTGCAGAGGAATAGACCTATGGTTTAGTAGCATAGATCTCAAGATGCCAAGAAAGACAAGTTTCTTCCCCGGCTTGGCTCCCGGAAAGCACGGACATGGTTGGGATTGCCATTGAATGCTTGCAGTCACTGGGACCTCTGTTCAAGTCTCTGACCCAAGTTGCAATGGGAGAAACTGGCTCAGCTGCCTGTACAAGACGTTCTCCATGGGAAACAATCCACTATAATCATTCCATGTTTATATGTACAGAGATGTGGCTTAAATAGCCAAAAGAGTCCTAGTTGTTGAAAACTTGGACTAATAACCTATTTAGATAAAACCAAAAGATATGACAAGTTGAGATATTGAGTTATCTCCTACAAACCTCCCCTTAACTCAAAATCTTTAACGAATTGGTTTCCAGAAAACCTCAAAGGGTAATAAAGCACTACTAATTGAGTTATCTCCTACAAACCTCCCCTTATGTTCGTCTTGTAAATAAAATAGAGTTCCATTGTTCTACTTTATATTTTAAAGGACAACAAACCGTGCCATGCATTGTAAGTTTGCAACCATTGTTACATTACCTCACATAAACCCTAATTGATGCATATGTGGTCTCTCAGATGTATGTGCTGATCGATAAAATCGAACAGAGGGATATATCTATCCTAATTGATTTCGGTGTACATGTTTATTTTCTTCCTCCTCTAAACTTTGTTCTTCAATACCCCACTGAGGTTTACACTGCGTGGAGAGGAGACGTTTGTCATGCATATACACTGAAATCTGAATCCTATCAGAAAAAACCTTCAGTGATGGCCAAGAAGAACAGCACCGAGATCAGCTTTGCCGGTGGCGTAGGAAAAGTGTACAACACTATCAACGTTGACTTTCTAGACTGCTACTTGCTACATTGATTAAACAAATTCACCTTTGTAGCTCGTTGCAGGAAGCAAGGAGGCTTCTCCCAGACCGTAATTACCGGGTAAAAAACAAGCAGCATAGAAGATGTGGACAACTCTATAATGGCATTGGAGACTGGTCAGCAGGCTGACGAGCTTCTGGATAGGAAAATGGAGTGGTTGGTAAGGATGAGCTTACGAAGTTGACGAGGGCGACAGGAAGGACATCTAGCTAAGCAACGAGCTTGCAGGCTGCAAGTCATTTGCATTGAGAATATACTGTTTTACGGATTAGTCACTATCCCACAAAGGAAAATCACATACGTGTAACATCCCCAACTTTGTGCAAAATTGAAACATAGTATCCAAGTCGTTTTCTGACTTTGATATGAATTTTCAGCATTCTTCTGAATTTTCTGGAATTTTGGCATTTAAAGAAAATGCTTTCTAATAACCTAGTTATTGATTCTGATTTGTGAACTTCAAACTTTAGTCATTACTATTGAGTTGCATGCACCAGCTAGTTCATTCAAAAGCTTAAGCTGATGAGGAAAGGTGGGCAATTCACTTATACTTCAACACTCCCCCTCACGTGGGCGCAACCGGGTCTTGAACTTGAGACCTCTTAGCTCTGATTCCATATTGAGTTGCATGCACCAGCCAGTTCACTCAAAATCTTAAGCTGATGAGGAAAGGTGGACAATTCACTTGTACTTCAACAATTACAAAAGTCCGAAGTTAAGTTCTAAATAATCCAAAGACTTCTTGTTGGTATGGTGTCCACATGTTCCGAGGGCGTGGTGCGGAGGGGACAGAGTTCACTTACAGTTTGAATGTGGATTGCAAGTTAAGCAGTCCCTATTCATCAGAGCTGTCCGATCCAGCGAATTGATGGTTCAGATAGTCCAAAACCATGCGCTACAGTACTCACTACCGCAGATGCTACATTAAAAAATTTGCTACAGTACCACCAAAAAAATCTTGCTCTTCACTTTTTCATCGAACGGTTGAATAGGGACTGCTTAACTTGCGGTTCCCATTCAACTGCATGTGAAGGTATAGACATATGGTTCAGTAGCATAGATCTCAAGATGCCAAGAAAGAGAAGTTTCTTCCTCTGCTTGGTGATCTCGGAAAGCACGGACATGGTTGGAATTGCCATTGAATGCCTGCAATCACTGGGATCTCCGTTCAAGTCTCTGGCCCAAGTTGCAACGGGAGAACTGGCTCAGCTGCCTGTACAAGATGTTCTCCATTCAGCTGTGACGACTGACGAGTCGATGTTTGCTGGACTCCCCAACCTAACACTGACGAGCAAATGTGCACAGTAGTCCTTGCGCCAACAACACCATCTCTTCATCTGATGGATTTGCATGGCTACATTTCAACGTTTGATGAGCACCACTTGCAAATTAGCTCACTTGACGGAGCCGTCAGAAACGTCGTTGCAAGGAACTGGCCACCTCTAGAGCTGACAGCTTTCTTCCTACCTCATTTCTCTTGGGAAGGAATGGGGGATAGTTATGCGATACAGAGAATTGGAGGGCGGGAGGTACCTTATGTTAGGGTTAGCAGCACGGTAAAATAACGGGAGATAAGATTTATCGTGGAAAAATACTACTACAAAATAGCACATAGATGACACTCTATTTGTGGCGGTTTTTCTGGAACCGTCACAAATAGCATTATCAGTGGCGGTTTCTTAAAACAAATGGTGGGAAGACTATTTGTGATGGTTTTTATTTGGAACCATCACAAATAATGCATTAGCAATGATGGTTTTTCTTTGGAACCGCCACAAATACATCTGTGACGATTTTATCCAAAAACTACCACTGATAATGTGAGTGTCAGTGGTGGTTTTTGGCTAAAACCGCCACTGATAATATGAGCATTTGTGGCGGTTTTAACCAAAAACCGCCACTGATAATGTGAGCATCTGTGGCGATTTTTGGCTAAAACCACCACTGATAAATAATAAAAAATAGAAATTTTTAAATATTGCTAATTACCTCTCCTGCCTTCTAATTTGAAAGAATTGAAATTAAATAATATCACATTTGAAATAATTAGAACTAATATTCTATTTGCAATAATTGAAAAAAACGGTTGAAACATACTCAAAATTAACTTCGGAGGCCGTTTTGAGGTTCTAAACGACGTTTTTTTTTTAAATTCCATCGCCACGCACGCACTTGCACAAACCATTAGGATCCGACCATCTAATTTTCGTGCATATGAAATTCAGGTGCTACTTTTCGTTACCTTTCAAACAAGCCAAAGAACGCCCCGATCGAAGTGTTACGAGTCAAAAGTTGTGGCCATTTTAACAAAAGTACTCAGATTTCATATTTGCAAACTAGAATCAGTGCCCAAAAGAATATAATCGGAGAGCTCATCGTGTGATGATTCCGGAAAGCACAAGAAAACCAAAATCAAATGTACAAGTCAAAAGTTATGGTGTTTTTACAAGTTTTATGAATAGTAATGGCACATATATTGCAAGCATAATTAATAGTCAAAAGTATGGGAAATAAATTTGAAAGTTTCAAAATTTTGCTAATTATTTCTATAGTTTGCTAATTACCTCTATTGTTTGCTAATTTGAAATAATTGGAAATCAGTGTTCGGGTACTTCACGGGGTTAAGAGGAGGAGGGACGCATTATATATCAGATGTTATCATACCACCACTAAAGGAGGAAAGTCCCTCTAATTTAATGTTTTTAAACGGCTAGCTAGAAAAAAAACGGTAATTATAATATTATCAGTGGCGGTTTTTGGCTAGAACCCCCACTGATAATCACATTATCAGTAGCGGTTTTTGGCTAGAACCGCCATTGATTATATTATCAGTGATGGTTCAAAAACCACCACTGATAGTAGTTACGAACCGTCACTGATGTGTATTTTTCTAGTAGTGAAACCTTTATGGAAAAAACCATAGGAAACAATCCACTATAACCGTTCCATGTTTATATGTACAGGGGTGTGACTTAAATAGCCAAAAGAGTTCTAGTTATTGAAGACTTGGACAAATAACCTATTGAGTAAAACCAAAAGATATGGTAAGTTGATATATTGAGTTATCTCCTACAAACCTCCCCTTAACTCAAAATCTTTAACGAATTTGTTTCTAGAAAATCTCAAAGGGTAACAAAGCACTATAAATACAAGTACGTTAAAAATCTAAATGACTAATGAATAAAGAAAACTGAAGCAATCAAGATGTCAGCTACGCCCCACACCACTTCACTCGTTCAAAGGCTTGAAGATAAATTAACTTTTCGGCCAACTCCGTCTAGAAAAATGAAGTAGTTGGTAAGGATGAGCTTACGAAGTTGACAAGGACGACACGAAGGACATTTAGCTAAGCAACGAGCTTGCAGGATTCAAGTCGTTTGCATTGAGAATATACTGTTGTACAGATCAGTCACTTCATAGGAAAATCACAGACAACGAATAAAAGCAGTCAGCACGGATAGATTTACAACCGTCTACAAAAAAAAAGAATTAGTGATAATCAGTTATCATTACAGACGGTTTAGAAACTGTCAGTTATAATTACACATCATGAAATAGTTATTTGCAAAAACCTGTCGGTGTTAGTTACACATCACAGACGGATAGTACATAAGAGACCGTATGTGATGATGACAAATAACAAGCAGTTCTACTTACAAACACATGTGATAATCATAAATAACTGACAGTTCCAATTATGAACTATCCGTGATATGCATTTTCTTAAAAATAATTTTAGTTTTATGGCTAACCTCGAAAATCATGCTAGCCGTGCCATCTGTATAGATACAAAACACATATTGAAATAGATATAAGATACACAATTCACATTTGAGATAAATACATATACAACGCACATTTAAACAGACACAAGACACATACACAATTCAAAGTTGAAAATTCACATAATAAATGACTTAAAATTCACAAGTCAAATACATCTACACGCACTTTATACAATTCACAATTGAATAATACACACAATCCGCTATATAAATTACGGACTGTCCGAGGCACTTAACTCATCCCTGACTCAAATTACATCAACCAACAAGAATACAGCGAGCTCTCCTCAAATCTTTGCAAAATCCTTAAGGCAAAAAGGTAGAGAATTTCTCTACTTGGTCGATACTAAATGCTTGCAAAACCTATGATACAGTTAATCACAATTACTTCTATTATATTTTCACTCTTAACTGAAGCAATGAAGTTCTAGGTCAATGTTAGTACTTGAGAGGTGGGGGCGAGGGCGGCGGCACGGTGCGAAGATGACGGGGACGGCAACGGCGAGGGCACGGTGCAGAGAGGATAGCGACAGTGTAGTGACGAGGGCAATGGCGCAGGTGATAAAGGCGGTAGGGATGGCAACGGGTCAGGTTGGGTGTGGGTTTTACAAAATCCGACTCGACAGAAAACCCGACCCGAACCCGAATACCCTGTCGGGTAAAAAACTATACCCGAACCTGGTGGCTACCCGAAATCCGGTAGGTACCTGACGGGTTTGTGCAGTACTGCAGTTATAGGGGTGGCAATAGGTCTGGTCGAGTGTGGGTTTTGCAAAACCAGACCCAACAAGAAACCTCAACCAAAAAACCCGAGCCGAATACGACGGCTACCCAGAACCTGACCCCAAACTCGGTGGGTACCTGGAACCCGATGGGTATATGCGATATTTCGGATACCCGATGGGTACCCGTGGGTGAAAATTAGAACCTGAACCCATCTCAGGTACCCGACCCAAAGAACCCGCGGGTGAAAATTAGAATCCAAATCTGACCCGATTGGGTGCAAAACTCGTAGATACCTGAACCTGTGAGTCTGATTGCCACCCCTAAAAGGCAGCAATATCACAAAGAGAACGACAATGATGCAGAGATCAGGAAACCCAAGATTTTAGTAGAGAGACGCTAAATGTGAGTATATGAATTGACCAGATAGGAAGTTAAATAGATATAGTCATCTGTTTGTTATTACAGACGGTTAGAAGACATCAACACTCTGTAGCATTTGTTCATCACAGACGTTTGTGAGAAGGGAACCGCCCGTGATAGTGCATATCACATACGGTTATTTAGGTAGTAACCATCTATGATATTAAATATTTTTTTGACATTATTTTTTCTATTTTTCCGGTAGCCTCAGGAATCACGCAAGCCATGCTCTCTGTATAGATAAAACACATGACAAAAACAATTCACAGTTAAAAAAATATGTACAATAACACAATACAATCAATAATAAATAATTAACAATACACATGTGAATCAACAAGAGACTGTTAACAAAACACAAGTGAAAATTAACAATCGATCTCAGTTTAGCACAGACAGTACAACACAATTTATATTTAACAAAAGTACTCCAACATTCACCCAACAACAAGTACTCACACACTCCACCTCCTCTTCGAAACATAGCAACACAGCCGGATGGATGTGGTTGAATAGTACTAAAGTGGGCAGGGTCTTTAGACTCATCAAAAGATATAACTTGATGTATACGTTTGAATATCACATCTCCACATACAAACCTCTTACGACAACCATCTAGATCCTTCACAAGAGAAAGATCCTTCGTGGATACGAAAATCTGGCCATCATAATGCACAAAGAGGTTGAATGTGTATTCGTAGTTCTTTGTATGCATAACACGTGAGGCCAAAAACACCCATCAAAATCCCCACTATTCACAGTTAGTAAAAGCATATTACTCACAAAACCATATTAGATATCTAGCATTTTAGTGATGCAACTCGACATTATAACTACAAATTCATTGGGGTCAATATGCTTTCTCAAGATATCAGCTACGCCCCACACCACTCCACTCGTTCAAAGGCTTGAAGATAAATTAACTTTTCGGCCAACTCCGTCTAGAAAAATGTAGTTGGTAAGGATGAGCTTATGAAGTTGACGAGGACGACAGGAAGGACACCTAGCTAAGCAACGAGCTTACAGGCTGCAAGTCATTTGCAAGTCATCGGCCAACTCCGTTTGATTTCATTTTCTTCATTTACTCCGAGCGGTGGTGGTTTCGGTACAAGATCTTATTCCCATTTTCCTATGATGTCTCCTCTTATTGCTAATTTCGACAAACTCAGTTTGATTTCATGCAATTCTGTCACAATCAGTTGTATTCTCTGTCGACTGTCATCATAATTGAACTTCCTTCCTACAATCGTGCCTACTATTAATTCAACTCGGCCAGGTTGAGATTTCCCCCACACTTGTACCACAGCATTGATAACAGAACTCGATCTGGTTGAGTGATCTACCATTTTTCTTTTTGCTGAGCGTGCAGGATATCTGCAGATCGGTGAATCCAAATGGCGGAAATGGTCAGTTCTGCAATTGTCCAGGAGACAGTCAGCCAGATTCTTTCTGGTATGATGGACAAGTACGAGTGCAAATCAAACACAAAGGAGAACGTGGAGAGGCTAGAGATGGCGCACATGAAGTTGGAGGCCGCACTTGAGATATCCGAGAAGTGGAAGATGAACGACGCGCCGCCGTTGCTACGTTGGCGGAGCAAGCTGAAGCGTGCTACCCAGGAGTGCGATGACACACTGCGCAAATGCAAGCAACGAATCCTGGAAGAAGAAGAGATGGAGCAGGAGGTGAAGAATTCCTCCTTCCCCAAACGGATCGCTCATACTACCAAGTCATTCATCTCCTCTTTTTTTAACAGTAGTAGTAACTATGAGTCCAGTAGATGCATTGTTCGAAGATTCGAGTGGTATGCAGATTCTGCAAGTGATTTTCTGAGATTCCTGGAGCTTGGTGGTGTTAGAATCTAAGACTTGAGTATCATGAATCATTAGCTAGCCTTAAGAATGATCACTAAATAATATGCGGAAATAAATCATTTAGATGAACTGACTAACCCGGTGAAGATGCCGAAGCCATTAGGGTTTCGTCGGTCGGTGAAGAAGATGAGGCAGCACGTGCGCACGATGAAGAAGATGGGGGCACCGTGATCTTCACGGTGATGGTTAGGGCCTTTGGTAACCTCAACGCCAAAAACCCTAGATCGGAAGGGATGTCAGAAGGATGGCGAGGCTCACGCTTTTCCTTATCCTTTGAGTACTGGCCTCTTCCTGGTTTTTATATGGCGTAGGTTATCGGGACCAAAACCAAAATGCACTTTTGTTGCTCCCGATCAGAGCGCGATACGTGAGTGGGCCTTGCCCCTAATTTCGGATCTTCCCTTTTTGTTCTAACTTTCCATTTAGCTGAAGATCACATCCAACATTCTCCCACTTGATCGAAGACTAATATCATAAGTCCATACTTAACAGAACAACACACCAAGATAAAGTATTTCAGCGGTTAATAAATGCACCACTGAAACTCCAATATCTATAGTGCATCATTCTATCTCGATAGGATAATTAATTATTTCTTAACGGGAGTTGGTTTTATTCTTATGGTCCTTTTGTGCAGTTTGTTTTCATTGTCATCATGTGCACATTTAAAAGGTGAAAACAAACTTTGTAATTTCCAGAATCGAAGTTTTGAGATCTCAATTTGTCCCGTATATAGGTCATCAATAAGTCTTATGCGGCATTAATTTTGAGACAAGC
The DNA here is from genome assembly GCA_036346375.1 of Guadua angustifolia. Lineage (NCBI taxonomy): Eukaryota > Viridiplantae > Streptophyta > Magnoliopsida > Poales > Poaceae > Guadua > Guadua angustifolia. The sequence goes on along the minus strand of JAYEVE010000610.1, from coordinate 444,578 downwards.
CTTTAACAGGAATCATTAAACTAAACATGATGCATAAACTTATGTATTAAACATGATACTCAATTCTTACAGTTTGAACATCAATTATTCGATTCGGATAACATCTTTCACAACGTCATGTGTTTGGCAACAGAACTTGACATGTTGTTACTCAAACAAAAATTGCACTCTTACATAATAAATTCCAGGATAAAACCTTAAGCCAAAAATAAATTTTCTTATTCTTAAACCACAACACCTATTGTGGATTTCTTATTACCTAATAGTCTTATGACATGCCACAAATCTGCTTGTATCATTAATGACGCTTTAAGATATTGACTAGAACCATTCCACAATATGGCTCTTTACGCAAGGTTGAAGATTTAACTTAATGTAGATTTCTTAATATCAACACACCTTGCATAATCGATTCTCGAATAACCAACAACTTTATGATTATCGACTTTTTATATGTGAGCATGTAATCATTAGCACTTTGCCTATGATGCAAAGTTGTCTTTAGTAGTTTTCCAAAGGTCCGCCTCGGATTAATATCCGCCAAGTATCCTGGTTACAAATATTAAATAAGGGCGCATACAAACTTAAGTATACATAATGTTCATGACAGCAGAACGTAAGAAAAACTTATGTCGCCCTTAATAATCGGAGTAAACTCCCTTAATGTTGGACCTATCTTGGTGAATCTTAATAGTCAAAACATGAGAGACATCACCAAGACAAACATTAATGTCCCTATTGTTGATAGCCAACAAGGCATCGCCTATATAAACAATTAAGTCCATATAAACAGCCAAGATGTTAAATTTACTCCCACTGGTTTTAAGGTTAAAACTTAAGGTATCTTTATGTGAGGCTCAGATATCATAAACTCCGAAATCAATCGGAGATGGAACTTTTAGAGACAAGGATTGCTATTCTTCGGACTATCGACATTAGAACATAAGCACGATTGTGTCAAATATAGTTTTACCTTGCTTCAGAGCTCCCACTAGAATCAACATTTTTATCAACTCAGTGGTTCAAAAAACAGTGTTACCCTTTAGTCAAGCTTTATAAGTATCTTAATTTTTTTTAATAGTGTAATGTATTTATTTAATCCTCCCATCCATTAAACTTATTGACAAGGAGAGTAACTTTAATAGAGTAAATAATTTGTTTATGGGGTTTATGTCTCACATAATGAAGCTTCTATTTTCTTAATGAGACGTTCCATTCTCCCCTTCGAAATGTGATACAAGCGTCAATGCCATAATTTCGATGAACTCTCATAAATATTTACTCTATTAAAGTTAGCAACATGCTTAATGCTCTCCAAATAATTTATAAGAGTGTAATTTCCATTATAAAAGGTAATTTGCTTACACTTTTATAATGGGAACATAAATTATATTATTAGGATAGAGGGTGAAAACATAACTTAGTACTGATGGAAAATTTCCAACAACTTCAATATTAGCCTCTTATTCATTCTCTAAGGCTTCGCTTTAAAACTTTCATAGTCTTGAGGTAATGTTAGCAGTATAAACGCAGTCTTAGTATTTAGCCAACTTTCTTTATAAATGCACACATTTATGGGCACAATTATAATTCACTTCTCATTCTTCATTATTGTTGTTACATTATCTATAAATGACGTAATGAAGTGAATTAGAAAGGCTTTAGTAATAATTTATTTATTTTTATGTCCTAACTCATTGACTTTTAGCACTCTTATGAACAGTATAATAATAATAACTTTTGAGGAGCATCATAATACTTTTCCACTATTGCCATATAGTCATAATTTAACTGGAGAATTGCTCCCCCTGATCCTAAATTTTATGATCAAAAGGGACATTTGCTTAAAATCCTCCCCTAGTCATCAGAATATTGAGTTCTTGTCAATGTCTATGTTATTAGATGCTTTTTCTAATGGGAGCTAATCATCGACATTATATTTGTGTGCGTAATCAATAACCTCAAGAATAAATAAATTACTCTATTTATTATTAGGGTACTAGAAACAACGGAAAAACTTATGACTGAATTGATAATAGGGATATAATACTGATCATTACTTAATATCCACAAAATGTGAATGATTTTCTGTCATGAAATTAACCCTATGCTGATCAGGTTACTAACATGCTAATGATAAAGCTTGATAATTCTAATTCGCTTCACCATTAGACAAAAACGAAGAACTTAATATGAGGAAAGAATCAACAGTCCATCTTCGCATTACATTTTTGCTGAAAACGAAGAATAACTGGATTCACTAATGGAGATGGCAAATGATTACAAATAATGCTGGTCAGTATGTAACCATGAGCCATAAAATATAATCCTCAAATCAACATGAAATCTCTAACCAAAACTTCTCGTTGGTTCCATTTTGATTAGAAAAGCTATGGGAATGACACATGACTATAATCAACTTTGGTCAGAATATAACCGTGTGCCACAACATAATCCCAAAATATGACTACAGTTCCAAATGGTATTACCTTTGGGTATATAACGGAAAAGAACTTAATCTATGGGAATGGCACATAATTGCAAACAACTTTGGTCAGAATGCAATTATGGCCACAACACAATCCCAAAATTTCATGAAATCTCTAACTAAGACTTCTCGGTGGTTCCATCTTAATTAGAGATATCTTAATTATAATTTAGTCTTTATCATATAAATGATTGAAAAGACTCAATAACTTAATTAACATATGAAAATTAATTAAATGTCACATAACCCATAAAAGACGTTGGTCAGTATATAGTCAAGAAGCATTTAATTAATCATAATCATATTGTTTCAAAGTAGAATACATTAATAAGAGATAAAATTAATCACATGATCAAATTTACTGAGCATCAGACATCAAAGTACTTAATTGCGGAAGCGTAAACAATTAATAATCAATGAGTAGTAAATTAAATGCTAAATTGAAAATAAGGGAAAACATAAGCTCAGAATTTAGGGCATAATAAATTGTAACATGTGTAGAAATATAAACAACTCAGGTAGAAACACAGTACTTAACTAATCACATCTTAGTTTATTCCCAGAATGCACTAAAGCGTTATTTGTGGCCTATCTGAGAAAACATCCAAAAATCAGCCTAAAACTTATGTCCAAAGATGGACTTATTAATGATGCATGGCTGAATAAAATATAATCAGTAAATATTGAAAAATAAATGTCTTGCATGAAAATTAACCTTACGTTGGTATGATTAATAATCATGCTATAATGACAAGAAAAATTTAAAGTTCTATTTCGCATCACCGTTGGGCATAAACGAAAAAGAATTAAATTATCTTATGGGTGACACATGTTCATAAACAACGTTGGTCGGTATATGATCATGGTCATAACATAATCCCAATTTTAAACATTAAACAACAATCTCTAATCAAAATTTCCCGTTGGTTCTATTTTGATTTGAGACAAACTTAATCATAATAGACCAAAAATATTAACTGAATTTGTGCATTCCTCAATTATCATAATTGCATCACTTAGAGCAACTAAACATTAACCAAATGATGTATAAAATCATGCATTGTCATTAAGCAATTGACATTAATTATTGTAGTGCATAAAGAAGAAGAACATTAATCATAAGAAAATGCACTGAAATTAATTAAAGCCCAAAATTTAACTTCTACCTTACTCATTTCAAATTAAAATCACTCAGTGTTCCATCTGCGTCCGCAGATCCGTGGTGGTGCTTAGGCAATGTCGTCTGTTGAATCACAATCCGATGGTCGAATTGGATTTCGCCAAACAAAATACACACAAAGCCGCCGGTCCGCCAAATAGCCTCATTAATTAATTTGCACAGCAAAATAATCATTAGAATTAATCTGAATAATAATAATGCCCAGGAAATAAATATATAAATAGTGCTTATTTGTTGAAAATTAAAGACTGAATGAAATAAATTGAAACAGTTAGCTCTAAATACAGAAGCCTATAACCAATTTTTGTGCGCGCGGCCCAGAAACGACAAAAAGCAGCCCGTGAGCACAGGAAAATGCGGCCCATACCAACAATCGCACGGCCCAGCAGAGAACCGCACCGGCGAGCACCGATCTTAGCCGTCGGAAGCAAACGAACGGCCCGGATCGCGTGGGAATGGATCAAATCGGCGAAGCGAGGAGCGAAAACCCTAACCCTAATCATATTTGCCCCGAAAAGTCCGCAAGAAGAGCGGCGAGATGAGCGGCGGCGATGGCGCGACGCGAGCGAAGGAGGGCAAGCCAAGCGGCGGCGATCTGATCCCGCTGGCTCCGGCTAAGGCGGGAACACCGGCGCCGCCACGCTGCGGAAATCGCGACATGGCAAGTAGACTAATGCCCGGAAGACGATAAGCGAGCGAGGAGGCGACGCTGCCGGACGGCGGCGCAAGACGGGCGCCAACGGCGACTGAATAGCGCCGAACAGATAAGCCCGAAAATCCTCTCTTTAGATCATTAGGTTTGTGTTGATTTGGGGCAAATAATGAAGTTAGGGTTTGGGATTTTGGGAATTTACGGTTCGGATGCTCTAATCCCCTCCTTCTAAATGCTAACCGAACCGAAAACAATCCTAAACCGACCTTAAACCGACAAGAACAAGGCTCAATCCGAAACAAATCCGGGCTAATAGGATCATACTAAAGCTAGGGAGCTCTGATACCAAATGTTAGAATCTAAGACTTGAGTAACATGAATCATTAGCTAGCCTTAAGAATGATCACTAAATAATATGCGGAAATAAATCATTTAGATGAACTGACTAACCGGTGAAGATGCCGGCCATTAGGGTTTCAATCGATCGGTGAAGAAGATGAGGCAGACGCGGCGCCGATGAAGAAGATGGGGGCACCGTGATCTTCACGGTGATGGTTAGGGCCTTCGGTAACCTCAACGCCAAAAACCCTAGATCGGAAAGGATGTCAGAAGGATGGCGAGGCTCACGCTTTTCCTTATCCTTTGAGTACTGGCCTCTTCCTGGTTTTTATATGGCGTAGGTTATCGGGACCAAAACCAAAATGCACTTTTGTTGCTCCCGATCAGAGCGCGATACGTGAGTGGGCCTTACCCCTAATTTCGGATCTTCCCTTTTTGTTCTAACTTTCCATTTAGCTGAAGATCACATCCAACAGGTGGCACCCCGCGGCAATACATGTTCTTGGACCCTCTTGTAAGGCACCTTCTTGCAGGCAAAAGAACAATGTGTAAATTTGAAACGGGAAATCAACACCATCTAGTTTTTCTAAGTCCCGTTAGTACTACCGAGCACGGAATAGAGGTTACGCTGAACTTTATCCACAAAAATGGTGATGCACCAGAGAATGATTTCCTCTTTAGTCTCACCTTACAACTTTCGGAGGGCACGGACATAGTTGGGATTGCAATCAAATGCCTGGAGGTGTTTTCTACACTTCACTTCAAGTCTACAGTTGATATTGTTAAGATGAAGCTCACTCAGCTGCCTACTCAGGACTTCTACTCGGGGCCACATGCTGATTGTAGCCATGAACACCATTGGAACAATATTCACGGTGTTTGTACTCAGTGGTTTCGCCCAAACCCCCTATGTTGCAAGCAGCCCTGCGGTAGTAGCAATTCAAACCCATCAGAATTGTTGCCTTATATATCTCTGGAACCAGTTATCAGCGTGTATTTGCAGGGCTATATCCCACAACCTGCTTCTTGCAATAGACGGAGAACAATCACCAAAGGCCAAACAAGTTACCTGCAGAAAGGCTTTCCGTATCTGAAACTTTTTTTTTGAAGGAAAAGGCAGGAGCTCTGCCAAATGCATTGAGATAGGGGATAAAAAAGTTTACAAAGACCTCAGAAGATTAGGAGAAGATTAGGAGTTAGAGAGTCGGGCTAGAGCCCGCCAGGCCAACGAAAACAATGCCAACAGAACACATACAACTAGAATGACAGAGAACGCTCAAAGCATCTCAAAGGCCACCGTTCTGTTGCGCACGTCCCGAATGACCGAATCTGCTATCTGTTGCACCGAGCTGTAGCTGTTTTGGAAAATCCTACGATTCCTTTCGTTCCAAAGGTTCCATAAGGCATATGTGACCACCCCATAAAATTCCTTTCTCCTAGACGTGACCACCGAGAGGCGAGAGTTCCTCCACCATGTGGAATTCCCCGTATGAACTCCCGAAGGCTGAGGAACATTTAAAAGTATATGTGTTCGCGCAAGCACCGTCATCCAAACCTGCCTTGCGAATGGGCACACTAACAACAAGTGTTTAGCTGTCTCTTCTTCACATCCACATAGGACGCAAGTGGTGGAATGAGGCCATCCCCTGACCGCTAATCTGTCCGCCGTGAGGAGCCTGTCCTGGATGAAGAGCCAAGCAAAGAACCTACATTTCCCCTCCGCGGGCGCATGCCAAATCATCTTATAACAGGGATCCGGATTGGAGCCGATGAACTGAGCCTTATATGCCGAATTTGCCGAGTACTCCCCCGTTGATGTCCATCTCCAGATAATCTGATCCTCTATTTGTGGTTGTAGTTGTACCTGTCGCAATGCGTGCCAAAGACCACAAAACTCCTGCAGTTGCTCCTCGGTTGTGATTCTGCGCAAAGGTCGGATCCAATTCCTTGCTGTTAGGAAGTGTTTAACTGTTCCTGTTTTTCTTCTAACTAGTTCGTAGCAAGATGGCGCCATCTCTGCCGGAGATTTTCCTTGAAGCCATCTGGATTCCTAGAATTCCGCTGTTTCGCCATTGCCCACTACGATGATGGTGCTTGCGGCAAACAAACTGCGATCTGAGGCCAAGCATGGAAGCGGCGAACCTGACCAAGGCTTATTTCTATCTTTCCATGCATACCAGAACCACCGAAGGCGTAGCGCTCGACCAAATCTATCCAAACATTTTTCCCCAAGGCCCCCCAGCCGTTTGGGCCTACAAATTTTCTTCCAATTTACCAAACAGTGCCCCCCATTGCATTCCTGCTCTCCTTTCCAAAGAAAACTGTGCCTGATTCTATCGATTCTCTTTGTGATCCATCTGTTGAGGGGATATACCGTTAAATGATAAACAGCCAGAGATGTCAAAACTGAGTTTAGGAGAGTCAAGCGAGCAGCCCTGGACAATAGCTTTCCTTTCCATCCTGCAAGTCTGGAGCGGACCTTGTCAATTAGGGGCTGAAGATCAGATCTTTTGAGCTTCGTCGGGCGAAGAGGTAGACCTAGGTACCTGCAGGGGAAGGATTTTACGGACGCCGGAAAATCCTGTAAAACTACCTCCAGATCGAGCGCGTCACATCTGATGGGGTACACCTCGCTCTTGTGGACATTGTTGTGAAGACCTGTGGCTCCTCCAAAAGAACCCAGAATGTCCCTAAAAGCCTTGAGCTCATCCCTGGTAGGGGACGCAAAAATGGCATCGGGGGTTTTGCGAAAGAGATGATTAATGGGGAGGAGCAACATGGATTGTGTGCAAACATTACCTTGGAACAGCTGGGCGAGATCGTGCTGCCAAAGGCGATAGATTGCCTTCGCCGAAATGCCGGAGCGACGGCGTATCGGATGATCTGGAAGTCTAAACATGCTAGTGCATACCTTCAGTTTGAGAAGACAGCCATGCAGAGGAGGACCATGCAGAGAACCACAACGGAAGTTAGGAAGGCAAAGTTGTGGCAAAGTCGACAAGACGAGCTGATGGAGGGTTAGACACATGTAGTCCCTGCATTCCTCGACTCGTGGGCTGCACATGCGCCTGCCCAGCTGCAGGGCTCGATCATGGACTGGATTCAGAAGGAAAGGAAATGCAAAACTCCACTAGCGATCCGGGAATACATCCAACTATTCCGTGAACCTCTAATCGACGGGCGACGGCCGCGTCATGGCGATGGCGGCGCTGCGTCGTTTGACGGTGGTAGAGGAGGAACCGGCGGCGCTGATCGCCGTCCCTAGTGACTGAGAAGATTAGTTATCTTTACAGCAAACTCCGTTTGATTTCCTTTCTTCATTTACTCCACGTGGTGATGGTTTCCGTACCAGGCCTTATTCCTAATTTCCTATGATGTCTTAACTGGCACTATAAATACACAATTTCCGCATGTAAGTTTAATTCTATGGCATGAATTTCTTCCACGAACGCGTTGCTAGAATCCCTTGAGAAAGAATTATTCTCGAGTCACTGTCATCTTCCTTATCTTGCACTGATATTCCCGGTTTTACATTATCCTCAAGCTGATATTGTTTTAAAGTAAGTATTTTTTTCCTTGCGGAGATAGCATGTTGGTCGGTAGTTAGCTCTGTGTCCGCCAGATCTACGGTGCATAAAAGTCACTAGCTAGGGCCATGCGCTATGCTACGTGCGAAATTTCGTTGCGCGACGTTGTGCCAGGTGAAATTTGGGAAATTCGGTGGCGTGACGCTGCGCGGTATGAAATTTGGTCCGACAGATATTTCTGAAAAAATTGTGTATTTTTGGCTTTCTAATTTTTTTTTAAAAAATGTGCTACTTGAAGCCGTCAGCGAATCTACAAATTGCTAGGAGCCGTCAGCGAATTTCTGTTTGTTTTTTGAGGAAAACGAGGAGAGACCAAAACGTATTTTTGTTCTTTTCGTAATTCCGGTTTTCTTTTTTCTTTTTAAAAAAATGGATTGTTAGGACCCGTCAGCAAATTTGTGGTCTGCTATAAACCGTCGGTGAATTTATGTTTTTTTTTGTTTTGGGAAGAAAGCAAATGTATTTTCTTTTTTTGTTTTGGGGAGAAAACAAATGTATTTTCTTTTTTTTGAGTAACTCCAGTTTTCTTTTTTTTGAAAAAAATTGGTCACTAGGACCCGTCGGTGAATCTGTGGACTGCTATAAACCGTCAATGAATCTGTGGTTTTTTGAGAGAATCACATAGGGACCTAAACATATTTCCATTTTTCTTCAGGTCCAATATGCTAAAAAAATGATTTGTTAGGACCCAAATGTAATTTTTTTCCGGGTCCATTCTGTTAAAAACCGTTGGAGGACCTGAACGTAAACTGTGGAGGGATCTAAACGTAATTTTAGTTTTTTATCCTTTCTGCTGAAAACCGACCAAATTTTTGAATTTTCCAAAGGAGCTCAACGCAGGAAAGGTGACATGGCACACCTGGGAGGGCGCCAATCCCTCCCAGTATAATATAAGCTATACATTAGTGAGGCAAACCAATCCGTGACAATGTTGTGCATCAGTTAAGGACATCGATCGGTGGTGGTAGACCTAGGCATTGGACCGTACCTTTTTGGGTTGTCACTCGGCACGGCCAACCCAGCATAGCATGGTATGGTTGTCTTCGGACTAGGCTAGCATGGCATGAATGATGAGCCATATCGAGCCTAAAAACTCTGCACAACACATCACAACCAACTAGGCTTGCCTAGGCCGGTGGAAGCATCTAGGCCCCTAATTCGATTTGATTTTGGTAATTAATGACAATTATGATTAAAAGACTAATATTTTTAATTGAGTATTTTGAGAATAAGTTGGTCCGGATTTCGGCAATCGTGGAAGTATGAAAATGGTGAAAAAGAAAATCAACACATCGAGACAAGATGGTTAAGATACAAAATTTAATAATCTTTTATAGTTTTTGCCAATCTCAGAGTTTGGAGCAAAAAGATCAAATTGCTAGAATAGGCACCATACTATTAAGTGGCTCTTGACTACTTGTTCGATGTCAGAAAAATGTTTAGAGGCTCAAACTCATGCACATTTGAATTCCCTTAGCATTGCATTTAATTAAAAGCAAAAAGGGAGAAGAATCTCTTTTGATAGCAGAGGGGCTGATGTGACCGGACCCCCTCCGAACATTAAGGCCGGTGTGTTTTTTTACAGAAGGGGGCATTTTGGCGCTGAGCTGTTACCGAGTCGTTTGCTTAGATCTAGCCTTTAGAATGAGGTGCTGTGGTGGTTCTGTAACCCAGTTGGTTTGAGTGTCGCCTTTAAAGATCAAAAGGGCACTAGTAATGAGCTTAAGGGCATCGATGCGCATCCGAAGGTGGTGTTTGTTTGACCGGAGATGGCCGGAGATGACGTGCCACCGGAGCTATGCGGCGACGCCATGGCCGGTGAGGCGGAGCCGAAGAACTACCGGTGATTCCTCAGAAACAATGGACGGGTGAGTATCAGTGAGTATCTATCAATCCATTTCAGTAATTTATTTGAAGAGAATGCATGCGAAAAGAGGTTCCCACCGTGCGCCATGGGCGGCGGAAGAGGGAGCTTGGTGCGCGGCTTGCCGGAGAAGAAGTCCAAATTGGCGGCGGGGAAAGGTACTAGGGTACTCCAGGAGGCTCGTGCTCAGATGGTTCGGTTTGATTTCGACTATAGCGGTACGCGGGTGAGTTTTGCCCTTTTTCAGCTTCATCGGGCTTTGAGGAAGGAGGAGAGGGCTTGGGTGAGGTTCTGGTTTGTGTTGAGCTGCACTGGAGGCTTATGATCATTCCTGGAGGTTGCTCAATGTTTAAATAGATAGCCAAGTCGGTGCGAGTAGGGTTTGAACGCGAGAAGGAATGGCTGTGCCGCACTGCTGCCCATCTTCTGCCGTGGCAGCGAACTTACAGCGAAAGACGTTGTCGTGGTAGACTTTGTGCAGGGGTTAGCGAAGCACTGGCAGGAGAGACGTTGCCCAATTTGTGCCGTGGCAAGGAATTTCACCGCTAATTACTTGCCGTGGCAGAATTGGCAAGGCGTGAGAGTCGGCCGAGCGCAGGGAGAGAAGAAGAAAGGAGAAGAAGCCCCTGGCGCAGGCAGCTGGCGTGGGGGAGGAATTGAACGGCTGAGAAATGTCCAGCACACAGGGCCGAGCCCACTTGTAAGCCACCAGGGCGAGCCAGCACAGGAGAATTTCTAGACGGTTCAGGTTTTCCCCACAAGTTTCGTGTAGAAAACTGACTCTAGAATTGTTGAGGATTTTTACTGATGTCGGCCAGGTGAAGATGCAGGCTCAGACCAATTTTGAGATAAAAAATCTTTATAATTATTTTATTAAAATTCTGACAACATACATTGCACAGAAATTCCAATTCTGTTTTTGATTTATTAAAGTGTCCAAATGATTTTATTTATTTTTCAAAATTTCTTTTTCAAATTTATTTGAGTATTTAATGCTTCTGTAAAATTTTCAGAATTTTATCTTTGATAATTAAATTGTAAAAATTCTGACATTGCTAATTTCAACTTTATGGGTTTTCAGTTTTGAATTTCTAAAATTCACTAATGTAAGTTTTAATTTCTGATATTTTTAATAAAGGTTTATAATGTTGTCAGGATTTCAGGGTAAAAATTTCATGATTAGACTTTTGATATTGTTATTCATAATTTTAGAATGCATGAAAATGAAGAATGGACATTGTTTTAAATTAAAATTTTATTTACATTGAAATTTTTATTCAATTCCGTTTTAAATTCAAAAACTTTTATTTTTCCTATTTTTGAATTTTTCAGGATGTTACAGTGGTCTTTGTTACCCTTAGTCACGAGATGTGTTACACTTAAGTTGAACAATGGAAGTGTCTAGCGCTCAAGTTCTTGTTCTTCCCAGTGTCGCACATCCTTAGCCTTATATCTCCCCCTGCTTAGAAGGCGGGAGATATTCCCGTGTGTAGCCTTCATGCACGTTGAGAATCGGTCAAGAATCGCCGGACTTCTTTACAGCCTCTTTCTCCCCACGATCCGCATCTTGGTAACCGCCGAGCAAGCATACGATCCGGAATCCAAGGGAGGAGCACTTGAAGAACCGTCCTGAGCTCGAGGTCGAGCGGATGCCATGCTCGGGGGCATACATGCCCTAGGTCGTGCGGATACCGTGCTCGGGGGCATCCGCGCACTAGGTCGTGCGCCTCGTCGCACACCCAGGTCGTGGTCGGGGCCTCCCGAGCTTGGGAGGCCCGTTGACCATGGCTGGCCGGTCAAGAGACACCCAGCCCTCGTCAGCTAGCCCCCGAGGCTTAAGGTCGTGGCTGGAATAGGGGCCAACCTTGAGCCTCTAGACGCAGGACTGAATTCCGGAATCTTCAAGCTCGAGGTCGAGGTCGGGCGGAAAATGTAACGCCAGACCATGACGAAATGACACCTGGCGCCTCTTGATCTCCGTAGATCTCACGGATGCATCTGCCGTGACACTGCGCATCTTGGAACCACAACCCAAGCTTTAATCGCACCACAAATCGTGGTGGCACCCTTGACCAGCGCCATTTGGATTCGCATGATGGGGCCCATAAATCCAAAACCGCAGTGACTGTTGAGAAAACTCCCGATCCTGTGCCCTTCGTCTTCCAAGCATCCTCGCCCAAGCAAAAGCCCCCTCGCCTGCCCTCGACCACGAACCGCCGCGATCGCCATGGCCAAGCTAGGGAGGAGCACATTGTCGCCGTTGAGGATGAAGGAACTCGAGACCCTGGGGCTGCTTGATCCATTCACATGGCGGTTGCCGAGTGGCGAAACCGAGCCACGCCCCAGGGACGACGAGATCGTCTGCACCGAGCACTACGTCTTCTTCGGTCTACGGTCCCCGGAGAGCGAGTTCCTCTTCGCGGTCCTCTCCAGTTGCGAGATCGAACTCATCAACCTGGTGCCGAACTCCATCCTTACTCTCGCCATCTTCTCCCATCTGTGCAAGGGGTTCCTAGGAATCCTTCCCACCCCTCGCTCTTCTTTCGGTACTTCAGCCTCTTCCGCTCTGGGAAGGACCCCGTGGTCGGATGCCTCTACTTCCGGCTGCGGGCAGGGCTCAAGTGGTCCTTCCCCAAGATCCAAGCTCGTGACTCCCTCGGGCCATGGACCGAGCGGTGGTTTTACTTGAAGAAAGGGGAGCTCGGTGCGCTGACGTACGAGGGAAATCCCGTCAGCGGGAAGAAGGAGACCCCGGAGGCGGACGACCTCAAGGTCGACGGGGAGGCCATCGCCGCCATACACCTCTGCTCCTCACGAGGCCTCACCGGGCAGGCGATTGCTGTCGATTTCCTGCGGAATCGGGTGTCCCCCCTGCGGAGGCGAATGCACCCGTTCTTCAAGATCCAAGGGCGCATCGACTCGACCCGTGAGGGCACGACTGGTAAGCCCTCCCGCCTCATGGTCTTGCTCGAACCCGCCCCTCGATCCTGGTTGACGAGCATTCCCCCTTGCAGCGTCGAAGGAGTCTTGGGTTGCTGACAGGATGAACGAAATGTTCGGGAAGCTGGCGCACAACTACTCCATGGACGACTCCGTCCCGAAGAACGTACTCCGTCGAAAGGCCGAGGTAAGCCACCCCGACCAAGATCTCAACTCTGGTGCCCGCGAGGCCCTTCCTGATCCTTGACCGCTCGCAGGACCACCAAGAGCTGCTCGACACCGCCAGGAGGATGCTCCCCCTGCCTGGCGGGGGCAAGAGCAAGAAAGGGAAGAAGAGGTCTTCCCCTGCCAGACCGAGCCGTCAGGAGGTGAAGAAACCCCACATCGAGTGGGGTGACCGCGCCATGGTAAGGATTCACATGGTTGAGCCCCCGAGCTCATGCTCGCGGACTTCGTTGCTTGATATACTCCCTTTCGCAGCAGCAGAGTGCGACGGCAGCTGCCAGGGCCCTGAGCCCCCAGCCGGCCCAAGGCGCCCAAGCTCAGGCCCCCAGGGGCATTTCATGAAGGCGTGGATCCGTATGAGCTCAGGGCCCGGACGGTAGCAGCAAACGTGCCCCTAGGGCGTCGGGGCTGCAAGACCTACGCCGGCCCTCGACAAGGCGGAGGCTGACAACTCATGTAAGTTTTCGGCCTTTTGCTTCGCCTCGCCCCCTTCGAGTCTTTCCGGCTTAGTGTCTGTTATTGATCGCAGACTTGGCGCCTTCCGAGACTTACCTGCTTTGGACGATGGCTATTGTCCGTAGTCCGAGTCCGAGGAGGAGGACTCCTACATGCTGGTCCCGCGTCGTCCCTCAGGCCCGACGCGCATCCCTTCCGAGCCCCCGAGCTGGGACTCGGCCCGCGAGTTCGACCAAGGGCTCGACGACTCGGACGAGGAGGACCAGCCAGCGTCCAGCGAGGACTTCGGCACTGGCGAAGCAGAAACCGTCGCCGCCGATGAACTTCCCGAGGACGGCGCGGTGGAGGGTTCCCAGAGTGGCTCGGTCGCGGCCGCGGAGCCGCCCCAGGCTCGCCCGACCACGGTTGCTCCGGAAACCGAGGTCGTGGTGCCTCCAGCCGCCGAAGAGGGCCGCGTCGCGGACGCATCTCAGGTCCACCCGACCGAGGATGCGCTTGGCGCCGAAGCCACGGCCCCCCAGGTCACGGAGGTTGGCGGCAGAGCGCACGCCTGTGTCCGGTCCGGCGCTTCCTCAAGACCGGAGGCGGTGAGCCCGACCTCACTGCCAAGACCGGCGTCGCCACCGCGCCAGCCCCCGCCAGCGGACTAAACCCACCGGAGGGGACGGCTAAACTCCAAGTCGCCGCCGGCACAGAGACTCAAGGTCCTAGCCCAAGCGCGCTGGTGACGGTCGAGGTCGACCTCCCAAAAATGCCGGGTGAAGTGCTGGAGGAGATCTCCCACGACCGCATCGACGACCATGAAGAATACACCCGCGCACGCCTCGAGAACCGCCTTCGCGTGGTAAGGACCCCCTTTGCGCACCTCGCAGTTGGTTAGCCTGAGTTTACTTGTTTCTTTTCTTACCTTGGGGCCACCTTTCTTGATATGAAGGCGATTGACAACGTCTTCCAAGGGCTGCATGGTCTTCACGAGCACGCTGACGTGCTGAGGGGGCTCCTGAACATGGTCGAGGTTCGGGAGGCTGAGCGCTCCAAGTTCATCACGACCATCGAGGTCGAGCAAGGGGAGCTTGAGGAGAAGACCAGGGAGCTCGACGACCTTCGCCAGACAATGAGGGCGCAGGAGGTAGCCCACACGGCCGAGCTCGAGCGGCATCAGGGGTCTCCGGCGCGAGCACGCTTCAAGGCCGTGGAGCAAGAGCGCCTGTGATCCACCGCGCCGAGGTGGCGCGCGCTAAGGTTGAGTCTTTGAGAAGGCCGCCATGAGCGTCGTCATCCTCGTCGAAGGCGCACCCCGAGCTCGAGGCTAAGATCTCAGAGCTCGAAGAGAAGCTCAGGCGGGCCAACGAGGCGCTCGACACCAAGCGGGCCAAGGTCGCGGCGCTTGAGAAGGCTGCCGCGGAGCAGCCGCCCTCCTCGTCGAAGGCATCCCCCGAGCTAAAGGCCAAGATCCTAGAACTCGAAGAGAAGCGTGAGCGCGCTAGCAAGGCGGCGAGGAGCGCCATGGTCCAACTCTAGGACGAACGTTGCCGAGCCGCAGACGCCTCCGAGGAAGCCCTCCAGCTCCGAAGCGAGCTTTTGACCTTGAGGGCCAAGGTAGCCGAGCTTGAGCAGGAGAAGCTTGCCCGCGAGCTGGCCGACCTGTAAAAAACGATTAAAATAGAAAGCTCTTGTAGAGCAACATTTCTTTTGGGGAACAACGAACTCTTTGTGTCGAGCCCTTTAGTCGAGAATTCGTGGTTAACGTCTTTCCGCCTTTAGACACGCTCCTTAGGTCGTTCGCCGGCTATCTGCCCTTATCCAGCCCCCGTTGGGTCCAAGGTTGAGCAACGCCGGCCTTGGGCGCAAGACTTAGACGCAAACGCACGGCCACAACCTGCAGAGCTGAGAAAAGGTCCAGAAAGGACGTAAACGTGACACAAACGAGCAAGATGGTCGCACCCAGACAGATGTTCGAATCACGACCACGACCACGCGCATTATTCAATGGCTAAAGCTGCTAGGCTTGTGGTTTGGGCCCGAACACAGGGAAGAGCTGGATTGCGAAGAGATTTCGGCTTACGTGTAGCTCGACCACTGGGACGGAACGCGAAGCCCGGGACGCTTAGACCAAGAACGAGAGCGCTGGGCACGGAGGTCGTGTTCAAAGGAAAAGCCGTAGACAAAAACGACAGTGCAGTCACAAGCGAAAAAGATAGAAAGGGCGAGCATGAAAGAACGACTTTATTGAAGTTGAAGGTAAAGAAGTTACACATAAAACTTTCGAAGCTGATCTATATTCCACGAGCTAGAGAGCTCTCTGCCATCGGGCATCGCTAGCCGGTAAGCCCCCGTGCGATCTGTTGAAATGACTCTATAGGGGCCCTCCCACCGTGGGGACAACTTGTTGGTGTTGGACAGTGCCTGAACCCGTCTCAGGGCTAAGTCCCCAACAAGGAGCTCCCTAGGTCGTACCGACCGAGACGCATGTCTGCGAAGAGCTTGCAGGTAGTGCATTGATCGTACCAGTGCACGGCATCTTACTTCTTCCGTGAGGGTAAGGTCGAGAGACCATTCGTGCTCGAAGTCAACCTGGTCGACCAAGCCGACTCTGGCAGAGCCCAACAGAACCTCGGGAGGCGGGGCTTCCGCATCAACACGAGCCGAAGGGTGTGGACCCCGTGGCTCGGCTTGCGTGGTACTGAATGGACCATAAGGCGGTGGGAAGTTCGTCCCACCGGTGTCTTGCCATAGCGTTGAGCTCGCCGAAACTCGTTTCTTGACACCGGACGATTTATGCATTGGCGCGTTCGGCCGCTCCGTTGCTCTAAGGGTGAGCCACCGAAGCGAAGCATACTTTGATGTCGAGGTCCTCGCAAAATTCCTGGAACGACTCACTGGTAAACTGAGTACCATTGTCAGTGATAATTTTGCATGGAACCCCATACCTAGTGATCACGAACAAGCGGAAGAAACGGACGGCCGCCCAAGCAGTTATGGTCGAGACTGGTTCAGCTTCTATCCACTTCGTGAAGGTGTCCACACGGCAACGAGAACTTCTTTCCGACCACGGAGAAAGGGCGAGGATGTCCAATTTCCACGTCGAGAAAGGCCACGCGAGCGGGATGGTCTGAAGCGCGTAGGCGGGTTGATATGACTTCCTGGCGTGGAACTGGCATGCCTGACAAGCGCGGACGATATCCCGGGCGTCCTGAAGCGCCGAGTGCCAATAATATCCCATGCGGAAGGCCTTGCCAACCATCATCCTGTACGAAGAGTGTGCTCCACACAGGCCTGAGTGGATGTCGTTTAACAGGTACTTACCCTCCGCCGTGGAGATGCGCTGTGGAGATGCACCGTGTAAGGACTCCAGAAACATTTCGCTTGTACAACGCCCCCTCGACGAGCGTGTATAGACTCGCCCGGCGCTTGATCCTGCTCCTCTCGGCAGTGTCGGGTGGTAGGACGCCCCTCGCAAGAAAGTTATAAATGGGCTCGGCCCAGGAGGGGATACCTTCGACCACGGCGAGCAAAACCCCCTGGTCGGAGATCGAAGGGGCCGCCAGCGTCTCCAGGATGACGTCGGGCGAAATCTTGTCGTCGGAGGAGGCGAGCTTGGAGAGGAAGTCGGCGCTTGAGTTTTCCCTCCTGGGAATGTGCTGGAGCTCCAAGTTCCGGAACCACTTCTCCATTTTGCGCACCTCGGCAAGGTACTTTGCCATCGAGTCGCCCGAGCATTGGTACTCCTTATTGTGCTGGTTGACGACGAGCTGGGAGTCGCCCTTCACGACCAGCCGGCGCACGCCCAGAGCTTTGCAAGCTCGGAGGCCCGCCAAAAGAGCTTCGTACTCTGCCACATTGTTGGTCGCCGCAAACTCAAAACGAACCACGTACCTCAACTGGTCGCCGCGCAGGGTAAGAATAAGGATTCCAGCCCCCGAGCGCTTGAAGGACCTCGAGCCGTCGAAGAACATGAACCAGGGCTTTTCTTCCTCGACCTCGGGCTCGGGCGCAGGTTGCGACGTCTGCTCGACCACGAAGTCGGCGAGCACCTGCGACTTGATGGCCGTTCGAGATACGACCTGGATATCGAATGCCGCCAGCTCCATAGCCCACCTGGCAATGCGCCCGCCACCTTCCGGGTTTCTTAAGATGTCCCCGAGTGGGAAGTTGCTCGGGACGGTCACAGAGTGCGCCTGGAAATAATGTCGAAGCTTGCGCGAAGCCATAAGGAGAGTGTACAGCAGTTTTTGTACCTGCGGGTAGCGCTCCTTTGGGCCATGCAAGACCTCGCTGACATAATAGATTGGGTGCTGCTGGGATCCTTGCTCGGCCACTAGGATAGCACTGACAGCTTGGGCGGTGGCCGCAAGGTAGAGCAAGAATCGCCGCCAAAGTTGCGAGTAATGGCAGGGTGGGGTCGACAAGTATACCTTCAGGTCATCAAAGGACTGCTGCGCCTCTGGAGTCCACTCGAAGCCCCCTTGCTTGCGCAGAGTCCTGAAGAACGGAAGCCCTAGCTCGCCGAGCCTCGATATGAATCTGCTGAGGGCAGCCATGCGCCCGGTGAGGCTCTGTACCTACTTGACCGAGGTCGGGGGTGACATCTTCTCGATCGCCTCGATCTTTTCTGGGTTTGGGTTGACTCCTGAGCCCCCGATCATGTAGCCGAGCACTTTCCCTGATGCGGCATCGAACACACACTTCTCGGGGTTGAGCTTGATTTGGTACCTGTTCAGGTTGTCGAAGGTTTCCTCGAGATCCCGGACGTGGTCGCCTTCGGAGGAGCTCTTGACGATGATGTCATCCACGTAGACCTCAAGGTTACGGCCGATCTGAGGGTCGAATGTCTTGGTCATCAGACACTGGAACGTGGCCCCCGCATTGCGCAGACCAAACGACATGGTCGTGTAGCAGTAGGTGCCGAAGGGCGTGATGAACGACGTCTTGCTCTCGTCCTCAACCGCCAGCTTGATCTGGTGATACCCTGAATAGGCATCCAGGAAGCTTAGCATCTTGGCGTTCGCGGTGGAGTCGACGATTTGGTCGATGCGTGGGAGTGGGAAGTTGTCCTTCGGGCAAGCCGAGTTCAACCCCGTGTGGTCCACACACATCCTCCATTTACCACCTTTCTTCTGGACGATGACCAGGTTTGCCAACCATTTGGAGTAGTCGATCTCGCGAATGAAACCGGCCTTCAAGAGCTTGTCCAGGTTCTCCTTGATGATCACAACCTTCTCCGGAGAGAAACGGCACAGCTTCTGCCGCACGGGGCGGTAGTCCGACCTGACCTACAACTTGTGCTCAATCACCTCCCTCGGGACGCCAGGCATGTCCGCAGGCTCCCAGGCGAATATGCCCTTGTTGGCGCGGAGGAAGGTGATGAGCTCGAGTTCCTATTTGGAACTCAGCTCGGCCGAAACATGGATGCATCTGGTCGGGTCGTCCTCCTCGAGTGGCACGGCCCTCGTCGCCCCACTGGGCTGGATCGCCGCCTTCTGACGAGTGTTCTTCACCGTCGCCTCTGGGCCTCGCTGGGGTAACATGCCGGCAAGGGCCAGAGCCTTGGTCTCGCATCCGTGTGCCGCTTGTAGGTCGCCCCACACGGTTATGACGCCGTTGGGGCCGGGCAGCTTCATGCACCGATGGCCATAGTGATTGGCCGCCATGAACTTAATCAGGGCGGGCCGCCCGAGGATGGCATTGTACGGGAGGTCCCCTTCGACCACCTCGAAGGTGATCAGCTCGGTGCGGAAGTTGGCCGAGTCGCCGAAGGTGACAGGCAGGACCATCTGCCCCAGAGGGGTGGTCGAGCTTCCAGGGACGATTCCGAAGAAGGGAACCGCGATGCTCCTGACCTTCGACCGGTCTGCATCCGGTCGAGTGCTCCTGCCTGCAGCAGGTTAAGGGAGCTGCCGCCATCGACCATGACGCGCCCGACCATCGTGTTGCTGATGGTGGGGGTCACGACCAGGGCGGTCTTCAAATCCCGGGCCATACCTGGGAGTGCATCCTCCTGGGAGAAGGTGATGGAGGCTCTAGCCCACTTGCAATGCTCCTCGGTGGGTTTACCGGCGGCGACCTGGTAGATGGTTCGCGAAGCAGCCTTGAGTTTGCGCCGGGACTGGTAAGCCGATGAGCCGCCATAGATAACGTCGATGCGGCGCTCGCCCTGCTGGAATTCTAGGTCGAGGTCGTCCTCTTTCGGTAGCACAGGCATTTCCCCTCGACCATCATAGAAAGCCTCAAGCTTGCTCTGCCAAGCCCTGCAAGCTCGCAGGTCGTGGCCGGCTGCCCTATGGAACGGGCAAAACTTCGCTTCATCGTAACCTGGGCGCCCCTCGACCCCTGCCGGTCGAGCATCGACCCGCCGGGGCCCAGGTCGCCGGCCCTCCTGATGGGTCTGGCCCTTCATCTGACGAGGTCGGGGCCGCCCCTGGCGAGGCCGGGACCCTTCGCGAGCTTGATCTCGGACTTCAAGGACTTCGCGCTGGCCGTCTGCCGAGACAATCACCCGCGGCAGTCCACCGCCGCCCCTGCGGTCGCGCTTCCGCTTCTTGTTGGTGGCTCCGAGGTCGGCGCCTTTGGAGTTGGACGGGCCCGCATCTGCGGGGTTCAGACCGAGCTTACCTTGGTCGTAGTCGCGCTTCCAACGGACGGCATCGTCCGCATCCGCATACCGCTCCGCCATGCGGAACAGCTTGTTGACGCTGAACTTCGAGGTGATCTCCAGGTCTTCGGTGAGGCGTCGATCGCGGACGCCGAACTTGAAAGCCGGCTTCATTGGAGATGCTCGGG
Organism: Guadua angustifolia; assembly: GCA_036346375.1. NCBI lineage: Eukaryota > Viridiplantae > Streptophyta > Magnoliopsida > Poales > Poaceae > Guadua > Guadua angustifolia. Next base: position 424,067 of record JAYEVE010000610.1, on the reverse strand, counting down.
ATCAGGTTCCTCGTGCGGATAAACCGCCGCACGAAGTCACAGAGCGCTCGTTCTTGCCACCGATGACGCGATCCAGTCCTTCTCCCCCCGCCTCATAGCAACTCACGAAAGTTGGGCGAGGCGCTCGATTTGGCGCCACGACACGAAGGAGCGAGCCGGTTGAAGAGCCAGGTCCGCGTGGCTCCGTCTAGCACGGTCGGGAGGTAATTGGCCATGACGAGCTCGTCGCCCCCGGCCGCCAAAATAGCGGTCGAGTAGATAGACAGGAACTCATCGGGGTTTTTTGTGCCATCGAAGCGCTCTATCAACGCCGGCAAACCGAGCCGGCGGCGCATCTGACGAAGGCGTCGCCGAATCGCCAAGCGGCCGTGGTCGACGCGCGGCCGGTGTGGTCGTCTCCGACAAGATCCTCGTCGCTCCCGGACTCGGAGTCGAGGCTGCTTTGGCGGCCCGACCTTCGGTGGGAACGACCATGGCGCCGGGCTCGGGCGTCACCTAGGAGGTAGCGCAAGCGATCCTGGACCCTACGGTGTCTGGGCGGAACATCTGGGGAAAGGCCCCCAGTCCTACTGTCGGTTGACTCGGAGCTCGTGCAGCTCGGCTCGAGCCTGACCCTACTCGGGCTGGCGACCGCGGGACGGCGACGCGACGACGTCAAAGCCAGGTCCCGGGATTGCTGCCGGCGAGAGGGCGCTCCTTGCGCATTCTTTGGGCCGTCCTGTGCGGGCGGCGTCCGGCGAGTGCGCGAGCGATGGCGTGGCGAGTTGTCATCACTTCTCAGGGAGTGGGCCCCTGAGTGATGACTTCGAGGCTGCAGAGGTACGACCTCGGTCGTAGCCCGATCGAGCTCCTCGGCCAGAGCTCGACCAAAGAGTTCCGACTTCACCCTATCGGGATCAGCCATGACTCGGGCGATAGCGCGGCGGCTTCTCGAAGAAACTCGATTCCGGATGACGCGTGCGATCTTCTCTGGCACTCCCGTCGGAGGGCAGTTATGGCCTGGTTGATGGCGACGTGCACCATCCGACGAGCGTCCTCAGGGGTCTGCGGATCGCGGTCATCCGCAACGGCATCCGCCCCCTGACCATCCGCCATCAAGACGTGCTGCTCATGTGGCGGTGGCGGGGGCGAAAACAGGGACGTGGAGTCAGAATCCACGCCCGCACCGACGCTCGTGGAATGTCCGTCAATGAAGCGCGCCATACTCCTGAGATCCTGGGGTTTTCCTGCGAATGAGAAAAGCCAATCGGGCCCCACGGTGGGCGCCAGCTATCGACAATCGGGATCGCCAACCGCAGAAATGAAACGGGGGGTTAGTGAGACTTCGGACCCGAACAGAGCTCGGCTCAATCGAGGGAAAGAACTAGTCGAGTCAAAGGGAGGAGCAGGGCGCCAACGAGCATGAGACGAGGGTTTATACTGGTTCGAGCCCCTGCGAAGGTAATAGCTCTACTCCAGTCGCCTTGCGGCGGTGGTCTTTGTTACCCTTGAGTACAGAGATGTGTTATAGCTTAAGTTGAACAATGGAAGTGTCTAGCGCTCAAGTTCTTGTTCTTCCCAGGCTGCACATCCTTAGCCTTATATCTCCCCTGCTCGCAACGGGCGGGAGATATTCCCGGGTGGTGGCCTTCATGCACGTTGAGAACTGGTCAGCAACCGCCCCGGACTTGCTGCGCGCGCCTACTTCTCCCCCACGATCCGCATCTTGGTAACCGCTAGGCAAACGCACGATCCAGAATCCAAGGGGAGGGAGCACGGCGAGAACCGTCCCGAGCTCGAGGTCGAGCGGATGCCATGCTCGGGGGCATACGTGCCCTAGGTCGTGCGCCTCGTCGCACACCTGAGTCTGGTCGAGGCCTCCAGAGCTTAGGAGGCCGTTGGCCGTGTTGGCTGCGTCAAGGGCGCCACAAATCAGCGGTCTAGCTCATCATCACCAAAGTCACCAAGTGTTTCTTCCACGAAGCAAGATGTGCATGCCGTCAGGAATCTTGTTCAATCCATCTTCCTCTTCTCGCCTTCTTCATCGTCTTCTGCTAACCGCCTCAACCGCCATGGTTGGTCCAACGGTATAGTTTGGCATGAAACCTCTCATGATCAAATGGTTCATAACTTGCCATCGCTAGGAGTGCTCCTTCTCGTTCTTGCAATCTACACACGGACAACATATGAAGTCGCTGAGAGGCAAAAATGCAACGGCCAAGATCGAGAAAAGCTCATGACGCCATTAATGAACTCTCTCGGCGGTCCACATTGTACATCCATTGCCGATTCATCTACACCAAGTTATAATTTCATTAAAAATTATAACACATTTCGTTACAAAAATTATAACGTAACTTATAGTTACATTTAAAAATCTAAAACTCACAGCCACTTAAACCCAACAAAAAAACCTCCACCTACACCGTCATCCAATTAAAGACCTCCCTTTCTAATTATTTTGTATCCCTTCCTACCTTTGTAATTATTTTTTATCCTTCTACATGTTTTTCTATTTTATTTCATGCACCAATAATTACTTCCTTGCAATATTGTGATATTTAAGATTCTAAAGCTAACAACCACCTAGATCTAAAGCTTCCAATCACCTTAACCTTATGTAATGTCATATTTTGAACTAGATCTCCACCCTACATCTTCATACAACAACAAAAACAAGCATAAAAAACAAAATTTTGATCATGGTGATCTTGCTTAAAAAGTTCAAGATTTCTCCACATTCATTGAAAAAAATAGCAATCTTTAGGTGAGAAGGATGTTCACATGATGTTACTAACCTTGAAACACTTAATTTGGAGCTAATCACCCCAAATTAAAAATTTGGACAACACCTCCCCAAGAACAATATTGAGGGCAGCCCTTCTCTGCTCGATCAGACTCTGCTTGGCTCGTGGAGGAAGAAGGGTTTAAATCTTGCCATGGGAGGGCTTCGAAGTGGTTTGAGACACAAACCGCTTCGAATGTTCGATTCTAGAAGCGGTTTGAGACAAGAACCGCTTCTAGAACCGAACACGGCGATTCGTGTCTCAAATCGCTTCGAAGCCTCTCCGACCGTTGCCTTACGAACCGCTTCAGTGCGAACATCACAATGGGTTCGCACCAAACCGCTTCTAATAGGCCGGTTGTGATGCCCAGTACTGTAGTAGTGGACCGAGTTTGGTTTTCAAATTTTATAGGGCTGTAGAAGCTCATATCTCTTACATTTGGTAATTTTTAAGAATTTTTTAAAACTTATTCATATAGTTTTACGGAATTTTACTGCCAAATGACTGATCTGTATAGGATTTTTCAATTATATTGTATGGTAGTATTTTTTTCCAATTATATTGTATGGTAGTAATTTCTAGTTGTAGATGTAGTAATTTAATGTTATAAAATAGTAATTTTTTTACCGGTCAGCAAAATTACTGTTCAATTACGAGACTTATATTATTTTATTCATCTCGTCGTCAATAAGCTATTGGTGAAAACTATTTGTAAATTCGATTTACCAATAAAAAATATGGCTAAAATAAAGAAAAAATATATTTATGTACAAGCTATAATATGCATTAACTAGTTGTGTTGACCAACGCATTAACTAGTAACTGATTCGATAGTAATTGCACCTGTTGTTCTATAGTAAAATGTAATTGCACCTCAAATTTTATAAGGTTGTAGAATCTCACCTCCCTTACATATGGTAATTTTTTTGTGAATTTTTGAAAACTTTACATGTGGTTATTATTAATAAGAATTTAGTTATATTTGTCGGCCCTTTAGTAAATTGATTAAAAAATTCTTAAAAAATTACCGTATGTAGCAGAGGTAAGATTCTACATCCTTATAAAATTTGGAAACCAAAATCATTATCAGTTGAAAGATATGAAAAAGACAAATTTGGCTCAATAGTGATTTTGCACTGTTTAGCTCTTTGTTAATTTCATAACTTTCAAATGCGATTGAGTTTTGTTTTCATATATTTTATAGGATAAGATTAGTTTACACAGGATATAGTAATATCTTGTGTAATAATGAGTAATATGTTATTTTCTGGATTGTAAAAGTTAGTATATGCTGTGTGAACTATAAAATCAGTTACATCTGAGTGTCAAAATTTTAATAAATAAAATAAAAAATATTGAAATCTGAAAATTTGACTGTAGGGTTACTTGATCAATAGTAACTCATATAAAAAGTTTCAAAAAATTTTGAAAATATTTAGATTGTCTGATAAATCAAAAACTGAAAATTGTGCAGAACGTCTTGTTAGAATTTTTATAAATTTTGTTTCTAGAATGTTTCTAGACTATCCTTTCTAAGTTTTGCATTTGTCCGAGATATTTTACAAACTGCCAAAAGGCTTCAACGATTTAAGTTCTATGTGTTTCGCGTCACGTTTTCGTTTCTAGTTTGCGACTACACCTTACAGGATATTTCGACCATTCTTTAGACATTAGTTGGGGACGGCTCTAAGAATGTTTTAAACCTATTCCTGTGACATTTGGCTTTTATCCGAGATGTTTTCCACAGAGTTGAACATCAGTGCCTTGTATTAAAATATTTTGAAATAGTGTAAATATGAGTTATTTTTACATAACCAGAGATGATATCAATTTCTAAGATCCTAGAAATTGGTTTCGTCGAATTTGAAGTCCGTTTGCACAAGTTATAGCTATTCGGACATAACCCGAATTGAAACTTCGACTATCGAGTAAACATCGTTACCTGTGGCAAAACTTAAATGTTTTTGTATATTTGGGATCCTTATAACCTCAGTAGTGTAGCCAAACTGGTTTCACCAAATTTTGAGTGCATTTGATTCACATTTTAACTATTTGTTTCTTGCATACAGTGATTTTGATTCAAATTACATTCAAATCTAAATGTTTTAGCAAAAATGGAGTATCTAAGGCTGCAAGAACATGTATGATTAATTACATGATTTTTCAAACTAGGGATTGCATAGTTGTTTCATAACACTAAAAGAAACTTTTATTCAAACTCTATTTAAACAACTATATTGTAAGTAACATATGAATTTTTATTGCATATTCCAAATCCTTATTGCCTAAATCAAATTTAGAAACTGAGTTTGCTTCATTTGAACACTCCTAGCAAAAGATATGAGAGGATTAAATTAAACAGGGCAAGAATGAAAATAAAATAGGCTGGGAAGGGATTTGAACCCGAGACCTCTTAGTTGTGACCAAGCTACTACACAACTGGTCCAAGCGCTTTCTTGTGACAAGGGTGTGTGCGAAAATTATTTGAGGCTTACCCGAACTTGCCCTAGAGCTCTCTCGACTGGCAATCTGGGCCCGCTAGTCAGGAGCTCAAAACAGGGGAGGTGCCGGCAGCCATGGCGGGAGTCGGCCAGGGTTGAAGATAACAGCTTTGGAGATTGAATGGGTAGCGAAATAAGCATCAGAGGGTTACACAAGTCCCATTTTTCCGGTTTGTGCGGTCGAAAATCGGCCGAGTTGAGCCGCCACCGGTGAGGGTTATTGGGGAAGAAGATGAATAGTGGCGGCGCTGCTTCAAGTGTTCAGAGCTGTAACTAAAGGTGAAGAGGTGCTCAGGGCATCGAATTGAGGCTGCAGACCAGAATAATCGAACTGAATCTCACCGTATCGTCGCAATTTAGTTTTGGCCCTCTTCTTTGAAGCTTACTGGCAATGGCGTTAATGGCCATACTCGAGCCTCAGCCAAGGGCAGCTAGAGCTTCCAGAAGAGGGCAGGGACGCAAGACTGAGCTGGGCAAGGGTTTTATAGCCAAGAGGGTGGAGTTCGCCGATCGGTCAGAGGTCTCGACTAGGTGACAGAGAGGAATGGCAGTCTTGGCTTCATCTCCTCTGCGGAATTCAGGCACACGCGAGCTCAGCAGAGCAGCAGGGAGTTGACAGGAAGTCCACAGAGGGGCGGCATGGGCAGTGGCAGGACATGGTTGGCTGTGACTGGCTCATCAGGGCAGCAGGGTATGGCGCATGGGAACTCGGAGAATTGGCGTGAGCTTATTTCCTGGCAGGGAGAGGCGCTTGCTAGGCTTGTCGCAGCCAATCATTGGAGGAGGAGGGCGGCAATGGCTGGCTTGGCGTGGGAGGTCTGTGGCTGAGGTGCTGTCGGATGGCTAATGGCGCAAGTCCCAGCGCGTGGACCTGGCGTTGCCATGGCAAGGTGTGGGCGGCATGGCAAAGGAGCAATCAGCCGGCTCAAGTTTCACGGTGAAGTGATTGTGCCGTGGCGGAGGAGGCGCGGGCCAGAGCTGTCGTGGCCAGGGATTGGCGAGACTTGGCGGTGGTCTTGGCGCGGAATGGCAGCATGGTTGACGGCGGCAGTCGGCCGGTGGCGCGAGTTCCAGGTGACAAGACCTTGCCGTGGCCAGAGGGAGGAGCTGTCGGCCTGTCACTGCCAGGGATTGGAGGAGAGGGGCAATGGAGCATTGACACAGTCTGTCGATCGAGGTCTTGTCCGAGTGCTGCCGGAGGGGTAGCCGTGGCAGCATTTCGGCTGAGAAAAGGCTGCCATGGCGAGATGTGGAAGCTTGGCGCAGGAGGGCTGCCGTGGCAGGCTTCTGGCCGGAACAAGCCTGCCATGGCAAGGATTGGGCAGCGAGGGCGGTGGCCTCTCGGTGTGGCACTGTGGAAAGGCTGCCTGCCCAGGCGCTGCCGCGGCGAGGAAAAGCCGGCCAAAACGTTGCCGCGACAGAGCTTCGGCAGAGGGATGCTTGCGCGAAGGCGAAGGAAGAAGGGAAAGAGGCCACTGGCAGGTGGGGTAGAAGTGTTAGCTCTAATCTTGTAATTTGACAGCATGTATCAGATAAGAAGTCGGTTGTCAAGTCCCAGTTTGAAAGGAATCGGAGTCTGCAGGCGTCCAAAGTAGTTTCTGTTTTGCCGGACAAAGAATAGTAGTTAGTTGGTTGTTAACTCTGTAATCTCTAATTGTAAGTTTAGTCCGATACAAACTCCTGTAATTCAGGTCCTATATAAGTGGAAGAAAACCCAGAAAAGACGTGAGGAGTGTTTTCACTTCGCAAAAGGCTGTCCGTGCGAATTTCTTCTGAATATTGTGTTCAAGTTTTGCTCTGGATATCAATTCTGCAGTTGCGCTCGGCTGTTCTTCTGAAACTTTGTTTTGCCCTGAACAGAAGAGCTATTGTGCAGATTGTTTTTCAGGCGATGTGTTTGTTGCTCCTCCAGAAGACTCACAGAAGCTTTGCTGCTGCATTACCGAGCAAAGTTCAGAGAATATCAGAAGTTCTACCGTGTGCTCTGATCTGTTTTGGTCCGGAAGGAAGATCTGAATTGGTGCTTTGTGTTTCAACAAGAAGGAGCTACAGTGCACGAGTCCTGGACAGCCGAAGGACGACTAGATAATGGCTGTTGCACTTTGTACATGAACCCGACGTTTTTAGTCACGAATTCAACTAGTTCAAAAGTAGTTTTATCTCTTTCAAAATTTTCTAGAAATTTTTGTGTAGGGCGACCAGGGTATGCAGTTTCCATTTCCTTTGGTTTCGCTCAATTCACCACTGCGGTTTTCTTACAATAATTCCTCAGAGTTAACAAGTTTTCAGACAATTTTTGAATTTTTAGGGCAGTACAAAATCTACGATCGGAGCTATCATAACTGGTTAAAATATTTTTAAACTTTTTAAATAAGGTCCTAGGATAACTAAGGGTGTCTATAAAATTTTTGGGCTTAAAATATGCTATATAAAAATTACAATAATTCTAACAATGTTGCTGTATTGAAAATCTATTTTTCTGGTTTTTATTTTTATTAGATAACATATGAACTTTATTTTATTTGGAAATTTTTATTTATGATCCCAATTGTTATTTAGATTTACTATAAAATTTTCAGCTACAGATCAATAGTATTTTATTTTATAAAATCCTAACATTGCAACTTTTGCTTTTAAATCAATTCTGTTTTTGATTTCTTTTTAGTAGCAAATGAGTTCATGTTTCTTTAAACGTTTTTGGATAGGAAATATAGATGATTTAAAATTTATATAAAATTTTCCAAGATTTATATCTTAAAATATTTTAGATTTTGTATTATACGTAAGAAGAAATAAGTAATGACAAAAGATTTTCTTAAGACCTAAATTTAAGAGAAATTTCAAAATAGATGAAAATTAAAAATAAAATTTTATTTTCAACTCATTTTTATAGTTTGTTTATTTTATTAAATTATGTTTACATTTCATCGTATACTTAAGTTCAAGAAAATGTGGTAAAATGGGTGACATCTTAAATCAAATTCTTGATTTCAAATAAAATTTTATTTAGTTTCACTTTATATTCTAAATTTTTATTTTTCCCATTTTTAGAATTTTTGGGATGTTACACTCCATCCGCATGGAGGCTATCCATTATGTGCACCTCAAATTATTTGTGCCATTTTTGGGGAGCACCAACTCATGTGCCATTTGTTTATCGCCTTGCCTTGCTAATCTTTGATTAGGTAGCTCCAATCATAGCATAGTAGTACTTGAAAAAAAAGAAAAAAATATTTAATTGAAGGGGATGCAAATTGCGATTTCTTGTAGATTGCGGTTTCGTGCTCTGGTTATGCCGAAGCATATAATTAAGCACTTTGGCTGTAATATGCCGAGGCCGTTGCTGTCATGTCTCTTAGCTAGCTCTTGTGATCAACATCAGGAAAAGCATTACTTTGTAGCCGTGCCAAGTCATCATAAGCATGCTTGTTTGGATAGGTAGAGAGAGAGAGAGAGATAGGGAAAAAATTGATAAAATGCCACCCTGATATTGGATAGGTAGGCTAATAATTTTGTAGCTCGTGTACGCGTAGGAAAACAAAAAACAACTAGCATAGGAATTTCGCGGATATCAATGCGTAGTCTTTCAATTTTTCTTAGCTGTGTATGCGGGACTGCTTTAACAATATAATCTCCACCGTGTATCAACCACCATTGACCAGGGAGTCGAAGACGCTGACATAACGCAATGGTTGGATTACTCTGCATTATTCTCTCTAACATGTCAATTGTCATGACTCATGAGAGATAGTCTTTCCGTTCCACGATACTTCATTCCAACTTTCAAATTTTGTTTTTAAATATATGTCGTGTGACAATTTCAAAGCGACTTTTTACCATTTTTTCGTTTAATACCGCTTCTTTCTGGCTATTTCCAATATAAGTTGTTATCACGCAATAAAGTAAGATACACCGTACAATTAAAGATATAATAAAGATGGTTAATTAATGATGTCTTTTTATAGATGCACCCCAGTGAAAGTGCCGGAATATTATTCTTATAGGACAAATGGCATCAACAAGTGCAAGCCGGCCTCTACAAAATCGTTCGCATTGTTATTCCAATGACTAGTTTATGCCCATAGGCGAAGCTTGACACACAGCTTATCGAACACGGACTAGATGAAGTAAACGTTCGTGTCCCTGTCAGGCACGGACTGACCGGCCGGTTAATAAAATCCCAAATTGCACTACGGATTGGGGTTCTGCCTTTGTTTGAAGTTTAGAGCCGATACGACGAATTTCCGTGTCTGTGTTGCTGTCGATCGTCTTAGACAGCGATGGGCAGCTTTTCATGTGCAATTGCCTTCTATGCGATTTGGATTTTGGACGTACACATTTGACTGGGCGGAGTCCAATAGGATCGAAATCTTGGAGTTTATTTCCTCATCCAAACGTTCGAAAGGTAAGTGTCTTTAGAATCAAACTTGTGGTTCACGCTCAGCGAGTGTGTGATGTCCTTTGTGCAGCAAGGTGAATTTTCCCTTATGTGACTAAACGAAGACTCTTATAGACAATAGACATGATATCCAACGTACATAATTCTTCTGTGGTATACATCTTTATACACAGATTCTTTGAACGGGATAAAGACTCTTTCAGAGTAAGGATGTAAAATGAGGAAGTGTCAGGATCTGAAATCCTGTAGTTAAGCGCTATTGGAGCATTTATGTATCTTGCGAATTGTACAAGACTTGTTATTACATTCGCAATAAATTTACTAGTTAGACATAGTGCAGCACTAACTAGAAAACATTGAACTGGTATCTAGACTTTACTAGAATACCTACCTCAAAGGTACTCAAGATCTTGGCTTATTTTTATCAAAAGCACAAAGACTCAACTACAGTGGGATATACGGATGCTGGCTATCTGTCTGATCTCAATAGTGCTAAATCTCAAACTGGATATGTGTTTCTCTATGGTGGTATGGCCATTTTTTGACGGTCTTCTAAGCAAACCTTGGTAGCTACCTCTGCCAACTACTCAAATATTATAGCGTTATATAAAACCCCACATGAGTTTGTTTGGCAAATATGTGTGATTAGCCAATATCTAAAAGTCATGTGCCATTAACACCATCAATACTCCCATAATTATCTATGAAGATAATAATGTTTATGTTGTATGAAGCAAATGGGTTATGTTAAAGAGCAATATCACAAAGCATATTGTTCTTAAACTTTTTTATCCTCATGAACTACAGAATAGCGCTAAGGCAAATATCCTGCAAATTAAGTTATGTGAAAATTTTAGCCGATTTATTTACAAAGTCTTTACTTGCTTCTAGTATATTTGAGATAGGCAGACCTGCATATCATAGTCTTACTTTAGAGAATTTTATACACCACATGCTGCTCTTATGTGGCGTATTATTGATTGAAATATGGGCCGCTGCCTTTAACTTTATTCATTTATTTTTTATTTAATGAATTTTGTCAAACAAATGTCCCTATCAAGTTTAGTTGGTGCGCGAAATGCCACAAACTAAACTTGGCGAAAATAACTGGCCAAGAAATTGATCATACACGAGAGGCACTGATATTGCATACTTACTGCCTTTTTCACTTCCTCCCTCTTTTTTTTTTACTCGAGTGATCTTCTGTATTATCTTCTCCCATTGTAATAGAGGTACAGGCGTACAGCAGGATTTAGTTTGCTTTTGCATCTTTTTCTTTAAGCTTAAACTTCTCCCGTTGTAACAGAGGTACAACAGGACTCATTTTGCTTTTGCTCCATTTTCTTTAAGCTCAAGTATGATGATACAAGCATATCACAACTCACACACACACGTGCGTGTCTCCTCTACACACACTAAGAAAATTAATATGGAGCTCTAAGAGCTACGGAGGCATAGGAACACGATGCCACACTGACGTGTATGGATGTGTGTATCTATTTTTAAATTTTTTTATGATCGTGCACGCCGACAGAGTCGAACGTGGGTGGGCTGGGCACTCGTTGGCGTCTGTGCCAACCAAGCTATGCTCGGTCCTCGTGGTATGCACTTTTAGTAGCTCTGCAATATCGCAACAAATAATGAAATTAATTAATGAATAATCCCCCCTTTTTTCCGGAGAAGCACTTCCATGTATTTTAACTTGTAATTTTTGGTCCAGAAAAATGGTTCCTTGTTAACTAACTGGAGTACATACTTTCCCTTACTACTAGTTCAGTGTTTGTGGTGTGGTGTGGATGCCTTCTGATGTGTTTCCTCGTTCTGCCAACGGGTCGAGAATGGTAGGTAGGTGGTTGTTTGGATCTATAAAATATAAACATGTTTTAGTAAAGTGCGTTTTAGTCAGGTGTTTAGGAAAACCAGTTTTAGATTAGTTAGTTAGTTAGTATGGGTTTTAATTAAATCATGTTTGGATAGTGGTGGTCACTAAATGGGTGTGTGAGAAACAGTGTTTGGATCTGAAAAATGAAAATGCATTTTACCATCTCGCTCTCGTGTTCCTTTCCCCATTCAAATCCTCTCTCTCTCTTACTTTCCCCATTTCACGCCAGCTTCTCCTCACGCAATGCGATTCTTTCCAGAAGCGAGAGGAAGGAGGAGAGGTCCAAGAGGCAGCCAGTAATGGCGATGACGGTGAAGGCCCCCTCATCGTCGGTGCCCACGACGCCGCTACTCAAGGACGAGCTGGACATCGTGATCCCGACGATCCGCAACCTCGACTTCCTCGAGATGTGGCGGCCCTTCTTCCTCGAGAGGTACATCTTCACCATCGATGACGACTGCTTCGTAAGTTCTCTCCTTGGTTGCCGCAGGTTCATGTGAAGTAGTGTTAGTGGTAATTCTTGGTTTCTTGGTCTGTTCTTGCTAAATTGTGCGCCGATCCGGGGACTCAAGGGTCTTGGGGCCGGATCTGGGTCAAATTTGTTCGAATCATGATATGGATCTAGGCACGCGCGATAAGTAGTGTTGATGTTTGAACATGCGTTGCGGTATCATGGCATATCTTGATGCATAGCAGATTTGAGCATGAGCTGCTTCTGGGGAACGAACAAGCAGCCCTTGCCCTTGCTTGCATTGGTTGGTAGAGAATCCAAGAAGGACATTTTTGTATGGTCTCCGTGATAATATTATGATCATGCTTGCCTGCATTTCTCTATGTGGTATGTGTGATAGATGCTTGTTAGATTTTTGTCGCCAGTTAGCGCTTTGTTGTTAGAGGGTCCTTTTCATGTGGTTGCAGGTCCTAGTTTGTGGGATCAGTCGTGAAGCACGAATTGATGATTCTGCTTGATAATAATCCATTTTTAACTGATAACAAAAGTTGAAGATGCTAAGACAGTAACTAATCATCCTGTGATGGATGTGCACTACGCTGTTGATGATTAGTCCACAGCTGCCGAGCAATGCTTGCACGGACACGCCACCAGCAGACCGCTCATCTTCTCGTATATTTGATTGACTCCTTACTAGTTGATCACCATGGTCTTCATTCTCTTGCATGCCCAAATTCTCATAAGCCCCAAACAATTCATCATTCATGTAGCCTTCGTATGAAGTTATGGATTATGCAGAGAAGCCATAACAATTTTACTTGAGTTTCATATGGATAAGGAATTCCTCCTTTAACTTTTAAAATTGGAAAACGAGCTTTGAACACCAAAAGTGCGTTCGACCACATTCCTTAGTTGTGCATGTCGATGATTGAATAAATCTTTTTCCCTTTGTAGCACCGACATTTCCACGAAAAGAACCAATATGATAGCGATCACCACGATAGGGCGCAACAAATTTTGGTGTATTTGCATAGCCCGAGTCGACTAGATAAAATTTACTCGCAAAACAAAGTCCCTCGTTAATCAATCACTACTAGTATTAAAAAATGGACACTATGCCATTCACAAATCTTTTCATTTACCTTCAGTACAACAAAACCTCCATTAGTAATGTTTCATCTAAGCACAAACTTGATCTCGATCTTGAACCTTCCCATCCAAAGAACCACATATGTAAATGTCATGTCAAATGACACCACCGCCATAACATTTTGAGATGGAAAACCATGTCTATTTCGTAGAGGAGTTTGCTCTTCAAACTTGATTTTTGCCTCAATGTGTGTGCCGTCAATAGCTCCAAGACAATTCTTCAAAGGACGGTTCATTAATACAAATAGTATGATAGATAGGAAGTGTAGCGCATTCAATATAGAAATTTACCTTGAAATATGGGTAGTACTTTGAATCACTCTAATTTTAGTGGCACTTCTTTGGGTGGGTCATTATGTAAACATCACGCAAAACCATTTATCGCATCTAAGACATTGTTAAAGTGTCGGCTAATTGTTTCTCCCGAATGTTGATATCATCTGGATGACACGATTCCTAACACTGTGACCGATAGTATGCAAGAACATCACTAGTTGTTCATCCACCGTCATTCTCGAGTATCGTGAAGCAAATTTCTCTCGCAGTTCATCCCTTAGCAAGTAGAAGGTGTGTTTATCAACACGTAGTTGATCAAAAAATCTAACAGGTGCCCATCAAATAGTTGTCGCGTCTGCTCAGCACCACTTAATTCCGATGTGTTACGGCTACTTTTGAAAAGTCTAGTGAAGAACATATCGCGAAATAAAGACACAGCAGCAATATTGTTAATAACCATCTGTTCTGAGTCAGAAAGATCATCATCTAACACTTTTGATGAGTTCATGGCACCCTGCATAATATACAACAATCAGTGCATGGAGCATGCATGGATAAGCCAAATGTAATACGTAATGTTGACATGAACATAGTGAATCGATTAGGAAAACCAAAGATATCAATCATTTGCAAACCAAATTTAATACGTAATGTTCCAACATAGATGAAACTAAAATGCATGGAGCATGCATGGATAAGCCAAATGTAATCTAAATATCGTAAACTAAGTTTATAATTGGTATATCTAAAGTCCTTGTATCCATATAGTCCGCATCTCCTCGTCCATCTCAACAAAGACTCCCTTTGTTCAGCGTTTGTAAATGTGGTCTGCAGCCTTTACTTTTTGGTTTGGGTCAACGCCACTCATACTCTTTAGTATTCCCATACACGCTTTCACTTGAATAGGCTTCCTCTGTAGGGCTGCTCTTTTCTTCATTTCAGCTATTTTGGAAGTGGCGTCGGCAAGACTATCTATTGCATTTACGGCATCATCACCGTGGCGCTTTTGTCCTCTAGGATTATCTTGTGATTTATTTCCACTTGCATTAGATGACTTTATCTTTTTCTCTGCCACCTTCAGATTATTTAGGGACAATTGCTTGGAGAAACCACTTGACTAACATGTTTCTCAATGGTTTCATTTTCTCGCACTTCAACTTCGCTATTCAGATCAATAATTATACGCTTGCTTGATAAATTTGGACTTTTTCCTTTGCTTGATGTAGCACAAAACCCCCGTGCGCTTGAAGTTGCACATATCTCTTGAAGATCCGCCAACTAGGCCACACTTTATCACGATATTCTTGAACTGTATTGTCTTTACGCAATGTATTAATATTTTGGTTAAAATTATGCACCGAACTTTGGAATCTAACAAAGAGACAGAATATAAAATTACTTCAGGATGTTGTAGTTCAAGTTTGATATAACGTACCAAAATAAGCTCCTCCCATTTGTCATTGGAAGCTTTTATCATTTTGTCATCATCATCCCAACCAAATCCAGTGTGCTTAAGAAGTTTGTTCATGGTAGTATAGCAGGTCCTGAAGTACTTATGTCGATTCTTCAATTGTTGTAGTTCAAGTTTGTCGACTCTTGCATCATTGAAAGAAGCTAAGATTTCACGCCATGCTGCCTTTTTGTAGGTGGTCCCTTCTTTTCCACCATTGAGGGCTTGATCCTTCAGGATGTTGAGGAGGATTTTGTCCTCGCTAGATTTCCAGGTATGCCTCTTTATGCTAACTTTGTCTCAGATATTCCTCGCTAATTTTTTTTGTCCACATGGCCCTCCATATGTTTCTAAAAGGAACCGATATAACAAGTCGAGTTATTGTGCAGATCCTATTAAACTTACACATGAGTATCTCAGATGAGGCCAATGCAAATCTAGGAATCACAAGTAATCTAGGAAACACAAGTAAATGTAATCGACGTTTGATATAATCTAGGAAATCTAGGAATTATAACGCAGTACTAGTGTTTGTTGAGCACACATGTATACATTTACTTGTGTTAGATGATCTTTTCGACTCAAGAGTTATGTAATATGTGATTTCATCTGGTGTTGATAGTTGGGGATGTTAAATGACCGGTTTGATCGATGCACATACACATTGTATTTCTCCGGTGTTGATAGTTGGGGATGTTAAATGACCGGTATGATGGAAAGGGTAGATGTGCCAATAGGAAAACGAAGTTATCACGGTAATATCATTAGTTAAGTCCAATCTGTCCGGCATGCTTGATTTAGCACATCAGTTCAATATTGGTAGAATAGCACTTTGGTATGAAGTAAATTCCACTGTTTATGTATAATTATCGCCCACTTAGTACTTTCGGAGAGGAATGGAGGATGTGACTAGTTCCTAGCTACTTCGGCTTATTCTTTGGCTGGGAAATGGAAAATTGGAGTAAGAATGTAAGTGTTAGTGCAGATAGTTTCCTTTTTCCCCCTTTTCATTGAACCAAATTTAGAATAAGATTAGTAACCTATTTATGCATTTATATATGAAGATGTGCGATTATAAGACAAAGTAATATCGATAAACACAAGATAAATACAACAAGTTCCTAGCTGTTTATGTCTAATTATAAAAGAATTTGGCAAAACAGGTGGTTGAAAGAAATATTTTATGAATTGTAGAAAGGTTGTGGGGTTCCCATCTGAATAGGTATCATTACTTGCTAATGAATCGCACATAGATTATTTCAATCCCGCTTTAAGTGATCAATAACTTAGCCGATTGGGACACAAAACCACTTACTAAAGCATCGGCCGTTCCTTGTTCTTTGATCTCTATGCAGGCAACATGTGAGATGTTTTATCTATCAGAGAAGATTTCATGGATTGGCATTTGCTTGTTGAATTGAGGGCATAAGAAGACGATGTTACCTCGGCGGCGGCAATGGCGGGCGGCGGCGCAACGATCGTCTCCGATCTTGATTCTATGGAGACTTCACAAAGAAATTGCGGCGGCCAACGATCCTCTCCGATCTTGATTAATTAGACGCTAGTTGATCTCCTTTTATATGTGGCAAGAAGTTCTGGCGCAAAAGCATTGTATGGCAAAAAATATTCCCGCCTCTCTCTTGTACGCGTGGGATCGTGTGGGATCGTGGTTATCAAAAACCAGTTCAAATAAAAACGACGTGGAGCTGATTTTCCTTATACGCTTTTTTTGGAGTTTGTGAAAATCGGATATATCTTGAACCGGAGTTTGTTGGAGGATCCAAACATGATTTTAGGGGTAGTTACGATAAAGCAGGTTTTACGGAAACTAATTCTTATAAAACTGTAGATCCAAACAAGCAGGTTTTGCACATTCACACACACATTTCTTCTTTCTGTTAGGGGGAGTTTCTCTTTGCTATGGGGGGACATTTCTTTTTAGATAGGGGGAGATTTTTGTTCTTCTTTGTCGGGGGAGATTTTCCTTTCGTCTTTTGGTCACTTTACTTCTTTTTAATAATGGTGTTGCCATTGTGAGGTGAATGCCAATGTTCGTTTCAAATGGTGTTGCCAATGTTTTCATCAAGGGGAGATTGTGAAATCATGTGATGAAAAATTGGCTGAATGGTGAAATTGGCATTGCAAAGTGGTTTTGGTTATGGCATGTGTGGTGCTTGTGCATATACTATGTTGAGATGATTTTATGCCGTGATAGCATTATGGTTTTGCTTGATGCAATGCACTCATGTGAGTGGTTGCATGGATTAATCTTGAGTCAAGTCGTGGACTTGTGCTCGGACGCATTGTTTGTTACTTCATGTGCAGGTGTTGCTCGAGGGCGAACGTGGTCGATGACGGGACCGGAACTAGGTTCATGGAGGAACTGAGGTTCGGGACTAGGTTCAGGGAGGAATCTAGGTCTTGGTGGTCGAGGATGTCATGTGGGACGTTCGGGCTAGAGAACATGCACATGGAGGCTGGTTAGTCACGTAATTACAGCAGGTGGGCTGTACATACGTGCAAGAGTTGTTTTCGGCCATGTTGGGCCAAGTTGAGATAGATACGAACTCTTTCCATGTTGGAAGAGGAGTTGTACTCAATCTCTGTGTTTTTGCTTTGTATAAATAGGAGGGTGTGTCTCCTGTTTGATACAAGCGTCCAGACTAGGGTTTTCTAGTTTTTTGGTTCCTGTGCCGTGTGCAAGGAATTAGAGTTTGTACTCTTGTGTTGGAGTACTTTAGGCAATGAAATAAAAATCAATCTTCCAAAAAGTTATTTCTGGTGGCTGTGCATTGTGAGAGAAGTTTTTCTGGTTCTAGGGTTTAGATCTTGATCAAGCATACATGCCAAGAAAAGCTTATGAAGACCAGCATGGCTGTAGCATCGTGAGAAGTTTAGTCCGGCGTAAGTAATTTTGTTTTGGTCCGTCACTGCATCTGAAGATTGGTCCGTCATAGCTTTTGAAATCAATTTCCGTCATCATCTGATTCAGTGATCTTGCGAAGGTAATATCTTTTAATCTGTAGATCCGATCGAGTTAATTTTTATTGGGTTTGATTCTTAATCCAATCTAGTTTCTACAGTTAAAATTTCATATCGATCTAACGGTTGGATCTTCAGTAATCTTGTTTTTAAGTTTTGTCCATCACTGGTCTGATTTGGTCCGTTTCGTTATTAGATCGGAATTTGTTTCAGCTGTCTTGCGAGGGACATAACTCTAGATTTGTAGGTTCGATTGAGTTAATTCTTTTTGGGTTAGCTTCGGAATCAAGTCTAGTTTCTACAGTTAAAATTTTACATCAATCCAACGGTTGGATCTTCGGGAATTATCATTTTAGTGAACATGTGTTAGGCTGTTTTCATTTTATCCGTCATACACATATCAGAGGCGAAGTTTAGTCCGTCATACACATGCAACTCCTTTGCTACAGTAGAAATTTGGTCCGTCATACACGTGCAACTCTCTGTCCGAGGCGAAGTTTGGTCCGGCATACATATGCAAATTTGGTCTGATGCAATAAGGTTCTTGTTGAATACAAATTAAGCAATCTGAGTTTGTTTGGGGTGTTTCAAAAGGCAAAAATTTGATTTTAGCTTCCGCAATCATTCACCTCCCTCTCGATTGCTAGATCAGTATATTTCGATCCTACAAGTGGTATCGAGCCTAGTTTTTCTAATTAATCTTAACCGGTGATTAGAAACCGTGGCGATGGATAGGTATTTGACAAAACCTTGTGTTTTCGATGGTGTTGATTTTCAGTTTTGGAAAGCAAAGATGGAGGCATATATTCAAGCTCAGGGTTTTGCAATTTGGGAAAAGGTTTACAAGCCATACAATGTTCCTGAGAATGATGAAGTCAATGACACCAATCGAACACATGTTGAAGCAAATAGCAAAGCAAGGAACTTGATCATCCAAGGACTAGGAAGAAGTGATTTTGATCCTATGATTCATCTCAAATCTGCATATGAGGTATGGAAATCTCTTTGTGATTATCAGGAAGGTTCTAACACTGTCAAAGAGGTTATGCAAGATATTTATAAGAAGGAATACATGCGATTTGAGATGAAGCCTAGTGAGTCTCTAGATGATTTCTTTGCACGGTTCAATAAAATTCTTAGCAATTTGCGTGCTGTTGGAGTTTTCTTTGATGAGGCTACAAATGCTAGACAATTACTTGGTGCATTAGACATGTCTATTTGGGAAATGAAAGTTACATCTATTAGAGAATCTCTTCGTCATGAGTTCACTCACTTTAGATGTCTTGTTTTCTAAATTAAAACTCATGAGTTGGATGTTCTTGCTAGGAAGACAGATCATAAATCAATTGCACTGACTTCACAATCTAGCATGAACAATACTTCTTCAAGCTTTGCTTTGTCCTCTTTGTTTTCACTAACCGATGAACAGATTGAGGAATTTCCAGAAGAAGACTTGGCATTACTCTCTTCTCGTTTTAATAAAGCTTTGCAGAATGTGAGAATGAGAAAGAGAGTTGGTGGTGGCCCTCCAAGATGCTACGAGTGTGGTGATTTCAACCATATTCGTCTAAATTGTCCTAAACATGCAGGAAAAGCATCAAGAGAGGAGGACAATGACAAAAGAAAAGAGAAGAAGAAGTTCTCTCCAAGCAATAGAAAGAAAAAGAGCTTCATCAACAAAAAAGTTGTTCATCAGGTTCTTTCGGCTCTTGAACAAGTGAACTTGAGTGATGTGGATTCGGAGAGCAGTGAAGATGACACAACAACTCCAAGCAAACACGAATTGACAGGGTTGTATCTCATGGCAAGGAGTGATGTAAGCTTCACCGAGGACGATCATGACAGCGACTGCAATGAGGTAGAACCTTCTTACGATGAATTAACTATTGCTGTTGTTCGTCTTGGAAAATTACTTGACAAACGCGACAAGAAGATTAAGAAACATGATGCTATTGTGGAGTCATTGAATGCTGAAATTGATAGACTTAAAACTTTGATTCCTGATGATGATGCTTGCAAATCATGTGACTTAATTTACAATGAGCTTACTTTGCTTAGGAAAGAACATGTTACCTTGTTAGAGCAAATCAATGCTGAAAAGAAAGAAAATGAGAAACATATGACAAATGCTAGCTGTTCAACTGTTGATTTGCATGATTCAACTCATTATTCTAAATGTGCTATATTGGAATTGAAGTTGCATGATGCAAATGCTAGGGTTTCTCAAATGACAGATACTGTGCTCACTCATGAGGTTCTTTCATGTTCAAACTGTCGTAAGCAAAAAGAAAAAGTGGACGTTCCTTGTAATAATTGTTTAACTCTCTCTCGCAAGGTTGATTACTTGGAAAAATCGTTAGAACGTTTCACTACAGGAAAGAAAAACCTAAACATGATTTTGGATCAATCAAAAGTTAGCACTCATCACAAAGGTTTAGGTTTTGATTCTTATGCTCATCATAAATCACATGCTCCAACTTGTTGTGAAGACACTTGAAAGTGGAAAATTCGAAATTGTCAATAAGCCTAAGAAAACTATTTTCAAGTCTCGCGGTGTGTTATCTTCTACTATGATGAATGCAAAAGCTACTGCTTTCTAATGCTAAACATCATGTTAAGTACACTTGCACTCATTGTGGTAGAGATAGACACTTAGTAGATTTTGCTTTAGGCTAGCCAAACAGAAAAAAGAAAGAAAAGGCTAAGGCTAGGTCTAATTTCAGGAAGGCACATTTCACTCCTCATTTTGTGCCTAGGGTGATGCAAACACCTCTTGTTGCAAGAAACACGAGAAAGGGCAAATCTGATTTTGTGAACAAGAATACTCGTGTTGTGCCTACTCGTCGTGTGTCTCAGTTCTGGATTCCCAAATGTTTTATTTCTAACCCCAGTACCGAGGCCTCGACATCTTCTTGTGCTATGTAGGCTTTTCAGGATTGGGTTAGAGAATAGAAGCTTAGTGGATCTTGGTCTTTTGCAAGATGGGGTCAAGACTTGGATGGTTCTCACTCTTGAGATGGTTTTCAAGAAGCATGTGCAATAATTCTTCATCTACTTTATGAGCTATCTTATACACTCATGTTCTTTACATTCACAGATATCTATTTGTGACATAAGATGATATGTTTGTTCAAATGCTCATATGTATCCCCTGGCATGTTCAATAATGTTATATCTTATATCATGCCTTTCATGCTTTGAATTCACTTATCATGATCCATGCTTATGCTTAATTGAACATACCATGATAACTCAAGCACATGTATATCATCATCTCCTCTCTGTTGATCTCATTGGTTATCCATTTGAGGGGGAGTTATTGTTTATTAGTGAAAATTTCTTTTGGTTGCCTTTTTGGGAGGTTTGTTCTTTCAGTCTTTTGTTTTTAAAATAATTCCCTTCAGGTGACAATTTTGTAGAAGGTTTTTAAGATGGTTGTTTTGAGGGGGAGTTTTTGAAGTTTTTGTAATATTTTGTAACATACTTTTTATTTTGTGTGTTTCTTAATTGAAAAACAAAAAAAATGAAAAACAATAAAAAGTACTGAGCATTGTATTTCATACACATATGTCATTTGAAGCCATGTTTATGCTACAAGGTCTTTGCAACTTCCTGTTTATACATATATGGTGTAGTTTATGTCATGACTTTTTAAATGGAATGACAACTTGAATTAAATCTTGTCATGGTTGAACTTTCTTGGCTATCTTGATCCTGCTCAAAAAGTGCTAAATATGAAAGTTGAGTGCTAAAGCTCAAAAAGTGATTGTTGATAAAAGCAAGATCAAGGTTATGTACTGTCGCACTTCCTCTTTACGAGACTGCTTATCATTGCACTATGATATGAACTTGGAAGAGGTTGTGTATGACCGAAACCATGAAACCTTAAGCTTGTGATTGCTTGGCATGGTTGAAAAGTAAGGCTGATGGTGCATGTAATTCCTTGCAATTGTGATTGTTGCAATCAAATTAATAAATCAGTTTTTTCAAAGCACAAATAAAGTGCACAGAAATTCAATGTTTTCAGGTTTTAAGATTATTGAGAAAGGGAGATCATGCCATGCAAAAAATCGTTAATAGTACTTGATTTCTAGTTATGCTTACTCTACATTGTTTATGTGTAGATTTGAGGGTGCAAGTACTGTTGATAGCATGACTTGGTGATCAAGTTGTTCCATTTGTGCATGATTCATAATGCTCAGTACATAAAAAAAGGAAAACAACAGATATAAAGGGGGAGAAGTTTCTCTTTTGCTCTCTTTTTGCATTCTTGATGAATCCATTGTCAAAGGGGGAGAAATTTTGGAATCAAAAAGAGAAATTTTTGGTCACACATTGCACATTCACACACACATTTCTTCTTTCTGTTAGGGGGAGTTTCTCTTTGCCATGGGGGGACATTTCTTTTTAGATAGGGGGAGATTTTTGTTCTTCTTTGTCGGGGGAGATTTTCCTTTCTGTCTTTTGGTCACTTTACTTCTTTTAATAATGGTGTTGCCATTGTGAGGTGAATGCCAATGTTCGTTTCCAAATGGTGTTGCCAATGTTTTCATCAAGGGGGAGATTGTGAAATCATGTGATGAAAAATTGGCTGAATGGTGAAATTGGCATTGCAAAGTGGTTTTGGTTATGGTATGTGTGGTGCTTGTGCATGTACTATGTTGAGATGATTTTTATGCTGGTGATAGCATAATGGTTTTGCTTGATGCAATGCACTCATGTGAGTGGTTGCATGGATTAATCTTGAGTCAAGTCGTGGACTTGTGCTCGGACGCATTGTTTGTTACTTCATGTGCGAGTGTTGCTCGAGGCTAACGTGGTCGATGACGAGACCGAACTAGGTTCATGGAGGAACCGAGGTTCGGACTAGGTTCAGTGGAGGAATCGAGGTCTTGGTGGTCGAGGATGTCATGCGGGACGTTCGGGCTAGAGAACATGCACATGGAGGTTGGTTAGTCACGTAATTACAAAGGGCTGCACATACATACGCAGCAAGAGTTATTTTCGCCATGTTGGGCCAAGTTGAGATAGATACTGAACTCTTTCCATGTTGGAAGAGGAGTTGTACTCAATCTCTGTGTTTTTGCTTTGTATAAATAGGAGGGTGTGTCTCCTGTTTGATACAAGCGTCGAACTAGGGTTTTCTAGTTTTTGGTTCCCGTGCGTGTGCAAGGAATTAGGATTTGTACTCTTGTGTTGGAGTACTTTAGACAATGAAATAAAAATCAATCTTCCAAAAAGTTATTTCTGGTGGCTGTGCATTGTGAGAGAAGTTTTTCTGGTTCTAGGGTTTAGATCTTGATCAAGCATACATGCCAAGAAAAGCTTCTGAAGACCAGCATGGCTGTAGCATCGTGAGAAGTTTAGTCCGGCGTAAGTAATTTTGTTTTGGTCCGTCGCTGCATCTGAAGATTGGTCCGTCATAGCTTTTGAAATCAATTTCCGTCATCATCTGATTCAGTGATCTTGCATAGGTAATATCTTTTAATCTGTAGATCCGATCGAGTGGATTTTTATTGGGTTTGATTCATAATCTAGTCTAGTTTCTACAGTTAAAATTTCATATCAATCTAACGGTTGGATCTTGAGTAATCTTGTTTTTAAGTTTTGTCCATCACTGGTCTGATTTGGTCCGTCGTTATTAGATCGGAATTTGTTTCAGCTGTCTTGCGAGGGACATAACTCTAGAGTCGTAGGTCCGATTGAGTTGATTCTTTTTGAGTTAGCTTCAGAATCAAGTCTAGTTTCTACAGTTAAAATTTCACATCAATCCAACGGTTGGATCTTCAGAAATTATCATTTTAGTGAACATGTGTTAGGCTATTTTCATTTTGTCCGTCATACACATATCAGAGGCGAAGTTTAGTCCGTCATACACATGCAACTCCTTTGCTACAGTAGAAATTTGGTCCGTCATACACGTGCAACTCTCTCGTCCGAGGCGGTTTGGTCCGCATACATGTGCAAATTTGGTCCGATGCAATAAGGTTCTTGTTGAATACAAATTAAGCAATCTGAGTTTGTTTGGGGTGTTTCAAAAGGCAAAAATTTGATTTTAGCTTCCGCGCAATCATTCACCCCCCTCTGATTGCTAGATCAGTATATTTCGATCCTACATAACGCCTTTAGGAATCGCAAAAAAGGACATCATATACATCGGGAGGCTGCTTAAAACCGAATTAATCAGCGTCAGTCTACCTCCCACCAAAATATGTTTTCCTTTCCAGCTACTGAGTCTCTTTTCAAAACGTTCTTCTATCCGTCTCCAATCTGAGTTTCGGAGTTTACTATAGTGAATAGGTATTCCTAGGTACTTTAGAGGGAGGTTGCCCTGCTTACAACCAAACAATTCCATATACTGTTCTAACGAGTTTTGGGCCTCGCCAATGCAGAACAACTCACTTTTATGGAAATTAATTCTGAGACCTGAGATTTGTTCAAATGCACACAGCAAGAGTTTCAAATTGCGTGCTTTTACCAGATCATTTTCCATAAAAATAATAGTATCATCCGCATATTGAAGGATAGATAGGCCATCATCAACCAAGTGAGGTATTACCCCACCCACTTGCCCCTGATCCTTAGCCCTTCTAATTAGGATCTGTAACATATCAGCCACAATATTAAATAATAGAGGTGACAAAGGATCTCCCTGACGGAGACCCTTTCGTGCTTGGAAGTATTTTCCAATTTCCCCATTAACATTCACCGCCATGCTACCCCCCGAAATGAAAGACTGAACCCAAGAAATCTATTTGGGTGAGAATCCCTTCATTCGCAAGGCCTGGAACAGGAATGGCCATTTAACTTTATCATAGGCTTTCTCAAAGTCAATCTTAAAAATAACTCCACTAAGTTTTTTCCTATGCAACTCATGCAAGGTTTCATGCAGAATGACAACTCTCTCCAAAGATATTTAAGCACGCATGAAAGCTGTTTGAGTTGAGCTGACAACTTTATCCGCAACTAAGTTTAGCCTATTTGTGGCAACTTTCGTGAATATTTTTAAAACTCACATTGAGAAGGCAAATTGGTCTGTATTGCTGAATTATATTAGCCTCGTGAACTTTTGGTACAAGGGTAATGACACCAAAATTCAGACTAAAAAGAGGTAATTCCCCAGCATATAACTCTTGGAACATAGAAAATAAATCCCCTTTGATAACCTCCCAAAATCTTTGATAGAATTCGGCCGGGAAGCCATCTGGGCCAGGTGCCTTGTTATGTTCCATCTGAAAAATAGCCTCTTTAACTTCACACTTAGTGAACTGTGCAGTTAGAAGATCATTCTCAGACTGTGATACTCTCACAAAGTCATGATGATCTTCCTCGTCTAGACTCATCAAACACTCCACAGGCTCCCCCAAAAAGTTCTTTGTAGCACTTAGTTATATAATTTGTTAGATTAGCTTGTCCTTCAATTTTCCCATCCTCATTTTCAAGGGAATATATCCTCTTCTTCCTATATTTGCCGTTTGCAATCATCTGAAAATATCTAGTATTATTATCCCCTAATAGTACATCATTCACTTTAGCCCGTTGAAAATATTTTATTTCTTCCTCCCTAAGAAGACTGGCTAGACTATCTCGAGCCTGAGCTAGATGATCTTGCTCGATCTCAGACAAGACCCTAACCTCGTGACTATGTCCAACTCATCTATAGTCGACTGAAGAGCGATTTCGTCTGTTTGTAAATGCCATTGGTATGCAAAGCCCATCCACGGAGAAACCTCCGCAGAGCACCCAATTTACGGTTCCATCGTTGAACTGAATTTTGACCTCTCACCGGTCGAGCCCAAATTTCTACTACCTTATCATATAAATCTTCTCGGGCAAACCAAGCCAACTCAAATTTAAAAGGTTTATGTATTCCCATGAAAGATGGCGCTCCAGTATCAACAATTAGGGGGGTATGATCCGAAATGCCCCTGTCAAGAGCTTGAACAGAGACCAGCGGAAACTTAAACTCCCACTCGGTAGACATAAGAACCCTGTCTAACTTCTCATAGGTAGGTGTGGGTAAAGAATTAGCCCATGTGAATTGACGACCAGTAAGCGCGATCTCCCTTAAATCAAAGCTGTCGATTACAGCATTAAATAAGAAGGGCCAACGCTCACAGAATCTATCATTATTCTTTTCCTTGCTACTACGCATAATATTGAAGTCCCCACCAATCAGCGTTGGTAGAAAATTGGATTGGCATGTTCTTACAAGTTCAGCCAGAAATGTTGATTTGAAGTCATCTTGAGCTGGACCATACACAGCCATAAGAATCCATTTGAAATTATCCGACTTATTGCGTAGATGGAATTTGATAAAAAATTCCCCTTCCACAATCAAGGATAAATCAAAAGATGCTGCACTTATTCCAAGTAGAATGCCACCTGACCTCCCTCTTGGAGGTAGACAATGCCAAACGAAATCTAAACCTCCAGTTAATCGTGCTAGATTCGTTTTTGACATATCTTTTTTACCTGTTTCCATTATAGCTAAAAAATCTAGATTGTTTTTTATAATAGCGTCCGCTATATAGCGAAACTTAGCCGGGTCAGAAAGACCTCTACTATTCCAAAAGAAACCTTTCATAGTGAACTATTATTTTTGTTTATTAATACCCTTTCGGTTCTTACGTGACTTCCGAGAGGAGGCCATTAGATCATATAAAGTCATATCTAGATCCTCCGTCTCAAGGTCAGCTTCCGAAACATCTTTGATCAAGTGCGCGAGCAAGTCACTATCAACATCAGTGGCTTCGTCATCACTTAGCTCATCAGGATTCACCATAATATCTTTAGTTGCAGATTTTTTAGACCCCTTTTGTCTAGCCAAATTCAATTTCGCTCTATCAAATTCAACCCGTTTGAGAGCTTGAAGCGATAAGTTTATTCCTGTACTACTCTTTGTCATTCTAAAGCCTAAGTTGAATAAGTTGGTTTCACAATCATAATCAGGCATAGCAGCAATAGAAAAAGAGTTTGCAATAGGAACCATACCGGTTTCTTTGAGTATTGGAGTTGAAGGCGAAGGTGACACCCCTTTTGGGAAAGCCATCGTCTTGGTGTTCAGTTCGGGGTCCAAGTTCCGAGCAGCGGTGCGACGCATTGCTTTGTTCAACATATTAACATCTGCGGAAGAGTTACCATTCGCATCAAAGATATTACACCTTTGACTACGACGAAAACCATCAACAGAATTAAAATGAACAAGATTCATACCACTTGAATGGCTAATTGACCTTGGCGAAACAACAGGCATAGAATTCATGCACACCTGCGGAGCCAGAACAGGACAACCTCCATCCAATTGCGCTTCAGCATCAGGACATCATTTGGGCAATCCGGTCTATCCCGATCGGCTGCTCCTCCCAGTCAAAACCGAAGCGATTACGCGCTTCCCTGACCACCAACCGAAGCGTTCACAAGCTGGTCCGACTGGGACCCTGAGCTGGCATCAATTGAAGAACGATGACACTGAGGCGACTGGACCTGCACACTGCCATCCCCTGGCGAGATCCATATTGTCGCTCGGTAATGGAGTTTCGACAACAGAGGCCATCTGTCCCGGAACCTTCTCCTTGCCAACGTGCAACATATCAGCTGAATCATCACAAATATCAAAACCCTTTATCAATAATAGAATCTTCCACACATTGCCCCACTTCTGATTCAACCGAGACCATCTGTCCCGAAACCAAACTCGGCCCCACATCCGCTTCAACAGAGACCGATCGTCTTAAACCACTTCCATGCCAGCATGCATCATATCAGATGTATCCTCACACAAATTAAACCCCTTATCAGTATGCAAATCCTCCAAACTCTGCCCCACATCTATTTTATTGTGAACTGAAACCTGCCCCTTATCCCTATGTGAACACTGCTTTGTGACCCATAAAGAGGCAGTCGACTTAGCAGAAGCACAATTCCAAGTTTTAGATGACCTGACAATTGGCTTATTCCCCAAAGGCGTTACTGAAATAAATCCAGACAAAGCTGAGCTAATCAGATTATTAGCCTCACAGCCATCTACTTGCATTGAAACCAAACCATTACTTTCACGAGCGCACTTTGAAGTGGAGGCATCCAGCACACTTTTGAACTTCTTATTTGTTTGGTCAGATTCTCTTTCTTTTTGATACTCATCCTTTTTACCCTCCCCATCCTCTCCACCATTTGCATCCGGGACAGCCTTGGGTGGTACTACAGGCTCAAAATCTAGAGCCTCAGGCGTGAAGGTAATATCATAACCCACTTTATGGAAAACAACATCCGTCGTCAAAGGCAACTTTCCAGAGTCCAGTAAACCAACTAAAATACGAATGACCCCTTTTTCTGGTAAGTTAACATATCTACCTCAAGTGTGGTACCAACCATGGAACCGAGCGCCCAGAAACCCAGATAATGACGCCACGCATAAGGGACCCCAGTGACATGCACCCATATCTCATCCAAATAGAATGCCGGAGTGGCATCCCCATTTAATTCCCATTGACTGATTTTTAGCGTAATCCCGCTCTTCAACTTATACTCAATGACGAGGGCTGGGCGTCCCTTGGCCGTGGCCATGATCAACGGATCCCCAAGCTCGGGAGGCCCGGCCACGACTGGTGTGCGTCTTGGCGCTCGACCTAGAGCGCTTAGACCCAAGCACGGCCCCGCGACCTCGAGCTCGGGCGGGCCCTTGTTCGAGCCATGATCCACCCTTGATTTCGGATCAAGCATTTGATCGGCGGTTGCTCAAGGCGCGGGTCGTGGGGTAGGAGCAGGTGCGTGCAACAAGTTCGGAGCGGTTACTGCCGGCCCTCAACGTGCATGAAGGCCACTTCCCGCGAATCTCTCCCGGCCGTTGCGTGCAAAGGAGGTATAAAGACCAAGGAAGCGCAGTCCTTTGAGGGACACGAAGACAACACGCCCTAGCTCGAGCTTAGACATAGCCATTGTTAAACTTGAGCTGTAACACACCCTTGTACTCAGAAATAGCCAAGAAAAGCGCCGCAAAGGCGGCCGAGTAAACTATTACCTCCACAGGGGCTCGAACCAGTATAAATCTCGGTCTCACGTTCGTTGTCGTCTTGCTCCGACCAACACCACGTCTACACATTTCCTCCATCTGAGCGAAGCACAGCTCGGGTCCCGTATCACACTGACCCCCCATCCCATTTCTTGCGGTTGGCGATCCCGATCGTCGATAGCAGGCGCCCACCGTGGGGCCCGATTGCTTCGCTTATTCGCAGGAACGACATTAAGAACCCAGGAGCATGGCGCACTTCGTTGATGGACTTTCCTCAAGCGTGGATTCGGGCAAGGACTCCGACTCTGTGTCCCTGTTTTCGCCCTCGCCACCGCCTCGGCGGCACGTTCGATGGCGGGCGGTCAAGGCACGGAGAAGCGCGATGGCCGTGATCTGCAGACCCCTGAAGACGCTCGCCGGATGGTGCACGTCACTATTAACCAGGCCATAACCGCCCTCCGGCGGGAGGCCTAGGAGAGGCCAACCGTCCTCTGGCCGCCCAGCTCCCTCTCACGGGAGCGCCTCTTATCGCCGGGTCATGGTGACCCGATAGGGCAAGGTCGGAGCTCTTTGGCGAGCCTGGCCGAAGAGCTCGATCGGCCGCGACCGAGGTCGTGCCTCCGCAGCACCGAAGTCAACACTCGGGGACCCGCTCCCAGAAAAGTGATGACAACACATCGCGCCGCCGCCACAAGACCCATCGAACGCCTCTGCGAGCTAGCCTGGCGGCGGGCTCGGGGCGAGGCTTTGACGCAGAGCGCCGTCCCCGCGGCACCGCACCAAGCGAGGCTGGCTCGAGCCAAGCCACACAAACTCCGAAGTCGATCGGCAAAGAGTTCTGCGGACCTCTCCCAGACGTTCGCCAGCGCCGTGAAGGACCAGGACGCTGCGTTACCTACCGTGATTCCGCGCGACCGTGGTCGTTCCCACCGGTCGGACCGGGCAGCCTCGACTCGAATCCCGGCGGCGAGGACCTTGTTCGGTGATGACCACACCCGCTGCGGCACTGTTTCGCCTATGGTCGCATGGCGTATTCTAACGGCTCGCGTCGCGTCGATGGCGGCTCGGTTCAAGCCCACGCTGATCGAAGCGCCGATGGGACTAAGAACCCCGACGAGTTCTTGTCCATCTACTCGACCGCTATCTGGCAAATGGGGACGAGTGGTGATGGCAAACTACCTCCGACCGTCTTTGGGCGGGCCGCGAGGGCTGGCTTTTAACCGTAAACCTGGTTCCTTCAGGTCGTGGCGCCAAATCCAGAACGCCCTTCGCTCCAACTTTCAGAGTTGTTACGAGCGCCCGGGGAGGGAGAAGGACCTGGATCGTGTCATCCAGGGCAAGAACGAGCCGCTGCGTGATTTCGTGCGGCGATTCATCCGCACAAGGAACCTAATTCCGAGCATCTCCGACGAAGCCGTCATTAAAGCTTTCAAGTTCGGTGTCCGCGATCGGCGCCTTACCGAAGACTTGGAGATCACCTCGAGGCTCAGCGTCAACAAGCTTTTCCGCATGGCGGAGCGGTACACGGACGCGGATGACGCAGTCCGCTGGAAACGCGACTACGACCAAGGTAAGCTTGGTCTAAACCAAACAGAGGCCGGCCCGTCCAACTCCAGGGGTGCCGACCACGGCACCACCGCTAAGAAGCGGAAGCGTGACCGTAGGGGAGGCGGAGGTCTGCCGCGGGTGATCGTATCGGCGGATGGCCAACGCGAGGTCCTCGAGGTCCGAGGTCAAGCTCGAGAGGACTCCAAACCTCGCCAAGGTCGTCCTCGACCTCGTCAGGCGTAGAACCAGCCCCGGCAAGAGGGCCAACGACCTAGGCCCCAATGAAGCCGATGCCGCTGCCGCCCGAGAGGCGCCGAGGATATGACGAAGCAAAGTTCAGCCTGTTTCATAGGGCGACCAGCCACGACCTGCAGGCCTACAGGGCTTGGCAAAGCAAGCCGGATGCCTTTATGATGGGCGGGGTGAAATGCCCGTGCTCGAGGATGACGACTGACCGAGCAGGTAAACGTTGGCCGAGCACGACGACCTCGATTTGGAGTTCGGCGAGGCGGCCGGATCGATGTCATCTTCGGTGGCTCGTCGGCTTACCAGATCAAGCGAGGTCAAAGCCGCCGCGACTGAACCATCTACAGTCACCGGGAGGCCCATCGAGCGACCACGCAAGTGGTGGGCCACCATCACCTTCTCTCCAGAGGACGCTCTCCCAGGTATGGCTCGAGACCTGAAGACCGCCTTGGTCGTGACCCCGACCATCAGCAATACCGCGGTCGGGCGCGTCATGGTCGACGGCGGTAGCTCTCTTAACTTGCTGCAGGCAGGAGCACTTGACCGGATGCAGATTCCCCGATCGAAGGTCAAGAGCGTCGCCATACCCTTCTTCGGGATCGTTCCCGGGAGCTCGACCGTCCCCCTAGGGCAGGTGGTCTTGCCCGTTACCTTCGGCGGCGCAGACAACTTCCGCACCGAGCTGGTCACCTTCGAGGTGGTCGAGGGCGACCTCCCGTACAACGCCATCCTCGGGCGGCCTGCCTTGGTCAAATTTATGGCGGCCAACCATTATGGCCATCGATGCATGAAGCTGCCTGGCCCCAACGGCGTCATCACCGTGCGGGGTGATCTGCAGGCGGCACATTGGATGTGAGACCAAGGCCTTGGCTCTTGCAGGCATGCTGCCCCAGCGTGGTCCGGAGACGACGGCGAAGAATGCCTACCGAATATGCGATCGGTCCGGTAGGCGGCGAAGGCCATGCCGCTCGAGGAGAGCGACCCGACCAAGTGCATCAACATCTCGGCCGAGCTGAGTTCCAAATAGGAACTCGAGCTCGTCACCTTCCTTCGCACCAACAAGGGTATATTCGCTTGGGAACCCACAGACATGCCCGGCGTTCCGAGGGAGGTGATCGAGCACAAGCTGCAGGTGAGATCCGGCTCGACTGTGGCGCCGAGCTGCGTCGCTTCTCCCGGAGAAGGTCGCGGTCATCAAGGAGAATCTTGACAAACTCTTGAAGGCCGGTTTCATCCGTGAGATTAACTACTCCGAGTGGCTGGCCAACCCGGTCATCGTGCAGAAGAAAGGAGGAAAGTGGAGAATGTCGTCGACCATACGGGTTGAACTCGGCTTGCAGAAGGACAACTTCCGCTTCAGCGCATCGACCGGATCGTCGACTCCACCGCGAATGCCAAGATGTTGAGCTTCTTGGATGCTTACTCGATACCACCAGATCAAAGTCGGGCGGTCGACAGCGAGAGCAAGACATCGCCGTCACGCCGTTTGGCACCTATTGTTATCTGACCATGTCGTTTGGTTCCGCATAACGCAGGACCACGTTCGATGTCCGATGACCAAGACTTTCGAACCCCGGATCGGCGAAACCTTGAGGTCTCGTGGGCGACATCATCATCAAGAGCCCCTCAGGGGCGACCACGTTCGCGACCTCGAGAAACCTTCGCCAACCCGAGCAGCACAAGATTAAGCTCAACCCGAGAAGTGCGTGTTCGGCGCGGCGTCGGGGAAGGTGCTCGGCTACATGATCGGGGGCTCGGGGGTCGGCCCGAATCCGGAGAAGATCGAGGCGATCGAGAAAATGGCGCGCCCGACCTCGATCAAACAGGTGCAGAGCCTCACCGGCCGCATGGCCGCCCTCAGCAGGTTCATCTCGAGGCTCGGCGAGCGTGGGCTCCCATTCTTCCAAACTCTGCGCAAGCACGGGGGCTTCGAGTGGACCCGGGCGCAGCTCCTTCGACGAAGTGAAGGTATACTGTTGTCCCCACCCCTCATAACGCCACAACCTAGCGAGAGGTTCTTGCTCTACCTCATGACCACCGCCCACGTTGTCGATGCTGATCTCACGGTGGCGAACAGGGTCTCAATGAGACCAATTTATTACATCGGCGAGGTCTTGCACGACCGAGGAACGCTACCCGCAGTCTGGTTGCTGTATGCTCTCCTCATGGCGTCGCGCAAGCTCTGGCACTATTTTCAGGCGCATTCCATGGTCATTCCGAGCAACTTCCCGCTTGGAGACATCTTGCGGAACCCAGACGGCGGCGGGCGCATCGCCAAGTGGGCTATGGAGCTGGCGGCGTTTGATGTCCAGGTCGTCGCTCGAACAGCCATCAAGTCGCAGGTACTCGCCGACTTCGTGGTCGAGCAGGCGTCACAATCTGCGCCCGAACCTGAGGTCGAGGGCGACAAGCCTTGGGTCATGTTCTTCGACGGCTCGAGGTCCTTCAAGCGCTCGGCCGCATCCTTATTCTCACACGCGGCGACAACCGAGATCGTGGTTCGTTTTGGGTTCGCGGCGACCAATAATGTGGCAGAGTACGAAGCTCTCTTGGCTGGCCTCCGAGCTTGCAAGGCTTTGGGCGTGCGCCGGTTGGTCGTAAAGGGCGACTCCTAGCTTGTCGTCAATCAATACAACAAGGAGTACCAATGCTCGGGAGACTCGATGGCAAAGTACCTTGCCGAGGTGCGCAAAATGGAGAAGTGGTTTCAGAACTTGGAGCTCAAGCACATTCCCAGGAGGGACAACTCCAACGCCGATTTCCTCTCCAAGCTCGCCTCCTCAGAAGCGACGAGATCCCGCCCGACGCGTCATCACAGAGCGTTGGCGGCTCCTCGATCTCCGAACGGGAGGTTTTGCTCGTCGTGATCGAAAGTACACCTTCCTGGGCCAAATCCATTTGTGATTTCCTTGCACGGGGCGACCTACCACCCGACCCTGCCGAGAGGAGCCGGATCAAGCGCCGGGCGAGTCTATACGCTTCGTCGAGGAAGCTCTACAGCGAAATGTTTCCGCATCCCGCGGTGCATCTCCACGGAGGAGGGTAAGTACCTACTAAATGACATCCATTCGGCCTCTGTGGAGCACATTCTTCAGTCTGAGACGATGGTCGGCAAGGCCTTCGCATGGGGTATTATTGGCCAACGGCGCTTCAAGATGCTCGGGATATCGTCCGCACTTGCCGCGCATGCCAATTCCATGCCCGGAAGTCACACCAGCCCGCCTACGCGCTCCAGACCATCCCGCTCGCCTGGCCCTTCTCGACATGGGGGCTGGACATCCTCGGCCTTTTTCCTCAGGCGACGGGGAAAGAAGTTCCTGTTCGTCGCCGTTGATACCTTCACCAAGTGGATAGAAGCTGAACCGGTCTCGACCATAACTGCTCGGGCGGCCGTTCGTTTCTTCCGATTGTTCGTGGTCACCAGGTACGGGGTTCCATGCAAAATTATCACTGACAACGGTACCCAGTTTACCAGTGAGTTGTTCCAGGAGTTTTGCGAGGAACTCGGCATCAAAATATGCTTCGCTTCGGTGGCTCACCCCCAGAGCAACGGAGCGGAACGCGCAACGCGCAAATCGTCGTCGAGCGTCAAGAAACGAGTTGCAGATGAGCTCGAACGCTACGGCAAGACACAGGTGGGCGAACTTCCCAGTCCTATAGTCTATTCGTACCACGACAAGCCGAGCCACGGGGTCCACACCCTTCCAAATCGTGTTGATCTGAAGCCGTCCCCCTCCTCCCGAGTTCTGTTGGCTCTGCCAGGGTCAGCTTGGTCGACCAAGTCGACTTCGAGCATGAACGGTCTCTCGACCTTACCCTTGCGGAAGAAGTAAGATGCCGTGCACTGCTACGATCAATGCACTACCTGCAAGCTCTTCGCAGACATACATCTCGATCGGTATGACCTAGGAAGCTCCTTGTTGGGGACCTAGCCCTGAGACAGATTCAGGGCTCGTCCAGCACCAACAAGTTGTCCCCACGGTGGGAGGGCCCCTATAGAGTCGTTTCAACAGATCGCACGGGGGCTTACCGGCTAGCGATGCCCGATGGCAGAGAGCTCTCTAGCTCGTGGAACATAGATTAGCTTCGAAAGTTTTATGTGTAAACTCTATACCTTACATTTCAATAAAGCTGTTGTTCCTTTATCGCTCTTTATGCTTGCTTCCACTTGTGTTGTTACCGTTCTTTTTACGAGCCTTCTTTTTTCGAACACGACCTTTCGTGCGCGGCACATTTGCTCTCGGTCTAAGTGTCGCGAGTTCGACGTTCACCCCCAGTGGACGAGCTAAACGTAAGCCGAGCCTCTTCGCAATCTAGCTCTCCCCTGTGCCCGGGCCCGAGCCGAGAGCCTCACCACTTTCACTGATAAGCGATGTGCGTGGTCGCGGTGGTAATTCAAGCGTTAACCTGGGTGTGACCATCCACTTAACGGGCTCGCTTTGTGTCACTCCCCTTGCGGGCCTTTCCTCTACTCTACAGGTCGTGGCCGCTTGTCCGTGTCTACGTCTTGTGCCCAAGGCACGCGTCGCTCGACCTCGGGCCCAACGGGGGCTGGATAAGGCTATCCTATTGGCACATGACCAAGAGAGCGCGAGCGTGGCGAGCGAGCGAAGCCGGAGGGACAAGTATCCGCAACTATGAATTTAAATCAGGGACGAGGTTTCTTTGTTCTCCCAAAAAATGATCTGTTTTCTATTAGAACATTACTTGCTTTGTAACGCCTTTTACAGCTCGGCCATCTCGCGGGCAAGCTTCTCTTGTTCAAGCTCGGCGACTTTGGCCCTCAGGGCCGACAGCTCGCTCTGGTTCTGGAGGGCCACCGTGGAGGCATCCGCAGCTCGGCGCCGTTCGTCTTGGAGTTGGGCCATGGCGCTCGTCGCCGCCCTTTTTGCACGCTCAAGTCTCCCTTCGAGCTCCGAGACCTTGGCCTCGAGCTCGGGGGACGCCTTCACCGAGGAAGACGACCGGACCGTGGCGGCCTTCTCCAGCGCCTCAACCTTGGTCCGCTCATCCTCGACCGCCTTGTTAGCGTGCCCAAGCTTCTCTTCGAGTTCCAGGACCTTGGCCTCGAGCTCGGGGGACGCCTTCGGCAGGGGAGACGTCCGCTCTGCAGCAGCCTTCTCTAGAGCTTCGACTTTAGCCCGCTCGGTCTCGAGCGCCTTGGCCGACCGTGCGCGTTCTTGCTCCATGGCTTTAAAGCCGTGGTCGCGTTCGGAGGCCCTGGCCTGCTCGAGCTCTACCGCGTGAGCTACTTCCTGCGCCCTCATCGCCCGGCGCAAATCGTCGAGCTCTTGGGCCTTCTGCTCGAGCTCCCCCTGCTCGACCTCGATGGTCCTGATGAGCTTGGAGCGCTCAACCTCCCATGCCTCTATCGCGTTCAGGAGGCCCCTCAGCACGTCGGCGTGCTCTTGAAGGCCTTGTAGCCCTCGAGAGGCATGGTCGATCACCTTCACGACGAAAAGGGTGGCCCAAAATGAGAGGGGACAAGGGGCTCAGACTACAAACTACGAAGTGTGCGGGAAGACCCTTACCTCGCGGAGATGGCCCTCCAGGCGTGCACGGGTGAATTCTTCGCGGTCATCAATATGATCGCGGGGGATCTCCTCCTCCTCGTCGACCGCCGTGCCGGTGTCGAGGCCGACCTCGGCCACCGCTGGTGCTCTCGGGCCAGGACCTTGAGTCCCCGCCCCGGGGGCGGCCCGGTCATCTGCTGCCTCCTCCGGTGGGTTCAACCCGTCGACGGGGGAGGGCATGGCGGCAACGCTAGTACCGACCTTCACGGCCGGGGCCCCGCTCATCTCCGGCGCTAAGGGGATGGCGACCGGATCCGCCACGGCATTCTTGACTTCCGTGGCCTGGGATGCTGCAGCCTCAGCACCCGACGCAGCCGCATCTAGGCAGGTCTGCGGGGCTCCTACGGCCTGATCACCTTCGGTGGTCGGCGGAGTCGAATTCTCTTATGATTTATGGTTGAGTTTTTCTGGAGAGAGATGGTTTTTGCTGTTACTCATGCTTAAGAATTGTGGTTTTTCTTTAAAGGTTGGGTACGTGACCCACGAGGCTGTTTAAGGCGTTAAGGGTATGATGAGTAGTTGAGCTTCCAGATAAGGAGGGTTACTGATTATGTTAAAAGGATCTTGTTAGTTATTTAAAGGCAACTAAATTTATTGTATGGTATAGAATGATTAATTGGAATGGTAGGTGATTCTAAAGTGAAAAGTTGATTAGAGTTATTACAATGGTCGTGAGTTGTGGAATTGATTGGAAGATCTTGTGGTGCTCCTCTTCTGAGTTGAGATTTGTTTTTTATATGAATCTTATTGCTTTGATTTCAAGTTGGGAGAAGTGGTTAGTTTTGTAAGCAATTGAGTATTCGCTGAATTGTTCTTTGGTCGGTTTCTGGTTTTGCCTTCTTTGGATGAAGGCAAAGAAGTCGAGTTTAGTGTCGTGCTAGACCTGGTTGTGGAGATTGAGGTTTTGTGTCTTTATAAGAGTAAAGGATATGTGATCTTGTTGTTTTGCTTGTTCGGGGGGATCATTTTGATCGCGTTGTCCCTAAATTGTGTGGGACTTTGCCGTTGATGGACTAGGTGGAATCAGTCGCTAAATGCTTTATTTCCGTAAGTTTGTCGGAACCCTCGGTTTTATGGGTTAGACCCAATGTGGGTCAATCGGAAATGGATGGTTTGGTTGAAAATCCTTTTCGTTGAGTGATTGACTCGTTGTATGAGA
This sequence comes from Guadua angustifolia, assembly GCA_036346375.1. Taxonomy (NCBI): domain Eukaryota; kingdom Viridiplantae; phylum Streptophyta; class Magnoliopsida; order Poales; family Poaceae; genus Guadua; species Guadua angustifolia. The sequence continues at coordinate 386,675 of JAYEVE010000610.1, read as the reverse complement.
CAAGTTTGAAAGAAGGTCAAGTTCGATTTTGGTGATTATGAGGAAATCTGATTGTTACCCTGTGGGGCTAATCGATTCAATAGTAAGGAATGATTTTTAATCCTGTTGAAAAGATAAAAGTCGTGTTTTGATTCCTAGAGGATCCTGGCGTTAATTGGTTAGAAATAGTGGTATATTCGGATTCGGTCAGAAGTTGTTAATGGTTATGTGGCTACAAAGGTTAACTATTGAGGAGAAATGCGAATCAGAGTTTCCTTTGTTCTTAGGGGATGTGGGGATTAGAACCCCAACTGTTCAATCGAATAGAATTCAGTGATTTGGTGAGAAATTGGTTGGATGCTTAATAAAGCATTGTGGCCTGTGCTAATCGTGTCAGCATGAGGCTGATAATCTGTGGTACAAGTTGGGAATTTTGGTTGCCTGTCCGGTTCCAATAGCGCCTACATGTGGGGAATGTGAATTCTCAAGTTGAAAAGAGAAGTGACTCGAGTTTTGGAGTCTCGTGTGTGAGGTACCCGATTTGTTTTTTTTTGGGTATTTTCGCTTTATCAGTCGGCTCCCGTTGTTCTTGTCGGAGTTCTTGTGGTGTTCAGAATTCGAGGTCGAATTCTATTAAAGGGGGGAAGAGTGTAATACTGCAAATCTTCTTGGTCTGGGTTTTCGCCAAGAAATTTATTTTGGTTCGCGCTAATGGTTAGAAGTTGGATTTTTGGTTTTTAGGAGGGGCTTTTCGGAATTTTCCCCTCCCTCTCAAAACCTATCTCTCTCTCTTTCAATTTTGTGGCTGTAATTGCTCCTCCCAAGCTCAGCCTACCGATTTTTTTGCCCCTAAGCCAGTAGGCGCCTCCTCCATTTTCTCCTCTGGCCTCCTGCGCCACGGGCTGAGCCCCAGCCCTGCCGATCCCCCTCCTCTCCTCTGGACTTCTTGCTCTCCCAGGGCCCGAGCGACTCCCCTGGCCCCTCTCTGCCGACCGCCTGGCTGGTCTCTCCCCTGCGCCCTCCCACAGTCGACAGCTCCAGAAGCATACGCCACCTGGCCGTGGCGCCCTTGCCCCTCCTGGCCGGTGCCCTTTCCTCCTTTTTCCCAAATTAAAGGAACAAAGAAGCAGAGGTCGGCAGAAGAATGAGGCAAGAGTGCAAGCAAAGAACCGGCAATAGCTTCAAAGAAGAAATTGGCAAAGCGGCTCAAGCGGCTGACTAGTAGCAGCTCGTGGCGGAGCAAAGATCGATGGCCGACTGGCGCTCCTCCAGCCTCTCCCTCACTCCCTCCTTCCTCTCCCTTTGTGTGGTAAGTGGAGGTGAAGTCCTAGTTGTGGATGAATGAGTGTAGCCTAGGTGTTTGATGAAATGCATGCTTAGAGTATAGAGGTTTCTTTGTGCCCGCCATGTGTTCGATGTAATGCCTAGAAGATTTATGATGTGGTATCATAGTGATTTCTGTGTGTCGAGGTTGAGGCATGGGAGGAAAGGCAAGAATCGATGCATTTCTAAACCGTGTGCATACCTATATATCCATGCTGCTAGTTCTATTCTTACATCTGTGAGCATGAGTAAAAATTATGAGGTTTTATTAAGGGTAGGGCTGGATGCTCAGGTGGGCATTGCGATGGCTCGTAATTAATAGAATTGTTTTCATTGTTTTAATTAGATGTTCAGCTACTCAGTTTTTATGGTGTTCTTTAGTGCTTCATTTCTTGGCTCAAGAAACTCATATAGGATTATGCAGATGTGTTGGGATCTTGAGCATAAGCTTTAATTTAATTTTGAATTGGTGTGCATGTAGTTATATGTATATACAAATACACTTCATTGACCTGAAGAATATGAATCTGCAGATTTGGATGTTCTTATTCCAAGCAGAGAATGTATTAATTGATGGTGTCTCACGCATAGCTTTTATAATATGTGTCTTATCTTGCTAGAAGTTGTGGAGTGTCCTTATGGAATTTATGTGTGTATAGTGTCTCACAAGGAGATTCATTTTGGCAGCATTTTAGTTTTCATGGCTTTTATTCATAAATGTTAGTATTTTGTTTAGCCAATTATTCGTGGATTTTGCTTGTTCCGCTTCCCCGCATGGGTTTGGAGTTGAATCACTATACCTATGTTATGCAAAAGAGTTGACCTCTTTTGTCGTTTGTGTCAAGTGTGCATAAAGTTAAGTTGGATGATTAATGCTATTTTGCAGGGGAGGTTCTATTGGGTGTGGCCTCAATCGTATGCCACTCTGTTCTCCGTCGGCAAAGGCAAGTGCATTCCCTAGATCATGACTAGGAGGATTTATTTGATTGACTGCTTCTAGCGCACTTAATTGTCGATGAATACGCAAGAGACCTTGCTTATGGTGGTTAACAGGTAAAGGGAATGGGTGCAAATACGTCGTGTTATGGAGCGTGGTTGTGTATTCATATGTGATGCTCTCTAATGTGATGGTTGCTCTGCTAAGTGACGTACTTTAATTGAAAATGGGCTTTTAGTAAGGTTGTTTATAGTAAGTATATTGTTCGAATGAGTTAAGAATTACTTACTGCCATTTGATTATAAACATACTATTGTATAATAGTTTGATTTATTAATGGTTAAGCATAAGATCCCAAATTGAGAGAGAGCTGTTAGCGTGTCCTCCCATTAATAAGGTTTAAATGATTAAGTCATTTCTAGAGTTAGTATATTTGAGAAATTTCTTTGTACTATTAATTTATGCGATATGTTGCCCTGGTTTTATTCATGAGTTTGATTAGGCTAGTACGAATGATCATGTATGGATATGAGGAGGGTGGATGAAAGTTAGCAAATGGAAAGTGAGTCTTAATTTGCAAGTGTATTGTTGGGAGCGTGGCTCGGTGGCCTTATGATTGAAATTGCATGATAGAAACGCTGTAACGGGTTGCCATGTCTTATTGTTGAATCGGATTAATCTAGTATCGCTGGCAACTCATGAATGTGAGAATTGGCTAGGTTTATGTGAGTAGTTATGGCTATGTCTTATTGTTGAATCGGATTAATCTAGTATCGCTGGCAACTCATGAATGTGAGAATTGGCTAGGTTTATGTGAGTGATTATGGCTATGTTAGTGAGTGGTAATGATTGAAGGGTTGCAATTCATTCTTGTAAATTGCATTGTGCATTCATGATGGAAGAGGCGACCCATTCTGATGTGGGCCTCTGTGCTCACATGTAGTGGGCACGAAAGTCCTACCTCGTAGTCCCATATACGTGGTTGTATGGGAGCGAGTCAGTAAGAGTAGGCACCCTCCACCACGGGGTGGAAGGAGAATGAGAGGGTGCACACTGACGGGTGTGCACTCGGCCATACCGGTATGTGCTAGCAGAGGAGATGAGCATGCATGATGCATCATATGCATGGAAATTGTGCAATTTGCATTGCATTGTCAATGATGTATCATGTTTTTTTGAGTTGATTATGATGTATGGATATGAGACTCTTCTTTTGTATGGCATATTTGCATCTGCATTGCATAATAACGATGATTTTGAGTTAAATAGAAAGGTGTCGAGTTGGATCGAGTCATGGCCTCATCCAAAAAGATTAAAGAGATATGTGTCGGGGTTTAGTAATGAAGTGAAACAGGTGAGCATGCATAATGCATTACATGATTGTAGAAGTGTGATTGATTATTCAGATTATGTGTTCTCATGTCTGTGTGATGTATTATGTATATTTTGTATTTCCATGTTTGTGTGATGGATTACTCAGATTCTGTATTCTCATGTCTATGTGATGTATTATGTATATTCTGTATTTCCATGTCTGTGTGATGGATTATGCATATCCTGTATTTTTATGTCTGTGTGATGGATTGCGCATATTCTGTATTTCCATGTCTGTGTGATGGATTGCGCATATTCTGTATTTTCATGCCTAGTTGCAAGATATGATTTATGTTTTCAGGTTATATGTTACGCTTCTTTATCGTGGAGTTGTGAACTCTATCAAAGACGAGCGCGGGGTTGGTTTGGAGAATTTAATTTTGGCACTTCTGTTTTACCCACTTGCTGTTCTTATGTAAGAATGGTTATTATGCTCTTAAGTAGGAAATTGTGATTGATTATGAAATTATTCTTTGATGTACTTCGCTGAGTTATCGACTCACGCTTGTTGTTTGTATTTTTTTTATAGGTACCTTGAATCGGCATGCATTGGTGGGGGTAGTAGCACAATCACGTTTGCATCACCACCGTTCCTTCATGTTGGTCTATAGTTATGTTATTGCTAGCTCGAGAAAATTTTTGTAAAAAGTTGTTTGTGGTTATGTTTAATGAGTCCCTATCCTGTAATAATTATGTGGTGGGGTTGATTAATTTCTATTGGTTGTGTGATTGGTTAACTAAGGACCTGCTAGAATGATATCATAACTGCATATGTTTTCTGTCTGCTGAGTGGATGTCCCTATTTCTAGAGAGGTCATGCCGAAATTTTGTGTGAATTTCAGTGGCTTAACTTTAAGCCGGTTTTAGGAGTTTAGAAGGTTGGTAGCATCCGTGGCGCGTTTGGCGTCGGGGTGTTACATGGCGAGAGTAAGAATGGAGTTCGCACTGTGTTTATGAGCTCGATCTCGCATTGGTGAGGACCACGGAGAGAACTCGCTCTCGGGTCCGCAGTCAAGAGGACGTAGTGCTCGGTGCAACAATTTCGCTGCGTCCTCGGGGTTGGCTCGGTCTCGTTGCCGGCGACCGCCACGTGAATGGGTCGAGCAGTCCCAGGGTCTCGAGTTCCTTCATCCTTGAAGGCGACAATGTGCTCCTCCCTAGCTTGGCCATGGCGATCGCGGTGATTTCGGTCGAGGGCGGGGGAGGAAGGTTTTTTTTGGGCGGAGAGGCTTGGAAGACGAAGGGCGCTGGTCGGGAAGTTCCCTCAAGAGTCGCTGCAGTTTTGAGTTTATAAACTGCACCGTCGCCGAGTCCAGACCGGAGACCGCGGCGCTTCGAAGGGCGCGCCGGCCACGATTCGACAGGTGCAATTAAGGCCGGGGCGGCGGTTTCGAGATATGGCAGGTGTCCACCAACCGTTCGTATCCGTACCGGGGCTTCGGAGATCAAGAGGCGCCAGGTGTCGTATCATCAAGGCCTGGTGTTACGTTTCCGCCCGACCTCGACCTCAAGGGAGTTCTGGGAATCGATCCCGACTATAGAGACTCAAGGTCAGCCCGTGTTCTGGCCACGACCTTAAGCCTCGGGGGCTAGCTGACGAGGGCTGGGCGTCCCTTGACCGGCCGGCGCGCGGTCAACGGATCAGTGTGCAGCTTCCTTGATGCTTCCAGCTGTCTCATCTTCGTTACGAAAATGCCAGTCAGCTCCACTCCTCTCGACCTGACCAGACGGATGTGAAGCTGTGAAGGAAGCGTGAATATTGGGCCTGATTTGTGTGAGATTTTTTCCCATCGGATGCCCGGCTGTGATCTGTCCTCGCAGACAGTTGACTGCAGTGAAGATGACTTGCATTGCGGTCATCTCGCAGCAGGTTGGTAATATGTATTGCATGTTCGTGTGGCGGTTTGGCACTGCACACACGTTGGCTACTTTCCCTCCTCTATTCTCCTCTTTTTTCATGCTCGTGACTCACACAGAAGCGCTCCATCTGCACGTACAAAACCGTCGAATGGATACAAATCAGTGTGCAGCTTCCTTGATGCTTCCAGCTGTCTAATCTTCCTTATGAAAATGTCAGTTAGTGTAACATCCCAAAAAATTTAAAAATAAGAAAAATAAAAAAGTTAAATTTAAAAATAGAATTGAATGAAAATTTCAATTGGAATCAAGATTTTGGTTTAAAACAATATCTTTTCATCATTTTCTTGCATTCTAATCTTAAGAAAAGGATAAATAACAATATTAAAAACCATTTAATATTCCAAAGCAAACAAAATATAAGAATAAATTAATATGATGTTTAATTTGAATGTTCATTTCCTGATTTGTTATTGAATTATTGGTTTTCTTGAGCTTTTGCTTTAAAAAGAAAATCAATAAAGTGAAATGGTAAAATGGTAAAAGTAAAAAAGTAAAAACGCAAAATCAACAAAAATCTGAAAAAAAATAATATTAAAATATTGGAACACTCCAGAACCCTAATCATGATATTTGGGATAATTCTAGCAAATAAAATAAAAGAAAGTATAAGATAAATACAAGATAAGAAATCTGATCCTGAGTCTTATCAGAATTTCGTAGAAATCTCCAAAGAATATCTGAAGCTAATATTTTTATCCTGCTGACCTGAGATCATTATATTTGGACCCTCTAAAATTTCAAAAACAAACAGTAAATAAAACTAGAAATAGCAATGTCGAATTTTTAGAATTTAAATATAAAATATAAAAATCTGAAAATTTTAAATAATATGAAAATTATAATTATAAACCATTATAAAATTTTTCATAAAATACACACTTGGTTATATCTTCAAATAAAAAAAACACAGAAACTGAAGGAAGTAACAGCATGCATTGTCAAAATTAATACAATTGTTCTACCATGAGTTCCCGTAGATAAGGTTGCGGATTGTACCATTCTTCCTTGCATTTGGCTGTGAAGACTTGGTCGAAAGCCTGGATCAAACATGGATAAAAGGAACATTTTTTTCTAAAAAAATAAGTGACTGCGAAGACTTGAAGATTAATTATCTTTTCGAAAAATATTTTTTCCTGTGTCAATGTGTAAAAAGAATATGCAGATATGATGACGGGCCATGGCCTTGTGGCTAGCGTTGTTCATATGATGCATTGAACAATGCTTGTTTTGAAGCATTAAATAATTCTATTTTGAAGCATTAAATGCTTGTTTTATAGAATGGCCGTAAGGCTGTTCTCGTTTTTTTTATGCTGTGCTTGTATTGGGCAAACAGAGATGTTTTAAAACAGAAGTGATCACTATTCTAATCTCATGTATGTTTTTTTTTACAAATCTGGTTATCTTTTGAATGAAATTGTAAAAGTAACCCTCCTCCCAACCGCAGAAGGACCCGAAGTAGACAAGTAACACCTTCCACAGACTAGGAGCGCGACAGGAGCTACCATGCTCCCAGCGTGCGGAAACTCGTGGGACATGCTATGCTCTGGGGACATCACGTGCTCCTAATCCACGGAAGGTAACACATGTCAACTCTGAGGCCTTTCTCGGCTAAGGAGGATGCTACTTTTACAATTTCATTTATAAGAGGGCTAGATTTGCTAAAAAAATTTGCTACTAGGTTAGAAAAGTGATGGTTTCACGCATGTGACTTTGGGTCTATTTGGGAAGCTGTACCTTTTCTAAAAAGTTGCTTTTTGACTTTGTGAGCTGAAAAGTAGATATAATTTTTTATAAGAGACTATTTAATAAATAAATAATTTTCCTCGACAATAAGCTACAAAAATAGATCCAGTCCAGCTTTCAGCTTTTGCTTTTATTAATTATATATGGTTTTTGACTTATGTTAAAAATCACTTAAAAACTGAACTGTTTGAAAGATTTACTGGCTTTTGAAAAGCTAGAGCTGGTTTTAAACCGCCAATCAGACCCTCTGTCTCTGACAATCAGCCATCACGTGAATTGATTTTACCGGCCACTCAATTGACCGCCATGCAGGCCCAAAGCCCAACCCGCCAGCTGATTTGCATGTGTACGGCCGGCATAGTGCTGTTGTGAGCAGCCACTTTGTTTTTTTTTTTTTTTTGTACTTTGTCACCAATCTTCTCAACACCATATCTTTTAAATGGTGTGTCATCCATCCATATAAACCTTTGTGCTCCTCACGACAGTGGATACACTACAGGTGTGTTTGGTACAGTTTTAGCTCTATCAGATCCATAAATCGGAGTGGATATTCTAACTCTATCAAATCAGTAGAAATTTGTTGCTACATTAAGAGTATTTAGATGGATCATCTTGTTTATATTTTATACTAAAATATAAACTTAATTCATTTTATTTTAGCTTACAAGTTTCAGATCTCATGTAGAGCTAGGATCTAAAGCTCTACTAAATAGGGCCTACGTATAGACAAATATTTGAGATAGACGGACCTGCATATCATAGTCTTACTTTAAGAATGTTATACGCCACATGCTGCTCTTATGTGGCGTATTACTGATTGAAATATGGGCCGTTGCCTTTAATTTTATTGATTTATTTTTTATTTAATGAATTTTGTCAAACAAATGCCCCTATCAAGTGTAGTTGGTGCGTGAAACACCACAAACTAAACTTGACGAAAATAACTGGCCAAGAAATTGATCATACACGAGACGCACTGATATTGCATACTTCCTGCCTTTTTCACTTCCTCCCTCTTTTTTTTTTACTCGACAGATCTTCTCCCGTTGTAATAGAGGTACAGCAGGATTTAGTTTGCTTTTGCATCTTTTTCTTTAAGCTCAAACTTCTGCCATTATAACAGAGGTACTGCAGGACTCATTTTGCTTTTGCTCCTTTTTCTTTAAGCTCAAGCATGATGATACATGCATAAGCCACACATTAATGTCACCTTTTGGTCAAAATTGACTAACATGTGATGATATGCACCTTTTCTTTAGGGTACAAGAACGCACGTAACCTACACATACCACACTCACACACACTAAAAAAATTAATCTGGAGCTCTAAGAGTTACGAAGTGCGGGAACACGTTGTCACACTTATGCGTATGGATGTGTGTACCTATTTTTAAATTTTTTTGTGATCGTGTGTGCCGTTAGAGTCGAACGAGGGCATGCTGGGCACTCACGGCGTCGGTGCCAACCGAGCTGCTCGATCCTCGAGACATGCACTTTTAATACGTAGCTCCGCAATATCGCATAAGCTTCGTTCCTTTATTTATTTACTTAATGAAGTTTTAGCATAAAATTCAACCGACAAATAATGAAATTAATTAATGAATAATCCCTTTTTTTCCGGAGAAGCACTTTCATGCATTTTAACTTCTAATCTTAGCTTCCTCGTTCTGCCAACCGGTCGAGAATGGTAGGTAGTCCTCTATGGATTTGTTTGCCTTTTCCTCCACAATTTAAAATCCTCGACGTCAAGAGTCCATCATCTTTTTCTACGTTCTCACACTTTGACGCTTTCCTCGGTGTCCCCACTCCAAAATGTCTCAATATACGGCTGGCATTCAATAATGTCATGCAATTCTGTCACAACAACTCGTCTCTGTCGACTATCATCCCAATTGAACTTTTCCTTCCTACAATCGTAGCTACTACTAATTTAACTTGGCCAGGTTGAGATTTCCCCTACACTTGTACCATAGTATTGATAACAGAACTTGATCAGGTTGAGTGATCTACTGTTTTTCTTTTGCTGAGCGTGCAGGATATCTACAGATTGCTGAATCCTAATGGCGGGCATGGTCAGTTCTGCAGTTGCCCAAGAGACGGTTAACCACATCGTTTCTGGTATGATCGACAAGTACGAGTGCAAATCAAATGCAAAGGAGAACGTGGAGAGGCTGGAGATGGCGCACATCAAGTTGGAGGCCGCACTCGAGACATCCGACAAGTGGAAGATCAACGACGCTTCGCCGTTGCTGCGTTGGCGGAGCAAGCTGAAGCGTGCTGCCCAGGAGTGCGATGACACACTACGCAAATGCAAGCAACGAATCCTGGAAGAAGAAGAGATGGAGCAGGAGGTGAAGAATTCCTCCTTCCCCAAACGGATCGCTCATACTACCAAGTCATTCATCTCCTCTTTTTTTAACGATAGTAGTAACTATGAGTCCAGTAGATGCGTTGTTCGAAGATTCGAGTGGTATGCAGATTCTGCTAGTGATTTTCTGAGATTCCTGGAGTTTGGTGGCACCCCGCGGCAATACATGTTCTTGGACCCTCTTGTAAGGCACCTTCTTGCAGGCAAAAGAACATTGTGTAACTTTGCAAGGGGAAACCAACACCATCTGTTTTTTCTACGCCCATTCCACACTGCCGAGCACGGAATAGAGGGCAGGCTGCTCTTTATCCACAAAGATGGTGATGCACCAGAGAACGATTTCCTCCTTTGTCTCAGCTTACAACTTTCGGAGAGCACGGACATAATTGGGATTGCAATCAAATGCCTGGAGTTATTTTATACATCTCACTTCAAATCTACAGCCGAAATTGCTAAGATAAAGCTCACTCAGCTGCCTACGCAAGACTTCGACTGGGTGCCACATGTTTATTGTAGCCGTATACATCACTGGAACAATATTCACGGTGTTTTAACTCAGTGGTTTCGCCCGAACCCACTATGTTGCAAGCAACATGACCAGTACAAGCAGCAGCCCTGTGGTAGTAGCAACACAAATGTTCCGTTAGAATTGTTGCCATGTATTTCTCTGGAACCAGTTGTCAAAGTGTATTTGCAGGGCTACATCCCACTACCTGCTTGGGGCAATGGTCGGAGGACAATCGTCAAAGGCAAAACAAGCTCCTTGCAGAATAAAGGCTTTCCGTATCTGAAACTTGGACTCCACTTCTCGCCTCATGCTTCTTCAGAAGACCTTCTGCCTTCCGTCGGGGGTTCGGTGGCAGAGATGATTGACGGGGAGGAACAGCATGGATTGTGTACAACCATTACCTTGGAACAGCTGAGCGAGATCATGCTGCCAAAGGCGATAGATTGCCTTCGCCGGAACGCCGGAGCGACGGCGTATCAGATGCTCTGGAATTCCAGGCATGGTAGCGCATACCTTCAGTTTGAGAAGACAACTGTTCGGATGCTGTTGCAGAGACAAGAGGAGAAGGTGGAGAGACGATTAATTGTCGTCACCGAATTCCTCAACTCGTGGGCTGCACAAGCACCAGCCCGGCTGCAGGGGTCGATCATGGACTGGATTAAGAAGGAAAAGGAAATGCATAACTGCACTAGCGATTCGAGGCTGTGTACCTGTTTCTTACTACCTACCGGTTCAGTTTAATGAAGTACAGAACTAATACCCCAAGTTCTAGATCAAGCAAATGTAATGAATCAATTCGAGTTGTATATGAACTATATATACGACCTTGGCAAGAAATACTTAGGAAGAAATACTAGAACTCAAAAACAATCACTCAGTTGGGCTGAAAGATTGGGGATTCTAAATTTTAGTCGGGGTTAATGAAAATTAAGCAAACGTTTTTATGCTTGATGTAAAAGCATAGTTGGAAATGGAGAAAGAACAAGGTTTTGGGAATACATATATGTGAGATCATGTGATGAAAAATTGGTTGAATGGTGAAATTGGCATTGTAAAGTGATTTTGGTAATGGCATGTGTGGTGCCTGTGCATGTGCTATGTTGAGATGATTATCATCTTTGGTGATAGCATGATGAAGTTTGTTTGATGCAATGCACTCATGTGAGTGGTTGCATGGATCTGCTTTTTGAGGCAAGTCGTGGACTTATGCTCAAATGATCGTTTGTTTATGCCGGTGATAGCATAATGGTTTTGCTTAATGCAATGCACTCGTGTGAGTGGTTGCATGAATTAATCTTGAGTCAAGTCGTGGACTTGTGCTCGGACTCGTTGTTTGTTAATTCATGTGTAGGTGTTGCTCAAGCGGCTTAACGTGGTCGATGACGGGACCGAACTAGGTTCATGGAGGAACGAGGTTCGGGACTAGGTTCGTGGAGGAACCGAGGTCTTGGTGGTCAAGGATGTCATGCGGACGTTTGGGCTAGAGAACATGCACATGAAGGTTTGGTTAGTCACGTATGCACAAAGGTGGGCTGTTCATGCGTGCAAGGTTTTGGTTTTGGCCATGTTGGGCCAAGTTGAGATAGATACGAACTCTTTCCATGTTGGAAGTGGAGTTGTAGTCAATCTCTGCGAGTTTGCTCTGTATAAATAAGGGGGAGGTGTCCCTTGTTTATTCTTGAGCGTTTTGAGGGAGAGCGTTCAGGTATTAGGGTTTGTATTCTTGTGTTGGAGTACTTTAGACAAAAGAAATAAAGATCAATCTCACAATCCAAGTATCTCTGTGTGGATGAGTTTTCTTGCGTGAGTTTTGACAGCCGCACACTGTGAAGAAAACAAATCAAGATTGATCGTGCATGCATGCATCACGTCAACTAGAAGATAGATGATGATCTGGACATGATCTTGCTTTTGGTGATTAGAAGATTGATCCGTGGCAACTGAAGTCCTCTCTGGTGTTTTGTCCGTCGCAGCAGTCACGAAGTTCATCACGGAGTTCGGTTCCTTGCAAAGGTATCATCTTGCGAAGGTAATATCTTTTGATCCGTAGATCCGATCGGATTGATTCTTGTTGGGTTTGATTTGTAATTGAATCTAGTTTCTACAGTTAAAATTTCATATCAATCCAACGGTTAGATCTTTGGTAATTCATGGTCACCCAGATTGCTAGCCTGGTCGCCCAGCTGTTATATCGCTAATTATTTCAGTCATATTGCGAAGGTCATAACTTTAGATCCGTAGATCCGATCGACCTGATTCTTCTTTTGTTCACTTTGGAATTGAGTCTAGTTTCTATTTTTAAAATTTCACATCAATCCAATGGTTAGATCTTCTGTAATTTGTGGTCGCCCAGATTGATGTCCTGCTCGCCCGACTGCTCGCGTGGTCGCCCGGATTTAGTAATCTTGCGAAGGACATAACTTTAGATTTGTAGATCCGATTGACCTAATTCTTTTTGTGTTAGCTGCGGAATTGCGTCTAGTTTCTACAGTTAAAATTTCACATCAATCCAACGACTAGATCTTCAGAAATTTCTATTTTAGTAGACATATATCGGTCCGCTCGCCCAGACTATGCGCGTGGTCGCCCAACTGTTCACGTGGTCGCCCAACCTGCTCGCCCAAGTTCCAAACTAGTCACCCAAGTACCCAATCTGCTCGCCCAAGTGCCAAACTGGTCGCCCAAGTGCACTACTGGTCGCCCAACTGCCCAAACTGCTCGCCCAAGTGCCCAAACTGGTCGCCCAAGTGATCTACTAGTCGCCCAGACTGGTCTATTTGTTTCCCAACTGCATAAACTGATTTTCAAGCAATTTGAGTTTCAATTGGGGTATTTGAAAAGTTCAAAATTTTGATTTTAGCTTCCGCGCAATCATTCACCCCCCCTCTGATTGCTACATTAGTATATTCCGATCCTACAAGTGGTATCAGAGCCAAGTTTTTCTAATTAATCTTAACCAGTGATTAGAAACCGTAGCGATGGATAGTGTAATACCGCAAAATCGTTTTACTGGGTTTTGGCCGGAAGTGTCTTTATTTTCTTGAAAATTCAAGGGTTTATTCTGGAGAATAGTTTTGTCGTTTCGCGCTAATGGTTAAAAGCTGAATGTTGGTTTTTAGGAGGGGTTTTTGGGAATTTTTTTCCCCTCCTCTAACCTCTCTCTTCCCTTATTCTATTGTGTGGCTAAGAATCTTGGAGGCAGATATTTTTCCCCAACTAGATGAGCTCCTGCGCCTCTAGCTTTTCCTCAGCCGCCTCCCTCCCGAACTCTCTCCTAGCGTCGGCCAAGCTCCCCCTGGCGCCCTGCTTTCCCCCCCCAAGCGACTTCCCTAGCCTCCTGCGCCCCTCCCCTGGCCTCCTGCGCCTCTCCCCTGGCCTCTAGTATCTGGCGTCGCCCTGGCTGCTCCTTGGCCGCCCTCCCCTGGCTCTTCCTCGCTTGCTGCTGGCCGAGCTCCCTGGCTCGAGCTCCTCTCGGCGCCCTCCCTTCTTTGGGCAGAGCAATGACAGCAGCCAGAAGACGCCAGAGAGTAGCTTGGCGGCAGAGCAAAGACCGACGACTCTTCCTCTCTTTGGCAAGACCTCCAAAGAGAGAGAGACTGCCTCCTTTGCCCTTGCCTTCTTCCTGTGGTGAGGACTCAAGCCTAGATTGTTATTGAGATGTTGGTTTCTTGTATGCATGTCAGGTGTTCGATGAAATGGCTGTGAGGTATATCCATGTGTTTGATGAAATGTTGTAGCTAAGGTGTTTGAGGAAATGCCTAGAAGGGGTTAAGTTGTTCATGCCATTGTCACAACATCCTAAATGCGCTATTTTGTCCCTGAATATAACCATGGTTCGTTAGTTTTTAATTAGACTATGAATACCAAGTTCTTTCTATTTTCGGTTGATCATCTGGGACGTATGCATGGTTGTTAGGACAAAAAAATTGCTTCTAATAAAAGTTTTAACTTTAATCTGCCAGATAATGCTATTCATATGCTAACTGTTTGGGTTGTCTGTATAGTGGCTAAAATGTTGTTCATGAGCCTACTTGCTAAATTAGTTTATTTCCTCCAATCAAGTTAGATGTTTGGATTATCTGTAGCATTGGTCAAAATTGTAGTTGGATACACTAATTCAGTATGTGTGGTTGCCATTACTCTTCTTGAATGCTGATACAGAGGTGGAGGTGTTATTGCCTTTAGACAGTGAGTAGTATTCATGTGATTGAAAGTGGGCAAGTCTATGCTTAGGATAGAGGGTATGATAAACCTTGTATTATTCATTGTGAGAATTCATATATAAGAGATTATATTCACAACTAAAAAGAAGGTAAGGCTATTACTGACAAGGTCATGAAATCTAAGGATGGAATACTGCTATTGTTACTCTTGATGCCTTTCTGATTAGATGTTATGATTTATTTGTTTCGGTTGCCAAAATGGGATGCATGTGATCCAGGAATAATTGCTATTGAATTTCACATGAGAAGTATAAATGTTAGAGCTTGCAACCATGTCCCTAATTAATTGTCTATCCCTTAGTAGATCTTCCAATCATTTAGTGCTACTATTCATGCTTTAGATTAGAGAGTATGCTAGAGTTGATTTTGACACAACCATTTAATTATGCGTTATGTCCCAAATTGATAAATTTGTTGGAGTTTTCCAGTTAACAATTACACGCGCTTGAGTCTGATCTCAATAGAGAGTATTATGACTGTGTTATTGAGTCGTGAAGCAATTTATGCGGTTTGTTATCTTTAGGGGTAATAAGCTATATTACTTGTATGCGTATTCCAAATTCAGACTTTCCCTATTCCTGGTAAACTCATGCGAGTGCTAAGTTTACAAATGTCCTAAAGGTTTAGTCATGCATTAGTATGTTTAAATTGGTTAGCATGCCGCACTGCCTATCCTAAGGTTTATAATCAGATCGTGGAGTGTTATTTTGTTCATGATTTAGTTGGCATGCAACGTTACTGAATGGTTCATAAGCATTTATCTACTAGGCCCATACATGTCATATGCTAAGGTTACCAGTAATGCTTGCTTAGCGTGCTAACTATATGCCAAGATGTTAAGTGTAGCTGCCATTTACTATCATGCATTCCAAAAAGGAGAATAAAGATATAGCTAGTGCCTTGCACCTTTATCTTGTAGGACGTCGGGGGTGGCATAGCATCTTCCTCACGCCACTCCGCTCCTCCCGGTACAAGGCAAGTACATCGAGTTGTGTGCTTAATTGAGTTGTTCATTGTTATTTAGCTATTCATGGCTAATTTCTATTGATTTTCACAAGTATGAGTTATATTGGTGATCGTCCCTTCGAGGACGTGATTAACTATTGGGTTCGAGTGGTTCCTAGTAAGCCTTAATCCTGGTAAGTTTATTGTACCTTTGTTAACATTGCTGTGAGTAGCGAGTATGGGGTAGGTGGATACTCGTACTTAATTGTGCCCCATCTGGGAAATGGAATTGAGTATGTGTGCGAATAGATTAGATGGTTATGAATGTGAGAATTTAGGCTATGTTTATGTATGTGTGTGGTTATGGTTATGAATGTGAGAATTTGGGCTAAGTTTATGTATGTGTGTAGTTATGGTTATGAATGTGAGAATTTGGGCTAAGTTTATGTATGTGTGTAGTTATGGTTATGAATGTGAGAATTTGGGCTATGTTTATGTATGTGTGAAGTTATGGTTATGAATGTGAGAATTGGCTATATGTATGTATGTGGTTATGGTATGTTAGTGTTGGCATTGAATGAAAAGTTGCATTTCATTCATGAAAACTGCATTTGTGCATTCATAATGGAAGAGGCGATCCATTCTGATGCGGGCCTCTGTGTTTACACGTAGTGAACACGAAAGTCCTACCTCGTAGTCCCATTCATCGAGGTGACTGGGAGCGAGACAGTAAGAGTAGGCACCTTCCATCTACGGGATGGAAGGGACGTGAGGGTGCACACCGACGGGTGGGCACTCGGCAGTACCGGTACGTGCATGAAAATGAGCATTCATGTGCATTGCATCTTTAATAATGAGTGTTATGGTAAAAGGTGTGTCATATGGACGGTGATTATGGTAATTGGAGGTCGAGTCGTGGATTCAACCCAAATAGGGGAAATTAATTTGAATTGATGAATTAGTGCATTTCTTTTCTTTGCTTTGCTAATTATGTTGTATGAATATCGTGGAGTGAAATTTGAATTTTGAACTCGAATAAAGTCGATGAAAATGGTTTGAGTTGTAACAAGGGGTGGTTGAGTCGGAAGACGTAGTGAATTAGAGGCACGTGATGCCACTTTTACGTCGAATGGGTTTATTATCGAGTTGATGACTTAATTGCGGTAATTTTTTTATATGGTCAAGTTATTGCTTAAATTGGGTATACATGCGTAATCTTCTGGTGGTTGTTCCAGTTGTATTGCTTGCTCTTATAGTCAAGCTCTTACTTTACTTCTGATAAATTGGAATTGTTATTCTCGTGTACTTTGCTGAGTTTGAACTCACGCTTGTTATTTAATGTTTGTAGGTGTTTTGAAGCCGGCATGCTTGGATGGGGGTAGTAGCACAATCACATTTTGCATCATCACCTCCCCATTATGTTGATGTATAGTTCTGATATAAATAGCTCGAGTAAATTTATTGTAAGGGGTTGTTTGCAGTTATGTTTAATGAGTCCTTGTCCTGTAATAATTATGTGGTGGAGTCGATTAATTTCTGTTAGATGTGTGATTGGTTAACTAAGGACCTGCTAGAATGATATCTTATAACTGCAAATGTTTTCTGTCTGCTGAGTGGATGTCCTAGTTTTAGGGGAGGTGCTGCCGAAATTTTTAATAATTTTCACAACCTCCTAGTTGTTCGCTTGCTTTGCGAATATTTATTCTTAGTGATTTGTAGTTCTTGGTGCTAGAGGGTGTAACATTCAGGGCACGGGGTGCCGGGGTGTTACAGATAGGTATTCGACAAAACTAGTTATTACTCTCCCTTGATAGTACGGTACCTATTCTAGCAATCCGATTTTTTCTCCAAACTCCGAGATCGATAAAAGCTATGAAAAGATCCTTAAATTTTATACCAGCCTTTTTCTCAACACTTAGAGTAACATGTTAGTTCTTTTAACCTTGATTGTCATTAATTACCAAAACCATAAAAAAAAGTGGTGGCCTAGATGCTTCAACGGTTGAAAAAATTTTCATTGGAGCCCTTTATTTTTGCTATATATATTTTTATATGTAAAATGAGTATATATGCAAATTGTGCTATAAAAAGTAGACTTTGATGAAATTTTTTATGGAACTCACTTTGGAGTATATTTTAATTATTATTAGAGTATGCTCAAAAGGATAAAGAGGTATAATTTTTTTGTTTAAGTAGTATATGCAAAGTGAAAGTACGTACTCCCAAAAGTATGGAACTATTTTCACACACACACATAGAGGAAGCCAAAATGGGGTACTATGGTGCCTGGGCACCATGATTTCAAATGCACGAATTCAAGCCATATTCGATTATGTTTTTCAAAAATTTCAAGTTTAGGGTATATACTCATCTATAACAATTCAAATGAAACACATACCTTTGAAAAATATATATATGCTCGAATTTGATGATTTTGAATGAGTTTGGATCAGAAGCTTTGCTGATTTATATATAAAATCAGCACATATCTACAAATCAAACTATCATCAAAAAGCAAAATTCTAGTCTGAATTTTAGGGCCTGTTTGGTAGAGCTCCAGATCCCAGCTTCTCCTGAGATCTGAAACTTGTAGGCTAAAATAAAGTAAATTAAGTTTATATTTTTGGCCTAAAATATAAACAAGATGATCCATCTAAACATTCTTAATGTACTCACAGCTCCAGCTTCACGGATCTGTGGAGCTAGGAAAACCCAGCTCCACCAAATCCACGGATCTGGTGGAGCTGGAGCCGTACCAAACAGGCCCTTAGTTGAAACTTATTTAAACTAGTTAGTAAACTGGTTAAACTCTGCATCCTAAAAATTTCAAAAAAAATATATATATACTTAATTGTATAATGGCCCCTAAGGGCATGTACAATGGTATAGACAGCTGTTGTCTATAACAAGCTGACATGTCATTTATAGACAAATAAGTTAGAGACAACACATGCAATGGTAGACAAAGACATTTATGAGTAGATAGCTTCTTCCCACACACAACCTATCTTGGTTCTCGTGCTAGAGTCGACTCTAGATTAAGAGACGGCTCAACTCTCTATACGCACCCTCTCTCATCCACGTCATTTTTTATCCTACGTAGCAAAATTTAGAGACTACTGACATGTACTATTGTACATGCTCTTAAATGTGCGTCGCATGATCACCACCAGCACTAGCTGTATGAGTAGGAAATAGTACCAATTAATTAATACCTTTTTAGGGGACCAATTAATTCGTACTGGTGGTTAATACTCCCTCGAGTTTGTTCCTCTGGTCCATGTGCGTGGGTTGGTTGCGTAACTGCCCACACGTTGACGTCCAGTCAAGTCGCCCTGCCACATGACCACCACCAGCACTAGCTGTATAGTAGGAAATAGTACCAATTACGCCGAAATTCAAGCCAAAGTTTAGGCTAAAATACATTATTGAAGGCCAAAATCTAAATTAGGGTTTAGAGTTTACGCTAAAATATAATTTAAGACTGAAATACATCATTTAAGGTCAAAATCCACGTTAGCATTTAGGACAAAATATATCATTTAAGGCTGAAATCCAATTTAAGATTTAGGGTTAAATAATTTGTATATGTATTTTTAGCAAACTTTTGGGACCAATTAATTAATACTGATGGTTAATAATAGTATCCCTTGAGTTTATTCCTGTATTCCATGTGCGCGCAGCCCACATGCACGTTGACGCCAGTCAAGTCGCCCTGCCACATGACCACTACGTACCAGCACTTGCTGTATGAGTAGGAAATAATACCAATTAATTAGTAATACTTTTTATGGGACCGATTAATAATACCTCTATTATGTGTGGAAGACACAAGGTACATTTTTTTTTGCAAAAAAGACCTTCAAGAATTCCGAAATCGTGAAAGGTCCTTCCACCAGTTATTTTGCAGCAAGGGCTCCGAAAATTCTAAAATTGCGAATAGGTCCTTCCGTGGTAAATTAGAAATTGCGAGCGGGTCTTTCTACAGGTTATTTTGCAAAAAAGACCCTGTACTCCGGTTCTTTCAACTCGGAGATTTTTTTTTAAAAAATTGAAATCGCGAATAAGTCCTTCTGCCGATTATTTTGCAAAAAGGGCCCTGTATTTTCACAAATTCGACGCGATAGCCGGTTCTTTTGGTCCGGAAGATTTTTAAAAAATTGGGATCACGAGCAGGTTTTTCAGCCGGTTCTTTCAACCCGGAAGATTTAAAATGCTGGTTCTTTTGATCCGAAAGATTCCAAAATCGTGAACAAGTCCTTTCACCAGTTATTTTGCAAAAAATACACCGTAATTCCGCAAATTCAGCACGGGCGCCGGTTCTTTCGACACAAAAGATTAGAATTACGTTACGCAAATTCATCGATGGCTCCTAACCAACCAATTTATAAAAAAAACACCACCGAGAAAAACGAAATATCATTTTTTTAGAAAAATTTGGGTCAGATCCATGTCAGGTTTATTATACAGGTGGTTTATTATACTATCCCTTGAGTTTGTTCCTCTATTCGATCCATGTCAGGTGACCATGTGCACGCGCTGGGTCGTTGCGCACTGCACACGCGTTGACGCCACTGGTCAAGCCGTGCTGCCGCTTACCGTGTGAGACTCGCGTCAGTCCCATTCTTCCTTGCAATTGCCTATAAGAGTGTACAGTAGCATACTCACCTTGCTCCGGTCAGCAGCCGAAAGATACAGACATTCATTTATATCCTTTTTAATATGAACTTTGATCCAATTGGGGTAATTCACTGACAGTTACTTAATATGAGCGTGGATCCAATCTCACTTATTATGGTTTAGCTAGATTTCAACATCCGTTGGATATCTGTTATTTACTTACAAAAATGGAATGTTTGAAATTTGACAATAATAGGTAACAGAGTTAGTGGGTACTTCGGTTATATAGGGTGTGTTACTGGCAAGCATGTGTTAGTGTGTGTTATGTAGTTTGGTTATGAGGCTATGAGCACTTGATGTATGAGTATGATCACTTGAGCAGTAAGCATGCATATAGTTGTGAGTTGAGTATGTATATAATAGCACTGTTAGAATTTTTTAAAAAAATTCTAACTTGATCATCATCTGAAAAATTTTATGGAAATATTAGTGATGCAGCAGGACCATCCACAAAATTTTTCAAAATTTTTTAACGTGGTTTGAACCATTTTTCATTATGTTGAAATTTGCCAGTCAGCCTTTAGTAGCACTGTCCGAATTTTTTAAAATTCCTCAAGTACGATCATCATTTGAAAATTTTGTAGGAATATTATGGATATGTCAAGACCATCCAAAAAAAGTTTCAAAAGTTTCTAACGTGGTTTGCACTATTTTTCATTCAGTTGAAATTTGTCGGTCAGTTTTTTATCAGGACAGTAGCACTATCATAATTTTTAAAAATTTCTCAAGCTTGATCATCATCTGAATTTTTTTTAAAACATTAGTGATGTGTCAGGACCATCCACAAAAAATTTCAAAATATTTTGATGTCATTTGGACCATTTTCCTTTCAGGTGAAATTTGCCGAGATTTCAGCAATTTCAAACGAAATTTTGGTTGGCCAAAATTTCGGAAATCTCGGTCCAAAAAATTCTAGATTTGAATTTTTCTTTTTAAATTTTGTTTACATTTTGTCTGAAATAATGAGATTTTTCCAAAATTTTAGATTGTGAAGGATATCAAGATGTGAACCACAAACAAAATTTGGACCGCCAGTCAAGTCGCTCTGCCACTTTCTTCTTTGCTTCTGCCTGAGCATCATTGCGACCCTATCACCTCTATAAATCCTAATAAGTCTGCTCTCCTGTTCAGTCTATGAGCAACTAGTGCGGCGTGAAACATGAAACAAACCATTGATGAAACATGAAACTGTCCTGATAAAACGCTGATCGACAAGTTTAAGCCGAATGAAACATGAAACAAACCACCTTAGAAAATTTTGAAATTTTTTGTTCAAGTTTATGATGTGTCATTAATATTTTCATAAAATTTTCAGATAATTATCAAGCTTCATAAATTTTAAAAATTCGGATAGTACTACTGTCTTAATAAAAGCTTTACCAGCGAATTTCAACCAAATGAAATATAGTACAAACCATGTTAGAAAATTTTTATTTTTTTGGATATTCCAGATTTATCATCAATGTTTCTATAAAAATTTCATTTGATGATCAAGCTTCCAGAAGTTTCAAAAATTCTAACAGTGCTATGTCCTAAAAAAAGCCTGATGATCAAAATGTTTAAATTTTTTGAAAATTTTGCATAAGGGTTCTAAGGAAATTATTAAGATCTCATAAAAATTTTGAATCATGATCATACTCCAGTTAATTTATAAAATTCTTACAAGTACAGTGTACCATTTATGTTCTTTCTATTTTTGATTTTTGAAATATAACAAATGAAGTTTAAAGCATATATAGATTTGATTGAGCAAACAAAAGAAGTTTAAAATTTTTGAAAAAATTAGAGAAAGGTACTGAGTCAATTCTTAAGCTGTCATAAAAATGTTGGATCATGATCACAATTAAGAAAATTTATAAAATTCTGACAAGGTTCTTGTCCCAATTATGTTCATTCTGTTTTTGATTTTTTAAAGATAACAAATAAAGTTCAATTATTTTGAAATTTTTTGTATGATCCTACACTTCTTAGTATGGAACCATAAAATTTTCACATCATGATAAAATATGTAAAATTTTATAAAAATCCGATAGTGTTCTTGCAGTTTTTAAAAAATGTCTCAAAAGTTCGGTACAAATTTTCATAGGAGATGACTTTATTAAGGGTTATTGGACCAAATCCGGTCAAAAAAGTCAAAATTGATGAGATCTCGTTGAGATTACTGTAGTAATTTAAATTTTTTTTGAAGTTTTTTACTCTGTCTGGTATTTCAAAAATCGTCCAGGTCCAAAAACCGAGATCTCGCAAAATTTTGGCGAGATTTGGATCCTTGGTCGTACCCCCGCTATTTTCTCGCTAATTCCCCGCCTCTATTCTTCCCCTCTTTTTCTCCTTTTTCATGGTCGCGACACACAGAAGCATTTCAGCTGCACGTACAAATCATAAATAAATAGTGCTTAGCCCCTGGCCTGGCTCCCTGCCCGCTAGATGCCCTTAGTCTTGTTCTACTGATTCATACAGTTTCGTTTCAACATCTTTATCCATACGCTCTGTTCTTGATCCATACATACTTGTCCATTTCGTTTCACCATCTTGCATCAGCTGGCAGCTAGCGCACTCGAGTGCTTTAATACTACCTGGTCGGCAAGCGCAAAGACAAGGCGTCCAAGAGGGCACAACATCGAGAAGCTGGAGATTGCAAGTCCTCGACGTCAAGACTCCACCATCTTCTTCTCCGTTCTCACTACTTTGACACTTTCTTTCCTCGGTGTCCCCCTCTATTGACTTGATTGCTTTTTCCTCTACAATTTCATGTCCTCTACGTTCTCACTACTTTGACACTATCCTCGGTGTCCCCCCTCCAAAATTTCTCTATATACGGCAGTCAATCATCACCACTATCACGCAATTCTGTCACAGCTAGCTCTATTCTTACAGCCACCTACACCAACTTGTCTCTATCGACTATATCATCCTAATTGAACTTTTCCTTCCTACAATCGTAGCTACTACTAATTCAACTCGGCAAGGTTGAGATTTCCCCTACACTTGTAACATAGCATTGATAACAGAATTGATCAGGCTGAGTGATCTACTGTTTTTCTTTCACTGAGCGTGCAGGATATCTGCAGATTGCTGAATCTAATGGCGGGCATGGTCAGTTCTGCAGTTGTCCAGGAGACGGTTAACCAGATCGTTTCTGGTATGATGGACAAGTACGAGTGCAAATCAAATGCAAAGGAGAACGTGGAGAGGCTGGAGATGGTGCACATCAAGTTGGAGGCCGCACTCGAGATATCCGACAAGTGGAAGATCAACGACGCGTCGGCGTTGCTGCGTTGGCGGAGCAAGCTGAAGCGTGCTGCCTGGGAGTGCGATGAAACACTGCGCAAATGCAAGCAACGAATCCTGAAGGAAGAAGAGATGGAGCAGGAGTTAAAGAATTCCTCCTTCCATAAACGGATCGCTCATACTACCAAGTCATTCATGTCCTCTTTTTTTAGCGGTAGTAGTAACTATGAGTCTAGTAGATGCGTTGTACGCAGATTCGAGTGGTTCGCAGATTCTGCTAGTGATTTTTTGAGATTCCTGGAGCATGGTGGCACACCGCGGAAATATCTGTTCTTGGAGCCTCTTGTAAGGCACCTTCTTGCAGGCAAAACAACTGTGTGTAAATTTGCAAGGGGAAACCAACACCATCTAGTTTCTCTACGGCCCTTTAGTAATGCCGAGCACGGAATAGAGTGCAGGCTGCTCTTTATCCACAAAAACGGCGATGCACCAGAGAATGATTTCCTCCTTGCTCTGACCGTACAACTTTCGGAGAGCACGGACATAGTTGGGATTGCAATCAAATGCCTGGAGTTGTTTTATACACGTCACTTCAAGTCTACAGTTGATATTGTTAAGATGAAGCTCACTCAGCTGCCTACTCATGACTTCTACTCGGGGCCACATGTTGATTGTAGCCTTGAACACCATTGGAACAATATTCACGGTGCTTTTACTCAGTGGTTTCGCCCAAACCCCATATGTTGCAAGCAGCATGACCAGTACAAGCAGCCCTGCGGTAGTAGCAATGCAAACCCATCAGAACTGTTGCCATGTATTTCTCTGGAACCAGTTATCTACGTGTATTTGCAGGGCTATATCCCACAACCTGCTTGTTGCAATAGACGGAGAACAATCATCAAAGGCAAAACAAGTTACCTGCAGAAAGGCTTTCCGTATCTGAAACTTGGACTCCGCTTCGCGCCCCACGCATCTTCAGAGGACTTGCTGCCTGGCATCGGGGGTTTGGCGAAAGAGATGATTAATGGGGAGGAGCAACATGGATTGTGTGCAAACATTACCTTGGAACAGCTGTGCGAGATCATGCTGCCAAAGGCGATAGATTGCCTTCGCCGGAATGCCGGAGCGACGGCGTATCAGATGATCTGGAAGTCTAAACATGCTAGTGCATACCTTCAGTTTGAGAAGACAGCCCAGTTTGAGAAGACAGCCATGCGGAGGAGGACCATGCAGAGAACCACTACGGAAGGTAGGAGGGCAAAGCTGTGGCAAAGTCAACAAGACGAGATGGTGGAGAGTTGGGCACATGCAGTCCCTGCATTCTTTGACTCGTGGGCTGCACATGCGCCTGCCCAGGTGCAGGGCTCGATCATGGACTGGATTCAGAAGGCAAAGGAAATGCAGAACAGCTCGAGTCGCACGGTGCTTAAGTGACTGCGAAGATTAGTTATCTTTTCGGCAAACTCCGTTTGATTTCATTTCTTCATTAACTCCACGTGGCGATGGTTTCGGTACCAGACCTTATTCCGAATTTCATATGTTGTCTTAACTAGCACGATAAATACACAATTTCCGCCTGTAATTTTAATTCTATGCCATGCATTTCTTCCACAAATGCTAGAATCCCTTGAGAAAGGGTGATTCTCGAGTCACTATCGTCTTCCTTCTCTTGCACTGATATTCCCGGTTTTACATTATCCTCAACCTGATATTGTTTTAAGGGCGTATCAGATGCTCTGGAAGTCCAGACATGGTAGCGCATACCTTCAGGTTGAGAAGACAACCGTTCGGAAGCTGTTGCAAAGACAAGAGGAGAAGGTGGAGAGACGATTAATTGTCGTCACCGAATTCCTCAACTCGTGGGCTGCACATGCGCCTGCCCGGCTGCAGGGCTCGATCACGGACTGGATTCAGAAGGAAAAGGAAATGCAGAATTGCACTAGCGATTTGAGGCTGTGCACGTAATCAGTTTCTTACTAGCTAGCTAGTTGTTCTGTTTAATGAAGTACAGAACTAATACCCCACGTTGTAGATCATGCAAATGTAATGAGTCAATTCGAGCTGTATATGAACTATCTATACGACTTAGCAAGAAATACTTAGGAAGAAATACTAGAACTCAAAAACAGTCACTCAGTTGTGGTTAGCATTCCATGATTGTCTCCTGTAATTTAGAATCTATACGTTCCCTTCGTGTATTTATACCATAGCAATACAAGGAAATGATTGTGTGGCCAATTCTAGGGGTGGAAAACGAGCCAGTTGAGCTTTTTTTCGAGCTTTCTTCGACACTAATTTATTCTTATTTATTATAGTCTCCTGTTTTGTTTGAGACCCAACTTCGAGCCGAGCCTAATGAGCCGAGCCGAAGTTGACCATTGTTCCAAATCAACTAATTTTTACTTTAAAAGAAAAATGAATGTAATCGGAGCAATTTTGAAACGAGCCACCGAGCCAGCTCAACGAGCTTTTTTTCCAGCCCTAGCCAATTCCATTGCCTTACATGGTATAGAGCACATGGGGCTATTTTTGCAAATACCATAGCATGGGAGCCATTTTTGCATTAGACGAAGTCAATGCGGTCAAATACATGAACAGTTCTGAAAGTGAGAGCATCCGGAGTTCCGGTCTAAGTTCGCGTCCTTAATTACCGTGTGAGATTCCCGTAGGTTGCATGAGCGCGGACTGCCCCCATTCTTCCTTGTAATTGACTCTGAAGACTTGGTCGAAAGCCTGGATCAAGTATGGATACAAGGAACTTTTTTTAGAAAAAAAAGAATAAGTGACTGCAAAGACTTCAAGATTAATTATCCTTTTGGCAAACTCCGTTTGATTCCATTTACGAGTAAATTTCACAAAATTACATGCTTTTTACGAACTATCTGAAAACTACATGGTTTAGTTTTTATTTTATAAGACTATAGATTTTAAGAGAATTTATATTATAAACTGTAGTTTTTGATGGCGTCACCCTATATGGTAACCTCACGTGCAAGTGAAACAGGAAATAGGGGCGTGTGAGACTACCATATGGAGGCCACATTGTCAGACCCGTTACAATGAACGGTCAATGCTAAAACATATAGTTTTGTGACACAATTCTCGTAAAATCTGTAGTTTTTTTAATATAAGCTAAAATCTTTAGTTTTTTGATAGTTAGTAAAAAAACCTATAATTTTATGAAATTTGCTCTTTATTTATTCATTTACTCTGCATGATGGTGGTTTCGGTAAGACCTTATTCTTAATTTCACAACAAATACACAATTTCCACCTGTAATTTCTATGCCCATGCATTTTTTCCGCGAACCCGTTGCCAGAGTCTGTGTGCATTTTTTTCTCCCCTTGAGAAAGAGTGTACACAGTTCGGAGTAGAGTAATTCTGGAGTCTCTGTCATTTTCCTTCTCTTATAGTGATATTCCTGGTCTTATGTTAGAGAGTTTTTATCATCCTTAAGAGGTATGACCAAATTATAGTCTTGCTTAGGGAATTTTATTTGCCGCATCCTGCTCTTACGTGGTGTATTATTGACTGACATGAGGGCCACTGCCTTTTACTTTATTCATTCATTTGTTTGTTTATTTAATGAATTTGATTACAAAAATTCATCAAACTAATGCCTCCAATTGAGTGTAGCTGGTGCGTGAAACGACACGAACTAGACTCGGTGGAAATAACCGGCCAAGAAATTTATCATGCATGAGGCGCACTGATATTGCATACCAACTTCCTTTATCACTTCCTCTCCCTCCTTTTTTTTTTGGTTACTCGAGATGTCTTTTTCGATATTAACTTCCCCCAATGTAACAGAGGTGCAGCAGGAATTATTTTGCTTTTGCTCATTTTTCTTTAAGCTCCAGAATGATGATATATGCATAAGCCATCATACACTAATGTCACGTTTCGTCAAAATCAACTGACATGTGATGATATGCACTTTTAGTAGCTCCGTAATATACTTCTTCCTTTATTTATTTATTTAATGAATTTTTAGCACAATATTCATCCAACAAATGATGAAATTAATAAGGAATAATGCTCCCTTTTTTTCGGAGAAGCACTTCCATGTATTTTAACTTCTAATTTTTTGTCCAGAAAAAAGTTCCTTGTTAACTAAATGGAGGGATAGGATTCATGTGCTGATCATATAATGGCAACCGCAACTTAAACTGTTGCCATGCATCAGCACCGTTAGATCAAGGCAGCGAATGGCTCGGATCATTCTGCCGTGCCTAGCTACTGCATATTACTTTTTGATCCATCAATCGATCTATAACTACTAAAATTACTATTGTAGAACGATCGTACTGGATCTCTTTCTCTAAGTGGAAGTGCCTAAGTAATTTGCCTTACTACTGGTACAGTGTTTTGTGGTGTGGATGTTGTTTGATGTGGGGCCAGCCATTTCATGCCTAGCTTCCTCGTTCTGCCAACCGGTTGAGAATAGTAGTATTATCGTCACTTTTCTATCCGCATGTGTATTTTTTTTCAGAAAATTTCATTCATACCACAAAACCAGGGATGGTATCCATTAATACCATCGAATCCTCCCCCTTTCAACTATACCATCACCCCTTAAACGATCCTTTCATCTGTACCACCAAACCAAACGCCAGTTGACAAGGAACAACGCCGTTCATGCATCGTTGGACGTCGCCGTCCTGCATGCATGCGGACGCTCCGTCTTCGCGCGGCCAGCAAACTATGTGATATTTTGCACAATGAACTTTTAAATGTAAAGATCAAAATTAGGTGGCATCGATGGAATGTTTTTGATGTTGCAGTCATTGTTGATCATTGCCTCTTTTTCAGTCTCAGAACATCTATATGGTGGTGCAGGATTGGTGAGAAATAAATTATACTCTTGAGAATTATTTATTGACTAGCTGTTGAGAATTATTTATTCAGTACTGCTGGGTGAATGAGAGTTCTCCGTGATATTTTTAGCTCAATTCGATAGGAAATGCAGGCTTGAATTGCCAGAGAGTGCCGTACAATGACAGCGAAAGAGAATATGCTGACTTCAACGAATTTTCCTATGCGCCACAGAATGAATTCCGGCGGCGAAATTCTATGGCATCTTGGCAGTGCAAATGAGAGTCCTCCGCAAAATTTTTAGCTAAATTCGATAGGAAATGCTAGTTTGAATTGCCAGATAGTGCCGCACGATGAAAGCGAAACAGTATATGCTGACTTCCATTATTTTTCCTACGTGCCACAGACAGAATTCTGGCGGTGAATTTATGTGGCATGTTAACAGTGTAACTGGGAGTTCTTCGTGAAATTTTTAGCTTATTTCGATAGTAAATGCGCACTTGAATTGCCAGATAGTGCCGCACGATGAAAACGAAATAGAATATGCTGACTTTCACTATTTTTCCAATGCGCCACACAATGAATTCTAGCGGCGAAATTCTATGTCATGTTAGCGGTGCAAATGAGAGTCCTCCGCGAAATTTTTAGCTAAATTCGATAGCAAATGCTAGCTTGAATTGCCAGATAGTCCCGCACGATAAAAACAAAACAGTATATGCCGACTTCCATTATTTTTCCTATGTGCCACAGACGGAATTCCGGCGGCGAATTAATGTGGCATGTTAACAGTGTAACTGGGAGTTCTCTGTGAAATTTTTAGCTTATTTCGATTGTAAATGCACACTTGAATTGCTAGATAGTGCCGCACGATGAAAGCGAAATAGAATATGCTGACTTCCACTATTTCTCCTATGCGCCTCAGAATGAATTCCAGCAGTTTTTCCTATGTGCCACAGACGGAATTCTGGCGGTGAATTTATGTGGCATGTTAACAGTGTAACTGGGAGTTCTCCGTGAAATTATTAGCTTATTTCGATAGTAAATGTACACTTGAATTGCCAAATAGTGCCGCACGATGAAAGCAAAATAGAATATGCTGAATTCCACTATTTTTCCTATGCGCCACAGAACGAATTCCAGCGGCGAAATTCTGTGGCATGTTAGCAGTGCAAATGAGAGTCCACCGCGAAATTTTTAGCTAAATTCGATAGCAAATGCCAGCTTGAATTGCCAGATAGTGCCGCACGATGAAAACAAAACAGTATATACTGTCTTCCATTATTTTTTCTTTGTGCCACAGACGAAATTCTGGCGGCGAATTTATATGGCATGTTAACAGTGTAACTGTAGTATTGCGAAGCCTCGCTCCAATCTCTAGGCCTTCCGCGGGAGTGTTTTGGCCGTCTGGCAGTTATTTTCAGAGGTGGTTGGTCCATTCGGGAGGATTAGGGCTAAAAAGTTTTGGGTTTGGGGAGGGGTCTTTTGGGAATTTCCCCTTTCCAACTATTCCTTCATTTATTCTCCCTTCCTCTTTTCTTGTGGTTGCAATTGCCTCTCCCTGGGCAGGATATTTTTCCCTAGCACCGCCAACAACCGCATTTTCTTGGTTTTGATCTCCAGAGCCGGCTCCTCCAGTCGAGCGCCCAGCCCTCCAAATGACTCCTCAGCATCCTGCTCTCTCCCCTGGCGATTTCCCAAGGCAAATGCTGCTCTCTTCTCTGGCGACCTTCCTCCACCTCCTCCCTCGAGCTCCCTCGGTCATTGCTCTCCCGGTTCTGCCCTGTCGCCTCCTCCAAAGATCAAGAAGAAGATGGCGAGGAGCGGCGCCTCCTTCCTCCCTGCGGCCGGCGGTTGCCCTGGACTCCCTCTTGGCCGGCGGCCAGCGCTCCTCCCAAGTGAGCCTTCTCCAGTGGCGTCCTTTGGTCAAGGCCGAGCCGTCCCCTGGCCGGTGATGAGCCCCAAGCCGGCGCTTCTCTTCCTCGAGCCAGGGTGCTCCCCTTCTCCTCCTTGGAGTTGTGAAGGTATAGGTTGCTTTGCTTCACAATACTTGCTCACCATGTGTTCGATGAAATGGCTGCGAGGGGTATGCATGTGTAATGGCCCTTGTTTGGGCTGATTCGATACGGTAGTTTGATTGATATTAGTCCAGTAGTAAGTGGTGACATTTCAGAACTAGGAATTCAGGATTGGTTTGCATTTTTGGTTGTTAGGCTTGGAAGATTTGTGCTTGATTTCGAATCCTTGATATGCAAGGGACTGAACTCCGGTGTTGGTCTTGTGCATATTAATGTGTAAAAGAATACTGACTTTGCCAATCAGATGTAATGAAGAAATGAAATTAACATCAAGCATTCTAAATCATCCCATGGTTATTATTCACATGTTAGAGATGTATGGACAGTTCCTGATGCATAAACTTTAGTATTGTGGATGCTTGTTCCAGTTATTTAAAAGTTTAAACCTCTTAAGCTTATGGTAGTTGACGCTTTCTCTTGCATGCTCTGTGCTAGTCTTTATTGTATAATTGATCATGCGTGCTAATGGCCAAGGAGTTGTTTATTTGTTTCAAGAAATCTAATATTTGTATACTGTGATCTAAGCTATCGGGCTCATAGCTAAATGCTTATATATTTAGTCAGTAAGATGAATGATGTCGTCTTTGTCATTTAGTAACCGAGAATGGTATGGTCAATTGAGACCTCATGTATCCATGCTTAAGACAGAGGGTAGACTTGTTCTTGCAGTGATTTCTTTTGAATGAGTGATGTAGAATCATTTATTTTGCAAAGTGAATACATGCTAATACTCGAGGTAGAGGTCGAGATAAATTGCATATGAGATCATGTTTTTTAATGCACCTTATAGTCTCCTTAATCGCTGCATTATACTTAAATTGATGTATTGTCATTGTTCCATGTTGAGTAAGGCTACCTATGGTGATTTAGGTACGAAAGGGTTCTGTGTTACACTCGACTTATATTGTCTACAAGATATTCTTATGCTAATTAGATTGGGAGCTATTTATTTACTGATCATGTATTTGTGTATAAGATCATAGTGCTAAGATCATGTCGCTACAACTTGTTGTTTGTTCGTAACATGGAAGATTGCTTTCGTCACAGTTCTTGAATGTTTAAAAGGATGGCTGAGTGGGAAGCTGTTGTTGTTTGTATGTTATTTGTTGGTTGATTGCATCTTCTTAGCATAATACATAGTTGATAGCATAAGCTTTTTGGGCCTGTTGGAGGCGTAGGGTATTGTTGAAAGAGTATAGTTGGTAAAGCAATTTATGACGCTTGTTTCTGTGGAGCGCCGAGTGCATAGCACTTTTCTCGCGCCACTCCACTCCTTCCTAGAAAAGGCAAGTACATCGAGTAGGGTGCCCAATTGAATTGTTGATTGTTATTTATCTATTCATGGCTAATTTTCTATTGATTATGACAAGTTTGAGTTATATTGGTGAACGCCCTTCGAGGACGTGAATAGCTATTGGATTCGAGTGGTTGCTAGTAAGCCTTAATTCCGGTGAGTTTTCTATACCTTTGTTGGCATTGCAGTGAGTAGAGAGTATGGGGTACGTGAATAATCATACTTAATTGTGCCCCATTTGGGAAATGGAATTGGAGGTGTGCGAATAGATTAGATAGTTATGAATGTGAGAAATTGGGCTAGTTTATGTCTGTGTGTGTTTATGGTTATGAATGTGAGAAATTGGGCTAGTTTATGTCTGTGTGTGTTTATGGTTATGAATGTGAGAAATTGGGCTAGTTTATGTCTGTGTGTGTTTATGGTTATGAATGTGAGAAATTGGGCTATGTTTATGTCTCAAGTGTTTATGGTTATGAATGTGAAGAATTTTGGTGTGTGTGTATGTATGTGGTTATGGTATGTTAGTGTTGGCATTGAGTGAAAAATTGCATCTCATTCAGAAAATTGCATTTGTGCATACATAATGGAAGAGGCGACCCATGCCGACAGGGCCTCTGTGTTCACATGTAGTGAACACGAAAGTCCTATTTCGTAGTCCCATTCATCAAGGTGAATGGGAGCGAGACAAGAAGAGTAGGCACCTTCCATCTACGGGATGGAAGGGACGGAGGGTGCACGCGACGGGTGGGCACTCAGCGACTGCGACGCGTGCATGGAAATGGGCATTCATGTGCATTGCATCTTTATTAATGAGTGTTGTGACAAATGGTGTGTCATATGGATGGTGATTATGGTAATAGAAGGTTGAGTCGTGGACTCAACCCAAAGGGGGTGATTGAATTGAATTTGATGAATGTGCGCAATTCTGTGCCCTGCGAATTATGTTGTTTGATTGTCTTGGAGGGAAGTCGAGTTATAAACTCAAATGCAATAGATGAAAGAGATTTGAGTCGTAGCAAGGGGTAGTCGAGTCAGGAGACATTGTGACTTAGAGTTAAGTAGGACTTCTTTGGCATTGAACGGGTTATTTTCAAGTTGATGATTTGAATGGCGGTAAATTTTCTTGTATAATCAAGTTATTGCTTTATTTGTCTTCCTTGCTTTTATGGTTAAGCTCTTGTGTTACTTATGATGAATTGAACTGCTTTCACGCGTACTTTGGTCGAGTCATCGACTCACACTTGTTTGATGTGTTGTTGCAGGTACATTGAAACCGGCATGCATGGGGGGAGTAGTAGCACGAGCACGTTTGCATCGAACCATTTAATCGTTTTGTAAAGCCTGGTTGTATTGATTATGGTTGTAATATGCTGTTCGTCGTGGTGTGGTTATTAAGTTTTGTTGATTGTGTGAATGATTAACTAAGGACCCGCTAGACTGTTATCATAATTGCAATTGTTTTCTGCCTGCTGAGTGGATGTCCTACTGTCTAGAGGGGTCATGCCGAAATTTTCTAAATTTCGGTGACTTAGTTTTAAAGCTGATTTGGAGAGTATCAAGGTTGGTTTCAGTTTTTATTAGAGGTAAAAAGTTTCGTGTCTCTTTCATTGAATTCGTAGGTCAATTGAACTTCGTGTCGAGTTTTTATTTCTTGGATCTTAATGGGGACACTCTGGTTAAAAGTGGTTCCGGAGTGTTGTAAGCGTCATCTAGAGTCTTTTAGTAGCATTCGCGGTGCGTTGGGCACCGGGGTGTTACAGTTGGTATCAGAGCGGGCTTTAGATCCGTGGTATGTGAAGTTAGCAATTTTACTCTAGAGTAAACTAAAAGTTGCTATGTGGAATTAGAAACATGGCATAGGTATCTACTTTCAAAATTTGGCCTCAGGGCAACAACCTTAAAATCTGGAATAGCGTGGTTCATTAATTAAAACTTGACACACTTTGGTGCACAGTAGGAAGGGATGGGTATCATTGCATTATGCTTAAATGTTGCATTTTAGTTTTGATGATTGAATGTTAAATGATTGTGCATATTGCTTTGATTATGAAAAGGGTTGTTTGAATCATTATGTGTTCGTCCTCATACTTTAATTGTGTTAAGGGTCTTGGGTGTTGGTGTGGCCGGCTATGTGCCACAGACGGAATTCCGACGGCAAATTTGTGTGGCATGTTAACAGTGTAATTGGGAGTTTTCTGTGAAATTTTTAGCTTATTTCGATAGTAAATGGACACTTGAATTGCCAGATAGTGACGGATGATGAAAGTGAAATAGAATATGTTGACTTCCACTATTTTTTTATGCGCCACAGAATGAATTCCAGCGGCGAAATTCTGTGGCATGTTAGCAGTGCAAATGAGAGTCCTCCATGAAATTTTTAGCTATATTCGATAGCAAATGCTAGCTTGAATTGCCAGATAGTGCCGCATGATGAAAACAGAATAGTATATGCTGACATCCATTATTTTTCCTATGTGTCATGCATTTAAATTCGACGGCGAATTTGTGTGGCATGTTAACTGTGTAACTCGGAGTTTTCCGTGAAATTTTAGCTTATTTCGATAGTAAATGCGCATTTGAATTGCCAAATAGTGCCGCACAATGAAAACGAAATAGAATATGCTGACTTCCACTATATTTCCTATGCGCCACGTAATGAATTCCAAAGAAATAAATTGTGGCATGTTAGCAAAGGTAACCGAGAGTCCTCCGTGAAATTTTTAGCTAAATTCGATTGCAAATGCTAGCTTGAATTGCCGATAGTGCCACACGATGAAAACAAAACAAGATATGCCGACTTCCATTATTTTTCCTATGTGCCATAGAAGGAATTCTCGGCGAATTTATGTGGCATGTTAACATTGTAATCGGGAGTTCTTCGTGAAATTTTTAGCTTATTTTGATAGTAAATGCACACTTGAATTGCCGATAGTGCAGCACGATGAAAACGAAATAGAATATGCCGACTTCCACTATTTTTCCTATGCGCCACGTAATGAATTCCAGCAGAAATTCGTGGCATGTTAGCAAGACAAATGAGAGTCCTCCGTGAAATTTTTAGCTAAATTCGATAACAAATGTTAGCTTGAATTGCCGATAGTGCCGCACGATGAAAACAAAATAGTATAAGTGACTTCCATTATTTTTCCTATATGCCATAGATGGAATTCGCAGGAATTTATGTGGCATGTTAACAGTGTAACTGGGAGTTCTCCGTGAAATTGTTAGCTTATTTCGATAGTAAATGCACACTTGAATTGCCAAATAGTGCCGCACGATGAAAGCAAAATAGAATATGCTGAATTCCACTATTTTTCCTATGCGCCACATAATGAATTCCAAATGTGAAATTCGTGGCATGTTAGCAAAGGCAAATGAGAGTCCACCGTGAAATTTTTAACTAAATTCGATAGGAAATGCTAGCTTGAATTGCCGATAGTGCCGCATTTATGAAAACAAAATAATATATGATGACTTCCATTACTTTTCCTATGTGCCATGACGGAATTCGGCGGCAAATTTGTGTGGCATGTTAACAGTAGTAATTGGGAGTTTTCGTGAAATTTTTAGCTTATTTCGATAGTAAATGGACACTTGAATTGCCGATAGTGACGGATGATGAAAGCGAAATAGAATATGCTGACTTCCACTATTTTTTATGCTACCAGAATGAATTCCAACAAGTAAATTGTGGCATGTTAGCGAAAGGCAAATGAGAGTCCTCCATGAAATTTTTAGCTATATTCGATAGCAAATGCTAGCTTGAATTGCCGATAGTGCCGCATGATGAAAACAGAATAGTATATGCTGACTTCCATTATTTTTCCTATGTGTCACGCATTTAAATTCGACAATGAATTTGTGTGGCATGTTAACTGTGTAACTCGGAGTTTTCCGTGAAATTTTAGCTTATTTCGATAGTAAATGCGCATTTGAATTGCCAAATAGTGCCGCACAATGAAAGCGAAATAGAATATGCTGACTTCCACTATATTTCCTATGCGCCACGTAATGAATTCCAAAGAAATAAATTCGTGGCATGTTAGCAAAGGTAACCGAGAGTCCTCCGTGAAATTTTTAGCTAAATTCGATTGCAAATGCTAGGTTGAATTGCCGATAGTGCCACACGATGAAAACAAAACAAGATATGCTGACTTCCATTATTTTTCCTATGTGCCATAGAAGGAATTCGCGCTAATTTATGTGGCATGTTAACATTGTAATCGGGAGTTCTTCGTGAAATTTTTAGCTTATTTTGATAGTAAATGCACACTTGAATTGCCGATAGTGCAGCACGATGAAAACGAAATAGAATATGCTGACTTCCACTATTTTTCCTATGCGCCACGTAATGAATTCCAGAATAAATTTCGTGGCATGTTAGCGAAGACAAATGAGAGTCCTCCGTGAAATTTTTAGCTAAATTCGATAACAAATGTTAGCTTGAATTGCCGATAGTGCCGCACGATGAAAACAAAATAGTATAAGCTGACTTCCATTATTTTTCCTATATGCCATAGATGGAATTCTGGCAGGGAATTTATGTGGCATGTTAACAGTGTAACTGGGAGTTCTCCGTGAAATTGTTAGCTTATTTCGATAGTAAATGCACACTTGAATTGCCAAATAGTGCCGCACGATGAAAGCAAAATAGAATATGCTGAATTCCACTATTTTTCCTATGCGCCACATAATGAATTCCAGCGGTGAAATTCTGTGGCATGTTAGCAGTGCAAATGAGAGTCCACCGTGAAATTTTTAACTAAATTCGATAGGAAATGCTAGCTTGAATTGCCAGATAGTGCCGCACGATGAAAACAAAATAATATATGATGACTTCCATTACTTTTCCTATGTGCCACAGACGGAATTCCGGCGGCAAATTTGTGTGGCATGTTAACAGTGTAATTGGGAGTTTTCTGTGAAATTTTTAGCTTATTTCGATAGTAAATGGACACTTGAATTGCCAGATAGTGACGGATGATGAAAGCGAAATAGAATATGCTGACTTCCACTATTTTTTTATGCGCCACAGAATGAATTCCAGCGGCGAAATTCTGTGGCATGTTAGCAGTGCAAATGAGAGTCCTCCATGAAATTTTTAGCTATATTCGATAGCAAATGCTAGCTTGAATTGCCAGATAGTGCCGCATGATGAAAACAGAATAGTATATGCTGACTTCCATTATTTTTCCTATGTGTCACAGACGAAATTCCGACGGCGAATTTGTGTGGCATGTTAACTGTGTAACTCGGAGTTTTCCGTGAAATTTTTAGCTTATTTCGATAGTAAATGCGCATTTGAATTGCCAAATAGTGCCGCACAATGAAAGCGAAATAGAATATGCTGACTTCCACTATATTTCCTATGCGCCACAGAATGAATTCCAAAGAAATAAATTGTGGCATGTTAGCAAAGGTAACCGAGAGTCCTCCGTGAAATTTTTAGCTAAATTCGATTGCAAATGCTAGGTTGAATTGCCAGATAGTGCCACACGATGAAAACAAAACAGTATATGCTGACTTCCATTATTTTTCCTATGTGCCATAGAAGGAATTCTGGCGGCGAATTTATGTGGCATGTTAATATTGTAATCGGGAGTTCTTCGTGAAATTTTAGCTTATTTTGATAGTAAATGCACACTTGAATTGCCGATAGTGCAGCACGATGAAAACGAAATAGAATATGCTGACTTCCACTATTTTTCCTATGCGCCACGAATGAATTCCAAAGAAATAAATTTCGTGGCATGTTAGCAAGACAAATGAGAGTCCTCCGTGAAATTTTTAGCTAAATTCGATAACAAATGTTAGCTTGAATTGCCGATAGTGCCGCACGATGAAAACAAAATAGTATAAGCTGACTTCCATTATTTTTCCTATATGCCACGATGGAATTCGCAGGAATTTATGTGGCATGTTAACAAGTAACGGGAGTTCTCCGTGAAATTGTTAGCTTATTTCGATAGTAAATGCACACTTGAATTGCCAAATAGTGCCGCACGATGAAAGCAAAATAGAATATGCTGAATTCCACTATTTTTCCTATGCGCCACATAATGAATTCCAGCGGTGAAATTCTGTGGCATGTTAGCAGTGCAAATGAGAGTCCACCGTGAAATTTTTAACTAAATTCGATAGGAAATGCTAGCTTGAATTGCCAGATAGTGCCGCATTTATGAAAACAAAAAATATATGATGACTTCCATTATTTTTCCTATGTGCCACAGACGGAATTCCGGTGGCAAATTTGTGTGGCATGTTAACAGTGTAATTGGGAGTTTTCTGTGAAATTTTTAGCTTATTTCGATAGTAAATGGACACTTGAATTGCCAGATAGTGACGGATGATGAAAGCGAAATAGAATATGCTGACTTCCACTATTTTTTTATGCGCCACAGAATGAATTCCAGCGGCGAAATTCTGTGGCATGTTAGCAGTGCAAATGAGAGTCCTCCATGAAATTTTTAGCTATATTCGATAGCAAATGCTAGCTTGAATTGCCAGATAGTGCCGCATGATGAAAACAGAATAGTATATGCTGACTTCCATTATTTTTCCTATGTGTCACAGACGAAATTCCGACGGCGAATTTGTGTGGCATGTTAACTGTGTAACTCGGAGTTTTCCGTGAAATTTTTAGCTTATTTCGATAGTAAATGCGCATTTGAATTGCCAAATAGTGCCGCACAATGAAAGCGAAATAGAATATGCTGACTTCCACTATATTTCCTATGCGCCACAGAATGAATTCCAGCAGCGAAATTCTGTGGCATGTTAGCAGTGCAACTGAGAGTCCTCCGTGAAATTTTTAGCTAAATTCGATTGCAAATGCTAGGTTGAATTGCCAGATAGTGCCACACGATGAAAACAAAACAGTATATGCTGACTTCCATTATTTTTCCTATGTGCCATAGAAGGAATTCTGGCGGCGAATTTATGTGGCATGTTAACATTGTAACTGGGAGTTCTTCGTGAAATTTTTAGCTTATTTTGATAGTAAATGCACACTTGAATTGCCAGATAGTGCAGCACGATGAAAACGAAATAGAATATGCTGACTTCCACTATTTTTCCTATGCGCCACAGAATGAATTCCAGAAATAAATTCGTGGCATGTTAGCAAGACAAATGAGAGTCCTCCGTGAAATTTTTAGCTAAATTCGATAACAAATGTTAGCTTGAATTGCCGATAGTGCCGCATTTATGAAAACAAAATAGTATAAGCTGACTTCCATTATTTTTCCTATATGCCACGATGGAATTCTCGCAGGAATTTATGTGGCATGTTAACAAATGTAATCGGGAGTTCTCCGTGAAATTGTTAGCTTATTTCGATAGTAAATGCACACTTGAATTGCCAAATAGTGCCGCACGATGAAAGCAAAATAGAATATGCTGAATTCCAATATTTTTCCTATCGCCACATAATGAATTCCAAATGTGAAATTCGTGGCATGTTAGCAATGCAAATGAGAGTCCACCGTGAAATTTTTAACTAAATTCGATAGGAAATGCTAGCTTGAATTGCCGATAGTGCCGCACGATGAAAACAAAATAATATATGATGACTTCCATTACTTTTTCCTATGTGCCACGCATGAATTCCGGTGGCAAATTTGTGTGGCATGTTAACAAAGTAATTGGGAGTTTTCGTGAAATTTTAGCTTATTTCGATAGTAAATGGACACTTGAATTGCCAGATAGTGACGGATGATGAAAGCGAAATAGAATATGCTGACTTCCACTATTTTTTTATGCGCCACAGAATGAATTCCAGCGGCGAAGTTCTGTGGCATGTTAGCAGTGCAAATGAGAGTCCTCCATGAAATTTTTAGCTATATTCGATAGCAAATGCTAGCTTGAATTGCCAGATAGTGCCGCATGATGAAAACAGAATAGTATATGCTGACTTCCATTATTTTTCCTATGTGTCATGCATTTAAATTCGACGCTAATTTGTGTGGCATGTTAACTGTGTAACTCGGAGTTTTCCGTGAAATTTTTAGCTTATTTCGATAGTAAATGCGCATTTGAATTGCCAAATAGTGCCGCACAATGAAAGCGAAATAGAATATGCTGACTTCCACTATATTTCCTATGCGCCACAGAATGAATTCCAGCAGCGAAATTCTGTGGCATGTTAGCAGTGCAACTGAGAGTCCTCCGTGAAATTTTTAGCTAAATTCGATTGCAAATGCTAGGTTGAATTGCCGATAGTGCCACACGATGAAAACAAAACAAGATATGCCGACTTCCATTATTTTTCCTATGTGCCATAGAAGGAATTACATGGCGAATTTATGTGGCATGTTAACATTGTAATCGGGAGTTCTTCGTGAAATTTTTAGCTTATTTTGATAGTAAATGCACACTTGAATTGCCGATAGTGCAGCACGATGAAAACGAAATAGAATATGCTGACTTCCACTATTTTTCCTATGCGCCACGAATGAATTCCAAAGAAATAAATTGTGTGGCATGTTAGCAATACAAATGAGAGTCCTCCGTGAAATTTTTAGCTAAATTCGATAACAAATGTTAGCTTGAATTGCCGATAGTGCCGCATTTATGAAAACAAAATAGTATAAGCTGACTTCCATTATTTTTCCTATATGCCACAGATGGAATTCTGGCAGGGAATTTATGTGGCATGTTAACAGTGTAACTGGGAGTTCTCCGTGAAATTGTTAGCTTATTTCGATAGTAAATGCACACTTGAATTGCCAAATAGTGCCGCACGATGAAAGCAAAATAGAATATGCTGAATTCCAATATTTTTCCTATGCGCCACATAATGAATTCCAGCGGTGAAATTCTGTGGCATGTTAGCAGTGCAAATGAGAGTCCACCGTGAAATTTTTAACTAAATTCGATAGGAAATGCTAGCTTGAATTGCCAGATAGTGCCGCACGATGAAAACAAAATAATATATGCTGACTTCCATTATTTTTCCTATGTGCCACAGACGGAATTCCGGCGGCAAATTTGTGTGGCATGTTAACAGTGTAATTGGGAGTTTTCTGTGAAATTTTTAGCTTATTTCGATAGTAAATGGACACTTGAATTGCCAGATAGTGACGGATGATGAAAGCGAAATAGAATATGCTGACTTCCACTATTTTTTTATGCGCCACAGAATGAATTCCAGCGGCGAAATTCTGTGGCATGTTAGCAGTGCAAATGAGAGTCCTCCATGAAATTTTTAGCTATATTCGATAGCAAATGCTAGCTTGAATTGCCGATAGTGCCGCATGATGAAAAACAGAATAGTATATGCTGACTTCCATTATTTTTCCTATGTGTCATGCATTTAAATTCGACGGCTAATTTGTGTGGCATGTTAACTGTAACTCGGAGTTTTCCGTGAAATTTTTAGCTTATTTCGATAGTAAATGCGCATTTGAATTGCCAAATAGTGCCGCACAATGAAAACGAAATAGAATATGCTGAATTCCACTATATTTCCTATGTGCCACAGAATGAATTCCAGCAGCGAAATTCTGTGGCATGTTAGCAGTGCAACTGAGAGTCCTCCGTGAAATTTTTAGCTAAATTCGATTGCAAATGCTAGCTTGAATTGCCAGATAGTGCCACACGATGAAAACAAAACAGTATATGCTGACTTCCATTATTTTTCCTATGTGCCATAGAAGGAATTCTGGCGGCGAATTTATGTGGCATGTTAACATTGTAACTGGGAGTTCTTCGTGAAATTTTTAGCTTATTTTGATAGTAAATGCACACTTGAATTGCCAGATAGTGCAGCACGATGAAAACGAAATAGAATATGCTGACTTCCACTATTTTTCCTATGCGCCACAGAATGAATTCTATCTGCGAAATTCTGTGGCATGTTAGCAGTACAAATGAGAGTCCTCCGTGAAATTTTTAGCTAAATTCGATAACAAATGTTAGCTTGAATTGCCGATAGTGCCGCATTTATGAAAACAAAATAGTATAAGTGACTTCCATTATTTTTCCTATATGCCATGATGGAATTCGGCAGGAATTTATGTGGCATGTTAACAGTGTAACTGGGAGTTCTCCGTGAAATTGTTAGCTTATTTCGATAGTAAATGCACACTTGAATTGCCAAATAGTGCCGCACGATGAAAGCAAAATAGAATATGCTGAATTCCACTATTTTTCCTATGCCACATAATGAATTCCATCGGTGAAATTGTGGCATGTTAGCGATGCAAATGAGAGTCCACCGTGAAATTTTTAACTAAATTCGATAGGAAATGCTAGCTTGAATTGCCGATAGTGCCGCATTTATGAAAACAAAATAATATATGCTGACTTCCATTATTTTTCCTATGTGCCATGAGACGAATTCGCGGCAAATTTGTGTGGCATGTTAACAGTGTAATTGGGAGTTTTCGTGAAATTTTAGCTTATTTCGATAGTAAATGGACACTTGAATTGCCGATAGTGACGGATGATGAAAGCGAAATAGAATATGCTGACTTCCACTATTTTTTATGCGCCACGTAATGAATTCCAAATGGCGAGTTCTGTGGCATGTTAGCAAAGGCAAATGAGAGTCCTCCATGAAATTTTTAGCTATATTCGATAGCAAATGCTAGCTTGAATTGCCGATAGTGCCGCATGATGAAAACAGAATAGTATATGCTGACTTCCATTATTTTTCCTATGTGTCATGCATTTAAATTCGACGGCTAATTTGTGTGGCATGTTAACTGTAACTCGGAGTTTTCCGTGAAATTTTTAGCTTATTTCGATAGTAAATGCGCATTTGAATTGCCAAATAGTGCCGCACAATGAAAGCGAAATAGAATATGCTGACTTCCACTATATTTCCTATTCGCCACAGAATGAATTCCAGCAGTGAAATTCTGTGGCATGTTAGCAGTGCAACTGAGAGTCCTCCGTGAAATTTTTAGCTAAATTCGATTGCAAATGCTAGCTTGAATTGCCAGATAGTGCCACACGATGAAAACAAAACAGTATATGCTGACTTCCATTATTTTTCCTATGTGCCATAGAAGGAATTCTGGCGGCGAATTTATGTGGCATGTTAACATTGTAACTGGGAGTTCTTCGTGAAATTTTTAGCTTATTTTGATAGTAAATGCACACTTGAATTGCCAGATAGTGCAGCACGATGAAAACGAAATAGAATATGCTGATATCCACTATTTTTCCTATGCGCCACAGAATGAATTCCAGCAGCGAAATTCTGTGGCATGTTAGCAGTACAAATGAGAGTCCTCCGTGAAATTTTTAGCTAAATTCGATAACAAATGTTAGCTTGAATTGCCAGATAGTGCCGCACGATGAAAACAAAATAGTATAAGCTGACTTCCATTATTTTTCCTATATGCCACAGATGGAATTCTGGCAGGGAATTTATGTGGCATGTTAACAGTGTAACTGGGAGTTCTCCGTGAAATTGTTAGCTTATTTCGATAGTAAATGCACACTTGAATTGCCAAATAGTGCCGCACGATGAAAGCAAAATAGAATATGCTGAATTCCACTATTTTTCCTATGCGCCACATAATGAATTCCAGCGGTGAAATTCTGTGGCATGTTAGCAGTG
This sequence comes from Guadua angustifolia, assembly GCA_036346375.1. Taxonomy (NCBI): domain Eukaryota; kingdom Viridiplantae; phylum Streptophyta; class Magnoliopsida; order Poales; family Poaceae; genus Guadua; species Guadua angustifolia. The sequence goes on along the minus strand of JAYEVE010000610.1, from coordinate 343,692 downwards.
CAAATGAGAGTCCACCGTGAAATTTTTAACTAAATTCGATAGGAAATGCTAGCTTGAATTGCCGATAGTGCCGCATTTATGAAAACAAAATAATATATGCTGACTTCCATTATTTTTCCTATGTGCCATGCACGAATTCGGCGGCAAATTTGTGTGGCATGTTAACAAAGTGTAATTGGGAGTTTTCGTGAAATTTTAGCTTATTTCGATAGTAAATGGACACTTGAATTGCCGGATAGTGACGGATGATGAAAGCGAAATAGAATATGCTGACTTCCACTATTTTTTTATGCGCCACAGAATGAATTCCAGCGGCGAAGTTCTGTGGCATGTTAGCAGTGCAAATGAGAGTCCTCCATGAAATTTTTAGCTATATTCGATAGCAAATGCTAGCTTGAATTGCCGATAGTGCCGCATGATGAAAAAGCAGAATAGTATATGCTGACTTCCATTATTTTTCCTATGTGTCATGCATTTAAATTCGACGCGAATTTGTGTGGCATGTTAACTGTGTAACTCGGAGTTTTCCGTGAAATTTTTAGCTTATTTCGATAGTAAATGCGCATTTGAATTGCCAAATAGTGCCGCACAATGAAAGCGAAATAGAATATGCTGACTTCCACTATATTTCCTATTCGCCACGTAATGAATTCCAAAGAATAAATTGCGTGGCATGTTAGCAGTGCAACTGAGAGTCCTCCGTGAAATTTTTAGCTAAATTCGATTGCAAATGCTAGCTTGAATTGCCAGATAGTGCCACACGATGAAAACAAAACAGTATATGCTGACTTCCATTATTTTTCCTATGTGCCATAGAAGGAATTCTGGCGGCGAATTTATGTGGCATGTTAACATTGTAACTGGGAGTTCTTCGTGAAATTTTTAGCTTATTTTGATAGTAAATGCACACTTGAATTGCCAGATAGTGCAGCACGATGAAAACGAAATAGAATATGCTGACTTCCACTATTTTTCCTATGCGCCACAGAATGAATTCCAGCAGCGAAATTCTGTGGCATGTTAGCAGTACAAATGAGAGTCCTCCGTGAAATTTTTAGCTAAATTCGATAACAAATGTTAGCTTGAATTGCCAGATAGTGCCGCACGATGAAAACAAAATAGTATAAGCTGACTTCCATTATTTTTCCTATATGCCACAGATGGAATTCTGGCAGGGAATTTATGTGGCATGTTAACAAAGTAACCGGGAGTTCTCCGTGAAATTGTTAGCTTATTTCGATAGTAAATGCACACTTTAATTGCCAAATAGTGCCGCATCGATGAAAGCAAAATAGAATATGCTGAATTCCACTATTTTTCCTATCGCCACATAATGAATTCCAAATGTGAAATTCGTGGCATGTTAGCAAAGGCAAATGAGAGTCCACCGTGAAATTTTTAACTAAATTCGATAGGAAATGCTAGCTTGAATTGCCAGATAGTGCCGCACGATGAAAACAAAATAATATATGATGACTTCCATTACTTTTCCTATGTGCCACAGACGGAATTCCGGCGGCAAATTTGTGTGGCATGTTAACAGTGTAATTGGGAGTTTTCTGTGAAATTTTTAGCTTATTTCGATAGTAAATGGACATTTGAATTGCCAGATAGTGACGGATGATGAAAGCGAAATAGAATATGCTGACTTCCACTATTTTTTTATGCGCCACAGAATGAATTCCAACAAGTAAATTCTGTGGCATGTTAGCAAAGGCAAATGAGAGTCCTCCATGAAATTTTTAGCTATATTCGATAGCAAATGCTAGCTTGAATTGCCGATAGTGCCGCATGATGAAAAAGAATAGTATATGCCGACTTCCATTATTTTTCCTATGTGTCATGCATTTAAATTCGACGTAATTTGTGTGGCATGTTAACTGTGTAACTCGGAGTTTTCCGTGAAATTTTAGCTTATTTCGATAGTAAATGCGCATTTGAATTGCCAAATAGTGCCGCACAATGAAAACGAAATAGAATATGCTGACTTCCACTATATTTCCTATGCGCCACAGAATGAATTCCAGCAGCGAAATTCTGTGGCATGTTAGCAGTGCAACTGAGAGTCCTCCGTGAAATTTTTAGCTAAATTCGATTGCAAATGCTAGCTTGAATTGCCAGATAGTGCCACACGATGAAAACAAAACAGTATATGCTGACTTCCATTATTTTTCCTATGTGCCATAGAAGGAATTCTGGCGGCGAATTTATGTGGCATGTTAACATTGTAACTGGGAGTTCTTCGTGAAATTTTTAGCTTATTTTGATAGTAAATGCACACTTGAATTGCCAGATAGTGCAGCACGATGAAAACGAAATAGAATATGCTGACTTCCACTATTTTTTCCTATGCGCCACGAATGAATTCCAGCAATAAATTTCGTGGCATGTTAGCAGTACAAATGAGAGTCCTCCGTGAAATTTTTAGCTAAATTCGATAACAAATGTTAGCTTGAATTGCCAGATAGTGCCGCACGATGAAAACAAAATAGTATAAGCTGACTTCCATTATTTTTCCTATATGCCACAGATGGAATTCGCAGGAATTTATGTGGCATGTTAACAAAGTAATCGGGAGTTCTCCGTGAAATTGTTAGCTTATTTCGATAGTAAATGCACACTTGAATTGCCAAATAGTGCCGCACGATGAAAGCAAAATAGAATATGCTGAATTCCACTATTTTTCCTATGCGCCACATAATGAATTCCAAGGTGAAATTCTGTGGCATGTTAGCAGTGCAAATGAGAGTCCACCGTGAAATTTTTAACTAAATTCGATAGGAAATGCTAGCTTGAATTGCCAGATAGTGCCGCACGATGAAAACAAAATAATATATGCTGACTTCCATTATTTTTCCTATGTGCCATGCATTTAAATTCCGGCGGCAAATTTGTGTGGCATGTTAACAGTGTAATTGGGAGTTTTCTGTGAAATTTTTAGCTTATTTCGATAGTAAATGGACACTTGAATTGCCAGATAGTGACGGATGATGAAAGCGAAATAGAATATGCTGACTTCTACTATTTTTTTATGCGCCACAGAATGAATTTGTGATATCCCGTAATATGTTCATATGGAAAGTGACTTTTTGGAATGTGACATTACGGAATGACGTTGTGACACTACGGAGTAGCGTGACTTTATAAAATGTGATATTAGGAATAAAATCTTGCGGCATGAGGTTAAATCATATTTCTAGGTCGCGTTGGGTCGTTTCCGAGGGTTTCGGGCCGTTTCCGGGTGTTCGGGCCGTGGGGGAAGCAAATTGGGCCGAAGGTGGGAGGTTCTTGTGTCCATGAGGGAAGTCTTTAGGGTTTCCCACCTGCTGTCCAGCCATTTTTCTGGGCGCCTCCCCCTCCCCATGCAGCCCCTCTCCCCTCCCCACTTCCCTAGCCGCCACCTCTCTCTCTCCTTGCGCCCCACTTTCCCCTTCCTCCTTACCTCCCCACCACCTCTAGCAGGCCTAGAGGTCTCCCCTTGCTGCCACGCCGCACCTCGCGTTGTCCTCTCCGTGAAAGCTCCGCGACGAGGAGATCCAAAGATTCAACGCGGGAGGAGATCGGTGGGAGATCGTGAGGAGGATTCGCCGATTTGCGATTCTTCAAGGAGGTAACTTGTGAAATAAATTTCCTAGGTTTAAGGTGCTAGATTAAGGAGGATCCTTGCCTAGAAATCGTGTTTTAGTGCTGTGGGTAGATGGGACCAAGAGTTTTCCATGGTTGTCTCTCGGGTTGTCCTCGGGAAGATTGTGCGCCTGACCTAGGGCACACGTTTTTGCAATTTTAGATTTGGAATTTGGTCAGCCTCCTGTTGAGAAAGTTGTAGATAATTGAATTACCTTTAATTGGAGTACAAGAAGTCGAAATTCCGCCGAGCCGTTTGAGTGTTATGGCTGTTTTACCGAGCGCTGTCAAATCTGTGACGAGATTGGGACAGTTCGTGTTGAATGTTAGATTAAACAATTTTAGAGGCCGAATCTGTCTTCGCGAATACTTAGAAAAAGCTAGGAAATTTCGTAAGCTTCGAGAAAATGTACTCGTTTACTCAATTTGGAGTCCTAGAACTCAAGTTATGATAGTTGGAAGCCTGCTGTTCCGAAGGGACAGATTTGCTGTTCTCTGTTTTTAGAGGTTGTTTGCGAAGCCAAAGCAAATCATCTCATACTTACCCAAAACCACATTTTTGAAAGAAAAAAAAAACTGCTCCTCAAATCAAACATCTGCACACACACACGCCATCTTCCTCTCAAGAGAAAGGGAAATTTCATTTCCAACAAAATCACTTCACCCATACGAATCACTTAAGATAAAATCTTCATATTCACTTTTTATTCCATTCTCAATTTCAAACCTCAAAGTTAACTCTATAGTTTAGCAATCTCCCCACCAATCAGGGATAGATCTATTACACAAAATACAGAGTGCTGTAACGAAAACATACTTCCAAAAGACCATACGAGCAATTGATTCCCTACACATTTAAAAGAAAATTCACCTCAAACCCTACCCTATCTAGTATTCTCTTACCTTTACCAATAAAGGTTTTAACACTCATAATATGCACATTGAGAAACTCCATCAACTCTCCGATCTACAACAAAAAAAACAAGGACTCTCCTCACACGAGGTTATGAGTCCTCCGGTGCTGGCTTTCAATTGCCACACCGACCACCACGGCTACACAACATGGCCGACATCCCTTCGGCACAAAGAGTCCCACCGGACCCCACTAAGCAATTTACCATTTCATAAATATAGCCATAAATACTACCATAGCCTTGTCAAAACTAACAAATAACATGACCACGAGTATCAACATGGCATCAATACAAAATAAACATTGTAGCACAATGCAACGACAGCCCATCCCTTTCCTACTGTGCATCAGAGTGTGTCAAGTTTTAAATTAATTAACCATTCTACCTTGAATTTTAAGGTTGTTGCCCTAGGGCCACATTTTAAAGGTTTAACCTAAACCATGTTTCTACTTTCATACAGCAAAATTTTAATTCATTCTAGAATTACTCACTACATTCAAGCACCACGGACCTGAAGCCCGCTCTGATACCAACTGTAACACCCCGGCGCTAAACACGCCACGGATGCTACCAAAACTTTGAAAAAAACTAATGCCACCTCTAGCGAAAAGACAGGAATTAACCTCTGACTCTTAAAACTGGTTTAAACTAAGTCACCAAAATTTACAAAATTTCGGCAGCACCTCCCCTAAAACTAGGACATCCACTCAGCAGACAAAAGAGCAATAGCAGTTCTATAATATGTCCAACAGATAAATTAGAATCAAACCATCTAGCAGGTCCTTAGATAATCACTCACACAACCAAATAGAAATTATCAACTCCAAAGACGACGAGCAACACATTACAACACCATAATTTACAACCGTGCTTTATAAATTAATTAAATGCGGTGGTGATGATCGAGTCGTGTACGTACTATTACTCCCATCCCAAATGAGCCAGCTTCAAGGTACCTAGACAGAAACAAACAAGCGTGAGTCCAAGACTCAAAGAAAGCGCAACAATAAAGAACTGCAAACCGAATCAAACGAAATAATAATACTTTGAAACGTAACATATTCAAATAATTGATTGAATTTGGTAAATAAGTGAACAAAAAACTGATGCCAACTACTACAACCATTTCAAGAATTATTGAAACTGTACTCATACCTCGACAGCCGCTTATGGGATGAGTCCATGACTCAATCCTCGACTTATGAATGCCATTAACTCCACGATGAACCATTAATAGTTTCAATTCGCTGCCTTCATGCTCAAATGCACAAAACATACACAAGAAGAATCTTATATCCATACATCACAATCAATTCATTTAACATGCTTCATCATTGTAAATGCAATGCATATGCAAATAGGCCATACAAAAGAAGAATCTTATACCCATACATCACAATCAATTCATTTAACATGCTTCATCATTGTAAATGCAATGCATATGCAAACTTGCTTGCTTGTTCGTATGCTCAACCCATTTCAAAAATTCTCATCTCACTCCACCATTCTCATGCATATCTCACAATTTTTTTCATGCATATGATGCATCATTGTCAATGCAATGCAGATGATTGCTCCTTTCGATGCACGCACGCAGATCGCTGAAAGTGCCCACCCGCCGATGTGCACCCTCAAACCCAACCATCCGTGGAAGGGCTGCCGAACAGACTTGCCCGCTACCCAAGAGCGGGTCCCACGCTAACACCGCTCCCATCTACGCCAGAGATGGGACTACTGGTAGGAACTTCGAGCACACCGGATTAGTCATACAAATCAGATGACGTTCTCACCGCCCTGGCTCAATGCACTTTTCATGAATGCACATATGCAAATGCCTTTCCTCACATTCATATCCATATTCTCAATACCCATATCCGCATTCCTAACATTCATATTCATATTCTCAGCTCTCATATTCAGATTCTCAACATTCATTTCATAGTCTTGACACTCATATCTACATGGTCACAATTATCATTAATACTCCCGTAAAGTCATAATCCATCCTCATGATCGCCAAATCATCCATTCTTACTAATCAAACCTCACTACGTCATTATTCACATTATCCTATCATACTAGTGATAATAGTATGACATCTCAACCGATAGCTCTCCATAATCTTAAGGTATCATGACATTCGACTCTCGACACAAATCTTTTCAATCAACGATGCACTTGCATCAAATTACTTTACCTTCTCACAAAAAGGCTATTACCCTACTAGACGTGCTTATAAACACAAACACCACCATTATGCAAGCATATACATAACACAAGCAATCAACTAGATACCGTGATAGGGGTTATACGAAGTTACACTTGCATATAAACTCGGTTTAAATAAAAGCATAACCAATTAACCATTCTCATGCAAAAGCAAACACGACAATATTAAAGCAACACATGAATAAATGTATTCTTGTAAAATCTAGTGGCCACCTAAGCCACAACCGACACAATGCACTTGCCTTTTATCAAGATTTAAGCGACGCAGGTCGAGGCCGCCTTTTTCAAAGATTTTCCACCATCTCTGTGATTTGCCAGTGCTGGTCTTTAAATGTGTTTTTGACTGAATGCAACTAAAAGGTTGGTAGCCGCACATTTCATGAATTGTGTATTAAAATCACCCAAGCCACGCGTTGAATTTATAGCAAAGATGCCAAATGGTACTAGCAAGTCGCCAGAGACAACCCTATTTTATCCTATGCTTTAATAAGAAATTTCTAATAGCATGCTCTTTTTCTCGTGAGCCTTACCCTCAAAACAATCAACACACACATATATATATAACTTGAATCAAACATCATACATTAATATCTTTTCAAATTTGAACCCGAAATCCTTGCCACATATTGGATCGATTAAGCACTCTCCCACCCAACCATGACTCTCTGTGAGGTATATTGCATTAGTAGGACAAACATTTTCACATGGCTTTGAGCAATCGCGTGGATAATCCTCGTGGATCAAATTCTAGAAAATAGGCGAGTTCAAATCTTCCGAGAGAAAGAATTTTGGCTAAGAACTCCTCTTCATTAATTAAATATGCAGCAAGTCATGCTAACGAAAGCATGAAACCAAGTACATTTATTGCCAAGGTACAGTAATTATGGGAAATTACAAATTTGAACCCGCAATTCTCAATTGAAGATAACGAAAGAAAACCAAATAAGACAGTTACGTTGAAGTAGCATGACTGAATTTCGTAAATTCAACTAAAAGTAGAACAGACAGCTTTCTAAAGAGCATGTTAATTACCAACCTTACGGAAATGAAGATCTCTACAATCATCATTAACACTAACCACGACCCATGACCTCTGAAGTGCTGGCACAATCGAGGCTGCTACATCAATACCTTTGTTGATCGCACCACTATAGATGCATCCGCTTACAATCAAATGCAATCCATCGGATGCACAAAATTGATCTATGATTTCTAATCAGAGACCGCTTATATGAAAGGGAATATCTGAGAGGCACATAAAAGTAAATAAGGCACATATGATTTTCTTCCACCTCACCTTTTGTTCTCTCAGTAATTATTCTATCAAAATCAGCCTTCCTTGGCTCGTTTCATGTAATCAACGTGAGAATTAGTTGGTTCAACTATCCACTAATCTTAGTTCGTGAAACCATTTTAAATCTTGTCAGATTATAGAACTGTATAGGTTTAGCCTGTCATTATATGAGGCATTTCAACTCATCCGCACCAAGCATGGAGTATTAATGAAAGGGTAGAATATAAAATCCTAGCATCGTGAACTTGCCTTGCTAATCAAGATCTCAAAACAAAGATTCTAGCTAGGCATTTGCACAAACACTTTACATGCAAGGCTAGACCCCAAGAAGATTATACCTCAAAGACCTCCTCATGGAGCCATGGAGGAAGGGAAGGGGAAGGGAGGCGGCGCCGGCTGGAGTCTGCCTCCTGCCGATGGTCGCCATCGCCCACTGCTGCCGCTGGTGCTTCTGCTGCTTGTGCATTTCACTGCACGAGCCAGAAGGAGGGCTAGGGAGAGGGCGCTGGCCAAGGGGCGACTGCCAGGGGAGGGCGACCGGAGGGAGCCAATGGATGCTCGGCCAGGGCAGGGTTAGCCAGGAGGGGAGCAACGGCGCCTGGAGGGGCTCGGGCATGGGAGATGTGCCGGCAGGGAAAGAAAAAGGAGGCGCTGGCAGGGAAAGAAAAAGGAGAGGAGGAGAATGATTCGGCAGGGATGGGTAAAAAGATAGCACCCCAAGGAAACAATATCAGCCACACAACCAGGAGGAAGAGAGAGATCAGGTGGAGAGGGGAAAAAATAAAATAAAGCAATCTACGGTATTACACTTATGAAGATAGAAGATGATGGTTTGTTATCTTGTCCTTTATTTCCATTTCATTACACTTTGCTGAGTGATGAACTCACGCTTGTGTTTTATGTTGTGTGTTTCTTTAGGTACCATGAAATCGGCGCTGAAGGGATTTAGCTACACTTCTTCACGTAGCATCACATCATAGTTAATTCACCCTAATTGGAGACATGGCAATAAGTTTTACAATGTTTCTGGTGTATAGTTATTATGTGTGTTTGTTTCCCTCATGTGTGTCATGTGGGATTATGGAGTGATTTGATTTAATGTTCTAGACTTAAGTTGATGCTTTATCTACTGCTATCGCTGCATCTTGATATCTTTCAATGTTCTATATATTGAGATGATATTGCTTGCTCAATTTTCATGCAAAAACAAAGGAGATGCTGCCGAATTTCCTAATTTTCCAAATGATTACCTTGCTGTAATTTTCTTTGAATTATGTTTTTAATTGTTGTATAGACCATGTTTGGTGACATTCTGGGCTTAGTGGAAGCCGGGGTGTTACAGTTGGTATCAGAGCGGGCTGTAGGTCCGTGGAACATGTATTTAGTGTCATACCATAGGTTTAACTAAAATATGAAGTGGGATAACCTAGAAACATGGCATAGGTTTTACTTAAAATTTGTGTCATAGGATAGCAACATTAAAACTTGTGAAAGTGGAATAATTAATTTAAAACTTGACACACATGGATGCATAGTAGGAAAGGGTATGGGTATCGTTGCTATCGCTTAAATATTGTATTTAAGCTTTGATGTTGAATATTACATTTGATGATGTATAGTGCTATGTTTATGAAATATTTGATTGAGATGTTATTTGTATGCCAAAGTGAGGCTGTGGTGCCGAAGGGTTTCGGTCACCTTCTGTTGGTTGTAGTAAAAGCTGTGTGGTGTATCGGTGTGGCCGGTGAGAGCCATCACCGAAAGACTATTAACCTCCTGTTGGGAGAGTGCTTATCCTTTCTGTCGTAGATTGGGTAGTTGGTTGGAGTCGAGTAGTAGAGTTGAGGATTGATCCTTCGGATTTCCTTTACCGTTTGATGAACGGTTTTGGTTGGTTTTTGGTTGGTTGAAATAAAAGGAAAGGTGTTCGGTTTTGGTTACTCACCGATAGTTCTTTTGGTGGTTTTGGTTTTGTCTTCTTTGGATTGAAGACAAAGAAGAAGAGTTTTATGTTGTGCGTCTTTTGGTCGCAATTTTTGCTTTGACACCTGATTTGTTGGTTACTGTGGACTGTCCTAGGGAGGAAACTTATGTGGTTGTTGTTCTCCCCATCTAAGAAGAGTGTTGGAGTTCTCCTGGTGCAGACCTTATGTTGGGTGGAGCTAAGTTTGAGTCTTATTGGAAAAGATTTGGTTGAACATTTGGTTTTCTCTGGTGCATCTTTCTTCCTTCTTGGAAGTATATGTCTTGAAGAGTTTTGGGCTATCGAAGTTGGAAATTTGAGAGTTGAGCTCTCCTGCATTTCCGTTGGAGTTTTGTTTTCTTTCCTTACCTAGAAAGGGGAAATTGTTTATCGGTGTCCGTTCTTGTTCCGAGTTGTGGTTATCTTTAAAGTTGAATTGCATCCTGTTCGTCAAGAGTAGGTGACCTATGAAGATGTTTAGAAATTTCTTTTGTTTGTACTATGTAATATGTAACAATGTGGTTTTCGGGATGGCATATTGTTAAGTTAATTTGTGAGTTGAATCAATTCAACATGATTGTTATCTTTAGCTTGAGAATAAATAGACTACTAGTGTTGTAGATTACTCTAACGAGAATGATTAAAGGTGTTAATGTACATGCTTAGAATCTATTGTTTTACCTTAAATACACATGACCTTTGACAAGGTCCAACTTAACATGTTAGTACAGAAATTTAATCGTGTGGATTAGAATTGTTACTTATGTTGTTGCAAACTTTTAGCACAATTGAAAGTACGCAGTTGTGTTCCTGAAATGTTGGTATCGATGTTAATTGGAAGAATATAGATTTTGTTGTTTTAGGATGTTTTAAGAGCATCGTGATGGTCTAACTTATTAAATGTACTTTAATAGTTGGGGTATGTTGTGTAGTGGTAACTTTGTTATAACCTATGTGTAGGGTAGCTAAAAGCATGTTGTTGTTTTTGATTATGCCATTTATTGATATCGATGAGTTAGTAACATGTTGTGATGGAGTGAACCTTGGATAATTATCATGATGTAGAACTTTACCCTTAATGAATGTATATCCTAGAATCATATTTACGAACTTTGTCTTGTGGAGATAATACTTACTTGTTGAAGTCAATTATTGATAAAATATTTGTTCAAGTAATATGTTTTAAATTGAGAGAATGATGTTATATGATGTGTTTGTCTGTGGGGATCAGGGTGAGGTAGTATTGGTTGGATGTCTTGTTGATAAGCATCATGAACTTTATTTATAAGTGTTGCGAAAGATAACTGGAGAAAGAATTTGTTATGTAGCTTTGGTTGAGTTTTGATGGGCCTTCTCAAGGAGTAAATAGTGATTATTGAAGTCTTTAATGGAAAGCGTAGTGGAACTTTGGAGGTGGTTGTATCTATGTTGAGCTTGTGTTTAAAACTTTTGGACTGGTTTGGTTGTTTGCTATTTTGGTTGGATGCTTTTGGTCAAGGTATTCCCTATGTTGTGTTTGAGTTTCTCTAAAACTCAAGTGTTTGGTGCCAAACTTTGGCTCTGGCCAATTTGCTTAGTTTATGCTATGAGTATGGATTTACACCCAAAAGTTTTTGAGTGGATCGCGCTCCTTAGCATTCGCACTAAATTATCTTTGGAATAACTTTTAAAGGAAGCAGATGGACATAGTGGGTTGTGCTGGAAATTCTTGAGATTTAATTTGTAACTCTATTTGAATAGGGTTGGATTGATTTGGGAAGCATGTGTGGTGTTTGCGATTGTTTCAAAAGATGGATCTTATGAATGTTTCTTGAGTGATTTTGTTGGTGAAGTGTTTTCTTTCGGGAATGAGTCTCCTTTTCTCTTTGAGAGAATTGGTAGCGGTTGTAGGCGTAAATGTTTGATTTGAGAATGGATGTTCTCTTCTGATTTATTGACTTGGGTTAAAATGCGATGTTTTGCAAGCATAGTGTGCAATGGTTGTTGGGTTGTGATGCGATATGGTATTTACTGTTAACGATGTTGCCGTCGTAGTTTATGTGAATTAGAGCATTCATCGATGTTGTTGAGAGTCAATCATGAGACAAAGAGAATGAAGTCTCTTTGTGAATGATTATTTGGTATTGTGGTTACATGACGAATAGATGGTGAAAAGGATTCAGGACGTCGTTTATATATAAGTATAAAAGAGTTGTTGAGCCAGGACGGTGAGAAAGCCATATATATTTGGATATATGACTAATCCGGAGTGCTCTTGAAGAATTTGCATTCATGTTATGAATAAAGATTTTCATTGCTCTCTAGCATAAAAAGAAAGAATGGATAAATGTTGGTATTTTGGTTATGTTACGCAAGGGATTTGAGATTCCCTTTCTCTTCAAGAGTTTTTGTGGCAGCTGTGGACCCTTGGTTGTGATTTGAGGATCGGTTTTCTCTTCCAAAATGTTGATTTTGGTTAAAACGAAAAGTTTTGTTGTGGTGAAAGCGAATTGAGTTGCCTTTAGTTGTTGAGAACTTCTGACAAAAGAATTTTGTGGAGTCTCCCTTTTGTTTGAAGTGCTTCCCGATGCGAATTGTATCGCATTGACTGGAGATTTGAGTTTTCCTTTGCGGCTTGACTTAGGAAAAGCAAAAGAGTGGTCTATTATCGATGTCGAATTCTTTCAAAGGTGGTGTAGCGCTTTGGGGTTTTGAGTTGATGTATGTGGTCTACTTGGGTTCAAAAGAATCGTACATCTTTTTGCACTATGGATGGGAGTGAGGATGTAAATGTCAATGGGTTATGGTTGAGCATAATCAAGATTTTATACTCCTGGGCTTGGTTGTTTGCGTGGAAAGTTTGTGAGGGCGACGCCCTTTTGGGAAAAGCACCAAACGTGGTTTGGTAAGGTCCCACGATCCTAGCTTGGGCTAGGCATAGAACTTGGGTTGCAGGTTAAAAGGTGATTATGATGGAGGTTATTGATGTCGTGTATCAGATTTGTTTACAGAATTGTGTGGTGGTAATGAAGGATATAGAAACTGTGATGTAAAATGTTCTGTCGTGAACATTGTCTTAGCTAGATGTCCCGGGGTGTGTGTTATGCCTGGGAGAGGATAGAATGAAAAGTGTAATGTGGTTTGCAGTCGAAAGGGGAAGTATTGTCGATGTAGGTTATGAGCGTAGATGACATTAGTAAATTTTGATTCTTTGCGGAAAAAAAAGGGGTCAAATAATTGGAAGAGATGGGGTTTTGCGTAAATGGTTCCTTGGGGGTTCAAGTTTGGAACCTCGGTTGACCGTTTTAATACTAATGGTGAAAAAGGGAGGTGTTTCATGATAATTGTGACATTCTGAGTTTATGAATCGTGATAGAGATTGAAGTAAATGAGGAATCATGTCGAGTTGCGCTTAGTTAAGCTAAGACAAGACACTCTTGTTAATAGTTGGGTTTGGAGAATTGGATTGCCGTTGCTACTGTTGAGTCTTTGCGTGGGTGTTTTGAGTTCGCAAAGAAGTTGAGTCCCTTGTGGACATTGTTTTAGAGTTGACGTGTAAGATTCGAGGTCGAATCCTGTTAAGGGGGAGAGAATGTGATATCCCGTAATATGTTCATATGGAAAGTGACTTTTTGGAATGTGACATTACGGAATGACGTTGTGAAACTATGGAGTAGCGTGACTTTATAAAATGTGATATTAGGAATAAAATCTTGCGGCATGAGGTTAAATCATATTTCTAGGTCGCGTTGGGTCGTTTCCGAGGGTTTCGGGCCGTTTCCGGGTGTTCGGGCCGTGGGGGAAGCAAATTGGGCCGAAGGTGGGAGGTTCTTGGGCCCATGAGGGAAGTCTTTAGGGTTTCCCACCTGCTGTCCAGCCATTTTTCTGGGCGCCTCCCCCCCCATGCAGCCCCTCTCCCCTCCCCACTTCCCTAGCCGCCACCTCTCTCTCTCCCCTTGCGCCCCCCACTTTTCCCCTTCCTCCCTTACCTCCCCCACCACCTCTAGCAGGCCTAGAGGTCTCCCCCTTGCTGCCACGCCGCACCCTCGCGTTGTCCTCTCCGGTGGAAAGCTCCGCGACGAGGAGATCCGAAAGATTCAACGCGTGGGAGGAGATCGGTGGGAGATCGTGAGGAGGATTCGTCGATTTGCGATTCTTCAAGGAGGTAACTTGTGAAATAAATTTCCTAGGTTTAAGGTGCTAGATTAAGGGAGGATCCTTGCCTAGAAATCGTGTTTTAGTGCTGTGGGTAGATGGGACCAAGAGTTTTCCATGGTTGTCTCTCGGGTTGTCCTCGGGCAGATTGTGCGCCTGACCTAGGGCACACGTTTTTGCAATTTTAGATTTGGAATTTGGTCAGCCGCCTGTTGAGAAAGTTGTAGATAATTGAATTACCTTTAATTGGAGTACAAGAAATCGAAATTCCGCCCAGCCGTTTGAGTGTTATGGCTGTTTTACCGAGCGCTGTCAAATCTGTGACGAGATTGGGACAGTTCGTGTTGAATGTTAGATTAAACAATTTTAGAGGCCGAATCTGTCTTCGCGAATACTTAGAAAAAGCTAGGAAATTTCGTAAGCTTCGAGAAAATGTACTCGTTTACTCAATTTGGAGTCCTAGAACTCAAGTTATGATAGTTGGAAGCCTGCTGTTCCGAAGGGACAGATTTGCTGTTCTCTGTTTTTAGAGGTTGTTTGCGAAGTCGGGGTAGTGGGTCGTTCATGTACCGTTTTGTGGGCTCGTTTTGACTGCGTGGCACGTATTTGCAGGTGGTGTGCCTCCGGGAGTACCCTCTACGTCCCGCCAATCCGTCGCCCGTGGTTGAGGCAAGTGTATTGAATGGATGTGTTGCTATGTGATGCTATATGTGATTGCTAAACATGCTTAGAGTAATTTGGTTGTATGACTTGATAATGTGCCATGCTTGATTATTCGCTTACGGTTTGATGAACATGGTTACAAAATGATTATGAATTTGGTATATTACATATTATGCAAAAGTACATATGTTCTTGTTATGCTTGCATACATGGCATGAATCATGGCCGAGCCGGTGAGAAAGTCATAACTATTCCGGTAAGGTCGGTGAGAAAGTTATGACTAGTCCGGGGCTACTTTGAGTAAGTCCTACATCGTGATTCCATCCACCGCGGTGAATGGAAGCGAGATAGGCACCCTCCATCTTCGCGATGGAAGGGGGAAAAGGGTGCACGCCGACGGTGTGCACTCAACCATACCGGTATGAGTTTCCAGGAGACATGTGCATTGCATTGCATGAATGAAAACTATGAATGAAGATGCTTATGAGATGTTAATGAGAAAGTGTTTATGAGCTGTTCATGAGATGAATGGCATGTTGATTAAGAGATGTTTATGATGTTACGTATGTGTGCTTATGGTGTTGATAATGATGTGGTATGATATGCTTATGAAGATAGAAGATGATGGTTTGTTATCTTGTCCTTTATTTCCATTTCATTACACTTTGCTGAGTGATGAACTCACGCTTGTGTTTTATGTTGTGTGTTTCTTTAGGTACCATGAAATCGGCACGCGGGAAGGGGATTTAGCTACACTTCTTCACGTAGCGTCACATCATAGTTAATTCACCCTAATTGGAGACATGGCAATAAGTTTTACAATGTTTCTGGTGTATAGTTATTATGTGTGTTTGTTTCCCTCATGTGTGTCATGTGGGATTATGGAGTGATTTGATTTAATGTTCTAGACTTAAGTTGATGCTTTATCTACTGCTATCGCTGCATCTTGATATCTTTCAATGTTCTATATATTGAGATGATATTGCTTGCTCAATTTTCATGCAAAAACAAAGGAGATGCTGCCGAATTTCCTAATTTTCCAAATGATTACCTTGCTGTAATTTTCTTTGAATTATGTTTTTAATTGTTGTATAGACCATGTTTGGTGACATTCTGGGCTTAGTGGAAGCCGGGGTGTTATAGAATTCCAGCGGCGAAATTCTGTGGCATGTTAGCAAAGGCAAATGAGAGTCCTCCATGAAATTTTTAGCTATATTCGATAGCAAATGCTAGCTTGAATTGCCGATAGTGCCGCATGATGAAAAATGTAATAGTATATGCTGACTTCCATTATTTTTCCTATGTGTCACGCATTTAAATTCGACAATGCTAATTTATGTGGCATGTTAACTATGTAACTCGGAGTTTTCCGTGAAATTTTTAGCTTATTTCGATAGTAAATGCGCATTTGAATTGCCAAATAGTGCCGCACAATGAAAGCGAAATAGAATATGCTGACTTCCACTATATTTCCTATGCGCCACGTAATGAATTCCAAAGAATAAATTGTGGCATGTTAGCAAAGGCAACCGAGAGTCCTCCGTGAAATTTTTAGCTAAATTCGATTGCAAATGCTAGCTTGAATTGCCGATAGTGCCACACGATGAAAACAAAACAAGATATGCCGACTTCCATTATTTTTCCTATGTGCCATAGAAGGAATTCTGGTGGCGAATTTATGTGGCATGTTAACATTGTAACTGGGAGTTCTTCATGAAATTTTTAGCTTATTTTGATAGTAAATGCACACTTGAATTGCCAGATAGTGCAGCACGATGAAAACGAAATAGAATATGCTGACTTCCACTATTTTTCCTATGCGCCACGTAATGAATTCCAAAGAATAAATTGCGTGGCATGTTAGCAAAGACAAATGAGAGTCCTCCGTGAAATTTTTAGCTAAATTCGATAACAAATGTTAGCTTGAATTGCCGATAGTGCCGCATTTATGAAAACAAAATAGTATAAGCTGACTTCCATTATTTTTCCTATATGCCACAGATGGAATTCTGGCAGGGAATTTATGTGGCATGTTAACAGTGTAACTGGGAGTTCTCCGTGAAATTGTTAGCTTATTTCGATAGTAAATGCACACTTGAATTGCCAAATAGTGCCGCACGATGAAAGCAAAATAGAATATGCTGAATTCCACTATTTTTCCTATGCGCCACATAATGAATTCCAGCGGTGAAATTCTGTGGCATGTTAGCAGTGCAAATGAGAGTCCACCGTGAAATTTTTAACTAAATTCGATAGGAAATGCTAGCTTGAATTGCGGATAGTGCCGCATTTATGAAAACAAAATAATATATGCTGACTTCCATTATTTTTCCTATGTGCCATGAGACGAATTCCGCGCAAATTTGTGTGGCATGTTAATAGTGTAATTGGGAGTTTTCTGTGAAATTTTTAGCTTATTTCGATAGTAAATGGACACTTGAATTGCCAGATAGTGACGGATGATGAAAGCGAAATAGAATATGCTGACTTCCACTATTTTTTTATGCGCCACAGAATGAATTCCAATGCGAAATTCGTGGCATGGTAGCAGTGCAAATGAGAGTCCTCCATGAAATTTTTAGCTATATTCGATTGCAAATGCTAGCTTGAATTGCCAGATAGTGCCGCATGATGAAAGCAGAATAGTATATGCTGACTTCCATTATTTTTCCTATGTGTCACGCATTTAAATTCGACAATGAATTTGTGTGGCATGTTAACTGTGTAACTCGGAGTTTTCCGTGAAATTTTTAGCTTATTTCGATAGTAAATGCGCATTTGAATTGCCAAATAGTGCCGCACAATGAAAACGAAATAGAATATGCTGACTTCCACTATATTTCCTATGCGCCACAGAATGAATTCCAAAGAAAAAATTGCGGGCATGTTAGCAAGGCCGAGAGTCCTTCGTGAAATTTTTAGCTAAATTCGATTGCAAATGCTAGCTTAAATTTCCAGATAGTGCCACACGATGAAAACAAAACAGTATATGCTGACTTCCATTATTTTTCCTATGTGCCATAGAAGGAATTCTGGCGGCGAATTTATGTGGCATGTTAACATTGTAACTGGGAGTTCTTCGTGAAATTTTTAGCTTATTTTGATAGTAAATGCACACTTGAATTGCCAGATAGTGCAGCCGCGATGAAAACGAAATAGAATATGCTGACTTCCACTATTTTTCCTATGCGCCACGAATGAATTCCAAAGATCGAAATTCGTGGCATGTTAGCGATACAAATGAGAGTCCTCCGTGAAATTTTTAGCTAAATTCGATAACAAATGTTAGCTTGAATTGCGGATAGTGCCGCATTTACGATGAAAACAAAATAGTATAAGCTGACTTCCATTATTTTTCCTATATGCCACAGATGGAATTCGGCAGGAATTTATGTGGCATGTTAACGCAGTAATCGGGAGTTCTCCGTGAAATTGTTAGCTTATTTCGATAGTAAATGCACACTTTAATTGCCAAATAGTGCCGCATACGATGAAAGCAAAATAGAATATGCTGAATTCCACTATTTTTCCTATCGCCACATAATGAATTCCAGCGGTGAAATTCGTGGCATGTTAGCGATGCAAATGAGAGTCCACCGTGAAATTTTTAACTAAATTCGATAGGAAATGCTAGCTTGAATTGCCGATAGTGCATATTTATGAAAACAAAATAATATATGCTGACTTCCATTATTTTTCCTATGTGCCATGCGAAATTCCGACGCAAATTTGTGTGGCATGTTAACAATGTAATTGGGAGTTTTCGTGAAATTTTAGCTTATTTCGATAGTAAATGGACACTTGAATTGCCGATAGTGACGGATGATGAAAGCGAAATAGAATATGCTGACTTCCACTATTTTTTATGCGCCACGTAATGAATTCCAGCCCGAAATTCGTGGCATGTTAGCAAAGCAAATGAGAGTCCTCCATGAAATTTTTAGCTATATTCGATAGCAAATGCTAGCTTGAATTGCCGATAGTGCCGCATGATGAAAAGCAGAATAGTATATGCTGACTTCCATTATTTTTCCTATGTGTCATGCATTTAAATTCGACGGCGATTTATGTGGCATGTTAACTGTGTAACTCGGAGTTTTCCCTGAAATTTTTAGCTTATTTCGATAGTAAATGCGCATTTGAATTGCCAAATAGTGCCGCACAATGAAAGCGAAATAGAATATGCTGACTTCCACTATATTTACTATGCGCCACGAATGAATTCCAAAGCAATAAATTTCGTGGCATGTTAGCAAAGGCAACCGAGAGTCCTCCGTGAAATTTTTAGCTAAATTCGATTGCAAATGCTAGCTTGAATTGCCAGATAGTGCCACACGATGAAAACAAAACAAGATATGCTGACTTCCATTATTTTTCCTATGTGCCATAGAAGGAATTCGCGGCTAATTTATGTGGCATGTTAACATTGTAATCGGGAGTTCTTCGTGAAATTTTAGCTTATTTTGATAGTAAATGCACACTTGAATTGCCGATAGTGCAGCACGATGAAAACGAAATAGAATATGCTGACTTCCACTATTTTTCCTATGCGCCACATAATGAATTCCAAAGACAAAATTTCGTGGCATGTTAGCAATACAAATGAGAGTCCTCCATGAAATTTTTAGCTAAATTCGATAACAAATGTTAGCTTGAATTGCCGATAGTGCCGCATTTATGAAAACAAAATAGTATAAGTGACTTCCATTATTTTTCCTATATGCCATGATGGAATTCGGCGGAATTTATGTGGCATGTTAACAATGTAACGGGAGTTCTCCGTGAAATTGTTAGCTTATTTCGATAGTAAATGCACACTTGAATTGCCAAATAGTGCCGCATTTATGAAAGCAAAATAGAATATGCTGAATTCCACTATTTTTCCTATCGCCACATAATGAATTCCAATGTGAAATTCGTGGCATGTTAGCAAAGGCAAATGAGAGTCCACCGTGAAATTTTTAACTAAATTCGATAGGAAATGCTAGCTTGAATTGCCAGATAGTGCCGCACGATGAAAACAAAATAATATATGCTGACTTCCATTATTTTTCCTATGTGCCACAGACGGAATTCCGACGGCAAATTTGTGTGGCATGTTAACAGTGTAATTGGGAGTTTTCTGTGAAATTTTTAGCTTATTTCGATAGTAAATGGACACTTGAATTGCCAGATAGTGACGGATGATGAAAGCGAAATAGAATATGCTGACTTCCACTATTTTTTTATGCGCCACAGAATGAATTCCAGCGGCAAAATTCTGTGGCATGTTAGCAGTGCAAATGAGAGTCCTCCATGAAATTTTTAGCTATATTCGATAGCAAATGCTAGCTTGAATTGCCAGATAGTACCGCACGATGAAAACAAAACAGTATATGCTGACTTCCATTATTTTTCCTATGTGCCACAGATGGAATTCCGGCAGCGAATTTATGTGGCATGTTAACAGTGTAACTCGGAGTTCTCCGTGAAATTACGATGGAATCCAAAGTGGCTGGGACTAAAAGCAAAGGAAGGAAGATGAAAGCTCTTCCTTCTGATTAAGTCTTGAAGCTCGTCAGATGCGATAATATGATGAGCACAAAGACTTCCTCCGTCCAAGTTTACAAGTCTTTGCTGCTGCTGCTAGCTACCATTCCAAGCAATCCTGCTGCATTGTCGGAAGTATACACTGCATAGCCGGAAGTATACGCGCTGCATTGTCTTCAGGGTCTGCTCTCTGTAAAACAGGAAGAAACTAGCACATGGCAATAAGACAGCAAAACCAATGTTCATAGTATTTTGGTGCTACAAATATATAACTTCCCGCAACTTTTCTCTTCTATTGCTACAAATAACTTCCCGCAGCAACAAGACACAAACCGGATTACACAATCTAATTGGACTCTAATTCAAACTTTAAGACTTCTGGCTGGGATCAAATACTATTTGAAATCCGGCACCAAAACTGAATCGGCAACCAATACTACTTGGAGGCACGGATGACAACACCATGTGGGTACTTCCAACCATATTGACATTATACACGTTGTTCAGATTCGTTGAAGGGCAAGTGAACTCACGAATTTTCCAATTTGATTTCGGTGGACTTGTATCGTGCAATTGAACATATATTCGGTTTCTGATTTATCGATTTGGATCTTGCGTGTAGAAGGTCCTAAAATCAAGTCAATCTGTTCAAATTAGCGGAAGAAACAATCCTTTTAGCATCAATGAATACATGGTTCAGACAAAGACGAAGTTTGCACTTAATCGATGAAGCAATCATCCATACGGAAATAAAAATGTTCAATGCAACAGAAGCTAATGTTCAATTCAATGTTAAAAAATACTCAATGCAACACAATACTACATTTTGCCCCAAAAATATAGTTTGCAAACTACATGATAGAAGTTGCAACATCCACCGATTTAACTTGTTGCAAGAACAGTCAGATGAACTTGTTGCAGATGAGGTGGGATGAAGAAACAATAATAGGAGCTTGCTTTCTTTTCCTTTTCTTGATTGATTGTGTTGCAGGTGGAAGGGTATCTCCTTCTTGCCACTCAGCTTCTTTACAATTCTTCTGGAAGTGATCAAACCTCTTGCATCTACCACATTTCTTTGACTTTGTGCCAGTATCATTGGATGGCTTAATTCTAGTAACTCTAGGCCTTCCTGCTGATCTTCCAAGCTTGGGAGGGAGCACTTGGTAGGGCATGTTAACTTTAGGCCATTGGTCCTTGTCCCCTAAAGGCATGATAGAACTCTCATAGGCCATCTTGAACCTAGCAATTGAGAAATACTCATGTACATGGTCTTCTATTTTCAATCACCAGATGGAGGATTTGAAAGCAATTGCATGAAAGCAAGGCTCCCCAGTAACTTGCCATTGCCGGCACGAACATTGGCGTTCTTTAAGCAACACAGAATATCTCCATGGTTTGTTGGTTCTATGATCAATCCCCGATACCTCTGCATTGTCTCCACTCCTAAAAATTTCATACCTCAGCCCCCTACTCTTGGCATGGAGAGTCTTCACCACGCTAGGCAAAATGTTACCTTGCAACCTGTCAGCTATTATCTTTCTACTAGACATTCGAAACATTATCATCTACCTTATCTTGTCAACTAGATCATCAAGTTGCAAGCCTTTTATGTCCTTGATCCAATTATTGAAAGATTCAGCAATGTTGTTGCACATATACTCAACCTTGGACAGCTCTGAAAATTTGCTCCTAGTCCACAAATGTTTGTGATTTGTATTTAGGTAGGCAATAGCAGGGGGCATGCTGTTTCAATTTTAGCCATTAATTTCGGTGCTTTTCAGTACATATGTCCATGCAGACCACCACATATTCTTGTCAATTATGTCACCCCTATACCTCTTCTTGAAATTACCAATGAGATGCTTAAAGCATTCTCTATGATCAACACCAACATTGAATACCTTGCTAACAGCAGACTCAAGTCCCTTTCCAAAGATCAAGATGTATCACCAAACCAGAGGTGTACCAATGGCATCTTGTAATCTTTGCATAAACCACTCCCGATTATCAATGGTCTCCTTGTCAAACACACAATAAGCGACTGGGAACAACCAGTTGTGGCCGTCGATTGAAGTAGCTGAAGCAAGCTGGCCTATGTACCTCACAGTCAAAAAAGTTGAGTCACATCCTAGGTACGGCCTACAACCTTTTGGGAATCCATCAATGCACGGCTTGAGAGCGACAAATATCCTTTTGAAGACCAGCTTCCCATTGCGAGTGCTGACATCAATGTCAACAATGCTTCCTGGATTGGCTCTCTCAATAGCTGCCTTGAATCTCCAATGCCCTTGAAAACTATCATTCCATGATCCATGTATACTGTCTAGAGCCTTTTGCCTCCCATGCCATACTCTCCCGTATGCCAATTTCACATTGTACTTCTTTTCCAACCTATCTTGTAATTTTTTAGAGCCAATGTTTGGTTCTTCCATCATTATTTCCTTACCCCTATCTGCAATCCAAGCTTGTGAAGCCATCTTGCCAGTAATCTTACTCGTGGATATACATGTATGTTCATCTCCAATTTCCATGACCTGCAAGAGAGCAAAGAAGTTAGATTTCTCACAGACACAAAAAAATTTGATGAAAAGGCAGAATTCATAAGAATTACGAAAAACCATTACTGTTCTTTGGAAAGGACATATTATTGTTTTGAAAATGCAATTTTCCTTTTTTTTTCCCACCTAGAAGTGCACTAAAAGTAGTAGATGGAGACTTGGAGAGTGAGGAGCTCGCTTGCCAAGCGATACTGGGGCGACGCTGCCCACCAGCGTCTGAATTGAGGCTTACTTTCCGCCTGTCTTTCCTACTTTTCTATTATGCTTTCTTAGGATTTTTTAAGTTGATGGTTAGGTTAATTCACGGATCATCTCCTACTTTTTAGGAAAATTCATTTAAAGAGTACATAATAAGAATAGATTAATAAAAGGGATTATAGATTAGTTCAGTACAGGCAGTGATTTGATTGATCTAATAGGAAAAGGAGTCTAATTCTATTTCTTTTTTTGCAATTTACACTCCGTGCTTCGTGCATCCCGTACTAAGTCATAAAATTCTAGAAAAATAGAGAAATTTTCAAAAACAAAGAAAAAAAGGTGAATAATTAAGGAAAAAGGTGAATAAA
The DNA here is from genome assembly GCA_036346375.1 of Guadua angustifolia. Taxonomy (NCBI): domain Eukaryota; kingdom Viridiplantae; phylum Streptophyta; class Magnoliopsida; order Poales; family Poaceae; genus Guadua; species Guadua angustifolia. The sequence goes on along the minus strand of JAYEVE010000610.1, from coordinate 320,218 downwards.
TAAAAAATTTAGTAGAAAAGTACTGATGATTCAAATAGGGTTAATAAAATTGGATAAATACATACATGTGTGTTTAGTAAGATAGCACAAATCTATGCTTCGGAGGCCTTATAGCCTATAAAAAAATTTCTCGATGTGCGTAGGAAACGGGAATTATATGCGTGTTTGTATGTAGAGTGTATGTAGAGTGTGCGGTGTGTTATGTATATCCTTATACACTTAAAAAGAAAAAAAGTTAGACGGAGAGTGACGTACGTACCCAGCTGCTGATGCGGCTGTTCTTCAGATCTCAGGCCCTTCTACTTCTGACCTTGTGTGGCAGTATTGGTAGGACCAAGTTTGACTTTGAAAACAAAATGCTGAGAGAGATGCAGTAAAGGGTAACAGTGAAAGTTAGTAATATGGCATCCAAAGAAAGGGTAAAAGTTAAGTTGAATGCTAGTCAGCGGTAACAGAATAACTTCACTTGTTGAAGTACTGTACTAAAGTTGCAGCATCGCATACATGGGGTAAATACTTGCTTGATTTCTTTTAGTACTAGTTTCTTCTTCAGAAGGTTTCTATTGGTAGTTCAGTACCATGGACAAATCTAAACACAATTTTAATACAGAAATTTAATGTAAAAAATGCATGGACATAGCATGCTATAAATAAATCAGAGAAAATGGTACAGCAAGTATGAGTTGTTGCCACTACTACAAAAAGGATCTTCAGTCCCGGTCAAAAAGGGCTATTAGTACCGGTTTTTGAACCGGGATAGCGCATCCGGGACTGATGCCCATTGGGCATCAGTACCGGTTCCACCAACCGGTACTGATAGGATTATAAATGTTTTAAAATATGTCGAAAGTGTATGGGAGAAGCGGAACTCGAACCCGCAACCTCGTGACTCCTGCCTCACCCTTCTAACCAACCCACCCACCATCGCGTACTGATATACATAGAATATGCATTCCTTTTGAACTTTTTCAACGAGGCATCGATGCGGTTCGTAACACGAACCGCATCGAAGTTTCATCGATCGGTTCGTAACATAAACCGCATCGATGTTCCTCACATCGATCGGTTCGTGTTACGAACCGGTAATATACCCTCATTTTAGTACCGGTTCGTAAATACGAACCGGTCTCGATGGAGGAACATCGATCTTCGGTTCGTGTTACTTAACCGCATCTTTAACCACGACGATCCTGTAGCTAATGAACTGCATCAAGCCCTCATCGATGAAGGGTTCAAATCCAATCGGGACTGATGGGCCGGTATGGAAGGTCTGATCTGTAGTAGTGTGCATGTTCTCATCCATGCAACGTGTACGCGCGACAGTAGTTTATTGCTTGGGAAAAGAAAATTTATGCACATGCATGATGTAATCGAACACCAAGAAATAAATATATCCAGGAGAGGTTTAGACTTTAGACAGGGGAGCAAAGTACAAAATAATCAATTGGCCTGGTAATACTTTAGGGTCTGTTTGGTAGAGTTTCAGATTCCAGCTTCACATGAAATCTGAAACTTGTAGGTTAAAATAAAGTGAATTAAGTTTATATTTTTGATCTAAAATGTAAACAAGATGATCTATCTAAACACTCTTAATGTACTCACAGCTTCAGCTTCACGAATCTGGTGAAGTTAGAATTTTCAGCTTCACCAGATTCACAAATCTAGAGAAACTGAATCCCTGCCAAACACACCCTTAATTAGCTGCATCACTAGATTCTTGGATTTTGCCTAGGGCATGTATACAGAAATAAAGAAATGTGGGGGCAAAAACAGAAGAGTAACATAACCAATCTAATTCTCCAGCGTAGAAAACCATATTGAAAGTTGAAATATCATGGGAATTTGAGATTACTCTCAAAAATTCTTTGGTACGTAAGAACGTATAAAAATATTGCCACATTGCGTGTCTCTTCGTTCATTTTTTCTTCTCTTCTCCTTTCCCACCCATTCCTTCTCCTTTGATACAAAAAGTGTAATTCAAAACTTTCAGGGAATTCAATTGAAAAAATTGCGTAATTTTGGTTTTCTCTTTTTTTTAAAAAAAAAATGGGTTGCTAGGAATTGTTGGTATCTATAGATTGCTAGGAGCAGTCGGCGAATCTGTGGATTTTTTTGGGAAAAAACCACAGAAAGACCTAAAAGTAATTTTGTTTTTTTTTTAATATTGGGTTTTTTTTTAAAAAAAAAGGGTCGCTAGGACTCGTCAACGAATCAGTGGACTGCTATAAACCATCGACGAATCTACGGGTTTTTTTATAAAACCACAAAGGGATCTAAATGTAATTTCGTTTTTCTTCATGTCCAACCTGCTAAAAACTGATTTCTTGTGACCTAAACATAATTTTTTCGGGTTCGCTCTGCAAAATATCGCAAGAGGACCTGAACGTAAACTATGGAGGGACCTAAATGTAATTTTGATTTTTTCGAGTCCATTCAGCTAAAAAACCGACTGAAGGACCTAAATGTAATTTTAAATTTTTTAGAGGACCTTTTCGTGGAAATGGTGACGTGGCATGGTTGAGAGTTGAGATGCGGCCAATTCTCTCCTATATGATATATCGGAATTACTAAGAGCCGGATGTCCGATTTTTTCGGATACTGTAACATTTTTTTCCTATATGTGAAATATTTTTTCCTACCTATGAAAAATTTTCATTCGATAACAATAGAAATGTGCGCGTGAAAAAAAATATTGCACATGTTAAAAAAAATGTTACAGATGTTAAAAAAAATGTTGCACACAGGTCTTTGGTTCTCCTGTAATATATAGTACTAGATACTGTGGCAAGACGCCATAGAATGTGCTAGTCATAATACGAAATTCATTTTTTTTTCCGCGAAGAAAGTGATCTAGATGTAATTTTTAAAAATCTCTGGGACGGATTGTATAATTTTCGCTACACGTGCTGTAACTTTGAGAAGCTTCCGGGCCTCTGCGATAAATTCTATGTAATCCTAAAATATTTTCGAAACTTCGGAATAATTTTTTCGGAAGTGATTTCCGTGAAAACAGGGCCTTACCGAGAAGAAAGTGACCTAGAAGTAATCCGCAAAAATCTTTGAGGCAAAAAAATGGCAAATATGCAATTTTAGAAAGGCTCGCGTGAATTTCCACATAAGAAAATATGCTAAAAACAAAGAATGGAAGTTCCGGAGGTTCCCTGCAAACGAAAGACCAACATGTTCTTGCGCACACGGGAAAAAGTACTAATCATCCTAAAATGCTTTCGAAATTCCGGAATAATTTTTTTTGGCCGTGATTTTAACAAAAGGCAAACATGTCCTTACGCATATGGAAAAGAAGTACTAATCTACTAAAAAAATAGACGAAGATGTAAATTCCTAAAAGTTTGAGCACTGTTCCGACTTAATCTAGAAGTTTCAAGGTCTTCCTTGCAGGAAAAGAGGGTCTTTTCGCAAATTCCGGGGCCTTTTTTTTAAAAAAAATAGGACTTTTATGTAATTCTAGAAATTTGCTAGGGGCTCTTCGCAAAAAAACAGACGCCGGCGATGGCACGCCTTGGCTTAACGCCAGCCGCCACGTGTCGGACGGGTAAAATCGGACGCAAGTGCGCGCTTGTGGGATCGAACACGCGAGCTCTCGCTCGCTACGACGCGCGCGACCGCTGTGCTACGGCGCCGTTTACGGCTAATCACCACGAGAAATACCACTTAACCCTAACAACCGCGTGAATAAAGTAGGCGCCGTGGCTCAACGATTTTCGCGTTGTACGAACGGCGCCCGTTTTTTCTGTTGACGCACGCGACGCGTCGCTCGGCCTCACGTCCACGCCGCCAAAACCATGACGTGGCGCGTCCAGAAGCCAGAAAGCTTCCCAACTTTTAAGACACCAACCCAAACTCTTTTTAAACATGGACTCCATGCATTATTTAATCAGCCGTAGATCATGATCTTGTATAAAAATTTAACAATTGAGATGTTTTCTTTTTCTCCTATTAATGTGAGAATTTCTACATTTTTTATTTTTCTCCAATTAATGTGGAAATTTTTAGTATTTTCTGATTAACATGGAGGCTTCTAGAAGGACCTCCAATTAGTATATAAAAGATGGTTAATAATACTATCCCCTGAGTTTATTCCTCTACTCCATGTGAGTGTGGTGGTTGCGCGCAGCCCACACGTTGACCACCACCACCAGCACTTGCTGTATGAGTAGGAAATAATACCAATTAATTAGTAATACTTTTTTAGGGGACCGATTAATCAATACAGGTGGTTTATTATACTATCCCTTGAGTTTGTTCCTCTATTCCATGTCATGTGACCATGTGCATTGGGTCGTTGAGAAAACGCGTGAACGGTTGAAAAGATACAAACACAATCACGCTCTTTTTTTTCATTTATTTGGGTTTTCTCAAGAAAGATCCGTGACTACGCTAAACCGAAAGGTCCTTTTCGTGGAAAATAGCTGGAATAGTCCAAGCGCAATTACGTTCTTTTTTGGTATATATTCAGGTTCCTTCCACAAAAGATTCGCGATTTTTCTGAACCAAGAGATCCTTTTCGTAAAAAACTGTAGGAAGGACCTACAGATAATTACACATTTTCGAGAGGCCTACACGTGAAAAAAATCATGAGCCGAGCAGGTCGCGCGCGCGGCTCGCGCGAGGAGAGCCGACGTCTCTCAGGCAGCAATTCCTTCAGACTTTAATATAGGTATTATTCCTTTTTACGGAGTAATTCTTCCTTGCAACTCCCATGAGAAAAGAATGTGCATAATTCCTTTTCACGGAGTAATTCTGGAGTCACTGTCGTTTTCCTTCTCTTGCAGTGATATTCCCAGTTTTACAAAATCCTCAAGGTGATATATATTGTTTTAAAGTGAAGGATCGAGATGGCGAACAGATGGGGGGTGAATGGTCGCAAACAAATTTTCCCCCAAAATACTCCAACTAAAACCTCGACAAGACCGCTCAAAGGAAATCGTGAAAAACCCGAAAAACTAGACAACTATGTGTACCCCTAGCTTGCATGGATAAGTACCATAAAATTTGTGGGGATTCTTGAGTCACAATCCTGGTTGTCTAGTGTCCAAAATAAAGAGGAATGAATCCAACTCTTACTTTTAGAAAGGAGATCAATTCAAATCACAAAAGTCACTTTCAGAAAAGCAAAAGCAGAATTTCCAGAAACTGTCCTCAATTTGAACAGGTGGTTGGTGAGTTTCTGCAGCTCAAGAAATTTTGAGAACTTTTCTCCCTCTGAGCAGAAGAGTCATGAAGAACTCCACCAAATTTCACCACAAAAATCCTTACAGAAAAAACATAAAAAATCTAAAAACACAATCAGTCAAGAACTTCAAGCAGAAAGTTTGGGGCTCTGTTTTCACCTCATGGCGCCCAAACAGTGCAACAAGTGGACTCTAAAATTTTTCTACAGGTGGATATGAGAGTCCCGCACCTTCTCCAACAAGAATCACTCAAAAATGATTCTTGTCAGGAGGCCAGGAGGCGCAGCGCAGCTCTCGCGTGCGACCAAGGGGAGGCGACCGAGGGGCGCCGGTGTCAGGGGAAGGCCAGAGAAGCGGCGGCGCCCGGCGTAGGAGAAGGCAGCAGCGGCGGCACTCAGGAGAGGAGATGAGAGCGAGAGAGGAAAAGGAAGAAGAGGAGTGCGACGCAGGAGGGGAAAGTAAGAGAGAGAGAGCAAGGGGAGCATGGGTTAGGATAAGGATTAGGTCAGGGGGCTTCGGCCGGGCTAATGGGTCATAGGAAATGCGCCAACTCGGGAAAAATAATAATAATAATAATAATAATATTATTATTATTAGTAGTAGTAATATATATATATATATATATATATATATATAAATAAATAATAATAAGAATGAATGTATAAATTAATAATGAGACAAGAAAATAAATGAAAAATAAAATAATATTTATGTCTCATCCTGTGCTGAAAATAAAAGAAAACGAGAAAATGGGCCGAGAAAGAGAACAATAGTAAACAAATCTATATTTTATTTTCTTGTTTTTCTCTTTCTTTTCTCTAAAATAATTCAAACTTTAAAATATATAAATATTCACAGATAAACTTTATATACACATGACTCATATCTTAATTAAATCCAAATAATTTTTGCATCTTGAATTCAGTAATAAAGCACATACAATCAAGAAACCCTAAACCCAAAATCACACATGTTCAGTGTAGTAGATTTCTATTTGATTTTTCCATCTGATTTCTTTTTGTCCTATTTAAAAGTTGTTATTTGCTATATTTTCATTTATCTACGTGTAGACTCCGACATTCCAGCGTCTGTTGCAATCGACTCTGACTTCACGACTGAAATCAATAAGCAAGGCAAGCACCCCTTTTGACCATGTTGATCCCAGTTTTACAAATGTTTTATTAAATATTTTACTGCATGCATATGCTCATTAAATTTTGCTATATTGTGGACAATGGTAGTTAGACCAATAGACTCATGGAACTTCCTTGATAAGTATTGATATGCGAACCTTGATAAACCTAGAATTAAGGTTAGACAACATATAATGTCACTTTGGGTATATGCGATTTAATAATCCTGCTTAGCCATGCTTTAGAATTGGGATGAACAAATTAGATAAACTGATCATTTGAGGTATTGAGACATGATGATGGTTACTGGTATTTTGGTATAAAAGCTCAAAATAAAACTATAGTTTTGACGCGGGCGATTACTGGCAATAGCCGGAGGTGCATGGACTTGCACGTAGTGTAGGGGGAAATTATCGCCAGTGTCAGATTAAGGACCGAACTATGGGTTGTTTTCAAGCCAAGAAATACGTATAACCACAAGTGCTGGTATGGGACAGCCTTAATCTACTAAGTTGCCTAGAACTAGCTTTGCATATTGGAAGGCTGGAGTAGTACGGGCTATCCCTTTATGGATTGCTCGAAGAGACGTCTACACCGAGGTGATAATGGAACAAACGTTTACCGATACAACGGTGTACGCCATATTATGGGGAGTTCCATCATATTTATGCTCTGAGTTCTTCCGCCATAGTATGGGTTTGTCATCACCGGACTAGTGCAAATCTAGGGCTAGGTGATGTAACGGTTATGTTATGATCGTTCTGCGGTACACCAAAGGAAGTGTGCTAATAGCTTGCACAAAGAGCTGATCATTTCTTTTGGGTAAAACTATACACCTCTGCAGAGGGTCTAATCTTTTCGAAAAGCTGCGGCCACGGTTATGCGCACTTGGTAAAGTCATCTCATAGTTAGAAGTTTTATTATTTTCAAAAAGGGATTAGTTTCATCTGTTTGCCTTGTGTTGGCAAAGAATGGTGTTGACAGGAATGGGATGTCTCGATGCTCACGTCGTGGAAGACTGTGAGTTATTACTTATGCTTTACTTACTTGTTATTTTCATACCAGTCAAACTTGCTTTTATAAATTCCGTTTTGCAAATTACAATTGGATTTACAAATCAAATTTTGCTTTATGCAAATTAACTATAGAAGCCTTTCCTTTGAAGTGGTCTGCATATACTATAGGTTTTGCAAAAGTCTTGCGGAGTACGAAAGTACTTACCCTTACTCAATTACCATTTTTAGGTGAAGAAACAGATAACCCCGATGATATGTACTTTGACGCAGGATTCGGGGATATTAGCAATGAGTTTTTCTAAGGTTTATGCCTTGTCAGTTGCTTGAGAGTTGGATGGGCACGCTACAAAACTTTTGCTTCTTCTGCTACAATATACTAAATTGTAAAACTACTCTGTATCAATAGCTTCTGCTTTAATAATATTGTGTATGGTTGTTATTCCAATTGTTATAAATGTATGTATTAGCTACTGATCATGGGATTAGTACTAAATGCACATAGATCATCCTTCGTGGTATTCTGTACCAAAAAGGAGGGTCGCTACAAACAGTTACTGTGCAGTGAACCATAGACGGTACCCTAGGCAGTCTTCGGCTCTTTAGACCGTTCGATCGAGACAATAAACAGTACTATGTAAGATCTAAACTATATTTTTTACTTAGTAGTCTATATACAAGTGCTTAAGTTGCAATTGTAATAGGAACAGGTGATCCCGATTCTGACACAAGAACGTGTAGCGATTGCCTCACCATCATGTCGACCCTGTCACCTCTGCATAAATAACCAGTGCGGTGTGGAGTATCCAAACATTGTGGGATCAAGCAGCATCCTGGAAAATTCCTTCTTGTACCTCTCCATCGATTTTAGTTGCAAATTAAGACGTGTTTCATCGCTAATCCCTTGCTAATTCCCTGCCACTATTCTTCCGCCTCACACAGAAGCATTTCAGCTGAACGTATAAATTGTACACAACTAATTTTTATGTTCATACAATGGTATTTGCAAAGTACGCTAAAAACTACGTACTCCCTTGCAATTTTTTCATACGGTTCATCTTGGAATATCTTGTATTTAGTATATGAGTGTTGCCAAAGTGATAAAGGAGTATTTTAAGTTTGTTTACATCCAAGAGTAGAAACTTAATTGTATAATGGCCCCTAAGAATGTGCGTCACATGACCACGACCAATTAATTAATACTTTTTTTAGGGGACCAATTAATTAATGCTGATGGTTAATAATACTGCCACTTGAGTTTGTTCCTCTATTCTATGTGCACACATGTTTGACGCCCAGTATATATATGAGCAACTAGTGCGGCGCAGAGTATCCAAACTAGGTGGGATCGAGCAGCATCCTGGAAAATTCCTTCTGGTACCTCTCCATCGATTTTAGTAGCAAATTAAGACGTGTTTCTTGAGAATATCCCCTGCTTTTTTCTCGCTAATTCCCCGCCTCTATTCTTCCCCTCCTTTTTCATGGTTGGTGACTCACACAGAATCATTTCAGCTGCACGAAGTAATCATTTATAAGTAGTGCTTAGTTCAACTCGGCCAGGTTGAGATTTCCCCTACACTTGTACCATAGCATTGATAACAGAACTCGATCTGGTTGAGTGATCTACCGTTTTTTCTTTTTGCTGAGCGTGCAGGATATCTGCAGATCGGTGAATCCAAATGGCGGAAATGGTCAGTTCTGCAGTTGTCCAGGAGACGGTCAGCCAAATCCTTTCTAGTATGATGGACAAGTACAAGTGCAAATCAAACGCAGAGGAGAACGTGGAGAGGTTGGAGATGGCGCACATCAAGTTGGAGGCCGCACTTGAGATATCCGAGAAGTGGAAGATGAATGACGCGCCGCGGTTGCTGCGTTGGCGGAGCAAGCTGAAGCGTGCTACCCATGAGTGCGATGACACACTGCGCAAATGCAAGCAACGAATCCTGGAAGAAGAAGAGATGGAGCAGGAGGTGAAGAATTCCTCCTTCCCCAAACGGATTGCTCATACTACCAAGTCATTCATCTCCTCTTTTTTTAACGGTAGTAGTAACTATGAGTCCAGTAGATGCGTTGTCTGAAGATTCGAGTGGTATGCAGATTCTGCTAGTGATTTTCTTAGATTCCTGGAGCTTGGTGGCACCCCACGGCAATACATGTTCTTGGACCCTCTTGTAAAGCACCTTCTTGCAGGCAAAAGAGCAGTGTGTAAATTTGCATGGGGAAATCAACACCATCTAGTTTTTCTACGGCCTCTTAGTACTGCCGAGCACGGAATAGAGGGCACGTTGCTCTTTATCCACAAAAATGGTGATGCACCAGAGGATGATTTCCTCTTTCATCTCACCTTACAACTTTCGGAGGGCACGGACATAGTTGGGATTGCAATCAAATGCCTGGAGTTGTTTTCTACACTTTACTTCAAGTCTACAGTTGATATTGTTAAGATGAAGCTCACTCAGCTGCCTACTTTGGACTTCTACTCGGGGCCACAAGTTGATTGTAGCCGTGAACACCACTGGAACAATATTCACGGTATTTCTACTCAGTGGTCTCGCCCAAACCCACTTTGTTGCAAGCAACATGACCAGTACAAGCAGCCCTGCGGTAGTAGCAATGCAAACCCATCAGAATTGTTGCCATGTATTTCTCTGGAACCAGTTATCCGCGTGTATTTGCAGGCCTGTATCCCAAAACCTGCCTATTGCAATAGACGGAGAACAATCATCAAAGGCAAAACAAGTTACCAGCAGAAAGGCTTTCCGTATCTGAAACTTGGACTCCGCTTCGCGCCCCATGCATCTTCAGAGGACTTGCTGCCTGGCATTGGGGGTTTTGCGAAAGAGATGATTAATGGGGAGGAGCAACATGGATTGTGTGCAAACATTACCTTGGAACAGCTGTGCGAACAGCTGTGCGAGATCGTGCTGCCAAAGGCGATAGATTACCTTCGCCGGAATACCGGAGCGACGGCATATCAAATGACCTGGAAGTCTAAACATGCCAGTGCATACCTTCAGTTCGAGAAGACAGCCATGCGGATGAGGACCATGCAGAGAACCACTATGGAAGGTAGGAAGGCAAATCTGTGGCAAAGTCGACAAGACCTGCTGGTGGAGTGTTGGACACCTGTAGTCATTGCATTCCTCGACTCGTGGGCTGCACTTGCACCTGCCCAGCTGCAGGGCTCGATCATGGACTGGATTCAGAAGGCAAAGGAAATGCAGAACTGCTCTCGCGATCCAACCGTCGAGTCGCACGGTGCTTAAGTGACTGCGAAGATTAGTTATCTTTTCGGCAAACTCCGTTTCATTTCATTTCTTCATTTACTCCACGTGGCGATGGTTTCGGTACCAGACCTTATTCCTATTTTCATGTGTTGTCTTAACTAGCACAATAAATACACAATTTCCGCCTGTAATTTTAATTCTATGCCATGCATTTCTTCCACGAATCGCGCTGCTAGAATCCCTTGAGAAAGAGTGATTCTCGAGTCACTGTCGTCTTCCTTCTCTTGCATCGATATTCCGGTTTTACATTATCCTCAAGCTGATATTGTTTTAAAGTAAGTTTTTTTTCTTGCGGAGATAGCATGGTGGCCTGTATTTAGTTCTGTGTCCGCCAGATCTACGGTGCACAAATGTCATTAGTGAAGCAAACCAGCCCGTGGCAATGTTGTGCATCAGTTAAGGACATCGGTGGTGGTAGATCTGGGCATTGAGCCATACCTTTTTGGGCTGTCACTTGGCACGTCCTGCCCAGCATGGCTATAACATCCCGAAAAAGACATTAAAATAAAAATAATTGTTTTGCATTTGAATATGATTATTTTTTTTGTTTTCTTGGCATTATTGATTTTTATTTGGATTTCTTTGGATTTTATCCCTTGTGTGAAAAATCTAACAAATGGAATTAAGGAATGGATAATGGAAAAAGGTAAAATGGTAAAAGTAAAAATTTGGAAAATTACCATGTAACCCTAGGCCTGCAGGAAAATCATTTTTTCCCACAAATAAATTTTTATGAACAATAATGAGACTTAATTATTGAAAAGACAATTGCTTTGACTAAAAACAGTGCAAGGTTAGATTCAATGTAAAATTTGTAGACTTAAACTCGACCTGATAAAATTACTCTAGTAACCTCAATGTGTTACCTACACTCTTATCATGTAATATAATGCGGATAAAAATTCAAAAACTGAAAACAAGAAAAATCTAAAAATTAGAATGTCGAATTATTATAAATTAAATACATAATATTTTAACTTTTAAATTTATGGAAGAACTATTTGATTATTTTAAACTCATATAAAAGTTTCAAAAATAAATAATATCATTCAGACCCTTAAATAAATCAAAATCCAAAAATGAATTTTTGAGCCGATAGTAATTTCGAATTTTAATTAATTCTCTGTAGAACTTTTTGACCCAAAGTTTTTCTGGAGGTAGTACATTGACTGGAGACCTTAATCAAAAATCCTTGACAAATTGGGCTGTGATTTGATGGCCGTTTTAATGCAAATACCGAGCTGCTCGAGTTGACTTGCTACCTAATCCTCCTCCTTTTGCCGACAGGTGGGCCCACGTTTTGTCCTGGCCCATTTGCTGGCGCGTGAAGGAGGGAGCCTTGTGCTGCTGCCAGTTGGGCCCTGTCCCCACTGTCAGTCTCTCCTCTCCCTCTGTTCTTCTCCTCTCCGCCGAGTCTGCTCTCTCTCCCGATCACCTCTCTGGGTCGTCTTCTCTCCACCGATTCAGTACGTCCCCACGCCGCCCATGCTACCATCTATTGCCACGTTGAACCCCGATTCTCCCACGCCATACCCTGAGCCATACCGCCACAATTAAGCACTGCCTTCCCTCGTCGCGTCGCAAGAACAGCGAAGATCGCAACCAAGGCCGAGTTCTTCCGTTCAGCAGCTACACAAAAGGGCTCTCTGTGATCACCTAAACCCGCGCAACAGTTCTCCTCTACTCCCCCTTCTTCTCTACAGCTGAGGCGCTCCAATTTCCTTCCTTTCCTACCGAAACATTGCCGCGCAAACCTTGGGCAGCGACTAATTCATTTCCTCTCCTGCCAAAGCCTTGTCGCGGCAGACACTTCCTACTGTTCTTCCTTGCCATGGCAGCACTTCGGCAGACCGATCACCAGATACGCGTCGCCATTTTGTCCTGCGTTCCCATCCGGCGCCAAGATGTTACAGCATACTTAAGCCCTTGAGGTGCTTCATTAGCTCCCACATCACCACTACTCCCCTCCACTGCAAAAGCCCTTGGTCAAAACCATTGTTTCCTCTGAGTCCGTCATTGTCGAAGCTTTGAGCTCGGGTAAAAACCAAATTCGAGTGGTACAATGATCCCTTTTCCAATTCCTCTAGCGAAGAGCATCCTTGGACACCACTGATCACCTCAAAAGCCTCAATTCCTTCTCATCAAGCCTGTAGCTCGCCGCCGCCGTGGAGGCTTCTTCTCCAAAGTCGGCGCATGGTGGCAGGCCACCTCGGCCAAGCTCCGCTTTATACAAATACAAAAATAGACTCCCTGAAACCCATGGATGCTCAAACCGTTACCCATTCAAGCTCCCGCACTATGGTTCTTCCTCCCGGCCGACCGCCATTTGCGCCGCCGCCTGAGCTCGGCTGTAGCTCGCCTGAGAGCCTCTCCGCTTGAATCGGTTCCATCAATAGATTCACCTTGCCAAGGTCTTACTCCCTGTACAGTCTCCTTCGCCGGAACTTCGTCAGAAATCCGCCACCGGCGAGCCCTATTCGCGTCTCAGTTTTGTCTCGCTGACGCTCGGGACCCCTGGCTAGTCACCTCTCCTCTGCCGCGCATCTCTTCTCTGCTCGGTGGACCCTCCTTGTCAGCCAGAGCAAGAACTTCAATTCATCTGGTAAAAGGCGCCTTCTCTGAATCAAAAGCGTATTTCCCTTTTTCCAGTTATTTCCAAACCGAGCTGATTTCAATCTTGAATATCTTTCATGTTTTAAACCAAATAAGATGAAATAAAATCCTAAATTCATATAAAATCAGTATAATTTGTAATATACAAAAATATTAAAATTTTGAACTCAGAGAACAATTACTAAAATCAAGAATGAAACAAACACACTATTATGGACACTATTGCACATATGAAAAATATAACTTCTAAAATCATAAAATAAATTCTTATGTGATTCTAGAATTATGATAAACCTAATCATGCAAAAATATTTAATTTTTGAACTAAGTTTAATTTAATTAGTTTGCAATCATTAGTAAACCCTAATGTGGCCATTACTAAAAATAAAAATATAATAGCTCATAAAATGATGAAATAATTTGTATGAAACCCCTAGAAACAGTAAGGAACCATGTATGTAAAAATATTTAGAATAGGATTTGGTTTGCACTCTTTTAATAAAAGAAAATACTGATGACAGCAATAAATAAATAGATAATCTATCGCAGTTAAAGTTAAAATAACACAAAATTAGCTTTAAAACATTTCTAGGATTTCACCCTACTAATGCCGAAAAAATGAGCTAATAATCGTGTATAAGGTCGCCGCAAACTTAAAATGAAATTTGGCGTGATGTAACATACCCGTGTGATCATATAGACAATTTCAACAACAGATAAAATAACTCGTCTAAATGTGTAGGATCGAAATATACTAATGTAGCAATCAGAGGGGGGTGAATGATTGCGCGGAAGCTAAAATCAAATTTTTGATGAATTTTTTTTATAACACACCTCAATTTAAACTGAAATTGCTTGGAGACTAGTTCATGCAGACGGTGAACCGTCGGGAGACCAGTTCACACAGTTGGAGACCAGTTCACACAGCCGAGAGATTAGTTCGCGCAGTTGGGAGACCGATTCTGCTTGGGAGATCGATTTGCGCATCGGAGACCAAGAGACCAGTTCACGTAGTCGGGAGACCAGTTTGGCGACCACTTTTGCAGTTCGAGAGCAGTCGAGCGACCAGTTTTGCAGTTGGAGAGTAGTCGGGCGACCATTTTTGCAATTGGAGAGCAGTCGGACGACCAAGAGAGCGATTAGGCGACGAGAAGCGATCGGGCGACGAGCGGCGATCTAGTGACTAGTTCACAAAAATAGTAATTCCTAGAGATCCAACCGTTCGATTGATGTGAAATTTTAACTGTAGAAACTAGATTCAATTTAAAATCTAATGCAATAAGAATCAGGTCAATCAGATCTATGGATCTAAAGTTATGTCCTTCACAAGATGACTAAACCAACTAACAATCTAACAGCGACGGACCAAACTCAAACAACAAGATTAACTGAAGATCCCACCATTAGATTGATGTGAAATTTTAATTGTAGACACTATATTCAATTACAAATCTAACCCAATAAGAATCAACTTGATCGGATCTATGGATCAAGAGATATTACCTTCGCAAGATGACTGAATCAAATAACGATAGGAATTGATTTTCAGAAGCAAACTCCACCATGGACCAAAACTTCAGGCGATCGATCAACTACGCCGAACTAAATTTTAGTTGCCTGACTTCATTGCTGGCTTCATGCATACATGCATGGCAAGACTTCTAGTTGCTAGGCTCTTGATTTGTTTTCCTTACGCTGCCTTCCAGTTGTCGCACCAGGAGCAAACGAAAACCCCGCAATGCACAGCTGCCAAGAACAAAACGAAAATTGCCAGACGCTGGAGACGTAAGAAGGATTATTATTTTTGATCTGGTTATAGTACTCAAACAAAAGAGTACAAACCCTAAAACCTCAGCGCTCAAGAATAAACAGGAGACACCTCCCCCTATTTATACAGAGCAATCCTAAAGAGATTGAATACAACTCCACTTCCAACATGGAAAGTGTCGGGGGCTGGGAAATCTCTGCCTAGTCAACAGATGGTCAACAAGCCCCTAGCTCGAGCTCGAGCCGTGAAGTCTTTGGCCACGACATGGACCGCGCGGCTCCCTTACGACCTCGAGCTAGGGGGCAAGGAATCAGCTTCCTCTTGGGGAGGTCAAGCTCGGGATACAAGTCGTGCATTCAATTGGCGGTTACAAAGGCCCCTGAGTAGTGGAGTTACGCCAGATGTGGGCGGCAAATCCAGAGCAGTTAGGACTCACCTTCATTGCGCATGAGGCCACTCTCCTGGGAATCTCTCCTGGACGTTTCCAGTAACGGCTGTGAGGGGCATATAACCCCCTGGGATGAGCGTGCACGAGGACAGCAACATAGAACACATAGACATTAAAACTACAGAAGCTCGAGCTAGAGCACACATCCTTGTACTCAAGCATAGTGAAATTCTACGCCCCCGGGCAAGACTGGAGTAGAGCTATTACCTGTCATAGGGGCTCGAACCAGTATAACTCTTGGTGTCTCGCTCTCTATCTCTTTCCTCCGATCATCATAGCAGTAGGCTCAACCCTTCGGTGAGTGAAGACGATTCCGGATCCCGTATACACAATCAACCCCCATTCACTTTTGCGGTCCGGCGATCCCGATCGCCGACAGTTGGCGCCCACCGTGGGGCCCGAAAGCTTCACTCGTTCGAAGGAACTCCGGGCCCTCAGAGTCATGGCGTTCATCGCTCACTACTACAGCGAGGCTTATATCAGACGCACGATCACAGACGGTTTTGAAAAACCGTGCGTAATATGGAACATCACAGACGGTTATGTACTCAAACCGTCGGTGCATATATCACGAGCGGTTTTATATTACGGTACCGTGCGTGATACAAGAATATCACGACGGTTTCTAAATATAACCGTGCGTGATGGCTACAAGACTCATTACGAGCGGTTTCGGTAAAACCGCTCAGGATTTCCTGACGGTTATATAACACAACCGTCTATAATATCTACATAATCATTACAGACGGTTATATTTAGAAACCGTCATGCGATATTCTTGTATCACGACGCGTCGTAATATAAAACCGTCAGTGATAATACCGTCTCCGTAAAAAACAGAGCCTCGATCCATCCACTTCGTTTATAGGGTTTGGTTTCTATGCTAAGTGACTATGTGGAAGTGAGGCGATTTTTTGAAAGAAAGCCATTGATTTTGAAGGGTGATATTAGATTCATTTGATTTTGGTGATCTAAGGTTAGTAATGATATTAGATACAAGAATGGCATCACTACTGTGGACCTCGAACGTGTCGGATACCAAGATGAACCATTCGTACTCGCTAACCAAGTTGTTCAAGTCTTCTATGTAACCGACCCGTCCAACAAGAAGCGCCACGTAGTTCTTGAGGAAAAAGGAGAATTGTCGGAGTTGAGAATGTAGTAGATGAGGAAGAGTACAATCAATTTGATGAGTTGCCACCTATCGGAAATGACATCCGGTCCCGGAAGAACAACATGAGGAAGCAAGCTACACACGCCGATCATCATGAAGGGCTAATTTTCATACAAAAGAATAAGCATGTGGTGGCGTAGTTATGAGAAGGGTGCATTGTCATCATGCTTACTAATTTTCATGTGTAATAATATTACATTAATGCTATTGTAAAGATGATACGACCCATCATGCTTTGTACATATGATTGTGATGATCTTTGTAAGTAGCTTGTGAAGCATCCAATTATGTATATAGAATTGTGATGATCTTTGTAAGTAGCTTGTGAAGCATCTGGATTGATGGAAAAGATGCAAGTATAAGAGCACGTATTTATTCCTTAATATCAATATGATTCCAAATACATGATTCAAAGATGGCCATTCAGACATAATTGATGACAAGAAATAAATTATGTAGACTATGGCGAACAAGAAGTAATCATGTCTACTTTGGCGATATGGAAATAGTTGTATGTGATTGCTCTCAGATTTTAGGGTTTGAATTAAGGATTAGAATCTCCACTTCAACCACAAGATCTATATTCTGTTAAAGACAACTTTCCCGAAAGATACAACAAAGTGGCACAGCATAAGAGTCGATCGAATCTGACCGACAAGTGAATGTCGATTGAACAATATATATCATGAGCGGTTCTTTACGAGACACGGTCGATAATAGATGTTGTAATTGAATATCTACACTTCCTATATGCATTGAGGCAGCAGTTTGTCGATCGGGATAGACTTAAAATATAAATATTTGTAGCGCTTTTCTCCTTGAACAAACATGATTGCAAGTCGACTCTTCCATCACGCTTTGTTCAATCTTTAATTACCCTACCTAGAGTAATTTATCAAGTACATCTACAAATTTTTCAAAGTACCATGTTCTCCCACCGCGGCACGACGGCGTGACGTGCCACAGAAGAGCATGTCGTCCGCATTTCAGACCGTGGCACGACGATGACTCACAAGAAGGCCACTTTGTTCATATGGCATGAAGCAAATCACACATTCCAATATGTCGTTCGATCAAGCACACTGTGGTTACCGAGACACACATTCGCCATGCCGCTCATGGGTCTTGGTTGATTTATTAGTCGAGTTCCATCAACATTATCATAAGAAGGGGGAAAAAGCGCTACAGATGTTTATATTTTAAGTCTATCCTGATCGGACAAACTGTTGCCACAATGCATATAGGAAGTGTAGATATTCAATTACAACATCTATAACTGGTTGTGCCTTGTAAATATCGTTGTAGAAATATTGATGGAAATTTCGAACAACACCATAAACAATGGAGGTTCTGCTGGGGGTGTGGGAAAAAAAAGGTCATCACAGACGGTTCTCATTTGAAACCATCTGTGATATTTACTATCACTGCATCGTTTCAAATGAGAACCGCTCAGATAATTAATATCACGAGCGGTTTATAAATAGAACCGTCTGTGATAAGTTCATATCACAGACGGTTTCGAATTTTCAACCGTCTGTGATATTTAGTTATCACAAACGGTTTCGAATTAGAACCGTCTGTGATATTTAGTTATCACAGATGGTTTCAAATTAGAACAGTCTGTGATATATATTTTCTCAGATGGATAGAAAACCGTCTCTGATGATCTCCTTCATCACAGACTTATTGTTACTGACGGTTCACAAAACCGTCTCTGATGACGTTTACGAACCGTCTGTGATGATGATTTCTGTAGTAGTGGCTGCAGGACATTCGGCAAGTTCGGGCTCGAGTACAGTCCCTGGGCATGGTAGTTCCGAGTCCCTATTTTCGCCCTCACCGCCGCTGCATGATCAATTTGTCTTCATGGCTGCCAGCCATGATACAAGCGTGGAGGCGGGCGAACACAGTCCGAAGACTCCCGACGACGCTTGCCGAATGACCCAAATTGCCATCAATCAGGCCATAACCGCCCTCCGGCGAGAGGAGCGTGAGAAGGTTGGGGCTTCCTCTGGACGATCCAACCTCCCTCGATCAGGCGAGCGCCTCCGTGTTATCGCCTGGGTTATGGCCAATCCTGCTCGGGAGAAGTCAGGCCTCTTTGGTCGAGCTCTCGCTGACGAGCTCGACAAAGCTGCTGTTGAAGCTATACCTTCACAGCATCAAAGCCGCCGCTTTGGGTCCCATTCCCTGATGAGTGACGGCAGCTCCTCGCGCAGGCGCCGGTGCCCCCGCCAATCGCCTTCACGCCAAATGATCCTGGGATTTGTCCCGGACTCCGCCACGTCATCGCCCCTTGAGCGCGACTTTGGATGACATACAGCAACGACAGGGCTACAACAGCTTCCATTCTAGTAGCAGCATGTCAGGAGGTCTTTCCCCGGACATTCCACCGAGGTGTCGTAGGGTCCACGAATGTCTGCAGTACCTCCCGGGCGATGTCTGTGCCCATCGCCACGATCGACGTGTCCGTAGGTCCGGTCGCCAGGACGACCGCGACTCCGGCTCCAGCAGCAGCGACCGCCTTCCTCGGCGTGCCTGTTCGACCTATGGTCGTTCAAAGATACTCCGACGGCGTTAAGTCGGCAAGGCTTAACGGCTCGATTCAAGCCCGCCCTGATCGAGCGGTTCGACGGGACGAAGAACCCCGACAAGTTCCTTTCAATCTACTCCACCGTGATTTTGGCGGCCAGGGGAGACGAGGCGGTGATGGCCAACTATCTCCCAACCGTGTTGGATGGAGCCGCGCGCACCTGGCTCTTCAACTAGAAGCCCGGTTCCTTCCGATCATGGCGTCAGGTACAAAGCGCCCTTCGCTCCAATTTTCAGAGTTGTTATGAGCGGCCTGGGAGGGAGAAGGACCCGGATCGTGTTATCCAGGGGAAGCATGAGCCCCTTCACGACTTCGTGCGGTGGTTCATTCGCATGAGGAACCTTATTCCGAGCGTCTCTGATGAGGCCGTGATCAAGGCCTTCAAGTTCGGTGTTCGCGACCGACGCCTCACCGAGGACTTAGAGATTACAACAGGGCTCACCGTAAATAAGATGTTTCGCATGGCGGAGCGGTATGCGGACGCGAACGACGCGGTTCGCAGGAAGCGTGATTATGACCAAGGTAAGCTCGGTATCAACTCGGGGGAGGCTGGTCCCTCTAATACCAAAAGTGCCGACCCAGGACCGACTGCCAAGAAGCGAAAGAGGGATCGCAAGCATGGTGACGCCCGGCTGCGTGTGGTTGTTTCAACAAACGGTCACCGCGAAGTCATGGAGGTGCGAGAACTGGACCAAGAAGGACCCCGACCTCAGCGAAACCGCCCACGGCCTCAGCAGGCGCCGTGCCAACCTCAGCAGGGGCATCGCAAGTCTGGGTCTCGGCAGATCGACGGCCGACCACAAGGTCCCGAAGGACATCTTAGGTACGATGAAGAGAAGTTCTTCCTGTTTCACAGGGCCCCAGGCCATGACCTGCGAAACTACAGGGCCTGGCAAAACAGCCTAGACGCCTTCTACAATGGGTGTGGAGAGATGTCCACGCTCCCGAAAGAAGGGGAGCAACCCGATAGGGTCAACGCCGGAACAGGCCAGGGCGACCTCGATCTGGAATTCCAGTAGGGTGATCGCTGGATTGATGTCATCTTCGGCGGCTCGTCGGTGTACCGGTCCCGGCGCGAGATCAAGGATGCTGCGTGCACTATTTATCAAGCTACCGCCGGGAGGCTCGTCGACCAGCCCTACAAGTGGGCTGGGGCCACGATCACCTTCACATGGGAGGATGCTCCCCAAGGTATGACCAAGGACCTAAAGACTGCCTTGGTTATGACCTCGACCATTAGCAACACCCTGGTCGGGCGTGTCATGATCGACGGGGGAGTTCCCTTAACCTACTCTTGGCCAGCGCGCTCTACCGGATGCAGATTCCCCGGTCGAAGGTCAAGAACATAGCGGTTCTGTTTTTCGGGATCGTTCCAGGAAGTTCGACCACCCCCCTTGGCAAGTGGTCTTGCCCGTCATCTTCGGCCCTTCGGACAACCTACTCTGCACCGAGCTGATCACCTTCGAGGTGGTCGAAGGAGACCTCCCCTACAACGCCATCCTTGGACGCCCGGCGTTGGTCAAGTTCATGGCAGCAAACCACTACGGCCATCGCGGCATGAAGCTTCCAGGGCCCAATGGCATCATAATGGTGCAGGGAGATCTCAAGGCGGTGCACGGATGCGAAACAAAGGCCTTGGCTCTCGTCGGCATGCTGCCTCAGCAAGGTCCCAAGGAGATCACGAAGACTGCCCGCCAGAAGGCGATAATCCAGCCTAGCAAGGCAACGAAGGCTGTGCAGCTTGAGGAGGGCAACTCGAGCAAGTGTGTTTATGTTTCAACCGAGTTGAGTTCTAAATAGGAACTCGAGCTCGTCACCTTCTTCCGCGCCAACAAAGACATATTTGCTTGGGAACCGGCAAATATGCCGGGTGTCACGAGGGAGGTGATCGAGCACAAGCTGCAAGTGAGGCCTGACTGCCGTCCTGTGCGCTAGAAGATGCGTCGTTTCTCCCCCGAGAAAGTAGCTGTGATAAGGGAGAATCTCGACAAGCTCTTGAAGGCTGGATTCATTCGCGAGATCGACTACTCCGAATGGCTAGTCAACCCAGTCATCGTGGAGAAGAAAGGCGGGAAATGGAGGATGTGTGTGGATCACACAGGTTTAAATTCGGCCTGCCCAAAGGACAACTTCCCCCTTCCGCGTATAGACTAGATCGTCGACTCTACCGCGAACGCCAAGATACTGAGTTTCCTGGATGCCTACTCTGGGTATCATCAAATCAAGCTAGCAGTCAATGATGAGAGTAAAACGGCCTTCATCACACCGTTCGAGACATACTGCTACACGACCATGTCTTTTGGTCTTCGCAATGCTGGTGCAACATTCCAGCGCTTAATGACCAAGACCTTCGACCCTCAGATCAGCCGCAACCTCTAGGTCTACGTGGATGACATCATCGTTAAGAGTTCTTCTGAGGGCAGTCACGTCCGAGACCTTGAGGAAACCTTCGCCAACTTGAACAAGAACAGGATCAAGCTCAATCCTGAGAAATATGTGTTTGGTGCCACCTCGGGAAAGGTCCTTGGCTACATGATCGGGGGCTCAGGAGTCCGCCTGAACCCGGAGAAGATCAAGGCGATTGAGAAGATAGTTCCACCAACTTCGGTAAAGCAGGTGCAGTGTCTCATTGGTCGAATGGCCGCCCTCAGCCGGTTCATCTCAAAACTTGGTGAGCGTGGGTTGCTGTGGAGTACAAGGACCCCGGGTATCTGCATGGGAGGCCTGTAGGGCCCAACTGGGTAAGGCCGGGCTGGGCCGACTGCATGGAAATAAAGACTACCAGGGTTGCGCCAGGCGTGCGAGGCAAGGAAGCCCTGAAGATAGTAACCGATTCAGATTAGGTAGGATATAATCGCAATCTAGGCCGTTATCAGACGAATAGGAATAGAAGATGTAATCCTTACCTTGTATCTGATTCGGACTCTACTTTGTAACCCGCACCCCTCTGCTATATAAATGGGGGATGGGGGATCATCAAAACACACGATATCTCCAGCAATAAGCTAGACACGCATATAATCCCGAGCACGTGATTAGGGTATTATCTCCTCGCGAGCTCGAACTCAGATAATTCTCGTGTCTTGTGCTACCATCGAAGTTTGGATCCAGCTTAGCCCGTTTTCATTATTGCCGACAACAAACATCGACAGTTGGCGCGCTAGGTAGGGGCTGCGTCAAGATCAATCTCATCAAGCTCGATGACAATCTCCGGGGAAGTTGTTGCCACCTTCGCCCCCGTCCAGGCATTTCGTTTCGGAAGCCTAGACTTCATCGCCAACAAACTTGGCAAGCTTAACCTTTCGGATTCGGACAAGGTCCAATCTGGAAGCGATTCCGTTGTTCTCTCAGCCGAGCAACCACTCGGATCAAGGAAAGCCCTGGCCATCTACCCTCGGACAGTAAGCCAGGAGATGGTTCCTCGATCTGGGCTCGACCCAGTTAAGGACGATCCTCGAGTGGTGAAAGGTTTCAGAAAACCACTCGGATCCAAAGGTTAGCCCGATTTGTCTCATTATTCCTCTAACTTAAAAAACGAAGCAGGGGACTCTCAAGGTTTTCGCGGCGTCTTCGTGATTGAAGACCCACGGACTGAGTCCCAGTAGCAAAAGGACGGCGTGGATGCCGCTGAAGCAGAACGCCTGCGTCGTGAAGCGCAGGAGGCACGAGCGAAGTCCCTCCAAACTAGGGGGTGCAATGTCCATGAGGACATCTTGCAAGCAAGGATGGGGAATCAATCGGTTTTTCATACCCCTCAACAAAATATCGTCGCCTCAAAGACACTCCTTGACACCCTGGGGCCAATGCTCGGTCCTGACAGTCCTGCTGCCCCGATAGTGGCCCAAGTCAAGGCCATGGTGACGGCGGCGGCAATCCAACAACATCAGGAAGAGCCAGGGGAGAAAGAATGCTCTCGGGCCCGTGCAAACACTCAATCTGCCAGTAGCCACACTGCTTACAGCCGGTCTATGCGTGGTCGACTGGAGCTCCGTCGGGGCGAAGACGCCCGCTGAAGCATTAGCTGGGACCTTCGCATGGATTTGGTCGCTATGCGACGAGAGCGTGAAGACGACGAGCGCCGCCGGTGCAGAGATGACTACGAGCATTTCGGCGTCAATCATGACGACCGGGACGACTGCAGGGCCCCGCAACGTTGCGACAAGGGTGAGGACGAGGATCGCCGAGTCAGATCTCCTCCTCGGCACTCCCCACGTCGGCGTAACGATGGGCCTATTGATGGCATCCGTGCCTTCACTCCTCGGCTTCGCCGAGTGGTTTGGCCTGAAGGTTTCAATCCCAAAAGCATCACCAAATTTGATAGTGAAAAAGATCCAGAAGCTTGGCTGTAAGTTTATTCCCTTGCAATTAAGGCAGCCGGGGGCGACCACAACGTAATGGCAAATTATCTGCCAGTCACGCTTACCCCTTTAGCTCAAACTTGGCTCACAGGACTTCCAGCGAATTCTATAGATTCCTGGGGAGATCTTTGCGAGCAGTTCATTACCAACTTCCAGGGCACCTATGAAAGGCCTGGGACTTAGTGGGACCTGTACCAACTTTAGCAAAAGAAGAACGAGACCCTCCGGGAATTTATTCGGCGCTTCATGTAGAAGAAGAACATGATACAAGATATCTCGGAGGCTGCAGTTATTGCAACGTTCCAGAAGGGCGTCAACGACCCCGACGTGATCAAGAAGATGTCCCGCAAATCACCGACTACGGTAAGAGAGATGTTTGAGCTGGTGGATCGCTACACAACGGCTTCGGATGCCTTAGCCGAGCGTCAAGATGATCGCCCTCAACAAAAAGATAGGAAGGACCACACCGAGTCGTCCAGACAGTGAGATAGGAAGCGAAAACCCGAAGATCTGGTTGCTGTGACCGAACGCCGCCGACCTCGTGAGCCACGAACGGATGACTACGACGCGGTAATGGATGCGACTTGCCCTTTCCATCCTAAGGGAAAACATGCCGTGAAGGATTGCTTGACTCTGAAAAGGTTCGCGAAGGAGAACAACAGACGACTGGGCCCGGACAAGGGTGAGGCAAAGAAAAAGCAAGACCCTCCCGAAGATAACGAGGGTGACTACCAGAAGACGGAGCGTGAGCTCAACTACATATTCGGGGGCTCAGCTGCGTATGAGTCTAAGCAGAAGCAAAAACTTACCACTCGAGACATCAATGCAGTTATGCCGGCAACTCCCCAGACCTCTCGTCAGACCACTTCTCGAAGGCAAAACTCTCCAGTATGAAATGGTCCAAGGGAGCCGAAGACTTTTGCTTCGTATAAAGCCTGTATGTTTAGAAGGGCGTGGTGTAGAGGCAGGGCTATGGTTCAGTAGCAGAGATCTCAAGATGCCAACAAAGGGAAGTTTCAACTTCTGCATGGCGCTACGACTCTCGGAAAGCACAGACATGGTTGGGATTGCCATTGAATGCCTGCAGTCACTGGGACTTCCGTTCAAGTCTGTGGCCCAATTTGCTTTGGGAGAACTAGCTCAGCTGCCTGCACAAGACGTTGTCCCTACTTCAGCTCTGGCGCCCAGATCCATTCCGTTGCAATAGGAGAATCGGCTCAAAAGCTGGCGCCCGGATCCATTATTTTGCAGAGCAAATGCGCACTTTAGTCCTCGCGCCAACAACAACATCTCTTCATCCGAGATATCATACAGATTCCCAGAACAAGTTATTTTCATGGGATTTTTTTGCTACATTCCAGCGTTTGATGAGCACAACGTGCAAATTAGCTCACCTGACGGAGCCGTCAGAAACGCCGTTGCGAGGAACTGGGCACCATTGGAGCTGACTGCTATTTTCACACCTCATTTCTCGTGCGAAGGAATAGGGGATAGTTATGCGTGGGAGAAAATAAGTGGACAGGAGGTACCTATAAATGGCAGCCTGCGCGAACTGGAGGAGCTGGTAACAGCAAAGGCAGTTGACTATTTTATCCGACAGCCCGTGCCAACGGATTATTGGATGCGTTGGATCTCTGCACATGGCGAGGCAGTCTTTCATGTGCCGAAGCCAATCACCGAAAGTAAGGGCAGATCCAAGACCCGGAGAGTAGCAAAAATAAGGCGGTAAGATTTAAGAGTAGAGGTACAGGCAGTTTTATGCTAGGCTGAGATGGCGTACCTAGCATTGACTACTTTGTTTTGGTCATGGCTCACAAATATAATGTGTGTGCTTGATATCTGGTGGTGTTAGTTACATGTGATCGAACAGATGTGGTGTCCGGTGTTTGGATCGTGCAATATGTTCTCTAACTGTATGCATTGTGCTTCACTATTTTCATTAAAAAAACTCGAGCACTGAGCACTCGTTTTACTCGCATCGATCTCACTCTTCATTTTGTCAGCCCCGTAATGCCAACACGGTGGCACATGAATGCATTGCTCTATTTGCCACATCATGCTCTTAATTTTGGATAACCTCGTATATATATGTTAAATCTTCCCATGTTTCTCCTTTGCCTCTTTGTTTAAAGTCCTCATATGTCGCAGATCGAAAAGCAGATGTGCATTTGCTCCTACTGTCTACACCATCGGAAGAGCATCGAGATGAGTGTCGTATTCTTTTTAAAGGTATAAGCCGGACACACCACACTCACATGCAAGTGCTTTCTTTACACATGCTAAAAAATTAACGGGAGACTCCACAAACTTTAGAGCAAAAGAATACACTGTACAACTTAACATGCACACGTGTGTACCTATTTTTAATTTGATAAACGTAGGTTGACTTGAAGTCGAACAAGGAGGTCGCATTATAGCACCCCTTCCAACTCAGATGTGTGCCATACTCCCATACCTTGACGGATTGTCATACTGCAGCAGTACGTAAACTTGGCCGGAGTTTTGTGCTTGAGAATGTAATTTCCCTCGTCGCCGGCCGCATGCATGCAGCGCGCGTCTCCCCGTCGCAAACGAGCCCGGCCGGCGGCCGCGCCACTCCTCCAGGTATAGCTAATTAGCCGTTGCCGCGCTCATATCACGGGCGGTATCCAACGCAGTGCTCCTCAAGGCGTGCGCCCACGGTGAGTGTTGAAAGTTGAAACTACGGAAAACTTTTTTTATTGGCTTTCACAGCTGCTCTGATCTTTTTTAATTTTTCATTGCTATATATATATGGGGCATATTTGGTATAAACCAACTTTACCGTCAAAACTTCATGAAAATCACCTGTAAAAGTTTTAAAAATTCTCAAAAAATTACGATGTGTAGGGGAGGTCGGTTTCTACAATCCTGCAAAATTTAGTCTCGGTCACGAATAGTTAGTCGGATAATACATGAAAACAGAAACCATATATGTCATGCATATTAGGATCGATCAACCACACACAAAATTTTACTAGAACCTTCAAGACATATAAGTATTTCAAATTCAATAATAGGTGTCTTCCCTACATAAGAATAATATGCAGTCAAGTATAATTTCAATCAACATATGAATTTATATGATGTATAATGTTTATGTTTATCGGATATCTATTTCACTCATTTACACTGATATTTTTCGGATATCTCGGATATGCGGGTACGGATCGGATACGAATCGGATACTTCTCTTCCCATATCTTAACCCGTATTTTTTTCGGATAGGCGGATTCGAATCCGGATCGAATCTGGATATAACCAAATATCATTTTTCGGATTCGAATCGGGTTTTAGACGAATTATTCGGGCTCAAATCGGTCGGAAATTATCCGCTCTGTTTACACCCCTGGACGGATGTGAAGCTGTGAAGGAAGCGTACGTGAATATTGGGCGTGATTTGTGTGAGATTTTTTCCCATCGGATGCCCGGCTGTGATCTGTCCTCGCAGACAGTTGACTGCAGTGAAGATGACTTGCATTGCGGTCATCTCGCAGCAGGTTGGTAATATGTATTGCATGTTCGTGTGGCGGTTTGGCACTGCACACACGTTGGCTACTTTCCCTCCTCTATTCTCCTCTTTTTTCATGCTCGTGACTCACACAGAAGCGCTCCATCTGCACGTACAAAACCGTCGAATGGATACAAATCAGTGTGCAGCTTCCTTGATGCTTCCAGCTGTCTAATCTTCCTTATGAAAATGTCAGTTAGTGTAACATCCCAAAAAATTTAAAAATAAGAAAAATAAAAAAGTTAAATTTAAAAATAGAACTGAATGAAAATTTCAATTGGAATCAAGATTTAGGTTTAAAACAATATCTTTTCATCATTTTCTTGCATTCTAATCTTAAGAAAAGGATAAATAACAATATTAAAAACCATTTAATATTCCAAAGCAAACAAAATATAAGAATAAATTAATATGATGTTTAATTTGAATGTTCATTTCCTGATTTTTATTGAATTATTGGTTTTCTTGAGCTTTTGCTTTAAAAAGAAAATCAATAAAGTGAAATGGTAAAATGGTAAAAGTAAAAAAGTAAAAACACAAAATCAACAAAAATCTGAAAAAAAATAATATTAAAATATTGGAACACTCCAGAACCCTAATCATGATATTTGGGATAATTCTAGCAAATAAAATAAAAGAAAGTATAAGATAAATACAAGATAAGAAATCTGATCAGAATTTCGTAGAAATCTCCAAAGAATATCTGAAGCTAATATTTTTATCCTGCTGACCTGAGATCATTATATTTGGACCCTCTAAAATTTCAAAAACAAACAGTAAATAAAACTAGAAATAGCAACGTCGAATTTTTAGAATTTAAATATAAAATATAAAAATCTGAAAATTTTAAATAATATGAAAATTATAATTATAAACCATTATAAAATTTTTCATAAAATACACACTTGGTTATATCTTCAAATAAAAAAATACAGAAACTGAAGGAAGTAACAGCATGCATTGTCAAAATTAATACAATTGTTCTACCATGAGTTCCCGTAGATAAGGTTGCGGATTGTACCATTCTTCCTTGCATTTGGCTGTGAAGACTTGGTCGAAAGCCTGGATCAAACATGGATAAAAGGAACATTTTTTTCTAAAAAAATAAGTGACTGCGAAGACTTGAAGATTAATTATCTTTTCGAAAAATATTTTTTCCTGTGTCAATGTGTAAAAAGAATATGCAGATATGATGGCGGGCCATGGCCCTGTGGCTAGCGTTGTTCATATGATGCATTGAACAATGCTTGTTTTGAAGCATTAAATAATTCTATTTTGAAGCATTAAATGCTTGTTTTATAGAATGGCCGTAAGGCTGTTCTCGTTTTTTTTTTATGCTGTGCTTGAATTGGGCAAACAGAGATGTTTTAAAACAGAAGTGATCACTATTCTAATCTCATGTATGATTTTTTTTTTCAAATCTAGTTATCTTTTGAATGAAATTGTAAAAGTAACCCTCCTCCCAACCGCAGAAGGACCCGAAGTAGACAAGTGACACCTTCCACAGACTAGGAGGCGCGGCAGAGCTACCATGCTCCCGGCAAGGCGGAAACTCGTGGGACATGCTACGCTCTGGGACATCACGTGCTCCTAATCCACGGAAGGTAACACATGTCAACTCGAGGCCTTTCTCGGCTAAGGAGGATGCTACTTTTACAATTTCATTTATAAGAGGGCTAGATTTGCTAAAAAAATTTGCTACTAGGTTAGAAAAGTGATGGTTTCACGCATGTGACTTTGGGCCTATTTGGGAAGCTGTACCTTTTCTAAAAAGTTGCCTTTTGACTTTGTGAGCTGAAAAGTAGCTATAATTTTTTATAAGAGACTATTTAATAAATAAATAATTTTCCTCGACAATAAGCTACAAAAATAGATCCAGTCCAGTTTTCAGCTTTTGCTTTTATTAATTATATATGGTTTTTGACTTATGTTAAAAACCACTTAAAAACTGAACTGTTTGATAGATTTACTGGCTTTTGAAAAGCTAGAGCTGGTTTTAAACCGCCAATCAGACCCTCTGTCTCTGACAATCAGCCATCACGTGAATTGATTTTACCGGCCACTCAATTGACCGCCATGCAGGCCCAAAGCCCAACCCGCCAGCTGATTTGCATGTGTACGGCCGGCATAGTGCTGTTGTGAGCAGCCAGTTTGTTTTTTTTTTTTGGTACTTTGATCACCAATCTTCTCAACACCATATCTTTTAAATGGTGTGTCATCCATCCATATAAACCTTTGTGCTCCTCACGACAGTGGATACACTACAGGTGTGTTTGGTACAGCTTTAGCTCTATCAGATCCATAAATCTGTGGAGCTGGATATTCCTAACTCTATCAAATCCGTGGAGCTGGAGCTGTTGCTACATTAAGAGTATTTAGATGGATCATCTTGTTTATATTTTATACTAAAATATAAACTTAATTCATTTTATTTTAGCTTACAAGTTTCAGATCTCATGTAGAGCTAGGATCTAAAGCTCTACCAAATAGGGCCTACGTATAGACAAATATTTGAGATAGACGGACCCTGCATATCATAGTCTTACTTTAAGAATGTTATACGCCACATGCTACTCTTATGTGGCGTATTACTGATTGAAATATGGGCCGTTGCCTTTAATTTTATTGATTTATTTTTATTTAATGAATTTTGTCAAACAAATGCCCCTATCAAGTGTAGTTGGTGCGTGAAACACCACAAACTAAACTTGGCGAAAATAATCGCCAAGAAATTGATCATACACGAGACGCACTGATATTGCATACTTCCTGCCTTTTCACTTCCTCCCTCTTTTTTTTTTACTCGATGATCTTCTCCCGTTGTAATAGAGTACAATGAGATTTAGTTTGCTTTTGCATCTTTTTCTTTAAGCTCAAACTTCTGCCATTATAACAGAGGTACTGCAGGACTCATTTTGCTTTTGCTCCTTTTCTTTAAGCTCAAGCATGATGATACATGCATAAGCCACACATTAATGTCACCTTTTGGTCAAAATTGACTAACATGTGATGATATGCACCTTTTCTTTAGGGTACAAGAACGCACGTAACCTACACATACCACACTCACACACACTAAAAAAATTAATGTGTGTGTGAAACTTGGACTCCACTTCTCGCCTCATGCTTCTTCAGAAGACCTTACGCCTTCCGTCGGGGTTCGGTGGCGAGATGATTGACGGGAGGAACAAATGGATTGTGTACAACCATTACCTTGGAACAGTGGCGAGATCATCTTTGCCAAAGGCGATAGATTGCCTTGGCGAACAGCCGAGCGACAGCGTGTCGATGCTCTGAATTCGGGCATGGTAGCGCATACCTTCAGTTGAGAAGACAACTGTTCGGATCTCACAGCGAGACAAGAGGAGAAGGTGGAGAGCGATTAATTGTCGTCACCGAATTCCTCAACTCGTGGGTTTGACAAGCACCGGCCATTTCTACCGAGGCTCGATCATGGATGGATTAAGAAGGAAAAGGAAATGCATAATCGCACTAGCGATTCGAGGTCAGGTACTTGCTCTTACTACCTATCGGTTCGGTTTAATGAAGTCTGAACTAATACCCCAAGTTCTAGATCAAGCAAATGTAATGAATCAATTCGAATTTATATATGAACTATATATACGACTTTGGCAAGAAATACTTAGGAAGAAATACTAGAACTCAAAAACAATCACTCGGTTGGGAAAGATTGGGGATTCTAAATTTTAGTCGGGGTTAATGAAAATTAAGCAAACGTTTTTATGCTTGATGTAAAAGCATAGTTGGAAATGGAGAAAGAACAAGGTTTTGGGAATACATATATGTGAGATCATGTGATGAAAAATTGGTTGAATGGTGAAATTGGCATTGTAAAGTGATTTTGGTTATGGCATGTGTGGTGCCTGTGCATGTGCTATGTTGAGATGATTATCATGCTGGTGATAGCATGATGAAGTTTGTTTGATGCAATGCACTCATGTGAGTGGTTGCATGGACTGTTTTTGAGGCAAGTCGTGGACTTATGCTCAAATGATCGTTTGTTTATGCTGGTGATAGCATAATGGTTTTGCTTAATGCAATGCACTCGTGTGAGTGGTTGCATGGATTAATCTTGAGTCAAGTCGTGGACTTGTGCTCGGACTCGTTGTTTGTTAATTCATGTGTAGGTGTTGCTCAAGGGCGAACGTGGTCGATGACGGGATCGGAACTAGGTTCGTGGAGGAACTGAGGTTCGGGACTAGGTTCAGGGAGGAACCGAGGTCTTGGTGGTCAAGGATGTCATGCGGGACGTTCGGGCTAGAGAACATGCACATGAAGGCTGGTTAGTCACGTATGCACAGCAGGTGGGCTGTTCATGCGTGCAAGGTTTTGGTTTTGGCCATGTTGGGCCAAGTTGAGATAGATACGAACTCTTTCCATGTTGGAAGTGGAGTTGTAGTCAATCTCTGCGAGTTTGCTCTGTATAAATAAGGGGGAGGTGTCCCTTGTTTATTCTTGAGCGTTTTGAGGGAGAGCGTTCAGGTATTAGAGTTTGTATTCTTGTGTTGGAGTACTTTAGACAAAAGAAATAAAGATCAATCTTACAATCCGAGTATCTCTGTGTGGATGAGTTTTCTTGCGTGAGTTTTGACAAATGCTTACTTGTGAAGAAAACAAATCAAGATTGATCGTGCATGCATGCATCACGTCAACTAGAAGATAGATGATGATCTGGACATGATCTTGCTTTTGGTGATTAGAAGATTGATCCGTGGCAACTGAAGTCCTCTCTGGTGTTTTGTCCGTCGCAGCAGTCACGAAGTTCATCACGGAGTTCGGTTCCTTGCAAAGGTATCATCTTCTAAACGTAATATCTTTTGATCCATAGATCTGATCGGATTGATTCTTATTGGGTTTGATTCGTAATTGAATCTAGTTTCTACAGTTAAAATTTCATATCAATCCAACGGTTAGATCTTTGGTAATTTGTGGTCACCCAGATTGCTAGCCTGGTCGCCAAGCTGTTAGATCGCTAATTATTTCAGTCATATTGCGAAGGCCATAACTTTAGATCCGTAGATCCGATCGACCTGATTCTTCTTTTGTTCACTTTGGAATTGAGTGTAGTTTCTACTGTTAAAATTTCACATCAATCCAACAGTTAGATCTTCTGTAATTTATGGTCGCCCAGATTGATGTCCTGCTCGCCCGACTGTTCGCGTGGTCGCCCGGATTTAGTCATCTTGCGAAGGACATAACTTTAGATCTGTAGATCAGATTAACCTAATTCTTTTTGTGTTAGCTGCGTAATTGAGTCTAGTTTCTACAGTTAAAATTTCACATCAATCCAACGGCTAGATCTTCAGAAATTTCTATTTTAGTAGACATATATCGGTCTGCTCGCCCAGACTATGCGCGTGGTCGCCCAACTGTTTACGTGGTCGCCCAACCTGCTCGCCCAAGTACCAAACTAGTCGCCCAAGTACCCAATCTGCTCGCCCAAGTGCCAAACTGGTCGCCCAAGTGCTCTACTGGTCGCCCAACTGCCCAAACTGCTCGCCCAAGTGCCCAAACTGGTCGCCCAAGTGATCTACTAGTCGCTCAGACTGGTCTATTTGTTTCCCAACTGCATAAACTGATTTCCAAGCAATTTGAGTTTCAATTGGGGTGTTTGAAAAGTTCAAAATTTTGATTTTAGCTTCCGCGCAATCATTCACCCCCCTCTGATTGCTACATTAGTATATTCCGATCCTACAAGTGGTATCAGAGCCAAGTTTTTCTAATTAATCTTAACCAGTGATTAGAAACCGTAGCGATGGATAGGTATTCGACAAAACCTTGTGTTTTCGATGGTGTTGATTTTCAGTTTTGGAAAGCAAAGATGGAGGCATACATTCAAGCTCACGGCTTTGCAATCTGGGAGAAGGTGTACAAGCCATATCAAGTTCCTGAGAATGATCAAGTCAATGAAACCAATCAAGCACATGTTGAAGTGAACAATGAGCACGCAATTTGATCATCCAAGGATTGGGAAGAAGTGACTTGACAGTGTGATTCATCTCAAGTGCGCATATGAGGTATGGAAATCTCTTTGTGATTATCATGAGGGTTCTAATACTATCAAAGAGGTTCGCCAAGATATATATAAGAAAGAATACATGCGATTTGAGATGAAGCCCGGTGAGTCACTAGATGATTTCTTTTGGCGTTTCAATAAGATTCTTAGCAACTTACGTCTTTGTTGGAGTTTTCTTTGATGAGGCTACTAATGCTAGACAATTGCTTGGTGCATTAGACATGTCTATTTGGGAGATGAAAGTTACATCCATTAGAGAATCGACTGTCATAACTGAACTTACTGTAGATGTTCTTTTCTCTAAGCTAAAAACTCATGAATTGGATGTTCTTGCTAGGAAGACTGATCATAAATCAATTGCATTGACCTCTCAAGCTAGCATGTCTCAGAATAATGCTTCTTCAAGTTTTGCTTTGTCTTTGTTGTCTTCACTAACCGATGAACAGATTGAGGAATTTCAGGAAGAAGACTTGGCATTACTTTCTTCTCGTTTTTATAAAGCCTTGCAGAATGTGAAAATGAGAAAGAAAGTTGGTGGTGGTCCTCCAAGGTGCTATGAGTGTGGTGATCT
This sequence comes from Guadua angustifolia, assembly GCA_036346375.1. NCBI lineage: Eukaryota > Viridiplantae > Streptophyta > Magnoliopsida > Poales > Poaceae > Guadua > Guadua angustifolia. The sequence continues at coordinate 286,502 of JAYEVE010000610.1, read as the reverse complement.
CAACCACATGCGTTCAAATTGTCCTAAACTCGCAGGTAAAGCATCAAGAGAGGAGGACAATGACAAAAGAAAAGAGAAGAAGAAGTTTTCTCCAAGAAATAGAAAGAAGAAGAGCTTCATCAACAAAAAGTTGTCCACGGGTCCTTTCAAATCTTGAACAAGTCAATTTGAGTGATGTGGATTCGGAGAGCAAGAAGATGATACAACAACTCCAAGCAAACATGAATTGACAGGGTTGTGTCTCATGGCTAGAAGTGATGTAAGCTTCACCAAGGACGATCATGACAACGATTGCAATGAGGTAGAACCTTCTTATGATGAATTAACTATTGCTGTTGTTCGTCTTGGAAAATTGTTTAACAAACGCGACAAGAAGATTAAGAAACATGATGTTCTTGTGGAATCTTTGAATGTTGAAATTGCTAGACTTAAATCTTTGATTCTCGATGATGATGCTTGCAAATCATGTGACTTAATTCTGATGAGCTTCTTGTGCTTAGGAAAGAACATGTTTCTTTGTTAGAACAAGTCAATCTTGAAAAGAAAGAAAATGAGAAACATGTTAAAAACGCTTAGTTGTTCAACTGTTGATTTGCATGATACAACTCATTGTTCTAAATGTGTTGTCTCGGAATTGAAGTTGCATGATGCAAATGCTAGGGTTTCTCAAATGACAGATGCTATGCTCACTCATGAAGTTCTCTCATGCTCAACTTGTCGCAAAATGAAAAGGAAAAGTGGACGTTCCATGTAATAACTGTTTAACTCTTTCTCGAAAGGTTGATTACTTGGAAAAATCTTTAGAACGGTTCACTTCAGAAAGAAAAACCTAAACATGATTTTGGATCAATCAAAAGTCGATTACTCATCACAAAGGTTTAGGTTTTGATTCTTATGCTCATCATAAATCACATGCTCCAACTGTTGTGAAGACACTTGAAAGTGGAAAATTTGAAATTGTCAATGAGCCTAAGAAAACTATTTTCAAGTCTCTTTGGTGTGTTATCTTCTAATATGGTGAATGCAAATGCTACTGCATTTCTAAAGCTAAACATCATGTTAAGTACACTTGCACTCATTGTGGTAGAGATGGACACTTAGTAGATTTTTGTTTTAGGCTAGCCAAACAAAGAAAAGAAAGAAAAGGCTAAGGCTAGGTCTAATTTCAGGAAGGCACATTTCACTCCTCATTTTGTGCCTAGGGTGATGCAAACATCTTTTGTTGAAAGAAACACGAGAAAGGGCAAATCTGTTCTTGTGAATAAGCATACTCGTGTTGTGCCTAGGGTGATGCAAACACCTTTTGTTGTAAGAAACACGGGAAAGGGCAAATCTGATTTTGTGAACAAGCATACTCGTGTTGTGCCTACTCAAATCGTGTGTCTCAATCTTTGGATTCCTAAATGCTTTATTTCTAACCCCAGTACCGAGGCCTCGACATCTTCTTGTGCTATGTAGGCTTTTCAAGATTGGGTTGGAGAACAGAAGCTTAGTGGATCTTGGTCTTTTGCAAGTTGGGATCAAGACTTGGATGGTTCTCACCCTTGAGATGGTTTTCAAGAGGCATGTGCAATAATTCTTCATTCACTTTGTGAGCTATTTTCACACTTATGTCTTTTACACTCACAGATATCTAATTGTGACATTAGATGAGATGTTTGTTCATATGCTCATATGTATCCTCTGGCATGTTCAATAATGTTATATCTTATATCATGCCTTTCATGCTTTGAATTCACTTATCATGATTCATGCCTATGCTTAATTGAACATACCATGATAACTCAAGCTCATGTATATCATCATCTCCTCTCTGTTGATTTCATTGGTTATGCATTTGAGGGGGAGTTATTGGTTATTGGTGAAAATTCCTTTCAGTTGCCTTTTTGGGAGGTTTGTTCTTTCAGTATTTTGTTTTTAAAATAATTCCCTTCAGGTGACAATTTTGTAGAAAGTTTTTAAGATGGTTGTTTTGAGGGGGAGTTCTTTGAAGTTTTTTGTAATATTGTGTAACATGTTTTTTTTGTTTCGTGTATTTCTTAAATGAAAAACAAAAAAAAGAAAAACAGTAAAAGTACTGAGCATTGTATTTCATACACATATGTCATTTGAAGCCATGTTTATGCTACAAGGGTCAGTGCAACTTCCTGTTTATACATATATGGTGTAGTTTATGTCATGACTTTTTAAATAGAATGATAACTTGAATTAAATCTTGTCATGGTTGAACTTTCTTAGCTATCTTGATCCTGCTCGGAAAAGTGCTAAATATGAAAGCTAAGTGCTAAAACAAAAATGATTGTTGATAAATGCAAGAACAAGGTCATGTATTGTCGCACTTCTTCTTTTCGAGACTGCTTATCATTGCACTTTGATATAACCTTGGAAGAGGTTGTGTATGACCGAAACCATGAAACCTTAAGCTTGTGATTGCTTGACATGGTTGAAAAGTAAGGCTGATGGTGCATGTAATTCCTTGCAATTGTTATTGTTGCAATCAAAGTAATGAATCAGTTTTTCAAAGCACAAATAAAGTGCACAAAAATTCAATGTTTTCAGGTTTTAAGATTGTTGAGAAAGGGAGATCATGCCATGTAAAAAATCGTTAATAGTACTTGATTTCTAGTTATGCTTACTCTACATTGTCTATGTGTAGATTTGAGGGTGCAAGTACTGTTGATAGCATGACTTGGTGATCAAGTTGTTACATTTGTGCATGATTCATAATGCTCAGTACATAAAAAAAGGAAAACATCAACATAAAGGGGAGAAGTTTCTCTTTTGCTCTCTTTTGCATTCTTGATGAATCCATTGTCAAAGGGGGAGAAATTTTGGAATCAAAAGGAGAAATTTTTGGTCACACATTGCACATTCACACACACATTTCTTCTTTCTGTTAGGGGGAGTTTTCTCTTTTTGATAGGGGAAGATTTCTTTTTAGATAGGGGGAGATTTTTGTTCTTCTTCTTTTGGTCACTTTACTTCCTTTAAAAATGGTGTTGCTATTGTAAGGTGAATGCCAATGTTCGTTTCCAAATGTTGTTGCCAATGTTTTCATCAAGGGGGAGATTGTGAGATCATGTGATGAAAAATTGGTTGAATGGTGAAATTGGCATTGTAAAGTGATTTTGGTTATGGCATGTGTGGTGCCTGTGCATGTGCTATGTTGAGATGATTATCATGCTGGTGATAGCATGATGAAGTTTGTTTGATGCAATGCACTCATGTGAGTGGTTGCATGAACTGTTTTTGAGGCAAGTCGTGGACTTATGCTCAAATGATCGTTTGTTTATGCTGGTGATAGCATAATGGTTTTGCTTAATGCAATGCACTCGTGTGAGTGGTTGCATGGATTAATCTTGAGTCAAGTCGTGGACTTGTGCTCGGACTCGTTGTTTGTTAATTCATGTGTAGGTGTTGCTCAAGGGCGAACGTGGTCGATGACGGGACCGGAACTAGGTTCGTGGAGGAACTGAGGTTCGGGACTAGGTTCAGGGAGGAACCGAGGTCTTGGTGGTCAAGGATGTCATGCGGGACGTTCGGGCTAGAGAACATGCACATGAAGGCTGGTTAGTCACGTATGCACAGCAGGTGGGCTGTTCATGCGTGCAAGGTTTTGGTTTTGGCCATGTTGGGCCAAGTTGAGATAGATACGAACTCTTTCCATGTTGGAAGTGGAGTTGTAGTCAATCTCTGTGAGTTTGCTCTGTATAAATAGGGGGAGGTGTCCTTGTTTATTCTTGAGCGTTTTGAGGGAGAGCGTTCAGGTATTAGAGTTTGTACTCTTGTGTTGGAGTACTTTAGACAAAAGAAATAAAGATCAATCTCACAATCCGAGTATCTCTGTGTGGATGAGTTTTCTTGCGTGAGTTTTGACAGCCGCACACTGTGAAGAAAACAAATCAAGATTGATCGTGCATGCATGCATCACGTCAACTAGAAGATAGATGATGATCTGGACATGATCTTGCTTTTGGTGATTAGAAGATTGATCCGTGGCAACCAAGTCCTCTCTGGTGTTTTGTCCGTCGCAGCGATCACGAAGTTCATCACGGAGTTCGGTTCCTTGCAAAGGTATCATCTTGTGAAGGTAATATCTTTTGATCCATAAATCCGATCGGATTGATTCTTGTTGGGTTTGATTCATAATTGAATCTAGTTTCTATAATTAAAATTTCATATCAATCCAACGGTTAGATCTTTGGTAATTCGTGGTCACCCAGATTGCTAGCCTGGTCGCCAAGCTGTTAGATCGCTAATTATTTCAGTCATATTGCGAAGGTCATAACTTTAGATCCGTAGATCCGATCGACCTGATTATTCTTTTGTTCACTTTGGAATTGAGTGTAGTTTCTACTGTTAAAATTTCACATCAATCCAATGGTTAGATCTTCTGTAATTTGTGGTCGCCCAGATTGATGTCCTGCTCGCCGGACTGCTCGCGTGGTCGCCTGGATTTAGTCATCTTGCCAAGGACATAACTTTAGATCTGTAGATCCGATTGACCTAATTCTTTTTGTGTTAGCTGTGGAATTGAGTCTATTTTCTACAGTTAAAATTTCACATCAATCCAACGGCTAGATCTTCAGAAATTTCTATTTTAGTAGACGTGTATCGGTCTGCTCGTCCAGACTATGCGAGTGGTCGCCCAACTGTTCACCTGGTAGCCCAACCTGCTCGCCCAAGTACCAAACTAGTCGCCCAAGTACCCAATCTACTCGCCCAAGTGCCAAACTGGTCGCCCAAGTTTCATTGGTCGCCTAATCGCCTAAACCGCCGCCTAAGTGCTCTCTTGGTCGCCTAAGTGCCCAAACCGGTCGCCCAAGTGATCTACTAGTCGCCAGATCGGTCTATTTGTTTCCAACCGCATAAACCGATTTCCAAGCAATTTGAGTTTCAATTGGGGTGTTTGAAAAGTTCAAAATTTTGATTTTAGCTTCCGCGCAATCATTCACCCCCCTCTGATTGCTACATTAGTATATTCCGATCCTACAAGTGGTATCAGAGCCAAGTTTTTCTAATTAATCTTAACCAGTGATTAGAAACCGTAGCGATGGATAGGTATTCGACAAAACTAGTTATTACTCTCCCTTGATAGTACGGTACCTATTCTAGCAATCCGATTTTTTCTCCAAACTCCGAGATCGATAAAAGCTGTGAAAAGATCCTTAAATTTTATACCAGCCTTTTTCTCAACACTTAGAGTAACATGTTAGTTCTTTTAACTTTGATTGTCATTAATTACCAAAACAAAAAAAAGTGGTGACCTAGATGCTTCAAAGTTTGAAAAAATTTTATTGGAGCCCTTTATTTTTGCTATATATCTTTTTATATGTAAAATGAATATATATGAAAATTATGCTATAAAAAGTAGACTTTGATGAAAATTTTCATGGAATTCACTTTGGAATATCTTTTATTATTATTAGAGTATGCTCAAAAGGATAAAGAGATATAATTTTTTTGTTTAAACAGTATATGCAAAGTGAGAGTACGTGCTCCCAAAAGTATGGAACTATTTTCACACACACACACACACATATAGAGGAAGCCGAAATGGCGCACCCTGGTGCCTGGGCACCATGATTTCAAATGTGCAAATTCAAGCCATATTCGAGTTTGTTTTTCAAAAATTTCAATTTTAGGGTATATACCTATCTATAACAATTTAAATAAAACACATACCTTTGAAAAATATATACTGGAATTCGATGATTTTGAACGAGTTTGGATCACATGCTTTGCTGATTTATATATAAAATCAGCACATATCTACAATCAAACTATCATCAAAAAGCGAAATTCTAGTATGAATTTTAGTTCAAACTTATTTAAACTAGTTAGTAAACTGGTTAAACTCTGCATTCTAAAAATTTCAAAAAAAAAATATATATATACTTAATTGTATAATGGCCCTAAGAATGTGCGTCGATGATCACCACCAAGACTAATTTGCATGAGTAGGAAATAGTACCGGTTAATTAATACCTTTTAGGGGACCAATTAATTCAGACTGGTGGATAATACTCCCTTGAGTTTGTTCCTCTAGTCCAGTCGTGGGTTGGTTGCGAATCGCCCATACGTTGAAGTCGATCAAGTCGCCTCGCCACATGACCACCACCAAAGACTAGCCGTATGAGTAGGAAATAGTACCAACTAGTAAATTTTTCGCCGTGATGTTTTTCGTAGGAAAAAATTTATTTTTTCGATGGTATTTTATTTTTTAAATCGTCGAAATAATGAGCGAAACGGCTGAAAGGACACAAAATTTTCCGTGGCGTAATACGTCGTGCGTGGCGTTTTTTCGAAGGAAAACTTTCTTTTTTTTCTTCGGTAGCGTTTAATTTTTTAAACCGTCGAAGTAACAAGTGAAACGGGGAAAAATAGAAAGACAGAGCTGTAGAAATATCTCTTTCGACGAATTATTCGAAAAATATTGGAGACCGAGCTGGAAAACAGCGGCGGCGAAAAAGTCTAGAGGGAAAAGGGCGAAAAATCATTAGAGATGACAATCTTCTTTTGTCGAGTTTAATACTCTATCGTTTGCTTGCCGAGTAATAATACATGTTTTAAAAATATCGAGACCCGCACGTAGCACGCCATTACATGGTGTTTTTAAATCGATTTTTTTTTTGGGCGCTATTTTTCTATGAATCACTTGGAAAATATTGGAGACCAAGCTAGAAAACCGTGGTGGAGAAAAAATCTAGAGGCGTGAGGAAAAGTCTAGAGGGAAAAAGGTGAAAAATTATTAGAGACGACAACCTTCTTCTCACCGAGTATAACACTCTACGCGCTCACCGAGTAATAATACGTGGTCTAAAAATATTAGAGATCGAGATGGAAAATCGAGGTGGGAAAAAAGTCTAAAGACGAGTTGCACACATATTCTTGGTGCCGAAAACATTTTTTCTAGGGAAAAAGCGGAGAAAGGACCTAGGCGTAAGGAGCAAGGACACGAATGTAGCGTTTTGGACTCGTCGCTATCCTCAAAAATTAGAAAAGGGCTTGTTCGCGATTTAAATCTAACGCAAGGCTCTCTTAAGTAAAACGGCGCACGAAGGACACATCTGCGAATTTGAAGAAAAAATCTTCCTCTCTAAAAAATCGCGAAGGACCCGATCGTAATTTTGAAAAGGACTAATTAGCGATTTTTTTTTGCCGAGCCGGTTATTTCGGCTGAAAGCCGAGCACGGCTCGGCTCAAAGCGTCCTGGGATCGGCAACTTTGCCATCTTTAGGAAAGGTATTATTAGTTTGGGTTTAGACCAAAATTCAAGCTAAAGTTTAGGCCAAAATACATCATTGAAGGCCAAAATTCAAGTTAATTAGAGTTTAGGGTTTAAGCCAAAATACAATTTAAGGCTGAAATATATCATTTAAGGCCAAAATCCACGTTAGCATTTAGGTCGAAATATGTCATTTAAGGTTGAAATCCAATTTAAAGTTTAGGTTTACATAATTTGTATATGTATTTTTAGCAAACTTGTCACATGTATTCCTTGTAAAAGGCATTGCAATTCGTCACAAAAAATTGGTACCAAACCGGTTGAAAAACCGTCTAAACCGGTCAAAAAAAAAACAAAATTACTGTATCAACTATGATTTTTAAATTTTTTTTCATTCCGTTGGGATTTTGAATCTCGACTCCGGCCTAAATGCCAAAATTTATTCCTCTATTCCTTGTGCGTGGGGTGGTTGCGCGCAGCCCACATGCACGTTGACGCCAGTCAAGTCGCCTCACCAGCATGACCACCACCAAAGACTAGTCAGATAGTAGGAAATAGTACCAATTACGCTGAATTCAAGCCAAAGTTTAGGCTAAAATACATTATTGAAGGCCAAAATCTAAATTAGGGTTTAGAGTTTACGCTAAAATATAATTTAAGACTGAAATACATCATTTAAGATCAAAATCCACGTTAGCATTTAGGACAAAATATGTCATTTAAGGCTGAAATCCAATTTAAGATTTAGGGTTAAATAATTTGTATATGTATTTTTAGCAAACTTTTGGGACCAATTAATTAATACTGATGGTTAATAATAGTATCCCTTGAGTTTATTCCTGTATTCCATGTGCGCGCAGCCCACATGCACGTTGACGCCAGTCAAGTCGGCTTCGGGGGGCGTCCAACGCCCGAAGGACCTCGCGTCCGTCCAACGTGACTTCATCCGTCCGATCAAAACTCTCAATTAACAGCGATAAACGTCATTGCTTCGGTTCTCCGCTTAATATAACGTGCGGCTCGACCGATCCGAGCGAGCCGAGCGAGGCGAGACGCCGCACGACGTGAGGCTAGCTCTGAATATTCTTGCGACGCGAGGCTACTCTGAATTCTTGCGAGGCGGAGGCGGCGAAGCGAAGAACTCGTAGCCGTCCTCCAACCACGACTAGGGCGAAGCTGCAGAGGCGCCGGCGGCGGGGCCAATCGTGAAGGAGCTGTTGCATCTGCCATCTAAATTTATCTCAAGGTGATACTCTGATTCCTAACTCACATGTTGCCTGTTGCATCTACAACCATCACACATCAATCTTCATATTCTCTTTTCAGATTGTGGCGTTGGTATGATCCTTGTTCATTGCGGTTGATCCTCTGCTCGATTAATAATGCAAAACCATAATTCCCCTCAAGGTTTGCATCTATTTTTTGGTTTAGTACAGATTGGATTGCCTGAATATTCAGATGAATCTTAAATATTGGAGGTTCAAGTGGTGGACAATTTGGTAATATGCGTTCCTACTATACACAAAATGATGATTTGAATAGAATGCAGGAATAAAGGATGGAGAATTAATTTTTATATGCCTTGATGCTCAAATATGTATGAGATGGAACATTGGGTGTTAGTTTCAGTTTCCAAGTGGTTGCATTGGGTGTTAGTTTTCAATTTTCTTCTTCAGTTTTACAAGACTGTAGCTTGTCTATCCAATTTTGACCTTGACGTTCTTGACTATCCAATTCTGAATTTCTTCTATTACCTTGTCTGTGTGATTTCTGCAAAGCATGCAGTTTGTTCGCTTCGCCGCCTCCGCAAGGATCGAGTCGTCTGTGATCGTAGAGAACTTCTGCTAGTCTCTGTTGTTTTCTACAAATTGATGAATCTGGTCAACTTGGGGAAACTCACATTACATACAAGTCAATGGTCGTCACACGCATGTACGTATCCTTGGAACTAATTGCTGTTTGTTTCAGCATAATGCAGATCGATGGAACCTGAAGAAGGAAAGCTCCAAGAAGCAAGGACTCTATCAATAGCTTGTCTCATATTGTCCACAGGACATGTGTCATCAGTGGCAAACATTCCGTAATTTCCATGTAGTTAGAAATGAACTGGAAAAATCTGAATTTAATCTGCGAGTTTTTCATGTCAGATCCTTCTTGAGATTGAATCAGGCATACGCTGGGAAAAAGAATAAAAAAAGGTTCGGTTGGGTGCAAATTACGGACACTGCTGTGCTGCTGACATTTCTTGAAACGTAGCTGTGCAGCAGTGCAGCTGACTGAAATCAGTTATTGATCACCATGGAATTTCTTGGGCATCCCAGGCGAAGAACTTCCCGTTGTCGCTTTTCTTGACGTTGTCAATGATGGACAGGAGCTTCTGTACAGAGCTCTCTCTAGTGAAGAGCTTATCCTTGGGCACATTTCTTTAGAACGGCCGTGAGAGGTCAGTATCCACAGTGCCTGGATGTAGCAAAATGCAGCCAATGTTTTCCTTCTTGCCAAGCTCGACTGATACCGTCTTTGTCAGTGCACAATATGAGCAAAGGATTTCGGAAACATAAGAGAACAAAAGGTGGACAACTACATAATGACTAGATTCAAGATGCAAAACGTTTGATGAGAGAAAATAATCATAATGACTAGATTAATATGAAGAGCATGCTACTGAGAACAGAATGGAACTTCTTACAATTCACATACACTGATTCAACGCTGTTTTAGAAGCTCTATATGAGTGCCAGCCTCCTAAAACAATTGTCTCCTATCGAACCAACTCTACCGCTCATATTCGCAATCAATGAAAAGCCTCTCCCAATTTCAGAGCGACCTCCAATCTTTAGGAATGGCCACATATGCTGACAAAATAGAGTTATTTAGAGCGGGCATGTCGCAAAACCAACAAAATGCTGGCAATACCTATTTCAAAAAAAAAATGCTGACAAACGTCACAACATGAAACATAAAATTAAAGCGAAGCAGTGGGTTATACCTTGGCGACTAATGTAGGGCCAACAGCATTCACTTCATATGCCAGTAGTAGGGATGACTTCTGAACTTCGCTCAATGTAGTCTCTGTAACATAAGAGGAAAGTAACCTGATTTCAGGTAAGTCGTAACCAATTAACCAAATCAATGCAAGCTGAAACGTTGCGCTCGAGTGTGAAGTAAAGACCTGGCTGTATCACATTTTGGAATGGAAAGGATGCCAGCGGCGTTGATCAGTAGGTTGAGATCTAGATGCTTGGGTCTCTCCTATTGAGGCCACGGCAGCCTGCCATGAAGAAAGAAAGATGTACATACTACATACTATGAAAAGAACTATCCAGTTAGCCTGTCTTCACTAGCTAACAACGCATCTTCGATTAGTAATGTACTTTAAAATTGGGACATTCTCGAGGTTCTTGATATACAGCTATCGCACAAATTGTCTGGAGTCCTATATACCGCTCAGTTCATTTAGGAGCGTTTCTTGTCATCATTCTGAATACTAAAAAACCCACTGCTCACAACGCTGCCGATCAACACAAGGCAAGAACCAGTACAATCCAGGTACAGTTAGCAATCCATGTAAGAAGAAGAGGCTATGACAGCATACCTCTATGGTGGTTTCGTTGGTGACGTCCAGCGGCAGCACGGTGAGGTGCTGCGTGTGCTCCCGTTGCTCTGCCTCTCTTCGTGGCGCCTTCCCCCCTTCACGATTGGCCCCGCCGCCGGCGCCTCTGCACCTTCGCCATGGTCGTGGTTGGAGGACGGCTACGAGTTCTTCGCTTCGCCGCCTCCGCCTCGCAAGAATTCAAAGTAGCCTCGCGTCGCAAGAATATTCAGAGCTAGCCTCACGTCGTGCGGCGTCTCGCCTCGCTCGGCTCGCTCGGATCGGTCGAGCCGCACATTATATTAAGCGGAGAACCGAAGCAACGACGTTTATCGCTGTTAATCAAGCGTTTTGATCGGACGGATGAAGTCACGTTGGACGGACGCGAGGTCCTTCGGCCGTTGGACGCCCCCCGAAGCGAGTCAAGTCGCCCTGCCACATGACCACTACCAGCACTTGCTGTATGAGTAGGAAATAATACCAATTAATTAGTAATACTTTTTTATGGGACCGATTAATAATACCTCTATTATGTGTGGAAGACACAAGGTACATTTTTTTTTGCAAAAAAGACCTTTAAGAATTCCGAAATCGTGAAAGGTCCTTCCACCGGTTATTTTGCAGAAAGGGCTCCGAAAATTCTAAAATTGCGAATAGGTCCTTCCGTGGTAAATTAGAAATCGCGAGCGGGTCTTTCTACAGGTTATTTTGCAAAAAAGATCCTGTACTCCGGTTCTTTCGACTCGGGAGATTTTTTTAAAAAAAATTGAAATCGCGAATAAGTCCTTCTGCCGATTATTTTGCGAAAAGGGCCTCAGATTTTCACAAATTCGACGCGATAGCGGTTCTTTTAGTCCGGAAGATTTTTAAAAATTGGGATCACGAGCAGGTTTTCAGTAGGTTCTTTCAACCCGGAAGATTTAAAATCTTTGGTTCTTTTGATCCGAAAGATTCCAAAATCGTGAACAAGTCCTTTCACGGTTATTTTGCAAAAAATACATCGTAATTCATAAATTCAGCAGGCGCCGGTTCTTTCGACACAAAAGATTAGAATTACGTTCATAAATTCACCGATGGCTCCTAACCAACCAATTTATAAAAAACAGCGCCGAGAAAAACGAAATATCATTTTTTTAGAAAAATTTGGGTCAGATCCATGTCAGGTTTATTATACAGGTGGTTTATTATACTATCCCTTGAGTTTGTTCCTCTATTCGATCCATGTCAGGTGACCATGTGCACGCGCTGGGTCGTTGCGCACTGCACACGCGTTGACGCCACTGGTCAAGCCGTGCTGCCGCTTACCGTGTGAGACTCGCGTCAGTCCCATTCTTCCTTGCAATTGCCTATAAGAGTGTACAGTAGCATACTCACCTTGCTCCGGTCAGCAGCCGAAAGATACAGACATTCATTTATATCCTTTTTAATATGAACTTTGATCCAATTGGGGTAATTCACTGACAGTTACTTAATATGAGCGTGGATCCAATCTCACTTATTATGGTTTAGCTAGATTTCAACATCCGTTGGATATCTGTTATTTACTTACAAAAATGGAATGTTTGAAATTTGACAACAATAGGTAACAGAGTTAGTGGGTACTTCGGTTATATAGGGTGTGTTACTGGCAAGCATGTGTTAGTGTGTGTTATGTAGTTTGGTTATGAGGCTATGAGCACTTGATGTATGAGTATGATCACTTGAGCAGTAAGCATGCATATAGTTGTGAGTTGAGTATGTATATAATAGCACTGTTAGAATTTTTAAAAAAAATTCTAACTTGATCATCATCTGAAAAATTTTATGGAAACATTAGTGATGCAGCAGGACCATCCACAAAATTTTTCAAAATTTTTAACGTGGTTTGAACCATTTTTCATTATGTTGAAATTTGCGGTCGGCCTTTAGTAGCACTGTCCGAATTTTTTAAAATTCCTCAAGTACGATCATCATTTGAAAATTTTGTAGGAATATTATGGATATGTCAAGACCATCCAAAAAAAGTTTCAAAAGTTTCTAACGTGGTTTGCACTATTTTTCATTCAGTTGAAATTTGTCGGTCAGTTTTTTATCAGGACAGTAGCACTATCATAATTTTTAAAAATTTCTCAAGCTTGATCATCATCTGAATTTTTTTTAAAATATTAGTGATGTGTCAGGACCATCCACAAAAAATTTCAAAATATTTTGATGTCATTTGGACCATTTTCCTTTCAGGTGAAATTTGCGAGATTTGACAATTTCAAACGAAATTTTGGTTGGCCAAAATTTGAAATCTCGTCCAAAAATTCTCGATTTGAATTTTTCTTTTTAAATTTTGTTTACATTTTGTCTGAAATAATGAGATTTTTCCAAAATTTTAGATTGTGAAGGATATCAAGATGTGAACCACAAACAAAATTTGGACCGCCAGTCAAGTCGCTCTGCCACTTTCTTCTTTGCTTCTGCCTGAGCATCATTGCGACCCTATCACCTCTATAAATCCTAATAAGTCTGCTCTCCTGTTCAGTCTATGAGCAACTAGTGCGGCGTGAAACATGAAACAAACCATTGATGAAACATGAAACTGTCACGATAAAACGCCGATCGACAAGTTTAAGCGAATGAAACATGAAACAAACCACCTTAGAAAATTTTGAAATTTTTTGTTCAAGTTTATGATGTGTCATTAATATTTTCATAAAATTTTCAGATAATTATCAAGCTTCATAAATTTTTAAAAATTCGGATAGTACTACTGTCTTAATAAAAGCTTTACCAGCGAATTTCAACCAAATGAAATATAGTACAAACCATGTTAGAAAATTTTTATTTTTTTTGGATATTCCAGATTTATCATCAATGTTTCAATAAAAATTTCATTTGATGATCAAGCTTCCAGAAGTTTCAAAAATTCTAACAGTGCTATGTCCTAAAAAAAGCCTGATGATCAAAATGTTTAAATTTTTTGAAAATTTTGCATAAGGGTTCTAAGGAAATTATTAAGATCTCATAAAAATTTTGAATCATGATCATACTCCAGTTAATTTATAAAATTCTTACAAGTACAGTGTACCATTTATGTTCTTTCTATTTTTGATTTTTGAAATATAACAAATGAAGTTTAAAGCATATATAGATTTGATTGAGCAAACAAAAGAAGTTTAAAATTTTTGAAAAAATTAGAGAAAGGTACTGAGTCAATTCTTAAGCTGTCATAAAAATGTTGGACCATGATCACAATTAAGAAAATTTATAAAATTCTGACAAGGTTACTGTCCCAATTATGTTCATTCTGTTTTTGATTTTTTAAAGATAACAAATAAAGTTCAATTATTTTGAAATTTTTTGTATGATCCTACACTTCTTAGTATGGAACCATAAAATTTTCACATCATGATAAAATATGTAAAATTTTATAAAAATCCGATAGTGTTTCTGCAGTTTTTAAAAAATGTCTCAAAAGTTCGGTACAAATTTTCATAGGAGATGACTTTATTAAGGGTTATTGGACCAAATCCGGTCAAAAAAGTCAAAATTGATGAGATCTCGTTGAGATTACTGTAGTAATTTAAATTTTTTTTGAAGTTTTTTACTCTGGCTGGTATTTCAAAAATCATCCAGGTCCAAAAACCGAGATCTCGCAAAATTTTGGCGAGATTTGGATCCTTGTCATACCCCCGCTATTTTCTCGCTAATTCCCCGCCTCTATTCTTCCCCTCTTTTTCTCCTTTTTCATGGTCGCGACACACAGAAGCATTTCAGCTGCACGTACAAATCATAAATAAATAGTGCTTAGCCCCTGGCCTGGCTCCCTGCCCGCTAGATGCCCTTAGTCTTGTTCTACTGATTCATACAGTTTCGTTTCAACATCTTTATCCATACGCTCTGTTCTTGATCCATACATACTTGTCCATTTCGTTTCACCATCTTGCATCAGCTGGCAGCTAGCGCACTCGAGTGCTTTAATACTACCTGGTCGGCAAGCGCAAAGACAAGGCGTCCAAGAGGGCACAACATCGAGAAGCTGGAGATTGCAAGTCCTCGACGTCAAGACTCCACCATCTTCTTCTCCGTTCTCACTACTTTGACACTTTCTTTCCTCGGTGTCCCCCTCTATTGACTTGATTGCTTTTTCCTCTACAATTTCATGTCCTCTACGTTCTCACTACTTTGACACTATCCTCGGTGTCCCCCCTCCAAAATTTCTCTATATACGGCAGTCAATCATCACCACTATCACGCAATTCTGTCACAGCTAGCTCTATTCTTACAGCCACCTACACCAACTTGTCTCTATCGACTATATCATCCTAATTGAACTTTTCCTTCCTACAATCGTAGCTACTACTAATTCAACTCGGCAAGGTTGAGATTTCCCCTACACTTGTAACATAGCATTGATAACAGAATTGATCAGGCTGAGTGATCTACTGTTTTTCTTTCACTGAGCGTGCAGGATATCTGCAGATTGCTGAATCCTAATGGCGGGCATGGTCAGTTCTGCAGTTGTCCAGGAGACGGTTAACCAGATCGTTTCTGGTATGATGGACAAGTACGAGTGCAAATCAAATGCAAAGGAGAACGTGGAGAGGCTGGAGATGGTGCACATCAAGTTGGAGGCCGCACTCGAGATATCCGACAAGTGGAAGATCAACGACGCGTCGGCGTTGCTGCGTTGGCGGAGCAAGCTGAAGCGTGCTGCCTGGGAGTGCGATGAAACACTGCGCAAATGCAAGCAACGAATCCTGAAGGAAGAAGAGATGGAGCAGGAGTTAAAGAATTCCTCCTTCCATAAACGGATCGCTCATACTACCAAGTCATTCATGTCCTCTTTTTTTAGCGGTAGTAGTAACTATGAGTCTAGTAGATGCGTTGTACGCAGATTCGAGTGGTTCGCAGATTCTGCTAGTGATTTTTTGAGATTCCTGGAGCATGGTGGCACACCGCGGAAATATCTGTTCTTGGAGCCTCTTGTAAGGCACCTTCTTGCAGGCAAAACAACTGTGTGTAAATTTGCAAGGGGAAACCAACACCATCTAGTTTCTCTACGGCCCTTTAGTAATGCCGAGCACGGAATAGAGTGCAGGCTGCTCTTTATCCACAAAAACGGCGATGCACCAGAGAATGATTTCCTCCTTGCTCTGACCGTACAACTTTCGGAGAGCACGGACATAGTTGGGATTGCAATCAAATGCCTGGAGTTGTTTTATACACGTCACTTCAAGTCTACAGTTGATATTGTTAAGATGAAGCTCACTCAGCTGCCTACTCATGACTTCTACTCGGGGCCACATGTTGATTGTAGCCTTGAACACCATTGGAACAATATTCACGGTGCTTTTACTCAGTGGTTTCGCCCAAACCCCATATGTTGCAAGCAGCATGACCAGTACAAGCAGCCCTGCGGTAGTAGCAATGCAAACCCATCAGAACTGTTGCCATGTATTTCTCTGGAACCAGTTATCTACGTGTATTTGCAGGGCTATATCCCACAACCTGCTTGTTGCAATAGACGGAGAACAATCATCAAAGGCAAAACAAGTTACCTGCAGAAAGGCTTTCCGTATCTGAAACTTGGACTCCGCTTCGCGCCCCATGCATCTTCAGAGGACTTGCTGCCTGGCATTGGGGGTTTTGCGAAAGAGATGATTAATGGGGAGGAGCAACATGGATTGTGTGCAAACATTACCTTGGAACAGCTGGGCGAGATCGTGCTGCCAAAGGCGATAGATTGCCTTCGCCGGAATGCCGGAGCGACGACGTATCAGATGATCTGGAAGTCTAAACATGCTAGTGCATACCTTCAGTTTGAGAAGACAGCCATGCGGATGAGGACCATGCAGAGAACCACTACGGAAGGTATGAAGGCAAAGCTGTGGCAAAGTCGACAAGACGAGCTGGTGGAGAGTTGGGTACATGTAGTCCCTGCATTCCTCGACTCGTGGGTTGCACATGCGCCTGCCCGGCTGCAGGGCTCGATCATGGACTCGATTCAGAAGGAAAGGAAATGCAGAACTGCACTAGCGATCCGGGAATACATCCAACTATTCCGTGAACCTCTAACCGACGGGTGACGGCCGCGTCATGGCGATGGCGGCGCTGCGTCGTTTGACGGTGGTGGAGGAGGAACCGGCGGCGCTGATCGCCGTCCCTATGTCGGCTGTCGAGTCGCACGGTGCTTAAGTGACTGAGAAGATTACTTATCTTTACAGCAAACTCCGTTTGATTTCATTTCTTCATTTACTCCACGTGGTGACGGTTTCCGTACCAGGCCTTATTCCTAATTTCCTATGATATCTTAACTGGCACTATAAATACACAATTTCCACCTGTAATTTTAATTCTATGCCATGCATTTCTTCCACGAACGCGATGCTAGAATCCCTTGAGAAAGAGTTATTCTCGAGTCAGTGTCATCTTCCTTATCTTGCACTGATATTCCCGGTTTTACATTATCCTGAAGCTGATATTGTTTTAAAGTAAGTATTTTTTCCTTGCGGAGATAGCATGGCGGTCGGTAGTTAGTTACGTGTCCGCCAGGATCTCGGTGCATAAAGTCACTAGCTAGGGCCACGCTACAACGTAATCGTGTGAAATTTCGTTCTTGACAACATTTGTCTTGGCGAAATTTGGGAAATTCAGTCGCGTGATGCTGCGCCACATGAAATTTGGTCCGACGGATATTTCTGAAAAAATTGTGTATTTTTTACTTTCTTATTTTTTTTAAAAAAATAAGCTGCTAGAAGCCGTCGGCTCTGTTTCTTTTTTGAGGAAAACGAGGAGGGACCTAAATGTATTTTCGTTCTTTTCATAATTCCGGTTTACTTTTTTTTTAAAAAAATGGATTGTTAGGACCCGTCAGCAAATTTGTGGTCTGCTATAAACCGTCAGTAAATCTGTGGTTTTTTTTGTTTTGGGGAGAAAGCAAATGTATTTTCTTTTTTTTGTTTTGGGTAGAAAACAAATGTATTTTCTTTTTTTGAGTAACTCCAGTTTTCTTTTTTAAAAAAAATTGGTCACTAGGACCTGTCGGTAAATCTATGGACTGCTATAAACCGTCGGTGAATCTGTGATTTTTTGAGAGAAAACCACAGAGGGACCTAAACGTATTTCCATTTTTCTTCAGGTCCAATATGCTAAAAAATGATTTGTTGGGACCCAAATGTAATTTTGTTTTTCCGGGTCCATTCTACAAAAAACCGCTGGAGGACCTGAATGTAAACTGTGGAGGGATCTAAACGTAATTTTAGTTTTTTCAGATCCTCCCAGCTGAAAATCGACCTAATTTTCGAATTTTCCAAAGGAGCTCAACGCAGAAAAGGTGATATGGCACACCTAAGAGGGCGCCAATCTCTCCCAGTATAATATAAGGTATACATTAGTGAGGAAAACCAGCCCGTGACAATGTTGTGCATCAGTTAAGGACATCGGTGGTGGTAGACCTAGGCATTGGACCATACCTTTTTGGGCTGTCACTCGGTATGGCTGGCCCAGCATAGCATGGTATGGTTTTCTTTGGACTGGGCTAGCATGGCATGAATGATGAGCCATATCGAGCCTAGAAACTCTGCACAGCATACCACAACCGACTAGGCTTGCCTAGGCCGGTGGAAGCATCTAGCCCCTAATTCAATTTGATTTTGGTAATTAATGATAATTATGATTAAATGACTAATATTTTTAATTGAGTATTTTGAGAATAAGTTGGTCCAGATTTCGGCGACCGTGGAAGTATGAAAATGGTGAAAAAGAAAATCAACACATCAAGATAAGATGGTTAAGGTACAAAATTTAAGAATCTTTTATAGCTTTTGCCGATCTCGGAGTTTGGAGAAAAAATATCGAATTGCTAGAATAGGTACCATACTATTAAGAGGGCTCTTGACTACTAGTTCGATGTCAGAAAAATGTTTAAAGACTTAAACTGATGCACATTTGAATTTCTTTGGCATTGCATTTAATTAAAAGCAAAAAGGGAGAAGAATCTCTTTTGGTAGCAGAGGGGTCGATGTGACCAGACCCCTCTGAACATACAGGCGGGCGGTATGACCGGAAACACCCCAGCGTGTTTTTTTTACAGAAGGGGGCATTTTGGCGGTGAGCCTTTAGAAGGAGGTGCTGTGGTGGTTCTGTAACTAAGAAAAAAGAGTCAGAATCCATAGGAAAAACTAATTCCCGTAACCCAGTTGGTTGACTATCGCCTCTAAAGATTGAAAGGGCACGAGTTCGAGTTTCATTGGTTGTAGATTTTGCGTTATTTTGTTTGTTTGTTTTTCTGACAAGTGCTATCAGAGCATGGTAGATCGGTTCTCTCAGTGACGCAAGTTCAGAGCGAGGCTGCGCGATGCAAGAAAAGGCAGAGCAGCTGGACATCAAGAAGTGTGGCTGTGCGTGGCAGCAGAAGGCTTCACGTAGAGCAACTTTGTGCAGGCACGGTGGTACGGTCATAGGAACAGAGATGGATGAAATAGAGGAGGTTAGGACGCATGGTGACGACGAGGTGTGCCACACGGACGTACACATGGCAGCGACGGGGTGAGCACGACGTGTTTCTTGGCATGGGAGGAGCGCTATGCAGTGAATCCCGATGCTGAGGAGGTTGCGTAAGGTCAGAACAGAGCAAGAACAGCGGTGAGGCAGAAAAGGGCAAAAGCTCGCCGGCGCAAAATCCGGTGGCGTTCGCCCAAACAAGCTAGCATACGAACGCAAGGGGGGTCACGGCAGTTCTCTGGGTGGCGATGACGCGATTTGTGATGGCTTGTAGTAGGCTGGCTGCGGCGGCTTGCCATGGCGCTGGCGACGAGGCCATAAACCTTCCCCTCCTCTAAATGGGATAGACCGAAATGTAAACCCGAAACATAAACCTTGGGCGAGAACTGAGCTCAGCTCAGTTGGCTGCCTCGCCCGTCCACATTCGAGCTCCGTTTGGCGCGCGCGTGCTCGTGCAAGCATGTGTGTATGTACATGGACGTATGTGTTTGCAGCCCAGCTATTATTCTCCTTCTCTAGTGAATGTTAGAGGTTCTGGCCAATTTTCAAAGAACATAGACATTGGGCCACGTTCATAAACAATTCAAGAAGAGACATACCATTGACCATGGCGAGTCATTCTTTTACAAAAGATACAAATTGACCATGATAACTTGTTCGATCATTACATAAACTAGCAATTGGAAACCAAATACTTAAAGCGTCAGATCTGCAGGAAGCAAACAGCAGCAGGCTCAAGTTAATGGATGGATCACTGCGTTCTCACTGGCGATGTCAATCTGCTCGATCCTAGCAAGATCTGAAAAGACACAGTGCATAGAACTTACAACCATGCTATAGCTCAACATTCACAACCGTCATGACTCCATTGAGCTCTGGTGGCAGGTCCGTCACGAAAAGCTCATGTCTTCTCATGTGGTACCCCAGAATGCACATTGATCCGTTTTCACACATGAAGTAGAGTGCGTCTCCGATGAGGAGACTTGGCACCATCTCGACATTGGAATCAGCCTCTCAATAGAGGTCGGCGTGCCCCACTCACCGGTCTCCGATGAGTACACGCTCGCCCACATGGCATCATCATCATCATCGTTGCCTACGAAGACCACAAGGAAGGGGCCCCCGTGGCAGTTGAGTGTGAGGGTTCTCAATTTCAGGAATGGAATTTCTGTATAATCTCTCCAGCAACAAACACAAGAACGATTACAAGTCTCCGCCGCCTGAGTATCGCCTCCAGAATATGAACGAGAGAACCTCACGCCTACAGCCGCCTGAGTTGTATCTCTTCTTCTGTGGTTTATATACATGCCTCTTTTACTCGTCCTTCTCAATGCTTACATCCAGCAATTACCGATGGACCCATTCTGGCCCAAAGAAACGCATATTAGTCTTGTGGGCTCGCCTCTTCCTTTGGTCTGGGCCTGAACTGGTAGCGTTGGGCAGCTTTGCATTTGTATCCCGTGCATTGTTGCCTCCTCTGCTGCTTGTCCCGATAGTCTGCGACATCCTCCCCTCCTTGCAAGCCGCTTGTCCCCAAGCTGGAGCATCCGGAAAGTGAGTCTTCAGCGCATGCTCATCCTCCCACGTAGCCATGGACGCCGGCCACGAAGACCAATGCACAAGAACTTGAGGTATTACTTTCCCCGCGCGACGACATAATCTCCGATCCAAAAGATGCAAAGGAACTTGCAACTGATGATCAAGGTCAGGGATTGGAGCACTGACCTGAGTGGGCATTCCTTTGACCGGCTTGAGGAGGGATACATGAAATACGGGATGCACAGCACTTGTTGCCGGTAATTGAAGTTCATACGCCACTTCATTGATTTTGCGGATGATCGGGTATGGCCCAAAATAGCGAAAAGCTAATTTGGAATTAACTCTTGAAGCCACAGATGACTGGGCATATGGTTGTAGCTTTACATACACCAGATCGCCAACTGAGAAGGTCCGCTCCGAGCGTTTTTTGTCTGCCTGCTGCTTCATTCTCTGTTGGGCTCGATGAAGATGCATCTTGACTATTGCATTCATATGACTCCGTTGCTTAACCCATTCCTGCAGATCTGAGGTGGTACACACAGTGTTTGCATCAATGCCAAAATGAGTAGGCGCATGACCATACAAGACCTCAAAAGGGGAAGTATTCAGCGCAGAATGAAAACTTGTATTGTACCAAAACTCCGCTAAGTGAAGCCATTTAATCCACTGTTTGGGACAGGCATGGACGAAGCAGCGCAGATATCCTTCTAAACACTGATTAACGCGCTCGGTTTGTCCATCTGACTGCGGGTGGTAGGCGCTGCTCATATGAAGTGATGTGCCCGATAACTTAAACAACTCTTGCCAGAATAAGCTAGTAAAAATTTTATCACAGATCGAGACTATAACTTGTGGCATGCCATGTAATTTATATACTTGTTGCATGTAAACTTGGGCAACCGTGAGGCGATAAGCGGATGGGCTAATGGGATGAAATGTGCAAACTTGGAGAATTTATCAACCACAACAAATATGCAGTTAAAGGAGTGAACTCGTGGTAATCCCTCAATGAAATCAATGGTAACAGTATGCCATGCATGAGCAGGAACAGGAAGAGGTAAAAGGAGCCCTGGGTACTTAGCTCTGTCCGGTTTGCTCTGTTGACAGACAGTACACGAAGTAACAAACTGATGAACCATCTTCTTCATCGAAGGCCATGCGAATAAATTCTTGAGACGACGATATGTGACTGGAAAACCCGAATGGCCTCCCAAAGCACTGTCATGGAGTGCTTTCATCAGCTTGAGTTGAAGTTCAGAATTATTACCAATCCACACGCGTCCTTTGTACCGAAGTATCCCAGCTTGAAGGCCGAAATGGGGAACCTCCTTGCCAGCCAACAGTTGAGTCAATATCTGTGCCGTGGAAGAATCTGATATGTAGCCTTGTGCGACCTGTTCAAGCCAGATCGGTTTGCTGGAGGAAACTGCAGTCACTGCCACACATGTTTCTGGAGGATCCTTCATAAGGTCTGGACGGCGAGATAATGCATCCGCCACTCGGTTTTCCTGCCCTTGTTTATACTGAATTGTGAACTGGAGCCCCAAAAGCTTGGTAATGGCTTTCTGCTGAAGCGGTGAAGTCACCCTCTGGTCGAGCAGGTGAGTGAGACTTTGGTGATCCGTCTTGATCACGAACGGCGCATGTTGCAAATATGGTCGCCATTGCTCAATCGCAAACAAAATAGCAAGAAACTCTTTTTCATAAGTAGATAAGCCTTGGTTTTTAGGGCCAAGAGCCTTGCTGATGAAGGCAATTGGATGACCATTCTGTTGTAAAACTGCCCCTATGCCTTTGTCACTTGCGTCGGATTCAATGACAAAGGTTTGAGTAAAGTCAGGTAAGGCAAGAACTGGAGCGGAAACCAGAGCAGTCTTGAGGGCATTAAAGGAAGTGTGAGTTTCAGCCGTCCAAATGAATTGTTGCCCTTTTCGCAGCAGATTAGTTAAAGGTTTACTAATCATCCCAAAGCCCTGTACAAATCGTCTATAATACCCGGTCATCCCCAAGAAACTGCGGATATCTTTGACACAAGTTGGAGTGGGCCAATTCTGAATTACCTGCAGCTTGTTTGGATCGGTGGCCACTCCACCTTTACTGATAATGTGACCAAGAAACTCAAGCTTCTGCTGCGCAAAGCAACACTTGGAAAGTTTCAAGTGTAGTTGGTGTTGACTCAATAAATTGAACACTTGGCGTAGATGATCAATGTGAGATTCCAAACTGGGGCTGTACACAAGGACATCATCAATAAAGACGACCACACACTTGCGTAACAGTGGTCCCAAAACGAAATTCATGAAGCCTTGGAATGTCGCAGGGGCTCCCGTTAGTCCGAAGGACATAACTTTGTATTCGAAATGACCGTTGTGAGTTTGAAAAGCTGTCTTATACTCCTCGCCTTCTTTGATCCGAATCTGATGATATCCGGACCTATGATCCAGTTTAGAGAATATGACTGCGCCAGCAAGTTCATCCAAGAGTTCCTCTAAAATCGGCATGGGATACTTGTTCTTCACTGTATGTGCGTTCAGCCGTCTGTAATCCACACATAAGCGCCATTCTCCGTCCTTCTTTTTGACTAACAAAGCCGGAGAAGCAAAAGGGCTGGAACTGTACTGGATGACCCCATTTGAGAGCAATTCTTGGACCTGCTTCTCTATTTCATCTTTCTGTTGCGGAGTGTAACGATAAGGTCGTAACCGGAACGGCTGAACACCCGGCAACAACGGAATAGTATGATCAAATTCCCTCCGCGGAGGTAAACCGACTGGTTTGTGAAACAGATGTGTAAACTCGTCCAATGGTTGCCGGATGCTCGGGTGATCAGCTGGCTGTGAAGACCCTTCATGAACCACAGACAAAGCCAAAACTTGTGCCACCGACTCAGATTTCAGTAAAGCTCCCAATTGCACTCCATCAATAAGAGGACAATTATTGACAATAGGAGTAACTCCCTGTAACAGCACTGGCTGATTTCGATACCGGAATGACAGTGTTTTGAGGCCCCAATGAATTTCCATCGGGCTGTGGTTTTCCAACCAATCCATGCCTAAGATGATATCATATCCACTGAGAGGTAACACTTTCAGATCTGAATGGAAGGTGAGCCCGTGACAAAGCCAAATACATTGTGGAATAACCTTTGTACAGACAAGTATTCGTCCATCAGCTACCTTAACTCGCAGAGGATTGAGCATAGTTTGAACACGAGGCATTAACTGTAACAAGTGATTGCCCAAATAACTGCCAGAGCTACACGAGTCCACTAGCATAAGCACTTCTTGACCCTGAATTGAACCTACCAAACGAATAGATCTGCGCTTCGGTCCCGAGATAGTGCTTCACAGGAAACCGCTAATAATTGTTCCTCAATTGTGTCTTGAATATCAGACTTCTGATGGGAGGCCGTTAACTCCAGACTGGTGTCCTCAATCTCCTCTTGGGCTAACGCCCACATTTCTTCAACGACATGCAGTGGTACCGTTGCAGCGTAGCGATGAGAATGTCCCCAACGTTCACCACACTTGAAGCATAATCCTTTCGCTTTACGGTAAGCCATCAGAGCAGACATACGGTCATCCACAGGTCTTGTTCGAGGAATACTGGTCAACTTTTTATCTTCACTTGCAGCAGTTACAGATGGTCTGGATGTCGGTGGTGGTATAGGAAGTGGCATCGCCGTCGGCCGATTGACAGAACGCCCAGAATTGATCATGTCCAGACAACGAGCGTCACGTCGAGGATGGATCGTCAACACGTCCTCCTGCAAAAGCGCAAGAGAACTAGCAGTATCGAGATCCTTAGGACGTTGAACTACCACAACAGCACGAATGTCATCCTTAAGACCGTCTATGAATCGGGCAGTGAGCAATTCAGAATGTAAAGTATTGTCATATGCTAACAGTTGGTGCACCAATTCATCAAATTGCTCAATATACTCAGTTACAGAATTGACTTGATGGATATGGAAGAATTTACGCACTAAGGACCCATGTTGATCTCGACCAAACCGGTTTGCCAAAGCTAAACCCAGTTCTTCCCAACTCATAGTGAAA
Source organism: Guadua angustifolia (assembly GCA_036346375.1). Lineage (NCBI taxonomy): Eukaryota > Viridiplantae > Streptophyta > Magnoliopsida > Poales > Poaceae > Guadua > Guadua angustifolia. Next base: position 261,613 of record JAYEVE010000610.1, on the reverse strand, counting down.
ACTTTGTGGTCCATAGATTGTAACCAGAATATGGCCGGACCATCAAAATTGAGAGTGGCTAACCGAACCCATATGTCCTCTGGAACAGAGTAAAACGAGAAAAAATTTTCACAACGTTTTTTCCATAGTTTCGGATTGGTTCCATCAAAATTCGGCAGACTAATGTGAGGAAGGTTAGCTCCCAAACTTTGCGCCACGGAAGTAAACGTTGATACAGACATTGGATTCGATTGAATTGACGAATGTGGGTTTAGTGTCTGAAATGAGGTACCTGTGACCGGAGGAGGCCCCAGGGCGTCGCCAGCCCTAGCGCCTACACTCCGGTGGATGGATGCTTCGTGGTGGCCGATTGGCCCGGACGTTGCCCTCTTCGACGGATCTTCCAGATGAGCAGAAGAAAACGTCCCCAAATTCCCCTTTGAGTTGGATGCCTCGAACGGAAATTGGGCCAGCACTCTATCGACTTGAAGCTTCAAATCGGTAACCGAAGTATGTAAATCGTTTACCCGGTTCTCCACTTTCGGCTTCCAGGCTTCCAATTGCTCATGATCATCCGTCAGTTTCCGCACAGATTCATCGACGCGCCGGATATACTGTTGGACGTCAGCGACCATCGCTCTGGTCTCATCTTCTTTTTTACTGCTCTCCTCCAACTTGGCTAGGATCGTTGCGAGGGGATCGTCGGGGCGGGCGGCGCCATGGTTCCAATCCGAGCTTGCGACGGGTAAAATGAGGATGCTCATGACCAGTTGCCCGAACCTAGCTCGATACGGATGTGAGGGTTCTCAATTTCAGAATGGAATTTCAGTATAATCTCTCCACAACAAACACAAGAACGATTACAAGTCTCCGCCTTTGAGTATCGCCTCCGAATATGAATGAGAGAACCTCACGCCTCTGCCGCCGCCGAGTTGTATCTCTTCTTCGTGGTTTATATACATGCCTCTTTTACTCGTCCTTCTCAATGCTTACATCCAGCAATTACCGATGGACCCATTCTGGCCCAAAGAAACGCATATTAGTCTTGTGGGCTCGCCTCTTCCTTTGGTCTGGGCCTGAACTGGTAGCGTTGGGCAGCTTTGCATTTGTATCCCGTGCCGCTGTTGCCTCCTCTGCCTGCTTGTCCCGATAGCTGCTGACATTGAGGTGGTCATAGCCGTGCACGGCGCAGAGCACTGCCCCAGCGCAGAAGTGCGGGTGTGCCGGCAAAGGCAGGCGCTGCTGGTTGTTTGTGATGGGGTCCCACATGATGAGACCCATCGGCTCAAAGGAGCGGATGAGGACACGGCCATGGCGGCAGTCGAGTGCCCACCAAAAGTAGCAGTCGAATGCCGGTAGTGATTGGGAGAAGGGGGAGGTGGAGGTGGTAGGGACGAAGCGGGCCATATTGGGAACACGCTCATTGCGTAGGAACCCCAACAATGGAGGCGTTTGGTGAAGCTCACGAAAGTGGCGAGGAATGGTGGGGCTAGTAAGGAGGCGATGCCAGGGCTTGCAGACGACAGAGGCACGGACGAGGCACTCAGGCTCATCCGGCGGGATGCGAAGGAGGATCTCATCGATGAGATCGTCCATGTCCATCAACACTAGCCGTGGATGTTTCAACGCCATGGTTGCTGCTTGTGCTCGGCGGAGCAAGGGTTTGGGTGTCAGAGAAGGAAATAAATCTTTGGTGATACATTGACAGAGGTGCAGACTTTATTAAGGCCAACTGTCGCGAAAACACGATGACATTAAAGACTATTTCATATCCAATTGATTTGCTACTAAAATAATGGCACCCAACTTAGCAAGCAAGTTAACTGTTGCCAAAACAAGACAACATTAAACTATTTGCTAAATTTATCGCGCGCCCGCGGAGCCGTTGAATGTGGGAACGAAGGCATAGATGATGATTTTGTGCGTAATGCGGGGCCTTTTGCCATGTGTATTACACTTTCCTTCTCTCCCTGTTAGACTCTGTTTGGAAGCAATGTATTTCAAAACTATGGTTTGCAATTGTTTTGTCATGAATACTATGGTTTTACCAAACTCCTTTAAAACCATGGTATTTCTTGGAACTACCAACTGTTTGGATGCAACATCACAAACCATAGTATTTGGGTGGAAATAGACAAGAAGCTAGTCAAAACCATGATATCTTTGGGTTGGAGTGGAGTTTCAAATACTCCAAAAATACCATGGTATCTACCAAACTATGGTTTTTAATACAGAGTTTTTGACATAGTAACCAAACACCTCATGGTATAAAATACCATGGTATTCTTAGAAACTATAGTATTACCTAGAAACTATGAAAATACATTGCTTCCAAACAGGACCTTACTTTCCCACACTTCTACCCCAACGGATCCAGATCCTTTGTGAAGCAAAGTCGCATGCTACACTGCTGAGACTTTGCTTCCTAGTCATTAGATAAAAAAAAACGAAGGACACGATTGATGTGGGCACCACAGCAAAAACACTATGGTAATATATAATGTTTATTGGGTACTGTAGCATCTAATCTAGGCAATTCATTTCGGATCCGACAGTTAACAATAGCCTAAAGTAATGGTTAGTGTGCTTCCATGGATCTCAATCCCTCCTGAATTCCCTATCCTCTCCTCTCCTCTCCTCACAGCTACTCTCCTTAGATCTGGTTGTTGCGGCAACCGCTGTTGAATCTTCACCACTGGCAAGCTCCCATAAGGCTGCGCTGCCCTCAACTCTATATAGCAAATTTCAAGAGTGACCCTTGATAAGTCGAACAAAACTAATTATGATCGGAGTATCATGGTTTAATATGAGATTTTGATATTCACACTCGTTGTTCTCCAATGATATACCAATGAATCGATGATGCTTACCACCTATGGTGAAGTGAATATTCACAAAAATCACAAGTAATTAAGGGAAGTTGTACGCATAGTTACCGGATTCGCTATAAATCCCTATGAAGTGAATATTCACTATAATTGCAGTGAAAATAGGGGTGGAAATCGAGCCAAGTTCTCTTTTTTTCGAGTTTTTTTTCCAAAATTGACATAGTTTGATTTAATATGATTTTATCTATAATTTGGATGTATTTTTAGAATCGAGCCAACGAGCCGAGCCGAGCCAAGCCAGAGCAAAATCTAATTTCATTCAAAATTGACTCATTTCAATATTTAACCAATGAATAAGTGTAATTGGAACAATTTTGAACCGAGCTAACGAGCCCCACCATCGAGCTTTTTTTCCAACCCTAAGTGAAAACTACCTCCATAGGGAAAATGTGAAATGAATGATGAATCGCGAAGAAACCGGCGTCAATCGCCAAGGAGATTGGCATGGAGATGACTGGGTCATTCATATGTGCAAACGTGATTGCTGGCTTGCTACGATCTAACATCAATTCTCAAATTTGGTCTAAAGCTCTTAAATTTGCAAGACCATACGTACAAGCTAATATCTCTATGTTTGGTGAGCATCCAAGTGCTCTTATGCAGGAAAATAAGCCTACATATTTTCAGAGAATGTCCAATGCCGATAGTTGTGTGGTCCATAACCAGTACCAAACAAGTTCTGATCATGAGCAAGTTTCCAATATAACATTCCAGGATGTCTTATTTGGATGTGTCAAATGTCGAGGTAGAATTGAGGTCCTAGAATGGAGATCTCAGATACCACCTTACAAGAACCATATTTCAGTTAGTTATTATTTTTTCAGTTCTTCTGGCTCTGGGCAATAGCATAGCAAAAGCTCTATTCCAATGCCTCCAGGCATGCATACAGGGAATCAAGGATAGCACAGTTGATGTATTGGCCCAATATAAGATTGAAACATCTTCTATTCAGATTTCAGGCATTGACCCATGTACAATACTAATAGTAAGACAAGGTAGTACAATGATCATGGTGGTAACACTTTACAGAAACATGCAGTCAAATAAACCAGTTTCATGTTTAGAGCTTCAAATACATATAGATTTTGCAATAAAACTGTCAACTCCAATAACCGTTGCTGTAAACTTATCATTGCCATTAGGCCCATTACAAGATACATATTTATTGTCAAATTTTTTTAATTTATCATAATCAAGATTAGTTTCATTTGTGAACTAAGAATTGCTTACATCGTGTAGATCTATTATATCCTGATTGCCTCTTTTTTTAGTACATCACAGTATTCTCTTCACTGTCCGCAGGCTACACATCTGATCCTCGCAATGGTCCCTTGATTTGGTTGAGATATGAAAACAAAACCCTAGCTCATGCAGTCATGCTACCCCCCACAACCCACGCACACACTCCCATCCCTTCCTCATTCATTCTGCACCACGAGTGATCCAAGGCGATAAGCATGCACATACACAAAGATCTGACTAAGAGTATGGAAAAACAATGGAGAAACGACTATTGCAACCGTACTATTAAGCCATTTACAGTTAGTGAACAATATACCTGAGAAATATCAGCAACTCTCCACATTAGCTGCAGCATACAACCTAACGTCATGGTTGTCGGCAGCTTGATGCAAAAGTGGCAGCACCTCAAGTTTCCTTCTCTGAAAAATCTGCTCAATTCAAATGCTAGATCAGATCATGAATGGGAAGATTCAGTTTTCTTTTATCAAATGTATGCATGAACCAAACCACAATGTACTCGGCAAAGAAAATATGACTATCTGATTACCAAAAGGCCATTCTTCAACCACTGAAATAGCAATGTGTCACCAGATGCAACTAAAATTCAGCCCTGCTCACAGAGCTCCTCAAACCTTGCCAAGCTGCAAAACAAATTATATGTATGGTTCATACGAATAAAACTTATTGAATGGAGAAGGCAAAAGCAGAAGCTAAACAAGATTTCATTGAAGAGAACGTAAAAAAAATACCATGATGATGACGGACCTTTTAAGGAGAGGTTTTGGGTTGTAAGGGAACAAACCCTTCTTATCAAGATCTTTCAATGTTCTCTTTAATGAAAGAAGACATACTTTAGCATTAAGGAAAAGCTGCTGCTTGTTCTTGCTATTATTATCACAAGTGAAACCTAACTTCGGGCCTTCAATTGAGCTACCCCTGATATTATTTATATCCTTGAAGGTCCTCTGCCTTTTAAAGTTGAGTTTTTCTATTTTTGCCTCATAAATTGAATCATCAACAAAAGAATGCCAACACTGGAATACCAGTCGTAAGCACCTGTGAGAGACACAGAGAGAGAGGTATCACAATGCAGAGCATACATGTGTCTTTTGTCACACATCAGGAAAATATGGAAGTGGCTAACTGACCTTAACATATATTGAGCACAATGCACACCTACATCTTTAGAAATGAGATAATCAACAAGTACCAAGTGATCATAGTGCAGCTGCAGAATAATTTTAATAAATAAACAATTAATACTATCCTCAGAATGAGTGTTATATAGTGAAACAGGATAACATATCTGGAAGACCTATAGAAAAGAAGTGAATGTATGAGCCAGCAAATGAATATGAGTCCTAACATACTTTGTTCAGTACATCTCAGTGGACATACTCTGTTTAGTACATCACAATGGACAATTTCTAAGTCCTAAAACTCCATGTTCTTGCAGGATCTTATGAAATAACATGAAAACAATATATTTTTTGCTTTTTTGTGCAAAGCATCCCTATAATATGAAGTCATGAACCATTAACAATGTTCTCTCACCTGGTTGGCACAATGTTAATCTCTATCAGCTTAGAAACCAATAGGGTTTAAGTTGGACAAGACAGTAGCAAGATATAATTTACCCACCTCAACAAATGGTCAAAACTATAGTAGCTGCAGTAAAGTTATCCAGGTTCAGTTCTTATCTTGATCCCTATAAGGGCGCTAACTAATTAACTACCTACCTATTCTGCGGGCTACAATAACCAAAATTTCATAACCAGATAAGGTAATAAAAAGTAAAGGATGGCATCCGCTATCCTGGACTGTTGAAGACTACTAGTAGCTTGCTGCTACATTTTTACTAAAAAGAACAAGTATTGAATGTTAATATGCCACTTTGCAGAGAAATTGTGCCTCTAGCAATCCTAGTAAAATAAGGAGGAAAACATGTTGACTGACTCACCAATAAAAGCAACAGATGGACAATGTGAACTGGATCAAAAATGCTCGAGAACAGTTTGGCACCTATCAGTCCAGAAGTCCATTTATTTTTCATGCTATCTCTGCAAGTATGGACGAAAGGTCACAAATTATAAAGGCACCTCTTGTCTGGATAACTTTCAGTGATGAACTATTATATCTCCTGCTTGCATTTTCAAGGAAATGAGTGGAGCATCTAATAGCTGTAAGAGAAGGCTAAATAGCATGTCATCCTGAAATATGAAGGACCATATTACCAATATTATTTGGAAGTACTCAATCAAGAGAGGAACATGTTAACACTAAATTAATTAATAAAGTACAGCAGATAATCGTCTTCAGCATTTAGCCTGAATTAGTTTGGAAAAACAGGGACTGAAGAGTAGAGGAATAGAACATGAAGAAAAGCATTAGCAACTCTCTGGCATAATGGGCATGACATCTCAATGAGGCTTAAGCTACACCCAACATAAAAAGCTACTCTCCAGCAATGTGCACTAATATGATCCAAATATCCTACTGCAAAGAAACAAACTACCCACATATAGGTCACAACAACTCACTAGTGAAGACAAATTGAAGCAGAAATGTGCAACAGATGTAAATCCGAGTTATCTAAAAAACCTAAATAAAATCAACCAACTGAAAAGGCAATTCGTTTTGCCCCTGAAATAAACAAGGTTACTTAGCCACCAGGAATTGCATACCTCTTCCATATACAACCGCAGAAAGCATAGAGCAACGTCTGATGATGATTTTGAGTAAACAATCTTGTCTAAGCAACATGTCTCAAACCAATCTGAAATTTCTGATAAGCTAAAACAGTTGCAATGATCACTGCAGCCTTTAACTTTGTGACCAAATATATGATCATCTCTCTTACATGAACATTGCAGTCTACTACTGTTTCCATTATAAGCCAATTATATGCAACAACTAAGGAACAAATACATAACCTTCCTTTGTAAGTGCCGAGTCAATTTATCCTGAATCTCACCCAAACCTACAATGCTCAACAAAAATGGGGATCCTTCTAAACAATTGTCTGGTTTAGTAATATGTTGCAACATAGGTTCTTTAAGAAGATCCTGGAAGTGCTGTCGAAGCAATTTCAGCCAACAAACAACATGTGAGCAATCCTGTTGCATGTAAGGCTTAAGCCGCATAATTATCATCTGCAATAAAAAATGATAGACAGATGAGTGTTTGTCTGCAGATTGTTTTAATTTCATTTAAAAAAAACTTGATATGCACACTGGTCAACAAACAAGAGTGCTTAGTTCATTATTACTATACAGAAGCAATCAAAAAGTTCATGCAGCCAAAACAGAAGAGCTCAGTCTGAAATTACCAGAATTTTGTGCTTTGAATATTGAGAGAGACTGGCATCCTGTTGCTCTTGCAAGAAAGCCGCTAACTTAGGAATTACATCTACAAGATTTGAATATATATGTCGTCCATCTGTGTCTTCCTGGTCACTTTGCTCAATTAAAGAGCAAAACAGCTGAAGGAGACTGCCTGACAGAATTCCTAACTGTGCTGACTCATTATTAAAGGTAAATCTGCCATCTTTGACAAGGCTTACAAGTTCACTAGCATTGAGTTGATAATAAGAATCCCAACGAATCTTTTGAACATGATGAATGCATAGACATATGAAGTCACATTTCAATACACAATTACTCTGTTTAAGAAACTTTAAAATAGCGTGTAATACGTGAAAGAGGCTGGCCATCGTCTGCCCACTAATATTGAGACACCGTAGCTGAAGTACTGCCATGAAGCTTGTGATACTGGTGCTTGAATCAGTAATGTCGTGGCCTAGGCCTTCCACAACAGAGGTACAACAAATTAACCCTTTTCCAGAACAAGCGGTGGAGTCAATTGTAGAAGGTAAAGGATTATGAACACATGTTAATACTGTATGTATAGCCTCCCAGATCAGCTCAACAAACTGAATCCACAGAGTTTCCTAAGAATACAGCAACAGCCACGGAATAACGATTAATTAATTTGACAGCGAAGTGCATGCACCAAACAAAACAAGGAGAAAAGCGCGAGCAGCATACAAACTTCATTAGAGGATTAGAGATGGCAATCAGGGTATTCCCAGCTGAGTGTTTAACATAATCACTGCAGAAACCAAGGAAGCCAACCTGAAAAGGATGATGTAATGTAGAGGTTTAGTAGCAATGTAGCATAATTTCGCACAGTACTGCAATGTACAAACAACATAAGTAAGATAGCACTAGCTAATGATTTTGCATGAATTGAAATGGATAGTGTAGAAGAACGATATAGATCACCAAATTAAAAGGTTATACCAAGTTGACACTAGAGACACTAGCACACACAGACACAGCTCCACACATACTAGAGGGCCACGTGATGGCATGAATAGTGCTGCACAAGATATAGATCATACAAGGAACAACACAAAAATTATGCTAAATTACCACTTCAATAATAAAAAAACTGTTGAAAAACAAACCTGAGGGTATAAAATGTAATAAAATGGTCTGTGGTCGCCTCATTTATCAACCCAATACTAAAGAAAATGTAGGTAAAACTTTTTATGCATTCAAGTTCCAACTTTTCCTTTGATTAATTATCGGCGCTATGTTGTTGTTTTTTCTTGTCCATTTTCATCTCTAGTAGGAACAGTTTTGACACATTAACATTATGCCAAAAATATACCTCAACAGGTGTTAAAGAAGAAGGTTACATACAATGAACAACAATGCTAGTATTAGAAAATAACACAACAGGAGTGATACTTGTTTGTTCTGCTTAACACAAAACTTTGAATAAGGTACTAGGCTACTTTCACCCAAAATCCTTGATGGTCAAATTGTGATGCATGTGCAATGGTGGAAAGGTTGATCCAGAGCAGTGGCCACTTTGCTTCCCCCATAACTTTTGATTGGTATATAGCAACAGAGAAAAAATAAATATATTTAGTCAAAACAGTCATTGTTCACTAAGAGTAACAGGTCTGCACGTCTTCATACGTAAATGATCATGAGGGTCCTACCAACTGGGATTTTGTGGAAACATGAAAGCATGAAGCAAGGAAAACAGCATATGAGTTGCCCTTACCAATATTTTTTCAATCTGGGGACACCCCCATTTCGATTACTGAAACAGAAATAAGAATGCAATTGTTCTTACCAATATGGAGACAATATTGGCCAGGCAGCTAAATCCATCATCAAAATTCTGGTCGGGTGGTAAACAGCAACAGTGAAGTTTTCCAGAACATGAAACAATCTCCTTAAGGAAAGGGAAAGAAACAACTGAATGTGATTTCTCACTCAAGAAAGCTGTTTGGAAATCAATGGATGTTGAACACCAGATTTACAGTGAATTTCAAAGCAATGAAACAAAAACAATAAGACACATGATGAGTATGATTGATGTCACTTAACCTAAAATTAAGGTATAGCTCAGAATATTTCAGATAAATTTACAGGGGCCTGCATCCCCCTGCTATCTAGGTGCCTAAACAGTAAGCTGGATAGGGAAAATTTCGAAAACAAGAAAAAGGCTGAATACAAAGAGCTCACGCTTATGTTATTGCTCACAGAGATCACACTTGAATAGAGTAATAAGACATTATATGCTTGTAGTAGATTGGTATCACTTAGTTGGGTTTTAGATATTTAATATTACTGCTGTTTAAATGGAATCTGTCCCATATGGTCGGAACCTGGAGGGTTATGGGAGGGTGAAGTATAAGTTTGCAATACAGGTTGTTGTGATGCAAGAGAAGAAATAGGGAGCCTTAGTGTAGTTTTGGTTGCATAATTGGCACTGAATGAAAAAAAAAAAACCGAGATCAGTCATGAACTAATTGATCCCATACAGATTACAGTTATGTGCCACTCATTACTCATATAGTACTAACTACAGGTTTGGTTCGATCAATCTGAATCCTAACCCCCTAAACCCAAACATAAGAGCAACCGCTAGATGCTCCCGTAAATTCAACTAAAAATACGACAAATTAACAATTAAACGAAAAAAAAAGGCCAAGGCATTGGATACTGGTAGCAATACCTGATCGAATTTGCACCCTTGCCCCTCCTCCTCCCGCTCTCGAATGACCTTATTTACCTAAAACAATCCCCAAAATATATCAAAAACAAATCATTGGGGCGCAGTGCCCGGCAACTAAATTATAGATGATTACCCGGGAGAGCGCGAGGAGGAGTCGACGCTCGTCCTCCCGCGTGAGCTGCGGCCGCGGCGGCTTGGGTTCCTGCGGGGGGCGGCGCAAGTGGAGTGAGAGGCTAGGTGGCCGGGATTACCAGAGACTAGCGCCCAAAGTCAAAAGTTGCTTACGAGGTGGGGGAGGAGGGAAGCGGCGACGAGGTCGCAGAGGCGAGTGAGCTGCCGCTTCTCCCGCCGCCGCCGCTGCGCCATTTGCTTTCTCTGTCTCTTCCCACGGTGGATTTGAGATTTCGAACAGGGCAAAATTGAATCGCAGTGGAGTTTTGATTTGGCTGTGCTGTGCTCGGCGAGAATTCGTATGCTTCCGGTGTGTTTGGATTTACTTTTTAGATTCGTCAATCTGGTGAAGCTGAAAATTTTAGTTTTATCAGATTCGTAAAGTTGGAGCTGTAAATACATCAAAAGTGTTTAGATAGATCATCTTATTTATATTTTAGATCAAAAATATAAACTTAATTCACTTTATTTTAGCTTACAATTATCATATTTTCAATTTTGGATTTTTTAAAAACTAATTCTAGATTGTAGTTGTAAAAAAGCTGATTCTTTAAAAACTAAAATGAAAAAATATATATGAAATGGATTGTGGATTCTAGTATATATAGATGTGTTGGATTGTAAGAATCAGATTATAGAATCAGACTGTTTATTTTTTATTCTGCTTTGGGGCTCAGAATCCAGCATCAAAAGCTAAAACAAATAGTCGCTAAAAGAGCTCAATAAGTCTAAAAAGTACACACACAGAGAGAGAGAGAGAGTATACTCGTACATAGAGACGAAAACGGATTGAATACCGATAGATAATGGTTTTATCATATTTATTTTCATTTTTTTTCTAGATGCAGAGACGAATACGGATAACCCAGATATGAATACAAATAATGTTAAATACATATACGGAGCGAATATGAATTGAAACGAATACGGTCATAAATATTTATCAGAATATGGAAACACTTTAAACTGTATACACAAAATGAACAAAAAAACATAAATAGTTTATTTGAGCCAAACATTTGTGAAGAAGGTATAATGAGCAAATATTTGTATTTGCGAAATTATGTTTAAAACAATAAATTATGTATTTATGTTTATTTATGCATTTTAGCTATATATTTAAAATATTTTCCAATTAAGGACAACAAGATTTGAATTTTAAAGAAAATTTAAAAGTTGATAAAATATTAAAAATATTTTTTAAATGATAGATCGTGTCATGAACTTCCCAAAAATTCATAATTTTAGAGTTGGTTTTCCAATTGTAATAATTGAAATTCGATTTCTATGTTAATTAAATTAGAAAATGATTTTGAAATTCAAAAAAAAAATTGGGCAAAAAAAATACCTTGGGCCAGCCTAGTGCTTGAATGTCCCAATAATCTAGCCCTTGAATATTTGGATAATCCACATCCGTATTTCGACGAATAGTGAGTTACCAAATATATATTCGTATTAAAAAAATCGTATTCGTTTTCGATCCAGTACTATCTGACAAATATCCGAGTTGACAAATCTGTATTCGAAAATTGTCTGGATCGATCGGAAACTATCCTATCTGTTTTCATCACTACTCACGTGTCACCCCGTGTCAGTCTTGGACAAGTGGTGTGCCATGGGCTTAGTGGACCGAGCATGATCCAATGGTGATGATTTGTAAGGGACTAGATCTATTAGCGCCGGACATGGGGGGCGAGGCAAGCGGCCATTCCTCTCACCTTTCGTACTTTCTCTTGTTGCTTCTTCCCTATCACCGCCATGCTGCCGCCAGCACAGCTTGCTGCAGCATGTCATTGCACCAATTGTGGTTATGGGGAGTTGAATTTATCTCCGCTCCTGGTTCTTTGCCACTGCCGACAGCGCTCATGCTTGGCCCGATCGCCGCACACCATGAATAGATGACCAAGAGTAGATGCGCCAATTTGCGCACCTCCAAGGATGACCGCCGTGACTCCGATGTGCCGCTGGCCCACAGCAACCATGCGAATCCCTAGGTGCTGCCTACTTGCCCAAGCCACTTCGGCTCCCGTGCTCCCCCTAACTAGAAAGGCAAGGGGAATTCTAAGCTAGCGGCACCCACCGCCGGTGCCTCTAGCCTTGATGCGCCACAGAAAAAGGCGTCGGCTCCGCATCCAATGCCGCTTAGGAAAGTGTTGGAAAGGTCTAGACAAGGGGGTTCTTATCAAATTTTTGAATTTTGTTTTAAAATTTTTCGGCACCCACTGAAATCACTGAAATGTTGGTGTAATTTTGAGCGAATTGGTTGTCAAAACATTTGAATTTTTTTGACAAAAATTAACCAAAATTTAAATTGTTGGATAAATTTTGACCAAAATTTGAATTTTTAGACAACCTTTAAGTGAACCCACCGAAATGACCGAATTTTAAATTCGAAACCTGGTCCTTGTGAACTGCCTCGAGAAGTCGCTGGTAATGCAGGACTTCCTCGAATGCCTCATCTGCGACCGAAAGGTAGTACACATTGACCTGGAGTGCAAAATCGATGATGACGAGGCAGAAACGTATCCCGTGACGACAAGACGGTGGTCTTCGTTGCCTACTTCAACGCCGGGCAACATTTCCCCTACGCCAAGTTTTGGGCAGAGGTGCTTCGGTTGTACGACCTGGAGCTTCTCAAATTGATGGCCAACATGATTGCCTGTCTGGCCTTGTTTGTGTGGGCCATGTGGTCAGAGGCCACCTGAGGGATGGCCCCTCTGTTCACCTTCCTTCACAACACCTACCCCAACCAAATAAGCTGGCAGATGAGCAGTACAGCAACTTAAGTCCTGTTTGGTAGAGTTTTAGATCTTAGCTTAACTTCAGATCTGAAATTTGTAGGCTAAAATAAAGTGAATTAAGTTTATATTTTTAGTCTAAATTTAAACAAGATGACTCACCTAAACATTCTTAATATACCCATAACTTCAGCTCCACAAATCTATGGAGTTAGGAATACCCGACTCCACCAGATTCAGTGGAGCTGGAGCTGTACCAAACACAGCCTTAACCAGCATGAACTTCCATGTTGAGTGTGAATCTGATGAAACTAGAATTGTACCAAACACAGCTTTAGCCTGCGTGAACTTTCATGTTGAGCTGACGAGGTCGAGCGACTTCCCCACCAACTCCAACCATACGAAGTAGGACTGCAATTAGGTGCAAAGGTGGTTTTACCACAAGTGCACAGAGGAAGGGCTTCAGGGGGTGGGGACCTAGGTCACCACTGTATATTTCCTTCTTGTAAATAGCTTGGAGCGATTTGATTCCCAGCGTTTTGTAACTCCTCCAGAAAATAGTGAAGTTCTTCGCCGGCCGGCGCCCGTGGTTTTTTCCCACAAGGGTTTTCCACGTTAAATCCGTGTCTCTTGTTCGTTGTTCTTGATCTTCTTCATATGTTTTGCGCGTCGTTTTTCTAACATCCTTTTGAAAATTGCTTAAAATTATCATGTTCATATTTATTACCAGCTACTTAAGTCTAACATTACGTCATAGGTTACTTCTTCGCGGGCAATAGCTCTTGTTGTTGGACCGACTATTGGATCAGGTGAGGATAAGTTCACTTTGATAATGAGGAAATTTAGCCTCTTAGAAATATTGAACCTTCGTTGGACCATACTTCACTTCATCAGAGCTGACTTCTCATGCGCGTGCAAACGAAAAGGAGAACCTCACGTTTCTCACCTTTTATTTCGTTAGAATCTTTTAGTTTCATCTTTCAAGCTGGTTAAAAAAGTACTAATGGAAAAAATTTGGCATAAATATTCTTTGGTTGAATAGACTGCTTTCCTAACGAACAATAACCAAGAGAACTAGCTAGGATAGTTTGCGCGGCGTATACGCCCACTACTACAGAACCGGCCTTCACAACCGGTCTATCACAAGCGGTTAGGTGCGCACCGCTTGTGCTCTACGTGCCCTAAGCGGTTAAGTGGGCACCAAGCGGAGGGGTCTCTAGAAGCGGTTCTTGACACGAACCCCTTTTGGAGTCCCATCTTCTATAGGTGGAGATCCAGAAGCGGTTCGTGTGTAGAACCGCTTGTAGAGACCCCCCTCCCGCCCAGCGCATTTAAACCCCATCTTCCTCCCCGAGCTCGCACAGGACAGCAGAGTGGTGGGCCAATAGCAGTTCATGGGGGGAGGTGCTGCCAAAATTTTCAATTGAGGCTATTAGCTTGGAATTAATTGTTTCTAAGGTGAGTAATATGTTGCTGACATCCTTCTCCCCCATATATATATATATTTTTGTGCATTGGATGTTGAGAAATCATGTTTTGTTCTTGTGGGAATTATTAGTACTGTTTCTGTTGTTGGCTTATTTTTTTGTTCTTAAGGTGATATATTGTTTGGTGTATGGAATGAAATGCAATAAATGTGAAACGATGAAAAATTACAAAGGTGGGGAAAAGGTAAAAAATAATTTTTATTTAGTAAAATTAAAATGCGGAATGATAGAAAAGGTTTGCATGAACATGTAACAATTAGTTAGTTTTATTTTAAAAAATGCAGCGAGGATTAGAAATAATTAGTTGGCTTTAGTTAAAAGAATGCGTAATGATTAAAAAATACAAAACTATTAGACATAGTTAGCTTTAATTAAATATTGTGATAGATGTTGTTATTATTTTTATTGGTGTAGATGAACCGCAATGGATGTACAATGCGGACCGTCGGTCAAGAGAGTTCAGAGATGGCATGAAGGAGTTTCTCGACACGGCCGTTGCATTTTGCCTCGTGAAGCTTCATACGTTGTCCGTGCGTGAGACGCAAGAATGAGAAGGAGCACTCCGAGCGATGGATGGTTATGAGCCATATGATCACGAGAGGTTTCATTGCAAACTATACTCTTGGACCCACCATGGAGAAACAGAGGCGATTGACGGAAGATGATGAAGAAGATGAAGAAGAGGAAGATAGAGCTAGCAAAGATGCTGGGACACCACTCAATACGGGTCCGTGGAAGATACTGATCGGCAGTATGGCGATGATGAGTTAGATCGGATGCTCCGTGATGGAGAGGAGAGTTCACAGAGGAAAGACAATACAAGAAGTTTGAGCATGGTAGAGGACCACAGGCGCTTTGTACCCAAACTGTGGACGGGGTCACAAAAGTGCGTACTACACTAGAACTCATGCAATGGAAGGCCACAAGCGGTGTGTCGGACAAGGCATTCAATGGTTTGTTATCACACATAAAGAAGTTGCTTCCGGAAGGTAACACTCTACCTGAATCTACGTATGAAGCGAAGCGAGTCCTCTGCCCTTTAAGATTACAAGTACGGAAGATACACGCATGTCCTAACGATTGTATCTCAGACGCAATGAGTATGCCGATTTGGAGGTTTGTCCAAGTGTCGAAGAATCCGGTATAAGGTACAGCGTGGCGATCCGTGAATTAGATGGGAATCGTCACGAAGAAGAGAACTCGGCCAAAGTATTGTGGTATTTCCCTGTGATCCCCCGGTTGAAGCGTCTGTTTGCTAACGAAGGTCATGCTAAGATGATGCGTTGGCATGTAGAAGAGCGTAAGGAAGACGGGATGCTTAGACACCCTGCAGATGGCTCGCAGTGGAGGAAAGTAGATCGGGCTTACCCGAACTTTGCAAATGAGGTCAGAAATATAAGGTTCGGGTTGAGCACCGATGGGATGAATCCTTTCGGTCAGTTGAGCAGCATCCATAGCACCTGGCCTGTGACGCTTTGCATCTATAACATTCCTCCATGGTCATGCATGAAGCGGAAGTACATCATGATGCCATTGTTGATCGAAGGTCCGGCAACACGAAACGACATCGATGTGTACACAAGCCATTGGTTGAAGACCTTGTGAAGTTGTGGGAGGATGGTGTACGGGTTTGGGATGAGTACAAAAGAGAGTATTTCAACTGCGTGCATTGTTGTTTGTAACAATCAACTATTGGCTCGCTCTCAGTAACTGTCCTACCAAAGCATCAAAGGGTTTAAAGCTCGCACCAAAGCATAGATGAAACGGATTGCATGTACGAAAAACTCTCGAAGTGTGTGTACATGGGCCACCGCAGTTTCTTCTGGCAGTCATGCTTTGAGGTGGAAAGGCGATAAATTTAACGAGGAACAGAATTGTGTTAAGCCTCGGCATCGTAATGGGCGACTTGTGTTTGCTACGGTAAAGGATCTGAAAGTAGTATTTGGGAAGGGTCTTGGAAGCATACATGCCGAACAAGGATGGTCATGCACCCACATGGAAGAAGAAATCAATATTTTGGGACTGCCAGTATTGGGAAGTTTTGGAGGTTCGTCACTCGCTTGACTTCATGCACATCACGAAGAATGTTTGCTTGAACTCGCTAGGCTACATAGATATGTATGGCAAATCGAAAGATACACCGCAAGCTCGGAAGGACCTTGAAGACATGGAGGTGAGGAGTGACCTACATCCAAAAAACAAAGAAGGACAAAACAACTTTTTCTACATCCTGCGAGCTACACTCCAAGCAAAGAAGAGAAAAAAAGCATGATTGAGTGTTTGAGCAGTGTGAAGGTCCCTTCGGATACTCCTCAAATGTAAAGAAACTCGTAAACACGAAGAGAACAAACTCCAAGGCCTAAAATCCCATGATCGCCTTGTGTTGATGACCTGATTGCTCCGTAGTCGTCGAGGTATCTTGCCTGAGTGGGTGCGGGGACAATCACAAAGCTATGTTCCTTCCTCGAGCGCCATTTAGCGAAGGTTGTCGAACCAGCTAAACTGTCTAAGTTGGAGGCGATGTGGTACAAAGTTTGGTTAGCCTCGAGATGATCTTTCCTCCTGCATTCTTTGATATCATGGTTCATCTCACGTTCACCTTGTGAAGGAGATAGGTATCCTCGGACGGTGTATCTCGCACAACATGTTCCCTTCGAGAGGTACATGAGTGTCCTCAAGAAGTATGTCCGTAAATCGTCAAGTCCCGAAGGTCTGCATTGCCGAGGGCTACGTGACGGAGGAGGTGATAGAGTTTTGTGTGGATTACATGAATGATCTAAATCTATCGGCGTCCCCATATCACGACACGAGGGAGGCTACGGGCAAAGGGACAATAGGAAGGCAATCGGTTGCATGCAATGATCTTGTTGCATTCAAGCAAGCACATTTCACTGCTCAAGCAATCAACTATAGTCGCCCCTATGTCCTTCAAAGACAAGAGTGTCCTCGCCGTGAGTTCACGGGGAAGACAGAGAGTTGGATAACCTCAAGCACATGGATTCTTTCGGCGGTGGCTCTGAAGTACATCCTTGAGGAAGGGTCAAGCGATGAACTATTGCAACGCTTGGCTCGGGGACCATCACAAGAAATCGTGACATTCAAGGGTATGAGATCAATGGTTACACATTCTACACGGATCCTGGATAATAGGAGCACCAACGAGCAGCGGTGTCAGTATAGACGCCAAGACAACAACATGCAGTTGGACACATATTATGGTTTCATAGAAGAAATATGGGAGCTCGACTATGGACCTCTGAAGGTCCTCTATTTAAGTGCCAATGGGTCAAGTGACTCCAAATGGTGTGAAAGTCGACAAATCGGCATGACAACCGTGGATCTCACGAAGTCGGCTATAGGCACGAACCGTTTGTTCTCGCAAACGATGTGATCCAGTCTTCTATGTAATGGACATGTCAAGCAAACCTAAAAGCGTAAGGACAAGCAAAAGGTAATGCCAAAGCGACATGTGGTTCTCCAAGGCAAGCGAAGGATTGTAGGAGTTGAGAACGTCACCGACGAGGAAGAGTATGGTCGATTCGACGAGCTCCCTCCTTTTACAGATTGATGTCGACATAAGCGTCTGCGTGATGATGATGTCGACGCTCCTACATACGCCACGATCATAACGAAGGAACAATTGTAAAGACGAAGACTTAAGATGTACTACTTGTATACAAATTATTCCATATAATCATGTTGATGTTTAGCATTGCTTGTACATAATTATTTCTACAAATTTTAAAATGAAAACAAAGCTGAAAACCATTTGTAAAAATTTTAAAATGAGAACAAAGCCCTAAAATTTATATCCACTCTATGAAAGGATCTGCATAAATTTTACCATACAAAGAGAAATTCAGCTTAGCATAGTTAGCTCATAAATTCCCATACAAAAACCCCAAAAGCAAGTGAAATTTACAACATTACAATGATAGCTATATTAACTAAAAGGAGCAACATTACAATGATAGCTATATTAACTAATTTCTTTAGCATGTCCTCTACTCTTTCCATCCTTTCTTCTAGCTTTTAATACTCTTGTTGTCATCGAAAGCGGGGATGTGCATCTCTCCTCTTTTAGACACTAGTCATGGGATCTGTGAACTCTCCTTGGCGACAAATCTTCTTGTAATGCAGCAATTTGCATTGCAAGATTTTCAAGACTATAGTGGCTTTATCATTACCGCTTAATCTGGACATCTTGTGCCCTTCAAACAGAAAGAATGGAACGGAAGGTGAAAGTCAAGGAATATGAACAAATGAATAACTTCAAAAACTTACCGACATATTCGAACACTTCATGAACACTCGGGATGGATTCTTGGATGTATGGGAGGTGAACACATTCTGAGGATCTCGCATCGAGGACACGATAGCTTCATCCGCAATGCCTCTAGTTGTCTCTTCGTCTCGCCATTTGATGAAGCCGTCGACATGAATTAATTGCTTCAAAGAGTGAAACAAATTACCATCAACAATATTTTTCTTTACTCCAACATGAATATATCAACAAAACTCCTTGTGGGCATTTCACCGAACACCTTGTGGGCATGAAAGCAGAGAGCGAGGAGGGAGCGTCTGACAGAGAGAGGCGCTTGGGACTTAGAAAATTTGAAGGTGTGGGAGAGTGCATGCGGGGACTTAGAGAATTTAAAGCTCTACCAACTTCTACGAGCGGTTCGTAGTAAGAACCGCTTGTAGAAGGCCACAGTAAAAAAAGAATGGCAAGGGGGCGCGAGCGGGGTTCGAATCGGGGTGGTTGAGCCCGTACACTCAAGCGCCAGGCGCTAGCCAGGGGGGAGGAAGAGATCTTATCGAACTATGTGGGTACCGTATTGTTTTTAATATGATACTGTCAGCACTTTTACAAGCGGTTGTTGTTACGAACCGCTTGTAGAAGGGTGCTCTACAAGCGGTTTGTAATACCAACCGCTTGCATAGGGCCTTTCCCACACCGCCCGTCCATGCGTTCTACAAGCGGTTAGTAATACCAACCGCTTGTAGAAGTCCTCTTTACAAGCGGTTGATAATACCAACCGCTTGTAGAAGGCCACAGTAAAAAAAAGAATGGCAAGGGGGCGTGAGCGGGGTTCGAACCGGGGTGGTTGAGCCCGTACACTCAAGCGCCACGCGCTAGCCAGGGGGGAGGAAGAGATCTTATCGAACTATGTGGGCACCGTATTGTTTTTAATATGATACTGTCAGCACTTTTACAAGCGGTTGTTGTTACGAACCGCTTGTAGAAGGGTGCTCTACAAGCGGTTCGTAATACCAACCGCTTGTAGAAGTTGCCCTATATAAAGTTGATACTGCCCGCGCTTCCCCAAACCCCAAATTTTCTAAGTCCCCGCGCTTCCTCACACCCCAAATTTTCTCAGTGCCGCCGCCTCCGTCGAGACCCCACGCCGACGCCACCTCGCGAAGGACCTCTTCTGCCACCGCTCGACGCCGGCCCGCCGTTCCACCCCGGAGATCCTAGGTATGCGCGTAAACGCCTCCTCGCTTCTCTCTCTTTTTATGCCCACAAGGTGTTCGGTGAAATCTTGCGAATATTTGTTGAGGTCATGTTTTGTGGGTATTGTAATCTTGAGTTGTTTGGGTTAATGACTTCTTTGTTTTGATTGTCTTTGTATGATCGCCATTCATGAGGCCAAGAACGCATCCTCTTTTTATGTCTACTTTTCAGTCATTCATGAGGTAGTTCCTATCATCCTTTTGTTGTACTTGTAACCCTTATGAATGCACAGGTTTGGTATGGATTGATGCAGTGCTGTGGCAGAATCGGTGGTACTGAACTGCTGCTCTGTAGTTGGATTTGCATTTTATCAGTGCTGCTTGGTGTGCTACACTCTTTGTAGCTATATGTGGTTGCTATTCAATTGCTGGTACAATGAGAGATTGACACTTTGATATTGATTACTTGGATTGATTTAGGAGTATTGTCTAGTTGGAGTGAATTTACTCTTGGAGTTAATTCCTGGTTAACTCGAATCAATATGATGGTTGTAGTTTAATCAGTGGGGATTGTTACTTGGATACGGATTATTGCTTGGAAAAAAGAAATCATCCATTGTATGAATGCTTTTAACACACTTATGTCAGGTGGATCTTTGAATGTTGTATGCGAAGATTGCACATGTCAATTTGTAGGCCTTTGATATCGTGATTAGCATTGTAATTTTTTTGTTGTTACATACAATATGTGATTTGCTTCTCACGGTTCTAGATGATTTTGGCCCGATTGAAACAGCCTTGCTTCTCACGATTCGGTGTCGCTCTGATCTTCACGGGTTGCGGTCTCATGTCATGCTTGGTCCCTTGATTTGATGTAGACATAATGCGTATCACCGCCTTGATGTAGACGTAATGCGTATCATCGCTATGCTGGTCAGATGAAGATAAGGACTCGGCAAAATTTCTGAATAAACAAATAATGAATCATTCTTATTCCACACTAATATGATTTTCAAAAATAAAATATGGTTATAAATCACGACTAGAATGTTAATAGTCTATTACACAAAAAGCGAGCAATAAGGTCTTTATGCGAGTGACCAAGACTGCAAGTTCCAAAAGCATGGCCGCCAAACAAAGCATACGATACACTCGTGGAGAAGACAGTGAGGTGGCGTGCTTGGTTGACAAGGAACCGATTGCTCGCTTTTTTTGTGTAATAGACTATTAACATTCTAGTCGTGGATTTATAACCTTATTTCATTTTTGAAAATCATATTAGTGTGGAATAAGAATGATTCATTATTTTTTATTTAGCAAATAAGTATATGTGAATTGTCAATTGTATATGTACCATGTGAAATGTGTAAGTCTATGTGAAATGTACAAGTATATGTGAATTGTCAATTGTATATGTATCATGTGAAATGTGTAAGTCTATGTGAAATGTGATCTCATCGAGGCACAAACTGTTCTGTCGATCTTAAACTATGCTTTCAAACTCGAATTGTTCTCAACAACCTTGTCTTCATATATAATCTAAGCCTCGAGATGTACTCTACTCTAGATGGCGACACCAAGACGTGGTGACCCGGCTTTCGATGAGGCGGAAAATCGATATTCGAGACCATTCTGTTGGGTAGCATCTTAGCTAACGAGGCCGTTAACAGCGATCACGGAACATCACGATGGTCTTCTTGACGCTGTCGATGAGGCCGTTAACACTAGTACCGAGGTATACTCTCACCCATTACGAATAGGTTTCACCCATTATTCTAAAATCATTCATATTATATGTGTTTGTGTATCAGCCCGGTACCTCATCGGCCACCCAACCGGAGTGAACCGAGGACCTAACAAGAAGCCTTCGACAAAGTACGTGATAACCGAAGTTGGCAACGACGGGAGTCTGCTAGCCCCGGAATCAGCAATTGGGCCTTTCAACAACGCTTGCGGCTACCACGTGAGGGATCACGTCCCAATCAGCATCCAGAAATGGGCTGAAGTCCCTGCAGCTACCAAGGAACTGCTCTGGAATGATATAAAGGAAAATTTCACTTTTCCGAAGGGTACGAACGAAGGTCAAGGGATGGGCTTTGAAGAAGATGGCAACTTCCTTTCAGCAGTGGAAGTCGTCCCTCACCCGCAAGTACATCGACAAAGGAGAAAGACCAGACTTCAATAAATTTCCTAAGCTGGCCGATCATTGGGATGCTTTCGAGGAGTACAAGCTGTCGGATGCAGGACAGGTCGCGAGAGAGAAAAACAAGGTGAATGCACAGAAGAAGAAATACCACCACCATCTCGGGACCGGTGGTTACATGAAGGCCGCAAAGAAATGGGACAAGCGGGAAGATGAACTTCGGCGAGACGATATTATACTGGCGAGAATTGGGAGCCCGCATGCGCAATTGGTTATTGGCTCACGAGGCGGACTTTGCCGATGATTTGTAGCTTGGTGATGGCAACCGACAATCCAGAAGTTGGCGAAAGGATTGCGAAGCCATCGGCGGACTCGGTCGAGATTCTTGGTGACGGACAGGGAGAATGACGAGCTAACATATGCCCTTCAAAACCACGAGCACCGGGGCGGACATGAGGTTTCGGAAGGTGCCATGGAGGCACGGCTTTGCCAAAGACTCAAGCACTTACGAGTCGGGACGAAGCAAGAGGAGAGATCGGGGTAGAGTGAGCCGATTGGAGGAAGAGCTTAGAGCTACGAAGGCTTCCATCGATGTCCAGTCACGCAAAAAGTGTCCAAGCAATGAGCCGACAAGGGAGCACTACGTTCGACCAATGTTGAGCGGCGCCGAATCCGTGATCATCCGACCACGCCAAAAGAGCGATTCTTGCGTCCGCCGTGGCCCTATGTGAGCGACCCGCCGCCCGTCATCCGTGGACAAGATCAAGGTTCGCCGCCAAGCGAAGCTACACATTGATATCGTAACCTCTCCTTCAAGGTGGCTTACGGCATGGCTTATCCGGTGGAGGCGGGCGGACATTCCATCGCAACCAGATACCCTCCGGATACTCCAAGGTCACGGTGGAAGAGGTGGTGGGGGCGAAGATCTCATTCTCGATATTCCCAGGGCGGCGAGGTGACCAACCTTGGACAGCCCTCCATGGCACATTCATCCTATGGCGCAAAAAGTACATCATATTTTCAGATGGTGTGGAGGTTATATCTCCAAAGAAGAGAGGCCCCGCAATTTGAGCCGGCTCGAGAGCAAGCACCTCCTCCACATCGACAACCCACGACTCCTCGGCGTCGCTCAGCACGCAATGCTTCCCGATGGTCGAGCCACGCCTCCTTCACCTCCCGCTCCACAAAGAAGCCCGACTCCGCCGCCACCACCGCTTTGAAAGTAAGAAGCACCCAACATCTCCAAATCCCACGCCTCGGCATCTCCCCGAGGAAGAAGCTCGATGTCGAAGGAGAGATCCCACACTAGCACCTCCTCCCACGAAATCGGCATCCGCAGACGAGAGAATGTCAAAACAACCGCCAAAGAGGCCATATGATCATTGCATGAGGAGCTAAATTTGCATCCGTAAAGACGGATGTGGCGAGCAACTTGCGCCAAAAAGCGAGCCCAAGCTTAAAATAGATAAAAAAGCGTGAAGCACTTTCGGTCATGCGGACACGCGCGCCGCCGTGATGGCGACTACAAAGGACAATAAGAAAGGCTACAATTACAAAATACACGGGCTCCTTGGCGGAAAGAAGAAGAAAGTGGAAGATCAGCAGAGTCTTGAGGACTTGAGAAAATGGCATTCTGAAGGAGGCGGGACTCAAATCATTAGACCAGATCTTCCAATAATGGCACCAACCAAATGGAAGTATGAGTTCTAAAAGCGCTAATTGATCCAAAGGATATAAAAGATCTCCCAACCAAGATCGTCAAATGCATGAATGGTACATGGAAAGGGCATCTAAAGGATATAAAATGTTCCTCCTCCGTTTCCAAGATGAGTATTTCTTCCATGGAACAACACGTAACTATGGCGGAATTCGATGACTTGTACCATGTGTACCAAGGAGACGAGGTCAACGTGTCTTTCATGTTCTGGCCGGTGTCTGTAAGTGTCGATCTACTAAGTTTACCGCTTGCTTCCTCCCGCACCACAAAATTGAAAATCTAATTAACTTAGTTATCCCTTCTTATGTAGAATGGAGATACAACGATGTAAAAGATCGGGCAAGCAGAGCGTTGGCTTCATCGACCCGAGATTGTCAATGAGAAAATCGGTCATCGACAAGCAAAAACAGCTACTTGAGGAATACCTTTTGCATGCATTGTTGAAACAACACTACAAACCGTACATACTTCGCCTTCAACTTCAAGTCGTGTTCTCACAAACCTCTTGTTCTTATATTTCTTAAGCCATTGATAGTACGAGTAGCTACTTACGCATATGTTGCAATATACGAATAGGTTTCACTTTGGATCCTTCTAGTCATCGAGCTTGACAATAGCGGGATTATAGTTCATGACTCAAAAGGAATCCATCCAAAAAATACCAATGGTTCATTGGCGTCCTTAACGGGACATTTGCAAAGTTCAAGAAGAAGCAAAAAGGAGAATTCGAAAAGAATTGAAGTCATAGTAAGCACTAAGAATGCGACGTACTACAAAAACTATTATTAATATACATGCGCCATAACAGCTTATTCATCCGATATTCGAAATTTCTCCCGTGAAGGTTAAACGCGGATGGCTGGAAACAACTTATGCGGCTACTCGTGTTCCACTATATTCAAAGTTTTATCCATGGTGATGAGTTTGGAACATTATGCCGAGGTTCAGATCTACATGTCAATTTGTTAGCTACAACTTACATTTTAATTAATTGCATGTGATCGGATATTTATATACTTCCCGCTTAATTAATTGTCAGCCCAACATCGATGAGCACGTTAACGTGCTCCCGCCTCACCGGGTGGTCGCACTCCAAGAACAACTTATCGGCTTCCTTGTCAACGAGGTTGTATCTCCAAATGGCGAGTTCCACGTAAGGTTTCCTGCGTTGGACACCGCTGAACTGATGACGACATCCACGTCGACCAAGGACATAAAGAGTGACGCATGCAACAAATGAGTTCGATAATCATTTTTTCATCATTCAAACTTATAAACGTCGGTTGCGTGTATGTACTTGTCCATTTTTACACTATTAAGTTCGTTTTTTGTGTCTTGAGCTAGCATGTGAACATGTGTATGAGTATGCATATGTAATATATATTTAATTGCATAAAAACTCCTCCACTCATATTTAATTTCATGGTCAAAAACGATATACAAAAACACCGTAAGAACATATTCTATAATACATATAATCGAAAACTCTCTCCACAACCGGTTGGTGATTCCAACCGCTCGAGTCTTTGCTCTCCTAGCGGTTCGTAAGACTAACCGCTTCGAATATCCTTCTCAAGCGGTTTGTAACACAAACCGCTTGTGCGCCCCACGTGGCGGCTACACTGGCCTTCTTGGACACGTTCCCAACCGCTTCTGGTGCCACAGCACAAGCGGTTCGAGCAACCGCTTGTCATACCCGACGGGTATCACACGCGGTTGCTTAGAAGCGGTTATAAAACCGCTTGTAAAGGGGGTTACGAGCCACTTGTGATAGCTGGTTCTGTAGTAGTGGCCGCGTGCGTTGTTTTTTCGCGAGAAAAAATTCGTTTTTTCCCGTCAGCGTTTTTTTTTAAAAATCATCGAGGAAACGCGCGAAACGCTTGAAAAAACAAAAGTGCATCTGCGTTTGCGCTAAATCGAAAGGTCCTTTTCGTGTAAAACAGTCGGAACGATCCAAACGTCAATATATTTTTTTTCGGTATCTATTTAGGGTCCTTTCACGAAAGATCCAAACGTCAATACGTTTTTTTTAACACGCCGTGCGTGTCGCTTTTTCATAGGAAAAATTCCTTATTTTTCGGCGGTGTTTTATTTTTTAAATCATCGAAATAATGAGCGAAACGGCTAAAAGAACACAATTTTTTTTAGCGGTGTAACACGACACGCGTGTTGTTTTTCATAGAAAAAATTCTTTTTTTTTCGGCGGCATTTTATTTTTTAAATCGCCGAAATAATGAGCGAAACGGCTGAAAGAACACAATTTTTTTTCGCGGCGTAACACGCCGCGCATGTCGTTTTTTGTAGAATTTTTTTTTTCGACGGCGTTTTATTTTTTAAATCGTCGAAATAATGAGCGAAACGGCTGAAAGAACACAAAATTTTACGTGCCGTAAAAGGGTGAAAAATTATTAGAGATGACAACCTTCTTTTGTCGAGGCTAACACTCTACGCGTTCACCGAGTAATAATACATGTTTTAAAAAATATCAGAGATCGAGATGGGAAATCGAGGTGAGAAAAAAGTCTAGAGATAGAGCTGCACAAATATTTCTGGCGACGAAAAACGGAGAAAGGATCTAGACGTAAGGAGCAAGGACCTGTTTGTTACGTTTTTGGACCTGTCCGCTATCCTGAAAAATTAGAAAAGGGCTTATTCGCGATTTGAATTTAACGGGAGTTTTTTTTCCAAAAAATGGCGCACGAGGGACCCAAACACGATTTTACGGAAAAATATCTTCCTCTCACAAAAAATCGCGAAGGACTTATTCGTAATTTATAAAAGGACCAAAACGCAAAAACGGTTCAATTTGAGAAGATCCAGATATATCATCGTATCTCGCCTACAGAGAACAGGTTCACATGTTAATGTGTTCTGTAAATTATATCTTCAGATGTTTTTACTATGGGCTTAAGATAGTTTTTGATATTAGTAATAGCTGCTTAGTTTTCATCCGAGGTTTACCCAAATACTTCACTGGATCTTGTACCCCGTGGTTCCGCTGGACGATGGCGATGAGGAGCGGTCCGTGAAGGTCGGGTGCTCGCGATACGTAAGTAAATAAGTACTAGGTAATTAACAGCATCATGACTGTATATATGCGGGATGAAACTTTAGTAGTATTATTCTTGGTCGATAGTACTCCATCTATGTGTTACTAGAGGAAGAAAAGCATTGTTGTCATGCTCACCGACTAAGTTGATTATCAGGTCGAAACTGTTGAATGGATACAAATCAGTGTGCAGCTTCCTTGATGTTTCCAGCTGTCTCATCGTTGAATGTGAAGTTGTGTGGGATTTTTTCCCATCGGATGCCCGGCTGTCTGTCCTCGCAGACTTGCAGTTGAGTGAAGATGACTTGCATGGCGGTGTGGCGGTTGTGCACTGCACACACGTTGACGCCGCCAAATCGTACGTCCTGCCACTTCCCTCTTTGCTTCATCCTCACCGTCATCGCGACCCAATCTCTTCTGTAAATCCTAACAACTCTGCTGGAAAATTCATTCTTGTACCTCTCGATCGGTTTTAGTTGCAAATTAACACGTGTTTCTTGAGGATACCCCCCGCTATTTCCTCGCTAATTCCCCGCCTCTATTCTTCTCCTCTTTTTTCATGCTCGCGACTCACACAGAAACACTCCATCTGCACGTTTTTTTCGATAAAGGAAGCTTTTATTAATCTTAGTAAATTACATCAAGGTGATACAATTAAACTAAGAAGACTCCCGGCCTCTACACAGTTAGGGTGTACACAGCCAAACACACACACACAAAAGACAAAAGAACCGTCGCGGTAAACTACATCACGCAATATTGTCTTCAAAGCTATCCACCATCATAGCAACACTTGGACCGCGATAAAAACTCTCCAATGACAACGCATCCAAGAAGGACTCGATACGCACACGCACCGTCATTGCCATAATCCAACCAGTGAAGGTCAGACCAAAGGTAATTAGTCCTTGCCCTCTAGATGCCCTCAGTCTCGATGTACTGATTCATACCATTTCGTTTCACCATCTTCATCCATACTGTCTGATCTTGATCCATACATACTTGTCCAATTCATTTCACCATCTTACATCAGGTGGTAGCTAGCACGCTAAGGCAAGGTGAGCGAGATACATAGATCGTACGTGCTATCTATGGTGAGCTCGCTAATACTAGCTACCGGCTAGCAAGTAACCTCACTCAGATCTTATTCTCTGTTTCCAGACTCTCCGCAGGTTAGGCGGGCGAGCTCTTTTACGCGTCGAGGAGTCGTTGTTTTCCTGATGGCGGAGATGGTGGGTTCAGCTCTTGCTCAGGAGACCGTGAGCAGATACGTCTCCTTCATGCTCAGCAGACACGAGGAGAAGGCGTCCAGAGCTCATTACATCGAGAGGCTGGAGATGGCGCGCTTGGGCCTGGGGTCCACGCTCGAGGTAACCAACACGGTGCCAATCATTCACCCCTCGTTGCTGGATCGCAGGAAGATGTTCAAGCGTGCCTACGAGGAGTGCGGCGAGCTGTTGAACAGAAGCAAGCGGCGGGTGCTGGAAGGCGAAGAGAGCAGCTTCACAGGGGTAACAGCAGGCTCCTCTTTCGCTTGGCGGGCTTTTCATGCTGTGAAATCGTTCGTATCATCTTCGGTTAGCCAGAAGAATGATGAGTTGATCGGCTCCGATGTCAAAAGATTCGAATGGTACGCGGACGAGGCCAGCAAGTTTGTGAGAGACGTGGAGTCAGGCTGCTCACTTTCGCACTACAGGTTTATCAGCTCTCTTGTCAGGCCACTTCTCGAAGGCAAAACTCTTCGGTATGAAATGGTGCAAGGGAGCCTAAATCGTGTTCTTGTTATTTTTTTTTAGACAATAGAATTAACTCCGGCCTCTGCATAAGCACACAGCCCGGTTTTATTACATATTGTTCAACTATCCAGCTGAAGATTACATAAATGATGAAGCAACAGAAATTAAGGGAAGCAAAGTCTATTGTAAATATTCCATCCGTTCTTAGCAAAAAGCTCCATTGCAACAACCTCCAATCGAGTGCAAACAGAACGAATGCTCTTCCTTACTTCCTCACGTTGCAACAACGCCCAGAATCGCATCCAGTAAGTGCCCCTGTAGACAACCTGCATAAAAGAAGCATACCGTTTCTTCTGAAACACAGTATCATTGCGGCAACACCAAATGGCCCAGCAAATAGCAGCCACACCCATAAAGATAAATTGAGTCATTTTTTGTTCTATGCCAGAGAGCCAATCCCCTAGCATATGAGTGATAGAAACAGGTATAGTTAACCCAGTAGCAATCTGAATTACTCTCCAAATATGTCTAGCATCTTGACACTCAAAAGAAAAGATGTTGTATCGTTTCATTGCAATCACAAAAACAACACTGTAGATTTCCGCCCAATTTAAGCAGGCCAAGTTATCCTTTGTCAAAATAACTCCTTGTTGAAGGTACCAAATGAAAATTTTAATTTTGAGAGGAATCTTCAAATTCCAAATAAATTTATGATAAAACGGAGTTCCACGGTTCATGAGATATTGATACATGGAGCGTCTTGAGAATTGTCCATGGTTATGTAGATTCGGACAAAAATATCCTTCTCACTTGATAGCTGAACATGAGCTATTTTAGCTACAAGGTTGTACCAATTATTTAATTTATCACCCACTAACGCCTCTGAAAACAAATATTTAATGGCACTGACTCGAGCCGTTGCCCTTTGTTATGTGAGGAGTAGAAGCTATATTATAGAGGTTAGGAATTGCTCCTTAAGAGGTCTCTGTCTACCCAAACATCTTCCCAGAATCTAGTTTGTGTACCATCTTTTATATTGAAAGTCCCGCATCGTAGAAACTGATCCTTGACCTTTAGAAGACTTTTCCAAAAATATGAGTCGCTAGGTTTAATTTGAACCTGTGACAAGGTCTTTGAATTCAAATACTTATTCCTAAGCAAAGACTGCCAAGTCCCATCTTCATTGAGCAGTTTAAATAGCCACTTACTTAGAAGACATCTATTCTTGATTAGGAGATTTGCTATACCAAGATCTCCTTGATCTTTAGGACGGCAAAGGATGTCCCATTTAGCAAGATAATATTTTTTCGTATTATTATTTCCTTGCCAAAAAAACCTTGATCGATAATAATCCAGTTTTTTGATAATTTCCTTTGGCATCTCAAAAAAGGACATCATAAACATCGGTAAACTACTAAGTACTGAATTTATTAAGACCAAGCGTCCCCCAGAGGACAAAAGCTTAGCCTTCCAAGTACTTAATTTCCTCTTAAGCGATCTTCAATCGCACTTCAATCGATATTACGAAGTTTACGGTAATGCATCGGTATTCCTAAATATCGAAAAGGAAATGCACCAACCGCACCCAAATAACTCAGATAATCATCCTCAAACCGTTTTGCATCTCCAAAGCAAAATATTTCGCTTTATGAAAGTTTATCTTTAGACCAGATAATTGTTCAAATACACAAAGCAATAACTTCATATTTTTGCTTGCTCCAAATCATGGTCCATAAGCAAGATGGTATCATCCGCATATTGCAAAATAGACAAACCATCATCCACAAGGTGAGGATGACCCTTTATCGGCCATCATCTTTTGCTCGCTTAATCAAAATAACGAGCATATCAGCAACTATGTTAAAAAGAATAGGCGATAGGGGATCACCTTGCCGAAGCCCTTTTTTCGTTTGAAAGTAGTGCCCAATATCATCATTAACTTTGATGCCCACACTACCACCAGAAACAAAATTTTCAATCCATTTACACCACTTCGGACAACAGAAACCTTTCATACGTAATGTTTGTTGAAGAAAAGACCAGTTAACTTTATCATAGGCCTTTTCAAAATCAATTTTGAAAATTACACCATTAAGTTTCTTAACGTGTAATTCATGAATAGTCTCATGTAAAATAACTACTCCCTCCATGATATTACGACCCTGCATAAAAGCTGTTTGGGACGGTCTTACCACATTTCCAGCTACTCCACAAAGTCTATTAGTAGCAACCTTAGTAAAAATTTTAAAACTAACATTTAGTAGACAAATCGTGTTCTTGTTATAGAGCCCACATGTTCCGAAGGGCGTGGTGCGGAGCATGGCTACAGTTCACTAGCAGAGATCTCAAGATGCCAACAAAGAGAAGTTTCTCCCTCTGGTTGGCGCTACAGCTCTCGGAAAGCACGGACATGGTTGAGATTGCCATTGAATGCCTGCAGTCGCTGGGACCTCTGTTCAAGTCTGTGGCCCAAGTTGCAATGGGAGAACTGGCTAAGCTGCCTGCACAAGACGTTCTCCATTCAGCTCTGGCGCCCGGATCCATTCTGTGGCAACAGGAGGACTGCCTTGGAAAGTGGCGCCAGGATCCATTATGTTGCAGAGCAAATGCGTACAGTAGTTCTCGCACCAACAATAGCATCTCTTCATCCGAGATATCATACAGATTCCCAGAACAAGTTATTCTCATGGGATTTCATTGCTACATTCCAGCGTTTGATGAGCACAACTTCCAAATTAGCTCACCTGACGGAACCGTCAGAAACGCCGTTGCGAGGAACTGGGCACCTTTGGCACTGACAGCTCTTTTTGTACCTCATGACTCGTGCGAAGGAATGGGGATACTCTTGCGTGGGAGAGAATAAGTGGACGGAGAAGGTACATATAAATGGTAGCTCGCGTGAACGGAGGAGATGGTACCAAAGAAAGGCGATTGACTATTTTATCCGGCAGCTGAGCCGATGGAGTATTGGATGCATTGGAGATCTGCACATGGCGGGGCAGTCTTTCATGTGGGGAAGCCAATCACCAAAAGCAAGGGTAGATCCAAGACCTGAAGAGTAGCAAAAAGAAGGAAGTAAGATTTAAGAGTAGAGATACATGAAGTTTTATGCTAGGCTTAGATGTTGTTTGTTTAGATTTATAAAGGCCTTAATTACCTAGCCTTGACCACTTTGTTTCGGTCATGGCTCACACATATAATGTATAATGTGCTTGATCACGTGATCGAACAGATGTAGTGTCTGGATTGTGCAATATGTCCTTCCTACCTAATTTTGCTTTTGCTCATTTTTAAGCTCCATTATGATGATACATGCCTAAGCCATCACACGCTAATGTCACATTTCGGTCAAAATCGACCTACATCTGATGATATGACTTTTAGTTTAGTAGCTCCGCAATATCGCATATACTTTCTTCCTTTATTTAATGAAATTTTAGCACAAAATTCATCCAACAATAGTAAAATTAATAATGAATAATACTAACACTTTCGGGGAATGAGTGCTCAACCATAATGACTGAAACGTTGCTTAAATCAATACCATTCTGCCCTGTTTTTATTTCACTGTCACCATAATATATCCCAAATTTCACTGGATCCGAAATTACTGCGACAACATAGACAAAATAAATTTTTAGATCATCACTAACATGTAATATTGCTAACATAAATTAAACAGCGTAATTAACTATCTCATTACCAATACTACAATATTATAGTATACATATAATATCGCTAATCTAAAAGAGAAGCACTAATTAAACTAACTCTAACATAAACTACAATATTACTATCCCTCGTTAACTAATAAGAATCATGTAAATTCAAATCTTCGTCTAATATTCCTAAATATCTCTCTAATTTGACTATCCTACCATGTTTTCCTAAAGAACTAACAAGTAGAATTTAAAAGTTAGGATGTTACCTTCTTCTTTCTTCTTCCTCCTTCCCTCTCCCCTCTTTCTCCACTCTCTCTCTCTCGAGCTTCCTCTCCCTCTCTCCGTGGCGCCCGCCGATGCTCTCTCTTTTTCTTGGTGGCCTTTGCGATTTGGCAAACGAGGCATTTTACTGTGTGTTGTCGCCGTCTTGTGTGGCGACAACACGGTCTTCTCATACCGTCAAGATGTACCGTGCCACACGGTATGGCGAGCACCGTGTTGTAGCCAGACGGTATGGCGAGCACCGTGTTGTAGTCACACGATACGGGGACAACCTATTGTCACCATACGATACGGCGACAACAGGCATGTATCATAATTTGCTCTGGCGGCGCTGTCGATGCAACGCGAACCACCGGATTAACCAATTGTTGCCATACGGTATGGCGAAAATAGTGTGTTTGTCCACCCATCTAGCGACTACACCTATTTCGCCGCACCGTTCGGTGGCGGAGAATTATTTTTGCAAATTTTCTGCTACGCGTATTAATGGCGTAATTCCTTTTACGAAATGTATTTTTTTAAAAAAAAAATTATGCACCAGAGCCATGATCGATCAGCACTCTTCCTTTTAGACTTCAAAATATCTGCTACGGTGGCGGTCTCAAATCCACTTTCCTCTAGTCGAGCAGATGAAACTGACATGAAGCACGAAAATACAGCAGGGAGCATAGCTGGTTTTGGAACGCCGGGTTGATGGGTCGGGTCAGCATCACGGGCGCGCGTCAGGCGTCGCCATCCCGATGCATCATCGTCGGCTCAGCTGGGGAACCGAGAACAGATGGATCTGGCGACACCTTGGATGTTGGAGGACGCGAGGTCCACAACGGGTAGGTCTCAACTCCCGGCGGCCATCTCCGGCTCGCCGCTGCTCTTCTGCTGAAACGGCTACAACAGGGCAGCGCGTGCCACGGAGTATCGCCTGCCCACCGCGTTCGTGTTTCCCAACCTCTGCATCGGTGGCTCCAGCTTTAAGAAGAGGAGATAGATTTGTATTCATCCACGTACAGATAGAGTCCAATCATATTTAGACTTCAAGCCCATCTCTATCTTAACAATTACTTGTTAAGTGTCCGTACGTTGTTACGAAACCCAAACTTCATCATAAATATTATTTACATTATGTGCATTCATTTTGTGAAGCATATAAAAGAATGTTGAATTATCGTGTTCCTTATGTATTAATTAGTTGAAAAGTTCATATGCTATTGCAGCACGGACCGACAACTCTTATATATAGTCGAAAGCCCGCATGTTGTTGCAGCACTAACCGATACTACGAGTACTAACCATGTCATTGTAACATCAAAAATTTCAAAAATAATAAAAATAAAAATTTAGAGTTTTAAAATGGACTCGAGTAAACATTTCAACTGAAACAGATTTTTTATTTTAAATATTATCTTTTACTTTATTTTTTAGTATTTCAACCTAAAAGAAAATGAACAAGTTACTACATTAAAAATGTTCATCCAAAATAAACAAACCTTGAAAATGAGTTGAAAAAGTAATCTTATTTTGAATTTCCATCCCTTTTGAAACTTTTTCCAATCTTATATATTATTCTTGGTTTTTGACTTTAAAAGAAAAAAAATCAATTGATGAAATTAGTAAAATAGTAAAAGTAAAAAGGTAAAAAGATAAAAGTAAAAAGCCAGCAAAATGCTATTAAACTTTGGGAATTCTCCATCACATTTTTTTAGCTGTCCAAAGATTTTTAATGAGTTAGGTAAATAAAGTAAGGGAATTGCTAAGTAGCACTCGAGTGTTTTTTTGGTTTGTGATAACTCCATTTTTTGTGTATAGAGTACTCAATTGTGAGGAGAGGAGGCAAATTGATTCTATCAATTGGATCTAGATCTAAAGGCTCAAAATTTGAGTGCTACCTAGCAAGAAAAAACTCAAGTGCTCCCTAAATACCCCTAGTATGTAAACAGTGAAGTGACATGTTATAATTTCAAAATAGTGGTAAGCTAGAATTTTAAAACAACATTCAAAGCTTATATCTGGCTAGAAATTTTGCCATCTCTCCCTCACAACATTATTAACCACTTCTAAAAATATCAAAATTAATAACCACATCTAGTGCCTTTTAAAATTCAAAACAGAGAACATGAAAATCTAAAATCTGCAATGTCGAATTAATAGAAAATAAATGTGCATGATATAGATCTGAAATTTTTACACAAGAAATATAAGCCCACATAAGACTCTCCCAAATATTTCCAAGATTTCTTGAATTCATCTTCATCCCTAAATAAAGTAAAAACATAAATGAACAAAAAAAGCCGCAAGTAACATGCTATAGAAAATAATTTTATAAAATACTAGGACTCGCAATACATATAAATATAATTTTTCAAAAATTTTTATAAGCATTTGAATGCCCTAAAAATCCAAAAATAGTTTAAAATCTGTCAAATTTGAAGAATTTTTATTTGAAAAATACAATAGGGAATTGAATGAAACTAAAGCACATGGAAACTAGGGTCTCTGATCTATCTGCAGAAAATTTTCTAGAAATTTCCAAATCCCTTATGGCCAGCACCGGCCCTTGGGGGGGTGAGCGGGGCAGCCGCTCCGGACCCCCCCAAACCATGGGGCCCCACCTCAGTACATGTACTAGTATTAGTATATTGTATATATAACAATATAATATGTATAGTTAGTAGTACCTGAAAAACAAAGCGTCATCAATGACTTTATATCTAGACATGTTAGAAGAAACTTTTAAGGTAATACTGTAATATATACTTCTTACTTAACTTGTTGCTTGATATGAATAATTTTTTTGGATGCACGTTGAGTGTTTATTGGTAACATTTATATATATATAAATCTCGTTCCGGGCCCCTGAAATCTCGTTCCGGATCCCTGAAATCTCAGGACCACCACTGCTTATGGCCACTTTTGGAACTAACCAAACTACCTATACATTCTGTCTCACTTTTATTGCAATGCAATAGTATTCGATGAAATGCCAGCATAGCCGAAGTTAACAATGGGCTACGCCCAGGTCGGGGCCAGCAGCTAGCCACCTTCTCTCCCCTTGCCTATCCTTTGCCATGGCTGCATG
Organism: Guadua angustifolia; assembly: GCA_036346375.1. Taxonomy (NCBI): domain Eukaryota; kingdom Viridiplantae; phylum Streptophyta; class Magnoliopsida; order Poales; family Poaceae; genus Guadua; species Guadua angustifolia. The sequence goes on along the minus strand of JAYEVE010000610.1, from coordinate 225,953 downwards.
CTCACCTGCCCCATTGCCTCGGCCATAAAGCTGCCTTAGGGTTTCCCGCCTGCTCAGCTTGCCCACACCTCGCCCCCATCGCCCGTGAGCACACCCCTTGCGCACTTCTTCATGGCTCCAAATGGTTGAGACACTGGAAACCGCCATTTCTAGTGAAGCTCGAGCTCAGAGGTGGAAGCTCGAGCTCCAGCAGCCACGGTGAACTCTCATCCAATTTCTTTGTGCACAGGTATTAGGGGTCCTAACCGACCATTTTCCTCCACCTTACTGTAGCTTTCGCCCACCTGAGCACGGCCTCACTGCTACCTTCACTACTGCCAAACAACCAGGGATCAGGACAACACTAATTAGAGCACCCGACAGATCATTCGCCAATTCCACTAGTCTGGAGCTTCTCTATGATACCCCGGGCAACCAGAGAAGCTTGCGCCACCATCCTCTTTCCTATTGGCAAGAAACAAAGAAGGAGAGGGAAAACCGAAATCAAACCGTTCGGAGGGGCAAAACCCAAATACATCCCACCGGTGAGCCAAACTCAAATTCCGTGGTTATACGGCATCTTGGTGAGTCCAGAGACTCAAACCATGCTTTGGTTTCAACTCCTCTTAACCGGAAGACCGCCGCACCAGAGCTCGCCTTCCTCAAGTCCGGCGCAAGGTGGCAGCCTCCCTCCGCCTTTCACGCCGCGAAGAAACTGGCAAAACGGATTGCTTTGGCTCCACTGATGATCAAATAGCACGCGGTTAAGTTCAATTCGGCCTGCTCATGTTGATCTCCATTCGTAGAACCTTTTGCCGCACGCGTCACGGTGGTAGATCTCCACGGCTAGCCTTCTCATTGCCAAAGCCTTCCCAGTCTCTCTCGGCTCCTCATGCTCTATATACCCTGGTTAGCCGTTTTTGCCCTCACCTCGCATGGCGATCATGGCGCCACCCTACCTGTTCTCTCTCTCGCTTTGTGGGTCCCAATCGGCAACCTTTGTGCAAGCAGTTTCATTCTAAGGAGAAGGCGCCTCTTGATTAGAAGGCGTATTTTCTTTTTTCTTTTTCATCTTTTTCCATACCGGCCTAAGTTCCTTTGTGTATATCTTTTGCTAGGAAAGTCAAAATTAAGTAAGTTTCTAAATTTATTTAAAATCATGAATATTCAGAATATATAATAATATTTAATTGTTCGTAACATTTTAAATTAATTAGGTTAAAGTTTGCATTAACCCCTTTTATGGACCCTATAGCATCTATAAAGATTTCAACTCCTAAAATCATGAAATTCCTCTCATATGTTCTTGTGGACATGAGTGTTCCATTCCTGCAAAAACATCTAGATTTGGATTCACTTTGAACCAAATTTGAATATAGAATGCTTTTCCTGCATAGAAAGTCAAATAGTTAAAACTTGGATCAAATAAATTCAAATTTTGGTAACACCAATTTGGCTACACTCCTAAGGTTACAAGGATCCCAAATATACAAAAGCATTTAAGTTTTACTATAGTTTACGATGTTTGCTCAATAGACGAAGTTTTAACACGAGAAAGGTTCGAATAGTCATAACTTGTGTAAATGAACTTCAAATTCGATGAAACCAAATTCTAGGACCTTAGAAAGTGATATCCTTCCTTGCCATCTAAAAATAACTCAATACTTATGCTATGTTGAAATGTACAGACAAGACTGTAGGATCGGAATATACTAATGTAGCAATCAGAAGGGGGGTGAATGATTACGCGGAAGCTAAAATCAATTTTTTAGATGATCACACCCCAATTTAAACTCAAATTGCTTGAAGACCAGTTCACACAGTTGGGAGACCAGTTTATGAAGTCAGGAGACCAGTATAGTAGTCTGGGCGACCAGTTTGGGCACTTGGGCGACCAGTAGGACACTTGGGCGACCAGTTTGGGCACCTGGGCGACCAGTAGAGCACCTGGGCGACCAGTAGGACACCTGGGCGACCAGTTTAGGCACCTGGGCGACCACTAGAGCTCTTGGGCGAGCAGACCAATACATGTTCACTAAAATAAAAATTTCTGGAGATCCAACCGTTAGATTGATGTGAAATTTTAACTATAGAAGCTAGACTCAATTACACAGCTAACACAAAAAGAATTAGGTCAATCGGATCTATGGATCTAAAGTTATGTCCTTTGCAATATGACTGAATCCGGGCGACCACGCGAGCAGTCGGGCGAGCAGGACATCAATCTGGGCGAGCAGTAATTTCCAAAGATCTAACCGTTGGATTGATGTGAAATTTTAACTGTATAAACTAGACTCAATTCTAAAGAGAACAAAAAAAGAATCAGGTCGATCGGATTTACGGATCTAAAGTTATGTTCTTTGCAAGATGACTAAACCAATTAGCGATCTACTGTTTGGCGACCAGGTTAGCAATCTGGGCGACCACGAATTGCCAATTATCTAACCGTTGGATTGATATGAAATTTTAACTGTAGATACTAGATTCAATTATGAATCAAACCCAATAAGAATCAATCCAATCGGATGTTCGGATCAAGAGATATTACCTTCGCAATTGGACTAATGCATCTAATGACGAGGAAACCAAATTTCACCTTCAAGGTCGTGGACGGACCAAACACCGAGAGGGCTTCAGTTGCCACGGATCAATCTTCTAATCACCAAAAGCAAGATCATGTCCAGATCATCATCAATCTTCTAGTTGACGTGATGCGCATGCACGATCAATCTTGATTTGTTTTCTTCACTGTCTTCATTATCAAAACTCACGCAAGAAAACTCATCCACACAGAGATACTTGGATTGCTAGATTGATCTTTATTTCTTTTGTCTAAAGTACTCCCACACAAGAGTACAAACCTAATACACAGCTCAAGAATAAGCAGGGACACCTCCCCTATTTATCTGAGCAAACACACGAGATTGAATACAACTCCACTTCCAACATGGAAAGAGTTCAGATCTATCTCAACTTGGCCCAACATGACCAAAAACAACTCTTGCACGTATGCAAGAACAGAGAGATTGAATACAACTCCACTTCCAACATGGAAAGAGTTCAGTATCTATCTCAACTTGGCCCAACATGGCCAAAACCAAAACTTTGCACGTATGATCGGCCCTGCTTTGCATATACGTGACTAACCAACCTTCATATGCATGTTCTCTAGCCCGAACGTCCCGCATGACATCCTTGACCACCAAGACCTCGATTCCTCCACGAACCTAGTCTCGAACCTTAGTTCCTCCATGAACCTAGTTCCGGTCCGTCATCGACCATGTTCGCCTCGAGCAACACCGCACATGAAGTAACAAACAACGCTATTCGAGCACAAGTCCACGACTTGACTCAAGATTAATCCATGCAACCACTCACACGAGTGCATTGCATTAAGCAAAACCATTATGCTATTACCAGCATAATAAACATATCACCATAGCACATGCACAAGCACCGCACATGCTATAACTAACGTCACTTTACAATGCCAATTTCACCATTCAACCAATTTTTCATCACATGATCTCACAAAGACAACACAGTACAGACAATGGAAGAAGCAATAGCATGCTGATATACATCTGCCAATATAACACTTGCAATTGAAGATCCTAACTTGCACGACATGAAGAAAAAACTACCGGTTTACAAAACAAGCATTAGTTGCTTAATCAATTAAGATAAATGTTTGTGCTAGCTAAGGGAAAATTGTCTAAACTTAATAGAAGCTAATTAAGAATACAAATCGAGCATAATATCTTAGAACCTAAAGGATGCCTGTTGAGAGCAAATACACTGTGGCACACCGCCTCGCCAAGCTCTAGCTCCAACTATGTGTATGTGCCCTATCCACATGTTTTCCTCTTAATCGCCTCGTAGACATCACTATCGCCATCGTGAATCGTTCTTTGAGTTCCCATGGATCCAATCAAGCCGCCACATCCAATTTGCATCTCGACAAGATGAGCCACTCAACTCGAATCTCGACAACGTCTGCGGACTTGGATTATTGATGCCGCTTATCAAAGTCGATGCCGACTAATGCGCCACAAATTTAGAACCTTGCTCCTCGCCGGTTGCTACCTAAGGCCATGGACACAATTGTAGAGGAATGCTTCCACGTGTAGGGTGGCCTTCCTTGTCCATTGCACTAGCCATGCACTCTTGCTTCCTCCACATCATGCGCTACCACATCTGCGACCCTAATCGCCATTGTCGAACCTCGATCTGGTGCTGCTGCATCATCTGCACTAGATTGGATTGCACGAATTGGGAAACAAAGGAATGGGGTAGAGATCAGGATGTGAGGGAAGGGAAAGGCGTTAGGGTTGGGAGAAATTGCATGCGAAGAGAGAAAGGCATGGGAAGATAGTTGTTTTGGAGATGTGGGAATTGGAAAGGCAATTGTCAAGAATGAGAAGGTGGTGCGAAAGTTCTGACTCTAAGGGACCGAAGCAACTTATCGACTTCGGGTGGCTTTGTTGATAGGAACGTAGGCTTGTGTGGACGATAAATTCAATCTTTTATCGCTTAATATTAAGATATCTAACGGGGCTAGCCGCCTATTGGGCTCGCAATGTGTCTCCATTGTGCCACTCGAGCAAGCCCCCGCCTCTCCTCCCAAAATAGTCATAGCTACCGCTTCCTTTGTGGAGATCGATCCCTATTCGACGCGTCGTGGAGCTTTTGCTCTCGGCGGAGGAGCCTAGTGGTGATCGCTGATCCAGAGCACGTGGTCGGGAGGACCTCGATGGTCCGACGGTAGCAATTATCATCCAAAACCCCGTGTCGTTCCCTGTTGCTAGAGATGTTGCTATCGCCACGACAACAACTTGATATTCATGCTGGCGGCGGCAATGAAGGGCTTACTTTCATTCGATTCTTTTTCGTATACCGTTTGGATTTGGTTCCTTTTGTGTTAACAAAACCAAACACTAGAGTAAGGGTCTTCGGGAGTTCTAAGGCGGCTCAGTAAGTCTATAAAGTACACATAGAGAGAGAGAGAGAAACAGAGTGAATACTTGTACATAAGGACGAGGACGGATCAAATACCGATGGATAATGATTCTCCTAATAGTCGGCTCTTCTACTAGAATGAAAGGTTCCGAGTATGTTACAACCTTATATGGAGCCGTATTCCTTTGTGGAATTGGCTCGGCGTATTGTGGATGCTTAGGAGGTTAAATCGATCGTGAAGCGAGCCAATGGTGGTAAGTTCGGCGGTCGTCCAACTTAGCAAAGACATCGGTATATGCTTGATAATGTGCAACCCCTGACGAGTATTCCACGACAAGATGACAAGAGGCTAGGTTGGCAACATAGTCGTAGGCAAAGTCATAATCGATGTTTTAGAATCGCTCACGAGGCTCTAAGTGTTTTATGCCACCAATAAATAGGGTAACTCGACAATGTTTGCATTGGGTTGAGAAGGCTTTCGGCTGACGCCAAATTTTGAGCAATGGTCTTAACGTTGTTAGCTATCATCGGCTTTAGAGTTGTGACTAGAGCCGATGATTGGTTGATCAAAACATGGTGCACAAATTGATTGATCATAGCGGATAACTCCACTTGTGCAAGCATGTATTGACTTCCGAGGTGCTAGTAACTCCTGCATTGCCAAGGGCATTAACCATTGGTAATGCAGCCTTCTGAGTGACGCCACGCTGATTTTTTTATAGTAGCTCAATATCATCTCTACAAGTGCAGCTTTTCGATTTTCAATTTCTTTTTGTTGCTCTGGTGTTAAATCGTCCAATGTAAGGATGATTATGGTTTTAGTATTGAAATTGAACGATGGAATTAACTTCCCGATGAAGACATTGGGTCCCATCGGAGTGCCAAAAGTGTGTTGGTGCCAAAGATGTGATGAAGGATCTGTCGGCTCAAACACATGATGAACACCGAGTTGATTTGGTTCGGGTATGCCAACCGATTTGATCATGTAATCAAGAAGATAAGTAGAAAAATACGCCAAAGTCGATCTAGTAGGATAATCGGAGAGATCTAAATAGCTAAAAGGCCGATCAAATATAAGGTAACGATAAGTCTAATTAGCCGACTCGGTCTAATCAGATAGTAAAAGCGCGATCTTTACGGAAAAGGTGATGAGTAGCAAAATCGGAGAAAATCAAACCCGATTGGCGTAGTCGATGGAGATAAACAATCAACGATGTACAACTTTATTGATCGAATTGGATTACAAGAGAAAACCTAAGTTACAAGGCTACTCCTAATTGACAAAAATGTAAATAAAGAATAAATGCGAGTTGTTTGAGTTGGTTGTGTTGTTCTTCTCGCTTGCCCTTGGACATCTCAGCACCTTGGTGATCGTATCCTTCTCGACACGTTGTCTACTATGATTCAGACGACCTTTACTTGGACAGAATTTCCCAAGTTTGAATCAATATCGGTCATAACTCTGTTTTTAACTTCTCCTTCCTCATCCGATATCGGCCACAATACACCTTTAACCTTAGCCTGACAATTTAATCATGCTCTACCAAATCATGGTGTAAACAGTTTTGTAACCCTCAATTTCTTCCTTTTGAAAACTGCTTAAAATTATCATGTTCATATTTATTACCAGCTACTTACATCTAGCATTACGTCATAGGTTACTCCTTTTCGGGCAATAGCTCTTGTTGTTGGACCAACTATTGGATAATTTCTTGCACAGGTGAGGATAAGTTCACTTTGATAATGAGGAATTTAGCCTCTTAGAAATATTGAACCTTCGTTGGACCATACTTCAGCAAAGCTGACTTCTCATGCGCGTGCAAACGAAAAGGAGAACCTCACATTTCTCACCTTTTATTTCCTTAGAATCTTTTAGTTTCATCTTTCAAGTTCGTGAAAATAATACTAATGGAACAAATTTGGCATAAATATTCTTTGGTTGAAAAGGACGCTTTCCTAAACCAAAAGAATTCCTCAAGAGCCTCTTTGCTTCGTCATCACCATCATCGCGATCCTATCACCTCTGTAAATCCTAATAACTCTGCTCTGCTCTCCAGTCTATGAGCAACTAGTGCGTCGTGGAGTATCCAAACTAGGTGGGATCGGGCAGCATCCTGGAAAATTCCTTCTGGTACCTCTCCATCGATTTTAGTAGCAAAAATTCCCTGCCGTTGCACTATTCTTCCCCTCCTGTTTCATGGTTTGTGCATTTCAGCTGCACGAAGTAATCATGTATAAGTAGTGCTTAGTCCCTGCCCAGTAGATGCCCTCAGTCTTGTTCTACTGATTCATACAATTTCGTTTCACCATCTTCATCCATACTCTGATCTTGATCCATACATGCATACTTGTCCAATTCGTTTCACCATCTTGCATCAGCTGGCAGCTAGCCCACATGAGTGCTTTAATTCTTTCTCTTTTTTTCCCCTGATCGAGCAGGGGTATTGCTGAGATCGGCGTGCCTAAATTAATGGAGAGGACGGTCGTCGTATCTGCGGCCGTGGAGGCGGTTGTTGGTGTGGTCGTTGGTGGGGTCACCGCCTACCTCGTCGGCAAGTACAAAGACAAGGCGTCCAACAGGCACAACGTCGAGAAGCTGGAGATTGCGCACACCGAATTGGAGCTCGCGCTTGAGAGATCTAAGAATCTGCCCATCACTGACGTCTCGTTGCTGCGTAAAAGGAAGATCATCGTGCGTGGCTACGAGGAGTGCGACCATGTGCTGCACAAATACAAGCAGCAGGACTTGGAAGACGAAGAGAACGAACAAGCGGTAGCACGCCCCTCCCTCCCTAAACGGATTGCTCGTGCGACTAGATCATCAATCTCCTCTCTGGGTAAAGGTGTCCTGGGTAGCTCCGATGTTGGAAGATTTGAATGGCTTGCAGATGTTGCCCGTGAGTTTCGAATAGAACTGGAGTCTGGTTGTTCACTTCGGCAGTACATGTTCATCAGACCTCTCGTCAGACCACTTCTCGAAGGCAAAAATCTCTGGTATAAAATGGTGCAAGGGGGCCGAAGTCATATTTTTGGTATAGTGCCCGCATGTTTCGAAGGGCGTGGTGCGGAAGCATCGCTATGCTTCTGTAGCAAAGATCTCAAGATGCCAACAAATAGAAGTTTCCAGCTCCACTTGATGCTACGGCTCTCGGAAAGCACGGACATGATTGGGATTGCCATTGAATGCTTGCAGTCACTGGGACTTCCGTTCAATTCTCTGGCCCAAATTGCAATGGGAGAACTGGCTCAGCTGCCTTCACAAGACGTTGTCCCTACTTCAGCTCTGGCGCCCGGATCCATTCCATTGCATTGGGAGAACTGGCTCAGAAAACTTCGCCCGGATCCATTATGTTGCAGAGCAAATGCGCACAGTAGTCCTTGCGCCAACAACAGCATCTCTTCATCCGAGATATCATACAGATTCCTGGAACAAGTTATTTTCATGGGATTTCGTTGCTACATTCCAGCGTTTGATGAGCACAACTTGCAAATCAGCTCACCTGACGGAGCAGTCAGAAACGCTGTTGCGAGGAACTGGGCACCTCTAGAGCTCACAGCTATTTTCCTACCTCATTACTCGTTTAAAGGAATGGGGGATAGTTTTGCGTCGGAGGTAATAAGTGGACAGGAGGTACGTATAGATGGCAGCCTGCGCAAACTGGAGGGGATGGTACGAGAAAAGGCAGTCAACTGTTTTATCCAACAGCCCGAGCCGACAGAGTATTGCATGCATTGGCAATCTGCACATGGTGCATGGCAAGCTTTCATGTGCAGATGCCAATCACCGAAAGCAAGGGCAGATCCAAGACCCGGAGAGTAGCAAAAATAAGGCAGTAAGATTTAAGAGTAAAGGTACAGGCAGTTTTATACTATGCTGAGATGGCGTTTGTCTAGATTAATAAAGGTCTTATCTAGTCTTGACCACTTCGTTTCGGTCATGGCTCACACATATAATGTGCTTGATATCTGTTGGTGTCAGTTACATGTGATCGAATAGATGTGATGTCCGGTGTTTGGATCGTGCAATGTGTCCTTCCTACCTAATTTTTGTTTCGTTATTTTGCTTTTGCACATTTTAAGCTCTATTATGATGATGCATGCATGCATAAGCCATCACACGCTAATGTCACATTTCGGTCAAAATCGACTAACATCTGATGATATGACTTTTAGCTTAGTAGCTCGGCAATATCGCATATACTTTTCTTCCTTTATTTATTTATTTAATGAATTTTTAGCACAAAATTCATCCAACAACAATGAAAGGCAAAACAAGTCGTCTTTGTCGACTATCATCCCACTACCTGCTTGGTGCAGTATACGGAGGACAATCATCAAAGGCAAAACAAGCTCCCTGGAGAAGAAAGGCTTTCCGTATCTGAAACTTGGACTCCTCTCCTCGCCTCATGCTTCTTCAGAAGACCTTCAGCCTTCCGTCGGGTGTTCCGTGGCAGAGATGATTGACGGGGGAGAACACCATGGATTGTGTACAAACATTACCTTGGAACAGCTGGATGAGCTCATGCTGCTAAAGGCCATAGATTGCATTCGTCGGAACGCCGGAGTGACGGCGTATCAGATGCTCTGGAAGCCCATACCTTTAGGTTGAGAAGACAACCGTTCGGAAACTGTTGTAAAGACAGGAGAAGGTGGGGAGACGAATTCCACAACTCGTGGGCTGCACAGGCGCCAGCCCGGCTGCAGGGCTCGATCATGGACTCGATTCGGAAGGAAAAGGAACTACATAACTGCACCAGCGATTCGAGGCTGTGTACGTAGCCTGTTTCTTACTAGCTAGCTGTTCAGTTTAATGAAGTACAGAACTAATATACCAAGTTATAGATCATGCAAATGTAATGAGTCAATTCGAGCTGTATATGAACTATATATACGACTTTGGCTATAGGGTTAATAGGTTAAAGGCATACTGTAAGATATATGTCTCCACTGTAATATTTTTTTTGGTATTGTACAAATATTATGTAAGAATAGCTTCCGTTATTGTAATAATAATATGTGTGTGGTTGTGATATTGATTTTGAAATATGCGTACTAGCCACTGATTATGGGACTAGTATTGTATGCACATAGTACTCATTATTGATATTTATTATCAAAAATAGGGTCTTACATGTTATACTCTTATAGTTGGAGGAGTAAGAGGATGTCGATGTAATGATATGGAGCAGGACATAATTAAATGTGAAGTGAAAGGGGAATAAATGAACCTTAACTACAAAACAAACAGTAAAATTGTCATATTTAAATAAAAATATTCATACATTATCCTGAGGTGAAAATTATGATTTATCTTCCAAATAGATAGAACAATCAACTATTAAAAGTATTAAAATTAATAACCAATTTGGTATATTTAAAAATTCAAAAAGAAAGCTAAAAATCCAATAATTCTAATATCAGAATTTTTATAAATTAAATACAAAATATATGAAGTTTAAATTTTTATAGGAGGGTAAAATAGTCATAAGAAAGCTCTGAAAAAATTTTCAAAAATATTTAGTAATATATATACTCCCAGATTAATTAAAAATAGAAAATAAAAATCAGAGCACAGTACTTTGTTAGAATTTTTATAAATTCCGTACATATTATTTTGACTTGAAAAATTTACAGGACAATGGACCTTATCTCTGGAGCTCAGGAAAAAATTATCAAAAATTTCCCATCAAGATTGGACCCTCATTTATGGCACGAAATCATCACTTGATCAGGATAAGATAAATCAGTTTTATTTCATATCAATAAAACAGTGCCAAGGCCCACCTATGACCTATCAGTGGCTGAATTCTGCTTCTCTTTCAGCTGAGCTCTTGTTTGGCTGCCACCGACCAAGCAAGAAACAAATTTAAGCCAGCCTCGACCTCACCTTGGCACACCACATCTACAGCCGGCCAAAAACCTTGCACCGACATTCCACTGGCGGATCCAGAGGGTGGGCCGGGTGGGCCCTGGCCCACCCAAAAATTTAAGATCAATTTCTGTCATTACTCTAAGATCAATTCCCGTCATTACTAAGACAGTCATATTGCAAAGATAATATCTTTAGATCCGTTGATCCGATCGGATTGATTCTTGTTGTATTAATTTTGAAATTGAATCTAGTTTCTACAGTTAAAATTTCACAACAATCCAACGGTAGGATCTTTGGAAATTATTATTTTGGTGAACATGAGTCAATCTGTTTTTATTTGGTCTGGTGTTTGATTCAGTAAAATTGCGAAGAAAATAACTTTAGATCCGTATATCCGATCGAGCTGATTTTTGTTGTGTTAGCTTAAAAATTGAGTCTAGTTTCAGTAGTTAAAATTTCACATCGATCTAACGGTGGGATCATCAGAAATTACTGTTTTAGTGAACGGAGGTTAATCTGTTTTTGTCGAATCCGAATCAGTTAATTGGGGTGTTTCAAAAATAATCAAAAATTTGATTTTAGCTTCCGCGCAATCATTCATTGAGAAATAGGATGGGTGATAGTCTTTTGGACGATTGTCTAGTCACATTCATTGAGCGAGATATTTTCTTTAAAGTGAATGAAGAAGATATAATGGACACTTTTATGGCAATTAGAAAGCATAAACCCAACAAGAAGTAGTACTGTAATCTTCTTCAAATGATTGTAGTTGTGTAAGTTTCTTTAAGTCAAATTTCATACTTAGTTGTTAATTTTAAGATGTTCGTAAGACACCTTATTAATATATCATGATGCACTTTTGGTAAATCCTATACTTGTATTGTATATAGATATGTTAGATTTACGGTATTTAAAAATTTTATATCAAGTTGGACCACCTATATCCAAAATCCTGGATACGCCACACACCGACAACCAAGGTCTGGTCTCGCCCTGTTCTAACGTCGGCAGAACCCGCGCCGCCCAGTTCTTCTCCCCTGCCCGCGATTAGTTCAGGAACTCTTATCCTATCCCTCTCCTATTTAAGCCAGCCTCGACCCCACCTTGGCACACCACATCTTCCCTAATCTCCCCACTGCCTTTCCTGCCATGCATGAGCTTCAATTTCAGCAAGCCCCTGCTCCAGCCGCCACGTCCACCATAGCTGAGCTTCTTCTTCCTTCCCCCATTTTCCAATTAAACTCGCGTGGAGCATCACCACCGATCATGAATCATTTCGGCCAAATCGATTTAGCATTTCCTCTACCCGAGAGCTGCGGCACAGATGCCCTACTCCCGCTGCGGCTCGCCACTGTGAAGCCGCCGCCACGGGCTGTTGCAGCGCCGGCCGTCATCTCCTAGGGCCTCAGTGGAGCCTCGGGGACCCGTTTTAGCCATCGTATTTCCCTCCTTGCAGCTGCCCTGGTCGCCGGCCAAAGCTTCCAGAACCGCTTCCATGGCGTTGCCCATGTGCCGAGCTCTGTTCAGACTCCCCTGATTCGAATGCTTCGACTGACCGGTGGCCCATCCATCCAAGGTAAAGGCAGAAGCACTCTTAGCTAGGTAGCCTTCTTTCCATGACAAGTGGGGCCAAATAGAATGGGGCTTAGTTGTTTGACTGGACCCGTGTGATAATTGGCCGAAGGCATCATTAGTTCAATGGAATAGGTAGCTCTGGTTTGTCTGTATAAGCTTCAAGGAATTAGGTAGAACAATAAACCTGTCAAGTCCAAATGAAGTCTCAAATTCAAAATCAATACAGTTCAAAAGAACCTAACTAATTTGATTAATCACAAAAAATATAAAACTGTGGATTAAGCAAAGTAAGTGGATCAGATATTCTTTATCTTGTGTTTGTACACCATATAAAACCCACATAAGTTTAGCATTTAAAAAGATATTTTAGATGGCATGCTTGGCAGGAAGGACCGGCTTGTTATGAGCTAAGTTAGTTGGTTTAGAACTTAGTCAGCAGGGGATAAGTACATAAACCAGTTCAGTTTAATTAGTACATCTAGATTAAAAATTAACTTAGCAGACTCAATTAGTTTAAATTACTTCTTGAATCCAAATGTCAAGTAGATTAGTGAGTTCTGATTTAAGCTTCAATTCATAATCTGATAATTAGCTCAACAGAACCTGACTAGTTAAGATAACCTCTAATTCAAGTGTCAAAACCATAAGTTAAGAACAAACTACTGATTCAAATAGTCATTATCTCAAGTAAGGATAAATCAGGTAAGTTATAACCTGTTAGTTTGACTAGAGTCTAATCCGAAATGAACTAACTCGATTGCTTTAATTAACCTTTGAATACAAATAACAGGACCTTAAGCAAACTTTGATCCTTATCGCAAACAAGACAGAAAGTTTAGGAAATGGCAACTTTGGAACCATCCTTCTGAACTGCACCAAAATAATGAACCTTATATGTATATATATAATAAATAAAGATTCTCATATAAATTATAGTTTTGAGAATAAGAAAATGTCATGCAAGGCCATTTGAATGGTCTAAACTCCTATTCTGTGGGACCCAGGCTAACTAAAGTAGTCATCAAGATAACAGACATTTTTTTCAAAAAAAATCTTTATAACTTTACATATTTGATCAAAATATAGTAAAATAAATTTCTAAAATCATATAAAAGCACAAGCTTTCGAATATGTAAAAATATTTAATTTTAGACCTTAATTTAGATTATTTGAATTTGAAATTCAAACAAACCCTATCATGGTTACTATTAGAAGCAGGTAAACCATAAACTCCTAAAATATGAAATATATTTATACATGCTCCTGAGACCTTAAGCTACTCATTTTTTTAAAAAAAAACATTTAGATTTGAATCTAGTATGTATCAAATTTGAAAATAGATTGTTTTTAATGCATAGAAATGAAAATAGCTAAAAGTTGGATCTTATAAATTCTAATCTTTGTAAAACCAATTCCTGGGACTTAGTAATATCATAATATCCCTATTTATGCAAAAATATTTCATATTTGTTTAAGGTTAACTAAGTTTGTAGCTGACCTTGCATTAAATATAAAATATATGAATAGGGGAATAGTATATAAAGTCCACAAATAAATGTAAATGAAAAAGAAAGGCTCTTTAGGACCAGATTATCTAATGAAATGAAAATAATTATAATAAGCTATAGTTTATACTTAAATTCTTAACCAAAATATGCTTCCATGTAAAATATACTTAAAGAATCAAAATATGAACAAGTATGTATGAATAAAATGTCATAAATTGGATGTTGGAATCATGTTGAGTTAATCCCAAAATACCTGTAAAAGTTAAGCTCGTGATAGTCGACAAAAAGAACTAATTTAAATAAAGTTCATAAAGGATTTCATTCTTCATATGCATAAAAACTATCACGGCTAAAAGCGAAATATTGCAAAACCTATTTTAAAATACTTCTAGAGTCGTAACCTACTAATGCTAAAAAAAGTGGTCACATAATCATGTAGAATGCAGTTGCAAACATCGAATGAAATCTGATCTCTTATAGTGTAAACTTTAAGACCATATATGCTATTTCAGCAACGAGTAAAACATCTTATCTAAAGACTAATATTAATAAAACCTACCTAGAAATGCTCTCTAAAGACATGACCATCCTATTCTAAAGAAATAATATCATTACAACATGCTTTGCATATAAATCCTATTAAAAACATAACCCTAAGTATTATGAACACTAAAATTCGCAATATGAATAAACGAACTTAAGAAATCAATAGTTAAGATATTTGTATCATCAGAACCTTCTTAAAACATTAAAAATATAATTGTTAGCCTAAACCTAATAGGCCAAACATATACGAAACTACTTCTCATACAAAATCGTTTAAGGTCGAGTACTAATCATACATAACGTACTACATAATGACTAATGTCTTAATTCTATTAATCCAAATAATTTTAGCCTCTTGAATTTTTAAAACAAAAGTAGATAATCTATAAAAAGAAACCTTATCATCACTTAACTTAAAGCTATTAGTAACATATGTAATATCGCAGACTATTTTATTTAGTCGGTTCCTGTGGGAGAATTGTGGGGCTTTAGTAGTTTAATTTTTTGGGGTCTCAGTGGAGGGATTTTCCCCAAATCCCTAACACTACACCTTAAAATTTCCTATTTTGCCCCCACTTAAGCCTCACTCCCTCACTTAGCCACTTTCTTTTTTTCTTCTTCTTGCCCCAACCGAATGGACCTCCTCCCCCATGGCAGCACCTCGTTCTTCCTTGGAGCTCCCCCATGGCAGCTCTTCCTCCCCATGGCGCCTCCCCTTGCTGCAGCTCCTCCTCCCCATGGCGCCTCCCCTCCCCTTGCTGTTGGAGTAAGAATCCCAGGTAAAAAAATTTGGGGAAATTTCGTTTTGAGGTTGGGGCTGGGGTTAGGGTTCATGCCTTGGAGTTTTATTGTTGTTTGGATGTGTCTGGAAGAGATTAGGGGTGAAACCCTAGACTTGTGCAGTTGCTATTTTTGCTATTCAATGTTTTGCTGTTTAAAAGTAAATGTTTTGCTCCAATGTCAGTTTGAGAGATAAAGGTTTAAAATACAAGGTGTTTGTTTCTATGTAGATACTATAACATTGTTTAGTTGTCATTGCTCGATATGAGGAGTCTATTGTAATTTATACTCTATTGATGGCAATGAGTTTTCTTCATCTTGATATTTTTGCAAGAGCAATTTCAACCATATTATGGAATTTCAATAGACAATTTGACAGACGTGATGGCCACATGTGCAAGTTGCTCTTTTAATGAGCATTGTTTGCCAAATGTTTTGTTCTCAATGAAGGAAGTCAAATATCAATGTTACGAGTTCTTCGTTATCTATCAAGCGCCATAGGTGATATCTTGACTTATACCATTTGATGGCTAAGCATTTGTTTCAGAAACTCAGTTGCACCGACTCGGACTTTAATGGAGTTATGAATTGTTAAAGATCTAGATTTCTTTGTTTGTTTTATTGATAGTTGTGTGTTTGGAATTACTCTTCCAGTCTTTTTATCGACCAACCGGTAGTTTGCTCATTTTTGCTTGATGAGAAGTATTTGGATAAAGACTGTTATAATCTTTGTGTTCATAAGTGTTTGGATTGAGTGTTCTAATCTTTCTTGTTCAGCAGTCCTTTGGATTTATAACGTACTTGTATTTATGGTGCTTAATTACCCTTTGGGGTTTTTTTAGAGAGAATATCATTATGGATTTTGAGTTAAGGAAAGGTTTGTTGGAGATAACTCATATCTAACTTAACATATCTTTTGGTTTTGTCCAAATAGGTTGTTAGTCCAAGTCTTAACATATCTTTTGGTTTTGTCCAAATAGGTTGTTAGTCCAAGTCTGCTACAACTTGAACTCTTTTGGCTATGTAAGCCACACCATTCATATGTAATCCATGAAGCATTATACTGATTTGTTTCCTATGGTTTTTTCCGCAAAAGTTTCTTCACATTAAAATGTGAGTACTTTTACAATACACAATATTTGAATATTAGCCGTTCATTCTATCTGATCTAATGGATTAGATTGGTTAGGATTTAGTTATACTTCCGCTGGTAGTATTGGTAGTAGAAATCATATGGTGGTAGTATTGTGATTAACTATTTTTTAATTTTGAACTTATGTGTATTTTTTAGTGCTTTTGTGTAAAATTCGAAACTGGTTCATATGAAGCATAGGATAGATGGCTCAATGTGTTAGTGCGAGTCCACAGCGTTGTCATTAATCAGGCGGGAGGGCATCAGCCACAACGTTATCACAATCCGGGAGGGCACTGACCGGAAGGCAGAGGTTGTGGCGTCAACAAGATCAGACTGGCGATGGTGGCGGAAAAAAGAGAGCAGCAATAACGAGTAACGAAACAAAGGTCAACAGCGGCGAGAAATGAAGGCAAGTGATAATGATTAACGTGAAATATAGCAAAGGATCAAAAATCTATAATACCTGTGAGAAATGTATGACTAGATCTAATTTCTACTATCACTATTTACTATCCATATTATCCACCGTAAAATTGCTATGAATTGTATCCCCTGTCTTTAGTGCCATGCTAACCTAACAAACACAATTGGCATGATCGCGAATCTGCTTGCAGCACAACCCTAACAAACACAATTGGCATGATCGCGAATTTGCTTGCAGCTTCCTTGATGTTTCCTCTCTCATCATTTCGATATTCTTTTTCAAGATTTTAGCTACGCCCCACACCACTCCACTCGTCGAAAGGCCTGATTAATTTGTCTGACGGTGAGATGACAATGAGAGCATCCGGAGTAAGCTCGCGTACTTACCGTGTGAGATTCCCGTTCTTGCATGATTTGGATTGGTTTGACGATCGAGGTGCGTGCTGGATTTTGTCTGATTTGATGCGGACGTGCATGGCCCTGCTCTCCTTTGGCTTGCTTCCTCCCAATTCGCTGCGTTTTTCGGCCGTTGTTGCATGCCGGCCAGTTGGCCAAACCGCCCCGGCCCATCACTATCCTTCGCGTAGGGTTGCATCAGCGCCGGCTGTCCCATTCTTCTTTGCAGCATCCTTGAAGTTTCCTCTCTCACCATATCGATTTTTTTTTCTCGAGATATCAGCTACGTCCATACCACTCCACTCTTTGAAAGGCCTGATTAATTTGTCTGACGATGAGATGACAGTGAGAACATCCGGCCTAAGCTCGCGTACTTACCGGTGTGAGATTCGCGTAGGTTGCATCAGCACCGGCAGTCCCATTCTTCCTTGCAGTTTCCTTGATGTTTTCCTCTCTCATCATCTCTGCATCAGGGCCGGGAATATGACGATCATCTAGCGTTTGTGTTTATAGTACAGGATAGGGGCACATCTCATTCTGATGGAATAATATATATAATCTAGGCAACAACCAGAAATTCTCTCTTTTATGTTCTGTAACGCACTCACACGCAATGACCCATGCCTAATATTACGTTATTCGTGTCCATGCTAATCCACAGGAACCATTAAGGCCAGTCACAGTGGGAGTTTAATTATCATTTAATAAGATGACACATCAACAAAAATTATGACATGACAAAAAAATTATGAGGAGAGAGAGGAGACGAGTTTCATCTGGTTCAAACCGGGTGCACACCGTTTCCAACACATTAGAAACTGAATGAAACTACACTAAGAGCGTATCATTTCATCCTACACATTTCCACGCACTAAAACCGAATGAAACTATGCATTGAGAGGACTTGTTTCATTTATCAACCAAAATCCCTTTAGATGATGTGGTACTCCTGGAAACTGTAAAATGAAACTTGCCACTGAGAAGGGCCTAATTAATGCTGGTGGTTAATAATACTAACCCTTGAGTTTGTTCCCACTTTCCTCTTTGCTTCTGCCTCACCATCCTAATAATTCTGCTCTCCTCTCAGGCCAGTATATGAGCAACTAGTGCGGCGTGGAGTATCCAAACTCGGTGGGGATCAGTCGATCGGTAAGTTCCCATGGATTGGATCGAGCAGCATCCTGGAAAATTCATTCTTGTACCTCTCGATGGAAAATTCATTCTTGTACCTCTCGATCGATTTTAATTGCAAATTAAGACGTGTTTCTTGAGGATTTCCCCCTCTATTTCCTCGCTACTTCCCCTCCTCTGTTCTTTTTTCATGCTTGTGACTCACACAGAAGAACTTCATCTGCACGTACAAATTATATAGTGCTTAGTCCTTGCCTTCTAGATGCCCTCAGTCTCGTTGAACTGATTCATACAATTTCGTTTCACCATCTTCATCCATACTCTCTGATCTTGATCCATATATACTTGTCCAATTCATTTCACCATCTTGCATCAGGTGGTAGCTAGCACGCTACGGCAAGGTGAGCGAGATACATATATAGATCGTACGTGCTATATATGGTGAGCTCGCTAATCCTAGCTCAGATCTTGTTCTCTGTCTCCAGACTCTCCGCAGGTTAGGCGGGTGAGCTCTTTTACGCGACGAGGAGTCGTTGTTTTTCTGATGGCGGAGATGGTGGGTTCAGCTCTTGCTCAGGAGACCGTGAGCAGATCCATCTCCTTCCAGTGGCGTATCCAGGATTTTGGGTATGGGTGGTCCAACTTGGCATAAATTTTTTAAATACCGTAAATCTAACATACCAATATACAATACAACTATAGAATTTACCAAAAGTGCATCATGATATATTAATAAGGTGTCTTACGAACATCTTAAAATCAACAACTAAGTATGAAATTTGACTTAAAAAAACTTACACGACTACAATAATTTGAAGAAGATTACAGTACTACTTCTTGTTGGGTCTACGCTTTCTAATGGCCATGAAAATGTCCATTAGACGGTGAGACGCACTGCCGAACCGACGAGACGCGAGACGACGAGACCGAGTCGCATACGTGAGACAGGCGGGCGCGGCGAGGCGTGAGCAACCGGCCAGATGATCTAGGATTAGGAAATGTAATTCACGCCTTTCACGATCGCATGGAGGTCAGACCAGGAGCCGAACCGATTGAAAGCGTGTATTTTGGGAGAAGAATCACGCGATAATTATTCCATACAATCGGTGCAGTACAAATAGCCAATGAAGGCAAAAGAAAGGAAACAAATCCTAGGATTGCATGCATGCTAAACATAGAAAGAACCAATCCTGGGTTGTTGCCATATGGGCACCGGATGGAATATTCCATCTATTACAGGCGGAAGAATCCCGGCTCAGCCAGCCCGTCCACGCGTCCTCCTCCACCGTTTCGCGAAAAGGCCCCTTCGTTTCTCCGAATTACGGATAGGTCCTTGCGGATTACGAATAGGTCCTTCGCGATTTTTTGTGAGACAAAGATATTTTTTTTCTTCGCGTTTGGGTCCCTGGCGCGGTATTTTACGGAAAAACCTCCCGTTAATTTCAAATCGCGAACAAGCCCTTTTCTAATTTTTCAGGATAGCGAACAGATCCAAAAAATTAACAAACAGGTCCCTGGTTCTTACGTTCGGGTCCTTTCTCCGTTTTCCCGGGAAAAATTGTTTTCGGCACCAGAGAAATGTCCGTTTTTCCCGGAAAAAATGTTTTCGGCACCAGAGAAATATGTGCAGCTCTATCTCTAGACTTTTTCCTTGACTCGATTTCCCATCTCGATCACTGATATTTTTTTAAACATGTATTGTTACTCGCGTAGAGTGTTAGGCTCGACAAAAGAAGCATGTTGTCTCTGATAATTTTTTGTCCTTTTTCCTCTAAACTATTTTTAACTGGTGGGTGTTTTGCGAAGATAAAAAATACATCCGTTTAGGTCTTTTCTCCATTTTTCCCGTTAAAAAAAGTTTTCGGCACCAGAGAAATGTCCATTTTTCCCGGAAAAAATGTTTTCGGCACGAGAAAAATGTGTGCAGCTCTATCTCTAGACTTTTTCCTTAGCTCGATTTCTCATCTCGATCACTGATATTTTTTTAAACATGTATTATTACTCGCGTAGAGTGTTAGGCTCGACAAAAGAAGCTTGTCGTCTCTGATAATTTTTCACCCTTTTTCCTCTAGACTATTTTTAACCGGTGGGTGGTTTTGCGAAGATAAAAAAATATATCCAGTCCCTTTGATCGGTGGTTTTGCAAAAAGGGCCCTACCGTTTCGTGTATTCGCGTACGGGTCATTCACCTTTATTTTTTCGTGTCCAAACAAAATTCGTAGTTTTTTTATTTGCGATTGTGTTCTCCGTTTTTCCCGAAAAAAAGGTTTTCGTCACCAAAGATATGTATACAGCTCTATCTCTAGACTTTTTCCCCGACTCGATTTTCCATCTCGATCTCCGATATTTTTTTAACATGTATTATTACTCAGTGAACGCGTAGAGTATTAGGCTCGACAAAAGAAGGTTGTCATCTCTAATAATTTTTTCCCCTTTTTCCTCTAGACTATTTTTCACCAGTGAGTGGTTTTGCGAACATGTATTATTACTCGGTGAACGCGTAGATTATTAGGCTCGGCAAAAGCTCGACAAAAGAAGCTTGTCGTCTCTGATAATTTTTCGCCCTTTTTCCTGTAGACTATTTTTAACCGGTGGGTGGTTTTGCGAAGATAAAAAATACATCCGTCTAGGTCCTTTCTCCGTTTTTCCCGGAAAAAATGTTTTCGGCACCAGAGAAATGTCCATTTTTCCCGAAAAAAATGTTTTCGACACCAGAAAAATGTGCGCAGCTCTATCCCTAGACTTTTTCCTTAGCTCGATTTCCCATCTCGATTACTAATATTTTTTTAAACATGTATTATTAATCGCGTAGAGTGTTAGGCTCGACAAAAAAAACTTGTCGTCTCTGATAATTTTTCGCCCTTTTTCCTCTAGACTATTTTAACCGGTGGGTGGTTTTGCGAAGATAAAAAATATATCCAGTCCCTTCGATCGGTGGTTTTGCAAAAAGGGCCCTACCGTTTCGTATATTCGCGTACGGGTCATTCGCCTTTATTTTTTCGTTTCCAAAAAAAATCCGTAGTTTTTTTATTCGCGGTTGTGTTCTCCGTTTTTCCCAAAAAAAAAGTTTTCGGTGGGTGGTTTTGCAAACATGTATTATTACTCGGTGAGCGCGTAGAGTATTAGCTCGGCAAAAGATGACTGTCATCTCTAATAGTTTTTCGCCCTTTTTTCTCGTATTCGCGTACGGGTCATTCACCTTTATTTTTCCGTTTCCAAAAAAAATCCGTAGTTTTTTTATTCGCGGTTGTGCTCTCCGTTTTTCTCGGAAAAAAGTTTTCGTCGCCAGAGATATGTGTACAGCTCTATCTCTAGACTTTTTCTCCAACTCGATTTTTCATCTCGATCTCTGATGTTTTTTTAGGCATGTATTATTACTCGGTGAACGCATAGAGTATTAGGCTCGACAAAATATGGTTGTCGTCTCTAATAATTTTTCGCCCTTTTCCCTCTAGACTATTTTTCACCGGTCGGTGGTTTTGCGAACATGTATTATTACTCGGTGAACGCGTAGAGTATTAAGCTCGACAAAAGAAGGTTGTCGTCTCTAATAATTTTTCGTCCTTTTTCCTCTAGACTATTTTTGCCACTTTTTCCTAGAAAAGGCAGAAAAACCGGGATTACACAGTTTTCCCCATAAATATCAAACGATCAAAATTTTGTGTGATGTAGCGGACAAATTACATACGCCGCGGCGTAGCGCGGGTCATTATCTAGTATATAGTACGCATAGACGTAGGAGTATGGCGCCGGGATGGCCTTGCCATTGTTGTAGTCTGGAGACGACCCGTCTAACACCGATTTGGAATTTTTGGGTGGGCCGGGGCCCACCCGGCCCACCCTCTGGATCCGCCGGTGTCTCCTTCATGCTCAACAAACACGAGGAGAAGGCGTCCAGAGCTCATTACATCGAGAGGATGGAGATGGCGCGCTTCGGCCTGGGGTTCTCACTCGAGGTAACCAACAAGGTGCCAATCATTGACCCCTCATTGCTGGGTCGCAGGAAGATGTTCAGGCGTGCCTACGAGGAGTGCGGCGAGCTGCTGGACAGAAGCAAGCGGCGGGTGGTGGAAGACGAAGCGAGCAGCGAGCAAGGGGTAACAGCAGGCCCTCTTTCGCTTGGCGGGCTTTTCATGCTGTGAAATCATTCGTATCTTCTTCGGTTAGCCAGAAGAATGATGAGTTGAGCGGCTCCAATGTCAAAAGATTCGAATGGTACGCGGACGAGGCCAGCAAGTTTGTGAGAGACGTGGAGTCAGGTTGTTCACTTGCGCACTACAGGTTTATCAGTTCACTTGTCAGGCCACTTCTCGAAGGCAAAACTCTCTGCTATAGAATGGTGCAAGGGAGCCTAAGTCTTCGTCTTCGTTTAGAGCCCACACGTTCCGAAGGGCGTGGTGTGGAGGCATGGCTATTTTTCAGTAAAATAGATCTCAAGATGCCAACAAAGGAAAGTTTCCTCCTCATCTTGGTGCTACGGCTCTCGGAAAGCACGGACATGGTTGGGATTGCCATTGAATGCCTGCAGTCACTGGGACCTCTGTTGAAGCCTCTGGCCCAAGTTGCAATGGGAGAACTGGCTCAACTGCCTGCACAAGACGTTCTCCGTTCAGCTCTGGCGCCCGGATCCAATATGTGGCAATGGGTGAACTCGCTTAGAGAATTTCGCCCGGATCCATTATGTTGCAGAGCAAATGCGCACAGTAGTCCTCGCGCCAACAGCAGCAGCTCTTCATCCGAGATATCATACAGATTCCCAGAACAAGTTATTCTCACAATATTTCGTTGCAACATTCCAGCGTTTGCTAAGCACAACGTGCAAATTAGCTTACCTGATGGAGCCGTCAGAAACACCGTTGCGAGGAACTGGGCACCTCTGGAGCTGACAGCTGTTTTCCTACCTCATTACTCGAGCGAAAGAATGGGGGATAGTTTTGCGATTGAGGAAATGAGTGGATGGGAGGTACCTATAAATGGCAGCCTGCACGAACTGGAGGAGATGGTACTAGCAAAGGCAGTCGACTGTTTTATCCGACAGCCCGAGCAAACGGAGTATTGGATGCGTTGGATCTCTCACATGGCGAGGCAGCCTTTCATGTGGGGAAGCCAATCACCGAAAGAAAGGGCAGATCCAAGACACGGAGAGTAGCAAAAAGAAGGCAGTAAGATTTAACAGTAGAGGTACAGGCAGTTTTATGCTAGGTTGAGATGGCGATGTTTAGATTAACTAGTCGGTAATCCGTACATCCGCACGGGCAAGCTTCTTAGATAAAGTCACTTGGATCTGCTAATTTGGATTGTACTTGATAGCTGTTATAATCTTGGTCTGTTAGATGGACGCTAAATCTTTTCTCTTTTCTTTATTAATGTGAAAATTTTCTCATAGTTTATAATTAGTATAGTTAATAGATTATATTATGAATTTTATAATTTAGCATTGTAATTCACATACAAATCAAATTTTAAGCATCCTTTAATTTATTCCTAATTGTATACTTCTCAATTGTACTTTTGTTGAATTTTCTTTTTCAATTTATGTTGGAATTCATATAAAAATCCATATTCTATTTTTGTTTATTATTACTTAAAATTTTATTTTTAGGTTTACTCTCAAATTAAAATGGAAATAAAATTGCTGATTTTTTATTTCAAATTTTAGTTAATTTGGCTTGTACTTGATAGTTGTTATAATCTTGGTCTCATTAGATGGACGCTAATTTTTTTTTTTTTTATTAATGTGAAAATTTTCTCATAGTTCATAATTAGTATAGTTAATAGATTATATTATGCATTTTAATAATTTTATAATTTAGCATTGTGTAACGACCCTCATTTTTACATAATATACAAAAATAGAAATCTCATGTGCATACAATACTAGTCCTATGATCAGCAGCTAGTACGCATATTTACAACAATTGATATCACATCCAAACTCTATATTATAAATAATAATGGTAATCTATACAATAAGGTCTTACAATACTGAGTTGTAACATCCGAAAATTCTAGTAAAATAAAAATCAGTATTTTGAATTTGAATATTATTTTTCTGAGTTTTATTGGCATTATTGATTTTTATTTGGATTTCTCTGGATTTATTTTTTGTATGAAAAATCTGGTAAATGGAAATTAAGGAATGGATAATGGTAAAAAGGTAAAGATAAAAATTTGTAAAAAATACCACCTAAACCCTAAGCCTTCAGGAAAAGCACTTTGCCCACAATTAAATTTTTATGAACAAAAATGAGACTTAATTGTTGAAATGACATTTGCTTTGACTAAAAACAGTGCAAGGTCAGATTTAATGCAAAATCTGTAGACTCCATATTGACATGATAAAATTACCCTAGTAACCTCAATGCATTAACAACTTCCAGTAAAAATATCAGAAATTTATCATGTCAAATATGTCCTCTAAAAATTCGAATACAGAAAAAAGAAAATCAACAAATTGGAATGTTAGAATTATTATAAAATAAATACATAATATTTTAACTTTAAGATTTTATAGGAGCATCCTTATCTTAATTAGAACTGTTATAAAAAGTCTTAAAAATAAATTTTGTCATTTGGATCCTTAAATAAATTAAAATCCTAATTAAGAAATCTGGGCAGTACCCACTGTCAGAATTTTCATTAATTATCCATAGGATATTTTAGTCCCAAATTTTTACTAAGGTCTACTACTGCCAGAACACTCTAGTAAAAAAGTTTCAAAAAATATGGAAGTTTAATGACAGCCGAATTAATGCAAAAACCGGACAAGAAACTTCAGCCAAAAATATCTGATTCTCGTCTTCTCACCGACAAGTGGGCCCCAGCCCTGTTCAGCTCTTGCTCAGGAGACCGTGAGCAGATCCGTCTCCTACATGCTCAGCAGACACGAGAAGGGCCAGAAGGCGTCCAGAGCTCATTACATCGAGAGGCTGGAGATGGCGCGCTTCGGCCTGGGGTTCACGCTTGAGGTAACCAACAAGGTGGCAATCATTGACCCCTCGTCCATGGAAGAGCCCCAAAAAATATTGCACCCGCCCTTTTCCAATTGGCAAGAAGAAAGAATGTCTCAGTCCAACAAGTCTTGGTAAACAATTACTGGATCCGCTTTTGTACTCCGATATGCTCTCAAAACGAAGTACGGGAGTTTGTACACCTTCATGAAGCAATACGGAGGGTCAATAGAGACGAACAGAGGGATGATCAAATAACCTGGCATTGAACATCTGATGGCCAATACTCAGCAAAGAGTGCCTATCTTGTACAATTTGACACTGTCTACTGCAAAATGAAGATCTCACCAATACGGAAGGCCAAAACTGAACCAAAGTATCGGTTTTTCGCATGGACATTGCTTCACAACAAAATCTTAACAACTGATAACATGCACAAAAGAGGTTGGCCATGTAATACGATTTGTGCGCTTTGCAATGCATCACCAGAGACAACGAACCATCTCTGTAAAGACTGCTACTTCGCTAGACAAGTATGGGAGTTTCTCCTGCGATGGGGAAATCTGGACCGCTGGCAGAATCTTAATCACGACGGATCGATATATAGATGGTGGAGAAGACTACGAACCCAATATGACAAGGACAAACGACGCGATTTGGATGGTCTGATAATTTACTTCTGGTGGAATCTTTGGCTCGAGAGAAATCAACGCATTTTTCAAGGGAAGAACAGAACTCCTGAACAAATGGCTACATCGATCAAGGATGCGGTTTTATATCATAGTTTTGCTTGGCATTCGAGTACTACAGATTAGCGTCTTGCAAGGACTAGCCCTTCAGAGTTTTATTAGTGGGATTGGTGGGGTTAGTTGGGAGAGATATATATTTCTCAGAATAGAACTTTTAGTGGGGTAAGTGGTGTTAGTGGGGTAAATGGGAGCTAGCTTCGGCGGCTTCCAATGTATTTTGTGGCTCGCTGTAAGGTTTTTTTTGGGATCGGTTTTTTTCTAATAAAAACTGGGCCACACCTATTTTTTCTTCTTAATATATTTTGCGGCAACTCTATTGCTGCTCTTTCGAAAAAAAAAATTGACCCTTCGTTGCTGGATCGCAGGAAGATGTTCAGGGGTGCCTACGAGGAGTGCGGCGAGCTGCTGGACAGAAGCAAGCGGCGCGAGCAAGGGGTAACAGCTGGCTCCTCTCTCGCTTGGTGGGCTTTTCTTGCTGTGAAATCGTTCGTATCATCTTTGGTTAGCCAGAAGAATGATGAGTTGATCTCCGTTGTCAAAAGATTCGAATGGTACGCGGACGAGGCCAGCAAGTTTGTGAGAGACGTGCAGTCAGGCTGCTCACTTGCGCACTACAGGTTTATCAGCTCTCTTGTCAGGCTGCTTCTCGAAGGCAAAACTCTCTGCTATGAAATGGTGCAAGGGAGCCGAAGTCTTCTTCTTCGTATAGAGCCCTCATGTTCCAAAGGGCGTGGTGCAGAGGCATGGCTACAGTTCACTAGCAGAGATCTCAAGACGCCAACAAAGAGAAGTTTCTCCCTCTGGTTGGCGCTACAGCTCTCGGAAAGCACGGACATGGTTGGGATTGCCATTGAATGCCTGCAGTCACTGGGACCTCTGTTCAAGTCTGTGGCCCAAGTTGCAACGGGAGAACTGGCTCAGCTGCCTGCACAAGACGTACTCCATTCAGCTCTGGCGCCCGGATCCACTACGTCACCATGCGAGAACCGCCTCAGAGAAATGTCCCGGATCCATTATGTTGCAGAGCAAATGCGCACAGTAGTCCTCTCGCCAACAATAGCATCTCTTCATCCGAGATATCATACAGATTCCCAGAACAAGTTATTTACATGGAATTTGAATGCTACCTTCCAGCATTTGATGAGCACAACTTGCAAATTAGCTCACCTGACGGAGCTGTCAGAAACGCCGTTGCAAGGAAATGAGCACCTCTGGAGCTGACAGCTTTTTTCGTACCTCATGGCTTGTGGGAAGGAATAGGGGATAGTCTTGCGTTTGAGGAAATAAGTGGACGGGAGGTACCTATAAATGGCAGCCTGCGCGAACTGGAGGAGATGCTACCAGCAAAGGCAGTCGACTGTTTTATCCGACAGCCCGAGCTGACGGACTATTGGATGTGTTGGTTCTCTACACATGGCGTGGCAGGTTTTCTTGTGGAGAAGCCAATCACCGAAAGGGCAGATCCAAGACCCGAAGAGTAGCAGAAAGAAGGCAGTAAGATTTAAGAGTAGAGGTACAGGCAGTTTTATGCTAGGCTAAGATGGCATTTGTTTAGCTTAATAAAGGTTTTACCTAGCCTTGACCACTTCGTTTCGGTCATGGCTCATATAGATAATGTGCTTGATCACGTGATTGAACAGATGTGGTGTTCGGTGTTTGGATCGTGCAATATGTCCTTCCTACCTAATTTTGCTTTTGCTCATTTTTAAGCTCCATTATGATGATACATGCATAAGCCATCACACGCTAATGTCACATTTCAGTCAAAATCGACTAACATCTGATGATATGACTTTTGGTTTAGTAGCTCCGCAATATCGCATATATTTTCTTCCTTTATTTATTTATTTAATGAATTTTTAACACAAAATTCATCCAACAATAATGAATTAGGAAGAAATACTTAGGAAGAAATACTTGAACTTAAAAACAATTAATCACTCAGTTGGGCTGCAAAATTGGGGATTCTCGATTTTGGTGGGGGTTAAGGAAAATTAAGCAAACGTTGTTATGCTTGATGTAAAAGC
The DNA here is from genome assembly GCA_036346375.1 of Guadua angustifolia. NCBI lineage: Eukaryota > Viridiplantae > Streptophyta > Magnoliopsida > Poales > Poaceae > Guadua > Guadua angustifolia. Next base: position 197,923 of record JAYEVE010000610.1, on the reverse strand, counting down.
ATAGCTGGAAATGGGAAAAGAGGTTACGGTGATGATTGGCGCGGTGGTGCGGTCATAGGAACAGAGGCGGACGAAATGAATAGGGGAGGTTAGGACGCACGGCGATGATGAAGATGCGCTAGTATTAGTTAGTTGCATGGATATGTATTGTAGCCAGGATCAAGTTGTTTAGTTTGCATGCGCGTGTGTCAGCTTTGGCCATAGATTAGGGATGTTCCGTGTGAGTACGTGCACGTAATATATGCATGAAGATGCATGAATGTGGGTTGTTAATTAGTAGAGTCAGGGTATAGTTACAGCAGGTAGTTTGCATATGTCGTATTAGTTCTGGAGAGTTGCACATGTTTGCATGGGCCAGAGTCGTTAGCAGTTCGCGTCATGGTCTAGGAGCCTGTTGCATTAGTTGAGATAAGATTTGTTTTATTGTTAGGATATGCATTAATGTTAGTCCCTTCTGATATGTATAAAAGGAGAAGAAAACCCAGAAAACGTCGCAGGAAGTTTTACGGCACAACTCTTGTGTTTCTGCTCTTTCCTCGGTGTTCAAGTTTTCCACGTATCCTACTCGATTCCAACAAAAACAGTGGGAGGCCCAAACTGTGGAAGAGCTCGCCGGCGCAAAATCCGGCAGCCTTCACCCAAATTAGCTAGCATATGAGCACAAGGGTGGGGGTCACGGTGAATCGGTGATGGCGATGTCTTGAACTTCCCCCTCTTCTCAAGGTAATTGGTCCAATACAAAAAAGAACCAGACGGGGAGCATGATCCCTCAGATTGGATCGTATCCATTCCCGCCTAGCTCCATCTCCAGTTCGTTGTGCATTTGCATGCGATGGATAACGCAAGCTGCTTTTAATTCGTGTTTTTGGTCTGTATGTGTGCGTTGTCTTGGTGTGTGTGAAGTAGCTGTGGTTTGTGGTTGGTTACCTGGGTCTATTGGAGGCGGGGCAGAAAGGAGCAGCGCCTCGAGACAGTGGGCCCCATCACGTGGACCACATATCATTGTCGTGCACCGGGGCTTCACCACCAGTCCACCACTCAGGGGTGGAGACAGCACTGTGGTTAAGCGTCCGGTTGGTCCACTGATGTTGGCTATTTTTTTGATGAACTATTGCTGTTGGGCCAGATTCTTTGCAGGCTTTTGATCTCAGACCTCGGGCCACGGTTTAGGTGGACCGAGGCCTGAGTTCGCCGTTGCCACCACTGGATTTTTTTATTTAATATTTATTTTAAATTTTTTTTTCAAAACTAATCAACGGGAAAAAAAATTGCAAAAAAATATTACTATCTATTACACAAGTTACTATATCCTGTGTAAACAATCTTTGTCGTATAAAATATATGAAAATCATATGTATCTGTTTTCAAAAATTCACAAAAAAATTACTATATATATGGGAGATGAGCTTTTACAAACCTGTAAAATTTAAAGATCAAACTTCATACCATTTGAAAGATATGAAATTAACATGCACTAATCAATAATGAATAGTAAATTTGTTCTTTTCATTTCTTTCAAATGCAACTAAGTTTGGTCTTTAAATTTTATAGAGTTGTAGAAGTTTACATCCCTTATGTATGATAATTTTTTAAGAATTTTTCCTTGTTTGTTGCGTACATTTTTCTTAAACAAGACCTTGCTGTAAACTTCACGTTGGTAGTAGGCCCATTACAAGATACATATTTTTTTTAGATGAAGGAAGATTTTATTAATTTCAAGAACATTACATCAAGATGATACAAGATACATATTCATTGTCAAACTTTTTTAATTTATCATAATCAAGATTAGTTCCGTACGTTTGTGAACTAAGAATTGGTTACATAGTGTAAATCTATACCTGAGAAATATCAGCAAATAACTCTCCACATTTGCTGCAGCATACGACCTACAACATCATGGTTGTCGCCGTACAAGACATGCAACACAAGCTGCCTGCCGTGTACTGCCGCCCGCGCACCACCGACCACCACCCTCGCCCGAGCCAGCCCGGTGCCACACGCCCGCCGCTACTAGGGACTCCGTACCCGTCGTGCGCCGCCGCTCCGGCTGCACTGCCACGCACCTAGAGGCCTCGGGGAGAACTGGGTGTGTGGCTGGGCAAATGGTGTCCCCCGGCCACGCGGTAGATAGGCCGACATCTCACTTGCACGGGCCATGTGGGCCATCTAACAATTCCCAAAAAAAATAGAAAAAGGAAAAATCGTCCCTGGAGTTCTCTGTAATTCTGAAAATAGTTAAATAAATTCTAAAAATTTATATTAAACCCTAGAAATTGATTTCTTTTTAGATAAATGTGGGTTCCAGAAATTTTTTTAACCTTAGTCTTACCATATATTGGGAGTTCTATACCCGTGTATTTATTTTTCTTGGTATTATTACATGTCTTTATATGCTAGAATTTATTTTCCTGTTATTTAGTAATTATGAAAATTGCTTGATAATTCACAGAAAATTATGAAAATGCTAGAAAAATTCTAGAAAATTCTAGAAAACATATTGGAAGCCCCATATCTTTGGATTTATTTTTCTCGGCGTTATTCAATGTTTACATATGTGGTACAACTTTACTGTTTAAGGCCTGATAGAGGGCAGGAACCGCTAGCTTTTAGCATCAAACCCCGGTACAAACTGGTTCCCATCAGCTACCGCTTCTGCGCAGTACACTGTACACGGCAGGCAGTTTGTGAGTGTACGTTTTTTTTTTAATTTGGTTATCTACTATCTAGTCATTCATACCTGTGAGTCGTTGGCTGTTTGGAGCGATTCGCTCGTGGCGTGAACTCCGAATCTGGTATTCACTCATGTTGGGTTCGCGTCCTCAGCAGCCTTTCTTTCATTTGTAGCTTGCCTCTGTCTTCTTCCGATCTATGTACTCTAGTCTTTTGACTTTTGGCCTTTTTTTTAAACCTAATCTAACCACAGCTTTTGCTGTTTTTAAAAAAAAAACTCACGAATCTGGTGGATAGTCCACAGATCACGTAGTTTGTTATGTATTGAGAGTCAAAAAGGGAGGACAATAGAAACGGCGCAGCAAGTATTCGGCGTCGCCAAGTCTAGTTTTAGAGCAATTTTCTCTTGTTTACTTCTTGCTTTCTTTTCTGTGAATCACGTATGGACGACCACCGATGATAGCTTGGTCCGGATGTAGCAGTGGAGGCCTTTCCAGGACAAACATGGCACTAAGATTAGAACTTCGCTCTTACCCACGCCTAGTGGGAAACTAGGGCCAAGGAGAAGGGTGCCAAGAATTTTAGCAAGAGGAACAACACCTATGATAAAGTGAAAATGTGCTGCTGCAACTGCCAAGAGTACGGGCGTGCACTTTGCTAGGGAGTGCCGTGAGCGGAAGAAGGCGCTAAAGTCCGAGGCATTATTTGCTACAGTGGATGTGAATGATGAGCCAGCATTGCTTCGAAGCTTGGTGAGGAGTACTCAAATAAAGCTATTTGGGTCCTAGTGAGTCTGCATATAGAAGAAGCAATAGAGAAGAAAAAGAGTTGTGTGCGGCAAGAACAAAAGGAAAACAGAACTTCTCTGTGTTCGTGTTCGCTTTGTACGCAGGGTCCGGCTCGTGTACACCTTGGCGCTCAGGCCGAAGTCGCTCAGGACTTCTCGATCGTGTAGTTGTCCATGAGTTCATTTTGAGTAATCCCAACATCTTGTACCCCGTGCATGGTTCGGTTGGACGATGGCGAAGAGGAGCGGCGCTTGAAGCTGCGCAGTGTCACCGGCAAGACGAACATGCGGGACCTCGCCAAGGAGTTCTACTTCTACCCCGCCTCGTGGCCAAGCTGGTCCGTGAAGGTTGGGTGCTCGCGATACGTAAGTACTAGCTAGATAGGTAAATAACAGCACCATGACTGTATCCGGGATGAAACTTTAGTAGTATTATTCTTGGTCGATATTACTCCATCTATGTGGTACTAGAGGAAGAAAAACATAATTGTCATGCTCACCAAGTAAGTTGATTATCAGCAGGAAACAGTGGCCGGACGGTGTCCTTTATCTAAAAAAATCAGCAGGAAACAGTTGAATGGATACAAATCAGTGTGCAGCTTCCTTGATGCTTCCAGCTGTCTAATCTTCCTTACGAAAATGTCAGTTAGCTCCACTCCTCTCCACCAGACAGATGTGAAGTTGTCAAGGAAGCGTAATTATTGGGCCTGATTTGTGTGGGATTTTTTCAATCAGATAAATGCCCGCGCCATCTTGCAGCAGGTTGGTAACAATACTATCCCTTGATTTTCTTCCTCTATTAGATTACATGTCTGTGTGGTGCTTGTGCACTGCACGCACGTTGACACCACCAGCCAAGTTGCCCTGCCACTTTCCCCTCTGCTTATTCCTCACCATCATCGCGAACGTATCACCTCTGTAAACCCTTATAACCCTGCTCTCCTGTCCAGTCAGTCTATGAGCAACTAGCGGCGTACGTGGAGTATCCAAACTCGGAGGGGATCAGTCGATCGGTAAGTTCCCATGAATTGGATTGGATCGAGCAGCATCCTGGAAAATTCATTCTTGTACCTCTCGATCGGTTTTAGTTGCAAATTAAGACGTGTTTCTTGAGGATGTCCCCCGCTATTTCCTCGCTAATTCCCCGCCTCTATTCTTCTCGATCCTCCTTTTTCATGGTCGGTGACTCAAATAGAAGCATTTCAGCTGCACGTACAAATCATATATGACTAGTGCTTAATCCGTGCCAGCTAGATGCCCTGTCTCGTTCTACTGATTCATACAATTTCGTTTCATTGGTAGTTGTATCTATAGTTATCTGTAATCAATGGCTTATATAAGAGAAGATGAGAAAACAGAAAAGCTGCGAAGGTGTGGCAGCACAAAAACTCTTGTCGATCCAGGCTGATTCCAACATAACCATCTTTTACGCAGGGGGCCCCTTGGTCGAGGAGTCGTTGTCTTCCTCATGGCGGAGATGGTGGGTTCAACTGTTGCTCAGGAGACCGTGAGCAGAGCCGTCTCCTTCATGCTCATTGCTCAATAAGCACGAGGAGAAGGCGTCCAGAGCTCACCATATCGAGAGGCTGGAGATGGCGCGCTCCGAACTAGGGTTCGCGCTCGAGATATCCAACAAGCTGCCAATCATTGACCCCTCGTTGCTGGATCGCAGGAAGATGTTCAAGCGTGCCTACGAGGAGTGCGGCGATGTGCTGCACAGATGCAAGCTGCGGGTGCTGGAAGAAGAGGGCGGCGACGGTGAGCAAGGGGTAACAGCACGCTCCTCATCTCTCGCTTGGCGGTTTTTTCACGCTGTGAAATCATTCGTATCATCTTCGGTTAGCCAGAAGAACGATGAGTTGGGCGGCTCCAATGTCAAAAGATTCGAATGGTACGCCAACAAGGCCGGCAAGTTTGTGAGAGACGTGGAATCAGGCTGTTCACTTGCACACTACAGGTTTTTCAGCCCTCTCGTCAGGCCACTCCTAGAAGGCAAAACTCTCCAATATAGAAAGGTGCAAGGGAGCCGACGTCTTCTTCTTCGTATAGAACCCGCATTCTCCCAAGGGCGTGGTGCAGAGGCATGGCTATCGTTCAGTAGCATAGATCTCAAGATGCCAACAAAGAGAAGTGTCACCCTCGGCTTGGCGCTACGACTCTCGGAAAGCACGGACATGGTTGGGATTGCCATTGAATGCCTGCAGTCATTGGGACCTCTGTTGAAGCCTCTTGCCCAAGTTGCCATGGGAGAACTAGCTCAGCTGCCTGCACAAGACGTTCTCCATTCAGCTCTTATGAGTCGACGTTTGCTGGACACCTCAACCACACGCTGGCGCCCGGATCCATTACGTTGCTGGCCAAATGCGCACAGTAGTCGCTGCGCCGACAACAACATCTCTTCGTCCGTACTATCATACAAATTCCCAGAACAAGTTATTTTGGTGGGTTTGCATGGCTACATTCCAGCGTTTGATGAGCACAACTTGCAAATTAACTCAGTTGACGGAGCCGACAGAAACGTCGTTGCGAGGAACTGCCCACCTCTGGAGCTGGCAGCAATCTTCCTACCTCATGTTGAAGGCCTAGGGGATAGCTTTGCGACCGAGAAAGTTGGAGGACGTGTGGTACGAGCAAAGGCAATCCACTATTTTATCCGACATCCCGAGCTGCGGAGTATCTAATGGATCGGATCTCTGCACATGGCCTGGCTTTTGTTACTGTGCAGAAGCCAATCACCGAAAGAAAGGGCAGATCCAAGACACGGAGAGTAGCAAAAAGAAGGCAATAAGATTTAAGATCGAGTAGAGGTACTTTATGCTAGGTTAAGATGGCGTTTGTTTAGGTTAATAAAATCCTTACCAAGTTTGTATAACATTGTTCATTATCCTCACAATACTGTGGCTGAGGTTATGACGCAGATGCCGCCAAAACTAACCTTCTGAAGAATATTATCAGGGCACAAATTGATGGCATGGTACAATTTATTAGCAAAATTGACTAGTTGTCATATCACGGTTGGAAGGGATATTTTTCAATGGGACTTACATAAGCATGGACAGTTCACTGTTCGATCTATGTATAATTATTGCATGAATCAGAATGTCCCTTACACTTGTAAATTTATATGGAAGTTGAAAATTCCTTTGAAAATTAAAATTTTTCTTTGGTATTTACAACGCGTGTAATTTAACAAAGGATAATCTAGCTAAACGAAATTGGCATGGGAATCGAAATGTTGTTTCAGAATTGTAATGAAACAATAAGACATTTATTTTTGATTGCCCTCTCTCAAAAGCCATTTGGCGAGTTGTGCATATAGCTCTTGGCTTATATCCTCCCAAGTCTATTTCCAATATGCTTGGTAATTGGTTAACAGGCATTGTGAAGGATGATCAACGATTGATTTTAGTTGGGGGTGTGACCATGTTATGGGTCATTTTGGTGTACACGTAATGATATCACATTTGAGAAAAAACATTATTCTACTTTCATGCAGGTTATTTTCAGAAGAACATATTGGTTGCGGTTTTGGGCGCTATTGCAGCATGAGAATAACAGGGAGAAGATCCGCCAGGCAAGCAGGGCTTTGGAGATTGTGTCATTGCAAGTCTTTGCCAAGAATGAATGGAGATGCAATTATAGACTAGACTTTTAAATTTCGGATCTTTTTTCCCCATGTTCCATTCTAGATAATTGAATTTGGTATTTGTACGAACTCGATTGTGTGCTTTGGCAGAGACCGGATTTTATCCTTTATCTAAAAAAAATAAAATCCTTACCTAGCCTTGGCCACTTCGTTACGGTCTTGGCTCACAGATATTATGTGCTTGTTGATATCTGGTGATATCTGGTGTTGTCAGTCACATGTGATCGAACTGATGTGATGTCCGATGTTTGGATCATGCAATGTGTTCTCCAACTGTATGCATTGTGCTCTATTAGCCACATCATGCTCTTAATTTTAGATAACCTCGTATATATGTTAAATCTTCTGATGTCTCTCCTTTGCCTCTTTATTTAAAGTTGTCATAACTCGGATCAAAAAGCGGATCTGCCCTGGCCTGCAGGTTGCATTTGCCCCTCCTATCTACCCCATCCGAAGAGCATCGAGATGCGTGCCATATTCGAGTAGCTTGGTGGATACTTAGGCCCTGTTTGGGAGAGTCATGAAATTTGAAAAATTCTTTTTTAGCTATTTGTATCAGAAAGTAAATTGGTGGTATGCAACTTTTCTTGTTATCTTGTTTTGGCAATCCATTGTTGTAATTGTAGCTTTTGGGGGGCCAACCGAGCGGGGAGGTAGCAACATAGCAAAGTACAATGATGTTTGAGTGGAGAGGTGACGTGGAGGCGGCGAGGCGGGGTGACGGAGGTTGAAAAGGCAGAGCGACCGAGGTAGGAGGTGGTCAAACGAATCCACAGCTGAAAAGCTTCTCCTCAGCAGCTTCAGCTTTTGGGGTGCTTCTGCTGTGGCTTAGCTTCCCAGCTGCTTTGAAGATATGCTGTTTGGGGGAGCTTTTAGTCTAAAACTGAAGCAAAGGTGAAGCACAGCTCCCCTAAACAGATGCTTATACTGTAGCAGTACGTAAGCTTGCCGGAGTTTTGTGCTCGAGAGTGTAATTCGATCCCTCGTCGCTGGCCGAATGCATACAGTCGCGAGTCTCCGCGAACGAGCCCGGCCAGCGGCCGCCGCGCGTCACTCCTGCAGGTACAGCTGGTTAGCTGTTGCCGCGCGCATATCACGGCCGGTATCCGACGCAGTGCTGCTTCTCACGGCGTGCGCCCAATTTGGGCTCCGACTATCTACTCGTGTCAGTGGACTGGAGCAGCAAGAGCCGGTCAGGCAGGGTCGCAGGGATTGATAGTTGGGCTGCGCGTGCATTGATAGGTGGGCTGGGCCTACGTACGTGCAATTTGGTGCACATGTGCAAAAATATTGTTTTAGTATTAAATCAGTATGAAAAGTGCTTCTATGCAGGGTGAACGAAACTGTACCGCGAAAATCGGTTCGGTTTTTACGGTACGGTTTTCGCAAAAAAACTTTAAAAATCGCTCAAAAGCCGTCAAAAACTGAAGGGTTGAAAAATCAAAAAAAAATTAAAAATTGAAAAAAATCGAAAACCGCGGCTTTTCACGAAAAACCATTCGGTTTTCTCAAAAAATCGCTCGGTTTTCACAAAAAACCAACCCGACCAATTGAATATTCTTCGAAAATGGTTTTGAGCGGTTTTCGTCACAGACATAATTTTTTTCAAAATTTTTTAATTTTTTTCAAAAATTTTTAATTTTTTTTAATTAGAACGGTTTACCGAGCGGTTTTGAATTTCGAACCGGAGCGGCAAGGTTGAAAACCGCGGTTTTCGACGGTTTTGTTCACCCTGCTTCTATGCTTACCCTCTCAATACAAGTTACACATCTTAAAGCAAACGAAAGGATAAATAATCACTATCTACCATTCATTTATACTTTAATATTTATGCAACTTTTAAAAAAAACATAAAAACACCTCCCGAAAAGAAATTGAAGGCACACTTCTGAAATAATTCTACTTAAATATGAAGTTCGAGGCCATTCACTGCACATTGAGGGTAGCGAAAATGAGGAAAATTCTGAATAACCGTGTTGAAGTCGAAAAATATACGACAAACTGATCAGCTCACAACACACACAAATACCGTGTTTAATTTGGGTGCGAGCATGCCAGCCGATTTGATCATGCAATCGGCAAGAAATAATGTGATCTTAAACAACCTTTCAGCTAATTAAAGTTTTCAATAATAATCTAATCTAAATAGCTATCCGAGTTGATTAAATCTTAAGTAAAGATCAGTCTAAGTATACTGATTGAGCTGAACATATATTGGATAAAGGTAGATTTTTCTTGAAAATGGCAATGCACAGCAAGATCGGAGAAAAGACAAACCTGAGATGTTTGTAAGTCGACAATGACCAAACTTGGCAAAGCGCAGCTTTATTGATCAAAGCAGATTGCATAGGAAAGATTACAAATTTAAAGAACTACTCCTAATCAATGAAAAGTAAATAAAGAGTAAAGCGAGTTGGTTAATCGTTGGATGTCCTTCCTCTTCGTCGCTTGTCGTCCCTTTTTGTATAGTGCTTGGGCTGATTGTATCATTCTCCAACTCCTCTGACAACTCGTATCGGCCATAATCTTCTAAAGATAGTACCTCGCCTTTAAATTTACATAAACTCTGGTCTGATCTCACTTTTACTTTCCAAACTTACTAAACCAACTTTTTCTATCAACCATGCAAACTATTGGTGTTAACATATGCCCATTATTTTTGGGAGATTGTATGAATCTTCAAAAAATCAGCAATGTCGGCTAAACTATTAACTATGAATCGGCTTTGTCAGGACTTTCCGCTCCATCCAACCATTTTTCTTTCAATGCCATTCACAATAACTTCCTGTGCATAACGTGTGAACGCACGTTCTCATGCATTAACTGCAGTAGATTTTCACAAACTTTTTTTTTAACTAGACTGTTATAATCTTGACGTACCATAATTAATGGTGTAGATCTTTCTCTTTTTCTCGGATTAATGAAATTTCTAGCCTTGAAAGCAAACACGGTGGTTTCTTACATCTCTGTTTTTTTTCTTTTTCTGTGATTAATGTTAGAATTTCTAGTCCTGAGAATGAACTAGTGGCTTCTTCTAGATAAATAAATCAGTTACCTGCAGCAAGGTTTTTCTGGTCGGAGAGAAGAACCATTAATTACTCGTTAGCACAAAGTGGTTGTTTTCACACGCGTATCCTAAACTCTTATACAAATAGCACCCATGAGATATAATTAAGAGCTTAAATATTTATATTCAGCGAGCCACGTCGTCACAAATGTTTTTGGCCTTTTCATTGGTAGTTAGATTATCGTCAGCAATTTCCCTTTATTTCCTTCTCTTTTCTCATTCTCTTCCCCATATTCGTTCCCTTCATTCCTATCATCTCCAGCAGCATTCTCTCGAAGAATTTTGTATAGGGATTGGAGAGAGAATAGTACACAAAATAGAAAATTGTCTATAAGACGGTCTGTTAAATAGTAGACGTACAATAGTTTTCTCTCTCCTTTACGTCACTTAAAATCCTACATAGCATAATCTTATAGACAGCTAATATATACCATTGTACAGCTAATATATCCTACATAGCATTTTTGGTGTAGTTTGATGGGGGTTAAGGCTCTTTTCCTAAGCCTAGGTTTCTTTATCTTAAAAGATGGGACCCAAGTAAGGTTTTAGGAAGATATTTGGTTGGACAACTTATCTCTCAAAGTTCAATACCCATCCCTTTATAATATTGTACGACAGAAGCATGCTACTGTCGCTGAGGTCTTAGGGTCTTCCTTGATAAATGTGTCTTTTCGGAGATCGTTGCAGGGTACTAATTTGCGTCAATGGGAGAGTCTAGTAGTGCGAACGATCAACACTTACTTACAAGGGGGGTCCGATCAGTTCAGGTGGCATCTTCGTAATAATGGGATGTTCTCAGTTAATTCCATGTACAAGTACCTGGTTAATAATGGAATATAAGTTTCTTAAGAGATTTGGCAAACTAAATTACCTTTGAAGATTAAGATCTTCTTATGGTACATGAAGAAAGGGGTGTTATTAACTAAAGATAATTTAGTTAAGCGTAATTGGCGTGGGGATAAGTTCTGTTGTTTTTGCAGAACTATTGAAACTATCCAACACCTCTTCATGGAGTGTACTTATGCTAAATTTATTTGGCGGTTAGTATACATGACTTTGGGTTTGGTTCCTCCTCAAAATACCAATCATTTATTTGATGGGTGGGTGAAACAAAGGGGATCAGATCAGGTTCCTGTATTACTAACAGGTGCTGCCGGGCTTTGTTGGGCCTTATGGCGTACAAGGAATGATGCTGTTTTTGACAATTGTATACCTAAATCTTCCTTGCAGGTTTTGTTTAGAGGAACGTACTGGCTTCGCACATGGGTGAAATTACAGCGAAGTGAATCGATTAAAGAGGGTCTCCTCAATGTTTGCCGTCTGCTGGAGACAGTTGCTTTACAGTTTTTCGCTTCATTTGGTTGGCTTCCAGTTCCTAGGATTGGTTATCCTGTTTGATTTGTTTTGGTTCCTTTGTCGAAACAGTGTTTGGGTCTAATATTTGTAATAAGTTTGGACTGATTCTCTCCAAGAGAGATGAAACCAGAATTTTTTCCATTATCTAAAAAAACATAACTTAAGAACGTAGCAACGCTGGCATTCCCTGCCCATGCGTGCAAACGCTGCGACACTCATGCTTCGTCGTGCCCATGGTGAGCTAGTTGCCCATCAAATCACGCGCTATGCCCAACATCTCCCGCAAGAACTGCCACCCATGCCTATTTTCAGTTTGTAACCCGCAAATAAAAAAAAGCTATGGCTAAATCAAAAAAAAGAGAAAGGTTCATGTATAAATAAGAAATAGCATTTATTAGTCATTTACTAGTTCAGATATGATTTATGTTTTGCCACGTAGCAGATAGTTACTGAGACAATTCATTGCATTGAGTGCTGTTATAAGTGGCTCGGCCGGCGCGTGTTAAATAACTAGGGAGTAGAGTAGGCTATTCTATATTGCAGGATCGATATATACTAAACTAGCAATCAGAGGGGGTGAATGATTGCGCAGAAGCTAGAATCAAATTTTTGATGATTTTTGAAACACCCTAATTCGGACTCAAATTGTTTGATTCAGATTCGACAAAAACAGAATGATACACGTCCACTAAAACAGTAATTCTCAAATATCCCACCGTTGGATTGATGTGAAATTTTAAATGTCAAAACTAGATTCAATTTTAAAATTAACACAATAAGAATTAACTTGATCGGATCTACGGATCTAAAGATATTTCCTTTGCAATATGACTGTATCAATAATGACGAAAATTGATCTAATCCTAATTACGAGATTAATCAGGATTTATGAGGAATTAACAAATAATTTTTTTTAAATCAATCACTTGATGTCCTAGAAAGATTTTGAATGGATCTATCAAAATTATCATGACAAAACAATGAATCAATCTGAAAATAAAACAGTCATGCAAACGATCGAAGAGCGAAAACGAAAGAACGAGATTACCAATTTTTAAACTGCAGAGAAATCACCAACTTGTTCATGCAGCCAAGCAACAAAGTTTTTCTAGTTCTTGTTCTTTCTATGCGGCTCATGCATGTGAGGACAATCCGAAAGCCAGGAACTTCATGACGCTTTCCAGCCGTCGCACAAAAACAAGTAGCCACTAGCCAGCCTCAATTAGCAAGTTATCTAGTCACGCACAGCCGCGACAGGAGCAAATAACTAGTCACGCACAGCCTCAATTTCTACGTACGCCTGCATGCATGCACTCAAGAAACTACGGCCGCCAATTATCTAGTCGCTACGCCTGGGGCAAATGACGCCTGGAGGTTCTCGGCCAGGATGTCTAGTGATCGTTAGAAAGCCAAAAACAGCCGCCGACAAAAACGCCGCAAGGAACACTTGAAATTTTCTAGTCGCCAAGAAGGAAACTAACTAGTCACCGGGAGTTTTTGGCGTGAAGACTTCCAGGTGTTGATCCAGCCGCCAGGAGCAAGCACTAGAAAACACAATGGCCGTCCGAGAGCAAAAAGAAAATCGCCGTTCCTCCTGCATGCATGCAACACAAAAACTTTTCTTGTCAACTGGACATGCATGCGTCAGGGACAAAATCACCGGGGTTTCTAGTCGCCGGCCGCAGGAGACGCAAGAAAGATTTTTATTTTTATCTGGTTACAATACTCTAAAATAAAAGAGTACAAACTCTAATACCTAATTCATAATAAACAAGAGACCTTCCCTTATTTATAATGAACAATCCTAAAGAGTTTGTATACAACTCCACTTAACCCAACATGGCCCAATATATGCATACAACCCAAAAATCACATATGCACGTGTATGGCCCACCTGCCGCACTCACGTGACTAACCAGCCTTCGTGTAGTGTTCTCTAGCCCGAAAGTCCCGCATAACATCCTCGATCATCGATCAAGACCTCGATTCCTCCCTGAACTAAGTCTCGAACCTCAGTTCCTCCATGAACCTAGTTCCGGTCCCGTCATCGACCACGTTCGCCCTCGAGTAACACCTGCACATGAATAAACAAGAAACGAATCTGAGCACAAGTCCACGACTTGACTCAAAGTCAATCCATGCAACCACTCACACGAGCGCATTGCATCAAACAAAACCATTATTATGCTATCACAAGCATATCAAATAATTATCTGAAACAACACATGCACGAACTCCACACATGCCATGGTCATAACCACTTTGCAATGCCAATTTCATCATTAAGCCAATTTTTCAGCACATGATTTCACATATACATAGCTATTGAATAGTGTGTGTATATATAATACAATGTGGACTACGCCTCCATATGTTACTAAGGGAAAAAACACAATTGGCATGATCGCGAATTTGCCTGCATCTTCCTTGATGTTTCCTCTCTCATGATAGCGATATTCTTTTTCAAGATATCAGCTACTCCACTCGTTTAAAGGCATGAACGAGCCAGAGCCTGATTAATTTGTCAAACGATGAGACGAGAGTGAGAGCATCCTATTAATTTGTCTGACGGTGAGACGAGAGTCAAAGCATCCGATTTATTTGTCTGGCGATGAGATGAAAGTGAGAGCATCCGGAGTTCCGGTCCAAGCTCACGTACTTAATTACCGTGTGAGATTTCCCGTAGCTAGGCTAGCTGTGGATTGTCCCATTCTTCCTTTAAACGAGTGGATCAAGCATGGATAAAAGACTTGGTTGAAAGCCTGGATCAAGCATGGATAAAAGGAACATTTTTTCTAAAAGAAATAACTGACTGCGAAGACTTGAAGATTAATTATCTTTTCGGCAAACTCCGATTGATTCCAAATCTTCTTTTATTTCGAGTGGTGCCCATGCATTTTTTCCACGGACGCGGTGCCATAGTCTGTCTGCTTCACCCTCGAGAAAGAGTGTAATTAAACAGTTCATTTTCAATGAGTAATTTATCTCGAGTCTCTGTCATTTTCCTTCTCTTGCAGTGATATTCCTTGTTTTACATTTGAGAGTTTTACCATCGTTGAGTGGTGCTACCACCAAATTATCCTTTTCTTGTACCTCTTTCTACCTCATTTCAGTGCTAGCTTAATACATAGCTTGGTGCCTTCTAAAGATGGTAAAAAGTCCTTTTATATTATCATCAAGCTCATATTGTTTTAAAAGTAAGTTTTCTTTTCCTTGAGGAGATAGCATGGTGGTTGGTAGATGGTTAGCTCTGCGTCAGCCAAATCTACAGTTGGGGGTTGGCGGTGCAGTCCTTGTTTGTGGAATCCAAATCTACAGTCAGCCAAATCTACAGTTGGGGGTTGTTTTCACGCGCGTATCCTAAACTCAGCGTCGCTTCCATCCACCACGTTTCGAACGCCTAACCTCTAACCGACGTGGTGAGCATTCAAGTACCAAGTACTAGACCCAACGAGCAATCCAGCAACAATACGTTCAGACTTCAACCGCCGGCCAGTTTATCACATATCGCATCCCTATACTAAGGGTATAGACGGTACTTATCTATAATATATCTCTATATCATCTATAGACAATATTAAAATAACTTATATAATATATTTTCTATATAGTTATGCTGTAATAGTCTCTTATCTAATTAACATACTGCTATATACAATAATATATAAAATAAAACTATGCATAACATAAATGCATTAAATAGTAGACAACAGTTTTCTCACTCTTCCTTCTCTCTTCTCCATATCATCTAAAATCTTACATGACATAATAACAACTGATATGTAGCATATACATACCCTAAAATCACAGCATCGCCGACATTCCGTGCCCATGCATGCAGAAGCTGCGTCACTCATGCTTCATCGTGCCCATGGCAAGCTAGTTGCCCTTCAAATCACGCACTATGCCCAACAACTCCCACAAGAACTGCCACCCGTGCCTATGTTCAGTTGCAACCCGCAAATAAAAAAAATTTACGGCTAAATAAAAAAAAAGAGATTCATATATAAATAAGTAAAATTTATTAATCATTTACTAGTTTGGATTCAATTTGTGTTTTGTCACATAGCAGATAGTCACTGGGACAGTTCATTGTGTTGAGTGTTGTTATAAGTGGCTCGGTCGATACGCATTAAATGATTAGGGAGTAGAATAGGCTATTCTACACGTAGCTGTAGAATAGTGTGTGTATGTATAATACAGTGTGGACTACGCCCCCATATACGTGTGTTACTAAGCTAAAAAACACAATTGGCATGATCACGAATTTGCCTGCAGCTTCCTTGATATTTCCTCTCTCATGATAGCGATATTCTTTTTCAAGATATCAGCTACTCCACTCGTTTGAAGGCAAGGACAAGCGAGAGCCTGATTAGTTTGTCTGACGATGAGACGAGAGTGAGAGCATCCGACAAATTTGTCTGACGATGAGATGAAAGTGAGAGCACCCGGAGTAACTCCGGTCTATGCTCGCATACTTACCACTTTGACACTTTCCTCGTCGTCCGCCCTCCAAAATCTCTATATACGGCAGTCATTCACCGGTGTCATGCAATTCTGTCACAACCAGTTGTATTTCACTTACACCAACTCATCTCTGTGTCATCCCAATTGAACTTCCTTCCTACAATCTTAGCTACTACAAATTCAACTCGGCCAGGTTGAGATTTCCCCTACACTTTATCACATAATTGATAACAGAACTTGATCAGGTTGAGTGACCTACTATTTTCCTTTTTGCTGAGCGTGCAGGATTTCTACAGATTGCTGAATCCTAATGGCGGATATGGTCAGTTCTGCAGTTGTCAAGGAGACGGTCAGCCAGATCCTTTCTGGTATGATGGACAAGTACGAGTGCAAATCAAACGCAAAGGAGAACGTGGAGAGGCTGGAGATGGCGCACATGAAGTTGGAGGCCGCACTCGAGATATCCGAGAAGTGGAAGATGAACAACGCGCCGCCGTTGCTGCGTTGGCGGAGCAAGCTGAAGCGTGCTACACAGGAGTGCGATGACACACTGCGCAAATGCAAGCAACGAATCCTGGAAGAAGAAGAGATGGAGCAGGAGGTGAAGAATTCCTCCTTCCCCAAACGGATCGCTCATACTACC
This sequence comes from Guadua angustifolia, assembly GCA_036346375.1. Lineage (NCBI taxonomy): Eukaryota > Viridiplantae > Streptophyta > Magnoliopsida > Poales > Poaceae > Guadua > Guadua angustifolia. Next base: position 181,284 of record JAYEVE010000610.1, on the reverse strand, counting down.
AAGTCATTCATCTCCTCTTTTTTTAACGGTAGTAGTAGATGCGTTGTCCGAAGATTCGAGTGGTATGCAGATTCTGCTAGTGATTTTCTGAGATTCCTGGAGCTTGGTGGCACCCCGCGGCAATACATGTTCTTGGACCCTCTTGTAAGGCACCTCCTTGCAGGCAAAAGAACAGTGTGTAAATTTGCAAGGGGAAATCAACACCATCTAGTTTTTCTAGGGCCCTTTAGTACTGCCGAGCACGGAATAGAGGGCACGCTGAAGTGGCTGAACTTTATCCACAAAAATGGTGATGCACCAGAGAATGATTTCCTCTTTAGTCTCACCTTACAACTTTCGGAGAGCACGGACATAGTTGGGATTGCAATCAAATGCCTGGAGTTGTTTTCTACACTTCACTCCAAGTCTACAGTTGATATTGTTAAGATGAAGCTCACTCAGCTGCCTACTCAGGACTTCTACTCAGGGCCACATGCTGATTGTAGCCTTGAACACCATTGGAACAATCTTCACGGTGATTTTACTCAGTGGTTTCGCCCAAACCCCCTATGTTGCAAGCAACATGACCAGTACAAGCAGCCCTGTGGTAGTAGCAATGCAAACCCATCAGAATTGTTGCCATGTATTTCTCTGGAACCAGTTATCGGCGTGTATTTGCAGGGCTATATCCCACAACCTGCTTGTTGCAATAGACGGAGAACAATCATCAAGGGCAAAACAAGCTCCCTGCAGAATAAAGGCTTTCCGTATCTGAAACTTGGACTCCTCTTCTCGCCCCATGCATCTTCAGAGGACTTGCTGCCTGGCATCGGGGGTTTTGCGAAAGAGATGATTAATGGGGAGGAGCAACATGGATTGTGTGCAAACATTACCTTGGAACAGCTGGGCGAGATCGTGCTGCCAAAGGCGATAGATTGCCTTCGCCGGAATGCCGGAGCGACGGCGTATCAGATGATCTGGAAGTCTAAACATGCTAGTGCATACCTTCAGTTTGAGAAGACAGCCATGCGGAGGAGGACCATTCAGAGAACCACTACGGAAGGTAGGAGGGCAAAGCTGTGGCAAAGTCGACAAGACGAGCTGGTGGAGAGTTGGACACATCTAGTCCCTGCATTCCTCGACTCGTGGGCTGCACATGCGCCTGCCCGTCTGCAGGGCTCGATCATGGACTTGATTCAGAAGGAAAGGAAATGCAGAACTGCACTAGCGATCCGGGAATACATCCAACTATTCCGTGAACCTCTAACCGACGGGCGACGGCCGCGTCATGGCGATGGCGGCGCTGCGTCGTTTGACGGTGGTGGAGGAGGAACCGGCGGCGCTGATCGCTGTCCCTATGTCGGCTGTCGAGTCGCACGGTGCTTAAGTGACTGAGAAGATTACTTATCTTTACAGCAAACTCCGTTTGATTTCGTTTCTTCATTTACTCCACGTGGTGATGGTCTAATTTCCTATGATGTCTTAACTGGCAATATAAATACACAATGTCCACCTGTAATTTTAATTCTATGCCATGCATTTCTTCCACGAACGCGTTGCTAGAATCCCTTGAGAAAAGAGTTATTCTCGAGTCACTGTCATCTTCCTTATCTTGCACTGATATTCCCAGTTTTACATTATCCTCAAGCTGATATTGTTTTAAAGTAAGTATTTTTTTTTCCTTGCGGAGATAGCATGGCGGTCGGTAGTTAGCTCTGTGTCCGCCGGATCTACAGTGCATAAAAGTCACTAGTCAGAGCCAGGGCCACGCACTACACTGCGTCGTGCGACACTAGCGATTCGAAGCTGTGTACGTAGTCTGTTTCTTACTACCTAGCGGTTCAGTTTAATGAAGTACAGAACTAATACCCCAAGTTCTAGATCATGCAAATGTAATGAGTCAATTCGAGCTGTATATGAACTATATATACGAGTAATACGACTTTGGCAAGAAATACTTGGGAAGAAATACTAGAACTCAAAAACAATCACTCAGTTGGGCTGCAAAATTGGGAATTCTCAAATTTAGTTGGGGTTAATGAAAATTAAGCAAACGTTTTTCTGCCTGATGTAAAAGTATAGTTGGAAAAGGGGAAAGAACCAGGTTTTGGGAATACATTTGGCTTGGGAATAGTTCACTTGGCCATAAACACGCCAATCTATATGAAATCACCTTCAGTGAAAACTTCACAGTGGCTGATGTGATTGATGGGTGTTAATTCTATTTCTGAAATTTATATTGTGGTGATTAATTTGACAACAATTGAATATACTAGAAAATTTTTCGCGGCGTAACACGCCGTGCGCATCATTTTTTCGTAGAAAAAATTTCTTTTTTTTACGGCGTTTTATTTTTTAAATCGTCGAAATAATGAGTGAAACGGCTGAAAGAACACAAAATTTTTCGCGGCGTAACACGTTGCGCGTTCCGTTTTTTCGTAGAAAAAATTTCTTTTTTTCAGCGGAGTTTTATTTTTTAAATCGTCGAAATAATGAGTGAAACGGCTGAAAGGACATAAAATTTTTCGCGGTGTAACACGCCGCACGTGTTGTTTTTTCTAGAAAAAATTTCTTTTTTTTCGGCGGCGTTTTATTTTATAAATTGTCGAAATAATGAGCGAAATGGAGAAAAAATAGAGAGCTAGAGTTGTAAAAATATCTCTTTCGACGAATTATTTGGAACATATTGGAGACCGAGTTGGAAAACCGCGGTGGGGAAAAAGTCTAGAGGGAAAAGGGCGAAAAACTATTAGAGATGACAACATTCTTTTGTCGAGTCTAACACTCTGCGCGTTCGCCGAGTAATAATACATGTCTAAAAAAATATCAGAGACTCGCGGCATATGCGCGTGCCGTTTTTTCGTAGAATAATTTTCTTTTTTTCTCGGTGGCGTTTTATTTTTTTAATTGTTGAAATAATGAGCGAAACGGCTGAAAGGACAAAAATTTTTCGCGGCGTAACACGCCACGCGTGCCGTTTTTTCGTAGAAAAAATTACTTTTTTCCGGCGCCGTTTTATTTTTTAAATCATCGAAATAATGAGCGAAACGGGGAAAAAATAGAGAGATAGAATTGTAGAAATATCTCTTTCGACGAATTATTTGGAAAATATTGGAGACCGAGGTGGAAAACCGCGGTGGGGAAAAAGTCTAGAGGGAAAAGATTGAAAAATTATTAGAGTTGTAGAAATATCTCTTTCGACGAATTAATTGGAAAATATTGGAGACCGAGGTGGAAAACCGCGGTGGGGAAAAAGCCTAGAAGGAAAAGATTGAAAAATTATTAGAAATGACAACATTCTTTTGTCGAGTCTAACACTCTACGCGTTCACCGAGTAATAATACATGATTTAAAAAATATCAGAGATCGAGATGGGAAAAAAGTCTGCACATATATTTCTGGTGACGAAAACATTTTTTTCCGAGAAAAACGGAGAAAGGACCAAGACGTAAAGAGCAAGGACCTGAATGTTACGTTTTTGGACCTGTCCGCTATCCTGAAAAATTAGAAAAGGGCTTGTTCACGATTTGAATTTAACGGGAGTTTTTTTTTCCGTAAAACGGTGCACGAGGGACCCAAACGCGATTTAGAAAAAAAATCTTCTCCTCACAAAAAATCGCGAAGGACCTATTTGTAATCTACAGGGACCTATCCGTAATTTAAAGAAACGGAGGGGGGTTTTCGCAAATGCGTGTACGGTGACACGTGGCCGCGTAGAATCACAAGAAACTTGCAATCTTTAATTGAGGGATGATGTGTGATGATTTATGTAACAACAATATTTGTTATGAAACAAGGTATTGTGAAGATTTTTTTTATTTATGACAGGAGATGCAGCATAGGCAACAGGAAGTGCAACGCAGTGACGCGAGATGCACGTTGTAGTGCAGGCGGACGCAGATGGATGTACACTGCAGGTCGGGGAGAATCCGCGCAGGTGGCGTGTAGCCCGAGAGCAGCACATACGAATGTCGCAGAGTGCAAGCGCAGCATGCGTGGTCGCAGAGGTGCAGGTGGCATGCGAGATCGCAGGTGCAGGAGGCGTAGCACGCGAAGGACGCAGGTGCAGCGAGACGAGACGCGTAGATGCAATGTTGCGGGCAGTGGGCCGTGCAGACGAGTGAGTCATGCGAGAGCGGCAGGTGGGCCGTACGTATGGATATGTATGAGTTTTGGGCTGTGTGGATGTTTTGGGCCATATGTAATTGGGTCAGGTGATTAGAGATAAAAAGTTAGGGTTTTGTGAAGATAAATAGGGGTGAGGGAGAAGCACCCCGGGGGAGCCGCACAAGAAAAGGAAAATCGAGAGCAAACGGCGGCGTTGCGACAAGCGAAGAAAAAGAAAAGGCCGGAGGCGGAGCTTTCTACGGCGGCCGCAGCGAAGCAAAATCTCGGTGCTACAGTGCACGCTACAGGATTGATACAGTATTCATGCTACAGCATCGCCACAGTGCGCGTGCTACAGGATCGCACTATAGTGCAAGCGAACAGTGCACAGAGAGAGGAAAAACAGAAGAAATAGAAGGGAAAAGCAGAGAAAGTATAAGGAAAAATTGAGAAAAGTTTAGAGATTGTTTGAGGTTTGTGCTTTCATGTAAAGAGATCCATATGGGTATTCTTTGATGAAAATCAGTGAGTATGGATTCCGATATATTAATTCATATTTATATATAATTGCTCTCTAGTATGCATGTTTAATCTAGTTTCTTTTCCATAGTATTAGATCAATTATCCTAGATTGATTTGTTCAGTTTAGTCATTATTTTGTGAATTTCTAGAATTAATAAAAACCAAAAAAATTAATTTTAGGTGTTAGTTTGCACCAATTCACCTCCCTCTTGGTGCGCCTCGATCCTACAATGGGGGTTGGGATAAGTTAAAATTTCACCACTTTGGGGTTCATTGAAATATGTCGATAAGACTTCAGTAGGTTTTTTTTTCCGAGAACTTCAGTAGGATTGTGCTGGAGTAAACTTAATGATAATGATGATACTGTGCAATGGATGCTTAATTCTCATGGCAAATTTACTGTCAAATCTTTTTCTCAAGCTTTGAGGGTGGTGGCTTCCCACATAAATTCCTGTGGAAGACTAAACTCCCTGTCAAAATTAGAGCTCTTTTACCGTACCCAATGATTAATGTGGATTCTTTTCTAGAACTTGTCAGTTCCTAATAATAGAAATCGGAGGGTTCCCCCTCTGTTTCAAAAGAAAAACTATATATACATTGTGTAAATAGTGTATATATAGTTGGAAATTGGAGGGTTGCACCAAATGAAGCGTGTATTTGTGTGTTGCAACAAATTAAGCCATAGAAGTTGTACTTACTTGCTCCAAATTGGAAACAGTGTGGGAAGCTCTCCGATTTCTATTATTAAAAACTGACAAGTTCTACAAAAGAGTTCTGGAAAAGAAAACGAAAGCAAGAGTGCTCCTACAGAATAAATCTGCGTGAGCAGAGCTATGCGAACTACTATCATCGTTTTCAGTAGAGGTTACATCAGAACATAGCTCAAATCTTTATATGGTGTCTTTACGTCAGAACTGCCCCTAACTACTGTAGCATAGACTCTGTAGCAATGAGTTTGAACCCATCATCCAAAAAATGACCGAATGAAATCACCTGCAATTGATTAACGTGTAGTCGCAGTACCAACTGCAGGTGATCCTGGTTGCTCATCAGTCCTCGCGAGCTGGCTACTGTTTATATTGCCGTCGTTGTTTCTCTTGCTCTTCCATCTTGCTTAGGCCACCAACTCCTCCTCTGCTTCTTCTACTTGTTCACTACTAAGCCAAGGTGGAGTTTGAGGATGCCGCGTGACTACACAAGGTTAGGGTGATGATTTTGGTGCGGTCATAGGAACAGAGGCACGACGTGTTCCTTGGCATGGACATGGAGGACCGGGTACGTGGTGAATCCCGAGTAGGTTGGGTAGGGGTGGGCACTTTTAAACCGAAATCGAATTATCGAACCGAAACGAATTAACTAATTATTTTGGTTTTTTCGGTTTTTGTTTTGGTATAATTCGGTTTTCGGTTTTCGGTGTTCGGTTTGGTTTTTCTCTTCCAAAAACCAAAATAACCGAATAACCAAATAGTCCATGTACAATACCACTTTTATAATATTATTCTTAAAGTCACTAAACAATTCACATTTTTTAATACATTTATGCATATATTTGGTAAATTTCTATGTTCTATTATGCATATATTGTAATGATATATGAATGTTGCGTGGGTTTATCCTTACTCTGTGTTGCGATATGAGAAGGACTAAATCTAATCTACCTAGTGTTTATTCATATTATGGTTAACCGAAAAACCGAATTAACTGAACCGAAATATTTTGATTAATTCGGTTCAGCTTTTATTTTGGTTCAAGAAATTCAATTGCTAGTTTCCAAAAACCGAATTATTTTAGAACGAAACCGAAAAAACAGAACACCCACACCTAAAGTTGGGTGCGGTCAGAACATAGCAAAAACATGGTGAGGCCAGAAAAGGGGAAAAATTGGCTGGCACAAAATCCTGTGGCCTTCGCCCCAGCTAGCTGCCATATGAGCACAAGGGTTTCGCGGCGGCTCTCTGAGCGGTGGTGCGATTTGTGATGGCTTGTGGTAGGTGTTGGAACAATAAAAGAACAGAAATGCTAGAAAACGGTATACCGTTGGGAATCAATTCCAACGGTATACCATGGTTCATCAGGTTCGCGAGTGAGTTTCATTACCAGGTTTCACGGGTAAGTTTCATGATGTCTCACGGATAAGTTTTATGGGTTTCGTGAGGTTTCAAGTTTCATAAGGTTCGTGTTTCATTAAAAAAAGTTTAGCATGTGCTGTCTGATGAAACCTTTGGTTGAAACTTAGCTATGAGACTTTGTTTTAATGAAATACGAACCTTATGAAACTTGAAACCTCACGAAACCCATGAAACTTATCCGTGAAACATCATGAAACTTACCCGTGAAACTTGGTGAATCAATTCCAACGGTATAGCATGGTTCATCAGGTTCGCGAGTGAGTTTCATTACCAAGTTTCACGGGTAAGTTTCATGATGTTTCACGGATAAGTTTCATGGGTTTCGTGAGGTTTCAAGTTTCATAAGGTTCGTATTTCATTAAAACAAAGTCTCATAGCTAAGTTTCAACCAAAGGTTTCATCAGACAGCACATGCTAAACTTTTTTTAATGAAACACGAACCTTATGAAACTTGAAACCTCACGAAACCCATGAAACTTATCCGTGAGACATCATGAAACTTACCCGTGAAACCTGGTAATGAAACTCACTCGCGAACCTGATGAACCATGGTATACCGTTGGAATTGATTCCCAACGGTATACCGTTTTCTAGCATTTCTGTAAAAGAAAACCAAAAAATCACTAAAAAGCTGTGACCAGAGGACTTGAACTCGGGATCTCTCAATTCAATAGAACAGCACAGACCTCAATCTCAAGTTATATTACAGGGAAAAATATCCTGTGCAATCATCTCTCCCGGTGAAACCACCGTGCAACTGAACTAAAAAAAGTTTCAAAAAATTCTGAAAAAAATCATGGATGTACATCTCAACTTACCCCACCTACATATAAAATTTCATGATCAAATTCATCTTATACTAGCAGCTACAAAAAAGACAAATTTCGCATGAACAGTGATTTTTTACTGTTCATCACTATTCATTTTTGCTGCTTGTTTTTTTTGTACCCGCTAGGATAGGATGAATTTGATCATGAAATTTTATACGTAGGTGGGGTAAGTTGAGATGTACATCCATGATTTTTTTCAGAATTTTTGAAACTTTTTTAGTTCAGTTGCACGGTGGTTTTACGGAGGGGGGTTGCACCGGATATGTTGCCATATTACAGAGGGGCCTGCTTATATGGCACAATCTCAGCGACCGTCTCGGAGTACACATTGAGTACTGTTCGGACTTCATAACTTTTTACAAAACAGAACTTTCTTAATTACAAGATTAACTCTATCAATCACCTCCTTAATCTTGTAACACAACTCTAACTTGTTGAGATAATTGGTATAGAGCACATGGGGGCTATTTTTGCAAATACTTAGCATGGGAGCCATTTTTGCAATAGACGAAGTCAATGCGGCCAAATACATGAACAGTTCTGAAAGTGAGAGCATCCGGAGTTCCGGTCTAAGCTCGCGTCCTTAATTACCATATGAGATTCCCGTAGGTTGCATGAGCACGGACTGCCCCATTCTTCCTTGTAATTGACTCTGAAGACTTGTCTAAAGCCTGGATCAAGTATGGATACAAGGAACTTTTTTTAGAAAAAAAGAATAAGTGACTGCGAAGACTTCAAGATTAATTATCCTTTTGGCAGACTCCGTTTGATTCCGTTTACAAGTAAATTTCACAAAATTACATGCTTTTTACGAACTATCTGAAAACTACATGGTTTATTTTTTATTTTATAAGACTATAGATTTTAGGAGAATTTATATTATAAACTACAGTTTTTGATGGCGTCAGCCTATATGGTAACCTCACGTGCAAGTTAAACAGGAAATAGAGGCACGTGAGACTATCATGTGGAGGTCATACTATCAGACCCGTTACAATGAACGGTCAATTTTAAAACATATAGTTTTGTGACACAGTTCTTTTAAAAACTATAGTTTTATGAATATAAGCTAAAATCTTTAGTTTTCTGTTTTGTGAAATTTGCTCTTCATTTATTCATTTACTCTGCATGATGGTGGTTTCAGTACAAGACCTTATTCCTAATTTCACAACAAATACACAATTTACACCTGTAATTTCTATGCCCACACATTCTTTCCACGAACGCGTTGCCAGAGTCTGTGAGCATTTTTTCTCCCTTGAGAAAGAGTGTACACAGTTCGGAGTAATTCTGGTGTCTCAGTCATTTTCCTTCTCTTACAGTGATATTCCTGGTCTTATGTTAGAGAGTTTTATTTATCATCCTTAAGAGGTATGACCAAATTATTGTCTTGCTTAGGGAATTTTATATGCCGCATCCTGCTCTTACGTGGTGTATTATTGACTTTTACTTTCTTCATTCATTTGTTTGTTTATTTAATGAATTTGATTACAACAATTCATCAAACAAATGCCTCCTATTGAGTGTAGTTGGTGCGTGAAACGACACGAACTAGACTCGGTGGAAATAACCGGCCAAGAAATTGATCATACATGAGACGCACTGATACTGCATACCAACTCCCTTCGTACCACTTCCTCTCCCTCCTCTTTTTTTTGGTTACTCGAGAGATCTTATTCGATATTAACTTCCCCCAATGTAACAGAGGTGCAGCAGAAATCATTTTGCTTTTGCTCCATTTTCTTTAAGCTCCAGTATGATGATACATGCATAAGCCATCATACACTAATGTCACGTTTCGTCAAAATCGACTGACGTGATGATATGCACTTTTAGTAGCTCCGTAATATACTCCTTCCTTCATTTATTTATTTAATGAATTTTTAGCACAATATTCATCCAACAAATAATGAAATTAATAATGAATAATGCCCCCTTTTTTCGGAGAAGCACTTCCATGTATTTTAATTTCTAATTTTTTGTCCAGAAAAAAGTTCCTTGTTAACTAAGTGGAGGGATAGGGTTCATGTGCTGATCATACAATGGCAACCGCAACTTAAACTGTTGCCATGCGTCAGCACCGTTGGATCAATGCAGCGAACGGCTCGGATCGTTTTGCCTTGCCTAGCTACTGCATATTACTTTTTGATCCATCAATCGATCTATAACCGCTAAAATTACTATTGTAGAACGATCGTACTGGATCTCTTTCTCTAAGTGGAGTGCCTAAGTAATTTCCCTTACTACTGGTACAGAGTTTTGTGGTGTGGATGTTGTTTGATGTGGAGCCAGCCATTTCATGCCTAGCTTCCTCGTTCTGTCAACCGGTTGAGAATAGTAGTATTATCGTCACTTTTCTATCCGCATGTGTATTTTTTTTTTCAGAAAATTTCATTCATACCACCAAACCAGGGAGGGTGCCCATTAATACCATCGAATCCTCTCCATTTCAACTATACCATCACTCCTTAAATGATCCTTTCATCTATACCACCAAACCAAACGCCAGTTGACAGGGAACAACGCCGTTCATGCATCGTTGGACGGCACCGTCCCGCATGCATGCGGACGCTCCATCTCCGCGCAGCCAGCAAACTATGTGATATTTTGCACAACGAACTTTTAAATGTAAAGATCAAAATTAGGTGGCATCCATGGAATGTTTTTGATGTTGCAGTCACTGTTGATCATTGCCTCTTTTTCAGTCTCAGAACATCTATATGGTGGTGCAGGATTGGTGAGAAACAAATTGTACTCTTGAGAATTATTTATTGAGTAGCTGTTGAGAATTATTTATTGAATTATTTATTCAGTACTGCAGGGTGAATGAGAGTTCGGATGAGAAAATTGACGTTTTACCATTATTAATATGTGGACTCGCACTTTTACCATCAATTCTATGACGCTCGCACTTTTACCACTCATCTCGGACGTACTTTGCACATTTGCCATTTCCGGGACTTTAAGCATTTTCGAGCTATTTTCGGATACATTTTCGAGTGAATATCCGGTTTTGCCCCTGTATCACTTCTTCTCCCACTCCACTTGGTCAACTAACATTTTTTCGATAGATTTTGTCAACAACGTGCAGGCCAGTATCAATCAGATCCAGCGGCGGCCATGATGGAGCAGCTCGATCACTCGAGCTTCCACGCGTAGAGGTACAAACAGAAGCCGCTGGGTCCCGAGCTGGCGTCCAACATGCCGGCGGGCGCCAACGCGCTGTCGAGGACGAGGGGCCGGAAGATGAAGAGCGCCGGGCATGCCGGCGCTGAAGAGCCAGTCGTGCACGTCCCAGTAGACCTCCACCTTGGCCCGGCTGAAGGTGACCGACTGGTTGCCCCGGAACTTCCACTGCAGGTGCTTCACCTGCACCGCCTCTTCGCCGTCGATGCCGATCGTCATCTCCATGTCAGCGTCGCCGCCCTCGCCGCCTCCGCCGCACTCGATGGAGATGTCGTGCACGTCGCCCTGGTCGTGGAACCGCGCCTTGGCCGCGAACCGCCGCTTCCCGAACACGTGCTCCCGCCGCGCCACCGGCAAGGCCTCGGCCGCAGCGGGCGCGCACGGCGCCGCTCGTCGGAGCGCCTCCTTGCGCATGTCGCCCAGGACCAGCACCACCTCACCAACGGCCTCCACGGCGACGTAGTACCCGGCCCGCGGCTCGGGGAGGCCCCTGGAGAAGAAGTGGTCCAGGGGCAAAACTGGATATTCACTCGAAAATGTATCCGAAAATGGCTCGAAAATGATTAAAGTTCCGGAAATGGCAAATGTGCAAAGTGCGCCCGAGATGAGTGGTAAAAGTGCGAGCGTCATAGAATTAATGGTAAAAGTGCGAGTCCACATATTAATAATTGTAAAACGTCAACTTTCTCGAGTTCTCCGTGATATTTTTAGCTCAATTCGATAGGAAATGCAGGCTTGAATTGCTAGATAGTGCCGCACAATGAAAGCGAAAGAGAATATGTTGACTTCAACGAATTTTCCTATGTGCCACTGACTGAATTCCAGCAGCGAAATTCTGTGGCTTGTTAGTAGTGCAAATGAGAGTTCTCCGTGAAATTTTTAGCTCAATTCGATGGCAAATGCTAGCTTGAATTGCCAGATAGTGCTACACGATGAAAACAAAACAGTATATGCTGACTTCCATTAGTTTTCCTATGTGCCACAGACGGAATTCCAGTGGCGAATTTATCTGGCATGTTAACAGTGCAACTGGGAGTTCTCTGTGAAATTTTTAGCCCATCTCGACAGTAAATGCATGCTTGAATTGCTAGATAGTGCCACACGATGAAAGCGAAAGAGAATATGCTGACTTCCATTATTTTTCCAATGCGCCACGGACTGAATTCCAGCGGCGAAATTCTGTGGCATGTTACCAATGCAGATGAGAGTTCTTTGTGAAATTGTTAGCTTAATTCGACAGCAAATACAAGCTAGAATTGTCAGATAATGCCCCACGACGAAAGCAAAAGAGAATATGCTGACTTCCACTATTTTTCCTATGTGCCACAGACTGAATTCCAGCGGCGAAATTATGTGGCATGTTAGTAGTGCAAATGAGAGTCCTCCGTGAAATTTTTAGCTAAATTCGATAGCAAATGCTAGCTTGAATTGCCAGATAGTGCCGCACGATGAAAACAAAATAGTATATGCTGACTTCCATTATTTTTCCTATGTGCCATAGACGGAATTCCGGTGGCGAATTTATGTGGCATGTTAACAGTGTAACTCGGAGTTCTCCGTGAAATTTTTAGCTTATTTCGATAGTAAATGCACACTTGAATTGCCAGATAGTGCCGCACGATGAAAGCAAAATAGAATATGCTGACTTCCACTATTTTTCCTATGCGTCACAGAATGAATTCCAGCGGTGAAATTCTGTGGCAAGTTAGCAGTGCAAATGAGAGTCCTCCGTGAAATTTTTAGCTAAATTCGATAGCCAATGCTAGCTTGAATTGCCAGATAGTGCCACACGATGAAAACAAAACAGTATATGCTGACTTCCATTATTTTTCCTATGTGCCACAGACGGAATTCTAGCGGCGAATTTATGTGGCATGTTAACAGTGTAACTGGGAGTTCTCTGTGAAATTTTTAGCTTATTTCGATAGTAAATGCACATTTGAATTGCCAGATAGTGCCGCACGATGAAAGCAAAATAGAATATGCTGACTTCCACTATTTGTCCTATGCGCCACAGAATGAATTCTAGCGGCAAAATTCTGTGGCATGTTAGCAGCGCAAATGAGATTCCTCCGTGAATTTTTTAGCTAAATTCGATAGCAAATGCTAGCTTGAATTGCCAGATAGTGCCACACGGTGAAAACAAAACAGTATATGCTAACTTCCATTATTTTTCCTATGTGCCACAAATGGAATTCCGGCGGCGAATTTATGTGGCAAGTTAACAGTGTAACTGGGAGTTCTCCATGAAATGTATAGCTTATTTCGATAGTAAATGGATACTTGAATTGCCAGATAGTGCCGTACGATGAAAGTGAAATAGAATATCCCCTACATATGATAATTTTTTGAGAATTTTTTAAAAGTTTTACTTATAGTTTTCACATATTTTTACTGCTAAATAACTAAAATACTATATGTATAAGTTCTAAAAATTACCATACATAAGGGATATAAACTTCTACATTATTGCAAAATTTGAATACCAAACTCAGTGGCATTTGAAAGATATGAAATTGACAAGCACTATGATGAATAGTAAATTTATCATTTTTATATCATTAAAATGCGAGTGGATTTGGTATTCAAATTTTATAGGGCTATAAAAGCTCACATCCCCTATCTATGGTAATTTTTTGAGACTTTTTTGGATCTTGTACAAAGATTTTTCATGGACTTTATTACCAAATGATTGATCTATGCAGAATATGTTGTATGTGTAGTAATTTCATGTTGTATGTGTAGTAATTTCATGTTGTGCATATAGTAATTTTTATTATCATACATTCATACGTAGGTTAGTATGTTGTAATTTCTATTACCAGTACATATAGTATAGTAGTAAAATCCAATTACTGATCCTATACAAATCAATCATTTTGGCAGTAAAATTCTATGACAACGATGTGTATAAGTTCCAAAATTTCTCAAAAAATTACCGTACGTAGGGATGTAAACTTTTACAACCCTATAAAATTTGGATACCAAACTTAACCGCATTTGAAAAATATGAAATTGGCAAACGCCAATCAGTGATGAATAGTAAATTTGTTATTTTTATATCCTTCAAATACGACTTGGTATTCAAATTTTACAGGGTTATAGAAGCTTACATCCCTTATTTATAATAATTTTTTAAGAATTTTTTAGAACTTATACATATAGTTTTTATGGACTTTACTACCAAATAACTAAAAAATTAGATATACAAGTTGTAAAAAGTTCTCAAAAATTACCATACGTAAAGGATATGAGCTTCTATAGCTCTTTAAAATTTGAATACCAAACTCAGTTCCAAAAAAGTACCATTTGTAGAGGATGTGAGTTTCTACAATCTGTAAATTTTGAATACGAAATTCAATCGTATTTGGAATATATGAAATTGATAAGCGCTAATCAATGATAAATAGTAAATTTGTTATTTTCATATCTTTCAAATGCGATAAGTTTTAGTATTCAAATTTTTTACAGGGCTATAGAACCTCATGTCCCCTACCAATGGTAATTTTTTAAGAATTTTTCAGAACTTGTATATATAGTTTTCATGGACTTTACTGCCAAATGACTGATTTGTGCAGAACATGTTGTAGATGTAGTAATTTCATATTGTACATATAGTAATTTCTTTTACCAGTCAGCAAAATTACTATTTTAATAGGGAGGCTTATCTCATTCTGTTCTTCTCGTCGTTAGTAAGTTACTAGTGAAAACTATTTACAAATCGGAGCTACCAATAAAAAGATACGGCTAAAATAAAGAAAAAAACAAAGTCGTGTACAAATTACAAAACACATTAACTAGTCAGTTTGGTCACGTAACCGATTCGTCTGTAAATCCATCTGTTATTCTATAGTATAATGTTTCGTAATTTACTACCGGGTTGTATTTATTGGTGTTGTTTACAATGCATTAACTCTGTATGGTGTTGTTTGCATACACTTCTCTGGCCGGAGCGCAGAATAGTGTATATGTATATGTATATGTATATAATATAGTATGGACTACTTCCCATACAGGTGCAGTACCAAGGGAAAAGAAGAACTTTTCACTGTTGTAGCCCTCAAAAAAATTTAGAACTAACTCTATCAGATTTTTTTTGCAAATTTAGCCCTTGAGACGACCTCCATTTTTACACAGAATGCAAAAATGGAAATCTAATGTGCTTGCAGTACTAGTCCCTGGATCAGTAGCTAGTACGCACATTTCAACAATTGGAATCACAACCATACATTATATTAATTAAGCGGAAACAATTAAATACATAAATCTTACAACTCAGAGTATATAGCAGCAAAAGAAGCAAAACCTTGTAGTGTACCCATCCAATCCCGCAGGCAACTGACCAGGCATAAATCCTTAGAAAAGATCGCTTCAAAGAAGAACCCGCAACCTGCGACGAAAATGAAGACTTCGGAGCTTCGCTAGCTTACACTTATAAATAATAGATTAAGCAAGGGTGAGTACTTTCGCACTCTGCAAGACTTTTGCAAAACCTACAATATATGCAGGCCATTTCAAAGGAAAGGCTTCTACAGTTAATTTGCATAAAGCGAATTTGAATTTGTAAATCAAGTTGTTTGCAAACGAAATATGTAAGAGCAAGATTGATTGATAACAAATAAGTAAAGCATAAATAACATTCACAGTCCTCCATGACGTGAGTGACGAATCATCAAATCCTGAAATCCATCAATGTCAGCCCTTCGACATAAAGCAACAGTTGCAAAACAAATGAAACCAACCCTTTTGAAAATAATAAAACATCTAACTCGTGCAAGTTCGCCAAGACACCCATGACCGCTGGTACGGCTAATCAATTAGATTTATTCTCTGCAGAGGTGTACAACTGTACCCACAAGACATGACCTTTTCTTTTTGCCACACGCTTCACATCCCATTGTAAGCGCGGTGGCCAGAATGTTCATGACGAAAACCTTTACATTACCTGGGTTAACTTCACACCAGCCCGGGACGTTAACCCCCGCCGTAGAAATAGAAACACTCACACAACGCGTGGTTCCTTTCACGCCACACCCAACACAACGTTTCTGAACACGGCAGGGCGTACACCGTTACACCGGCCAGGCAATTACCCACACGAACTGTGTGGAAGCCCCTCACAAGCAATCCAAACTGGAGTGTTTCTGCTAGCTCCCGCCTACCATAAATGCAAAGTTAAACCAGGTAACTTAATCGGTTTAAGGCTGCCCCATCCCAGCACTTGTGGTTTGTACGGATATTCTTGGATCATACAACACGATGTTCGGTCCTTAATCCGACACGGGCGATACTCCACCCTACACTACATGCAATTCCTTTGGCACATCCGGCTATTGCCAATAATCGCCCGCATCAAAACCATAGTTTTATTTTGGGTTTTTAATCAAAATTACTAGCAACCAACAGTGCCATTTCCAATGTTTTCAGGAAACAAATATTGATTTGATCATGTACATTGCTGATTCTAAAGCATGGCTAAGCATGAATAATATGAACGCATATACCCATGATGACATTAAGTAATGCCTATCCTTAATCTAGGGTTATCAAGGTTCACATGACCATAATCATCAAAGAAGGTTAATGAGACAACAAGTATAACTACCAGTACCGCAAAATAGCAAGTTTACAGAAAATAAACGCATGCATAATACAGTTACAAAAACAACATATTGTAGGTAAAGTACTGGGATCAACATGATCAAAGGGGTGCTTGCCTTGCTTATTTGTCGTTTACTGACGAAGATGAGGATTGCGGTTGACGGCAGCGACAGCGGAATCAACAACGTCGGAGTTCTACGTCGATCAACGAAATAAAGCAAAATACTAACTTTAATAAGGGCAAAAAGAAAGGAGATAGAAGAACAAATAAAACTCTTCACAAGAAACAGGAATTGCTCTTTTATAAATTTATTAGTTTTATTTTACGAATTCAAGATGCAAAAATAGTTTATATTAAATAGAATTAATCATTAGTTGCAAAGTTCATTGATTTACTATTCATAATACATTTCTAGCAACTTTATTACTTGTGGGTTTTGCTCTATTAGGATTCAGAGTCAAAGCAAGATGAAATAAGAATATTTTCTTAGATTACTGCAGACCATATCTTAGAGATTAATTCTAGGCTATTCTTTACTAAATTCAGATTTAGATGAGCTGCTTTGCGAGTTAATGAAAAGGCTTAAATGATCATATTATATTATAAATGAATACTTCTTCGCCTTTTATTGTCTTTGAATAGAATTAGCTTTACGCAAGTTAGATTTCTTGATTTAGGCTCTGGCCTTATTTAAATGATATTTAAGAAGGTTCTGGTGATACAAATATCTTAACTACAGGTTTCTTCATTTGCAACTACAGTTCGTTCATTCATATTACGGCTTTCAGACACATGAACACTTAGGGTTATTAAGCTATCAAGATTAATATGCAGATTACAGTGAAGTGGGACTATCTTTTCATATTTGGGTAGGCTATACTTTGGGGAGCACTACTGAGCTAATTTCATAAGTTTTACGATTTAGACGGGATATTATATTTATCGTTGAAACAACTTATATGGCATTGTAAAGTTTACGTTTACAAAATCGGCAAGAACGCGAAGCGAAAGGTTAACACTTAAGGGTTTTGAGCTAATAAGATTAATATGCAAACCTTAATGAAATAAGATTATTTTTATAGAATATGGTAGTATATACTTTGTGCAGTGTTTCTAAACTAGTTTTACTGATTTTAGTATTTAGACGAGTTATTTTATCTATCGCTGAAATAGCCTAAATGATCATATTTGCTACCTTAAATCGGCCAAGTTTCAAACTTAATTTCCAACTACACTATACATGATTCTTGATTCATTTTTCAGGTATTAGCAGAGTACCATCCTAGGAATGTTTTAAAGTTAGTTTGACATTATTTTAGCTTTAATTGCAATAGATTATATATTTATTTGCTGTTGTTATTTGTACTTTCTTGCATCAAAGAATGCAAGATAAGTTTCACTTTAAATATTTTTACATAATTGGTTCTCTATTGATTCCAGGAACCTATTCAAGGTATTCTTACTATTTTATGAGCTATTATGCACTTACTCTTATAAATGGTCATATTAAGGCTTATTAATATTTGCAAAGTAAGCAATTTAAACACAGATCAAAAGTTACATGTTTTTGCGTATCTGAGCTTCTCATAATTCCAGAAGCACATTCAAATTTATTTTATGATTTTATGATATATATATTTTTCATGTGTGCAATAGGGTCCATAATAGTGTTTATTCTATTCTTGACTTTAATAATTGTTCTAGGATTCAAGAATTGAATATTTTTGTATATTTGAATTCATCTTGGTCTATTTATCACCTAAAAATTTATTTTATCATGTTATAATTTACTATGCATAGATTTGCATTAAAGACCATATTATGGTTTTAATCAAAGTTCAATTCAAATAAATATTCTGCAGTTCAGAAATTAAATATTTTTGTACATTTAGATTCTTCTTGATTTTAGATGAATATAGGAATTTCTCCCAATGAATTTTGATTTAAATTACAAAAGATATTCAATACTGAATTTCATTTGGTATAGAAATGAAATTGGAAATTCAAAATACGCTTTGGTAATTGAGAAAGCGCCTTTTGCCCTTGACCTGGAGAACTTGCTTCGGCTGACCCTTGGGCCCCGCGCAGCAGTGAGGGAAAGCAGGGGAGCGGCTAGGGCTGGCCGGCGACGGTGCTCCGGCGATGATCCGGTGATGGCGACGGCACGGAGAGCATCAGCACGGCAAGGAGCATCCAAGGGAGGTGTCGATTCGGCCGGAGATGTAGTAGGGTGGTGCGCAGCCGAGGAGGGGCGGCGACAACAATGGTGGCTCGGTGGAGAAGATGAACAGGGGTGTTAGGAGTTGAATCGGTAGCACATTAAGCATCAAGGGGTACTAGTGGTTCCATTTTTGAGGTTTACCTGGAAGGAGAAGCCCTGAGTTGAGCCGCCACCGGTGACCAGCCATGAGGAAGAAGGGCGCACGGCAGCAGCACAATTTTGCATGGAGAGCTCACGAAATAAGTGAGGGGTTTTGATGCCTGAGGCCTGGTGATGCTCTAGCTCGACCGGATTTGGAAATGGGGTGCCCTATTGCTTGAATCGATCTCGGCTTGGAGCTTCAGGGGATTTCGGCCATGGCGGAAATGGCAGGGAGTTTCATGCGACTCAGTTGAGGAAAGGGAAGGAGAGGTGAGGGGGAATGGAAGCACTGCCTCTGTGACCACAATGCGCTATATATGACTGAGAGATTGAGCAGATGAGCCGGTTTGGTTGCACTGAGTCTCGGACGGGAGCTTCTCCAGATGCGACAAAGGAAAACAGGCTGCGGTATGGCGCGAGAGAGAAGACGGATGAACGTGGCGATGATCGAGCTTGCGATGAGGTGAGGATGACGCTGTGAGATGACCGAACGAAGAGTTGGTTCACTGAATCAAGTTGCGGCTGTGTTCTGCACTTCGGAAGAGCTCACCTCCCACCGGTGGACCGAACGGGATCGAAGGAGAAGAGCCTGGCAGCTGGGGCCTGGGACCACTACCAGAGGCTGGATGATTTCACTGCTGCGCCAACAGAACGGGACAGGGACGATTGGCCCACATGTCAGTGATTGGCTGAAGAAAACAGGGTGGTTGGGGTGAAATTCTCCCTTTCTCTCTGATTTTGTTGGTGGTCAAATGGATGTAGAAAATGGTGTAACTTTTTGACCGAAGTCTCTAGACTGTATTTATCTCTTGGTAAAATTTTGAGATTAAACCAAGTTACTAAGAATTTATAAATATTCTTTCAATAGTGACTGTTTGAATTTCTAATCTCTGACCTCGATTTTTAGTTGAAACCAAATGAAGTCTATTATTTTTGAAATTTTGTTTTTCAAATGGATTTGATCTCAGAATGTTTTTGTAAAATTTTCAAGCCAAAATATGGTTCCATTATTTTATAGAAATTCTGACATTGCAAATTCCAGATTTTTAGGGTTTCTGTTTTTAAATTTGGAAAAGTCTTAAATAACATTATTAATTTATTATATTTTTACCAGAGGTGGATATTGAATTTAGGGTTTCATGATAAATTTTTCAGCTTCATTTGAGTTTTATAAATATTTTATAAATTCTGACAATGCATTGTTTTGATTTACAAGTTGTCTTTTCCTTTTATCTCTTCATTTCTTTAGGCATAAAATTTCAATTGCTGGCTAAAATGATTTAATGGAATGATCAGGGTTCTCATGTTAGTTTTCTAAATTTTTACTTTTTACATTTTTGCCTTTTTCCTCTTTTTCATTCTTTATTTCCCTTTTGTTTGAGTTTTCTTGCAACACAAAAATCCAAGAAAATCCAAATAAAGAAAACAATATTCAGAAGTCCCAGAAATATTCACATCCAAATTCAAAATATTTATTTTTACTGTTCTTAACTTCTAGGCTGTTACAGCCCTAGAGCCCACAAACGCTGCGCACGGAGAGCGCGGCATGTCGAGTTGCAGTGGACGGGGAGCATGGAAACACCACGACGTGACATGTGGCTTTGTCATGCCTCCACTTAGCGAGATGCGAAATAAAAAAATAGCAATGCAGCATGCTTGTTGTGCGCTTGCATTGTTCTAATCTAGATTATATGGTATGGTGTAGCTCAGCGTTCTTTTAGGCTAGTTTTGTTTTAATTTTATTAGGTTTTATAAAATACATTATAATAGAAAAATCGCATGATGGCTAGTTTCGGAAAAAAATAATTTTTAAGGGATGCAATAGTGAAAAGTTCTACCCTATATAGAAAGGCATGAAATGACCTCATAAAATATGTACCAAAAATAGCTTTAACCATTAATTTTTATTATAATGTATTTATAAAACCTAATAAAATTATAATATTATAAAAGTACTTTTCAAGACAAAACTATATATATGATTTTTATGTATTTAATTTAAATATTTAAAAGATATTGGCAATCAAAGTTTCAAAAGGTTGACTACACCTATGTCTAAAACGACAACTATTTATGACCGAAGGGAGCATATTCTATGCCACTTGATATGATGTCATGTTTTAGGTTTAGTCGATCGCTTGTCTTGTACAATTCTTCCTAATTTCTAGTTTTATAATCTATACTCCAATGAAAAAACTCTTCGCTGTTGTAGTCCCCAAAAATTATTTTTTCTATGACTAGCCCTGTGTGATTTTTTTTCAAATATGATCCCTAGCCCACAAATCCTGTGCACAAAAAGAGTGGAAAATACAAATACCGGTGATAAATACTGCGCCTCCACTCAGCGGATCCAAAAAAACGCCGTGCAGTGGTACTGTAGTATTGTAACGCTATAGTACCACTGCATTGCTATTTTTTTATTTCGCATCTCACTGAGTGGAGGAGTAGCAAAGCCACGCGTCACGTTATGGCATTGTCACGCTTCCGGTCCGCTACAACTCGACATGCCGCACTTCCCGTACGCAGTATTTGTAGGCTCAAGACCAAATTTACAAAAACAATCCCACAGGGGTTAGTTTTGAAAAAAAAATTGATAGCTATAACAGTTAAAAGTTAAAAAAACACACAATTGGAATTACCACGAATCTGCCTGCCCCATGTCTTCATCATCAATCAGATTCCCTTCACGCACAATGTCATCTTCACCATGCTCGGTCCAACAGGTATAGGTAGGCTTGAAACCCCTTCGAAGCAAGTGTGCACGGATCGCCTCAAGGTTCGAAAATTGCTTCTCATTCTTGCAATCGATGCACGGGCAACAAATATAGTCCATCAGCTTATTTGACTTATGCGCCATGGCGCTTCGAAAAACAAGTCACACCGATTAAAGTAGTCTCTATCACGACGGTCCGCTTCATACATCCATCTTCGATCCATCTACAAATATTTACAACAAATAAAATCTCAAGAAATCAATAAGTGCTCACAAATTCATTACTTATAAATCTATATCCAAATCTCGATTGTAAAACCAATTAAATAATTGCTATTAGTTATATATAATGGTCCATCCAACAAATTTGAGTACTATTGTCTCTTCTTCTCTCGTTTCAGTAATATTTTATCAAGGAGTATCGGATGAGGAACATAATCCTTTTATGCATGGCCTTTTTACATCAATTATATACCATTTCATCCATTGGACATTTACTTTTTCTGGATGATTATAATTGTAACACCCCGGCGCCAAAAGCACCGCGAATGCTACCAAACCCTATTCAACTCAATGACATCTCTACAAAATTGTCTGAAATCAACCAAACTCTAAGACCGGCTTAAAACTAAGCCACCGAAATTTACAAAATTTCGGCATGACCTCTCTAGAAAAGAGGGCATCCACTCAGCAGTCAAAAGAACAATAGCAGTATAAATATCATTCATTCAACCAAGATGAAACATTCTAGCAGGTCCTTAGATATCAATCACACATCCACTGGCCATTAATAAATTACACCACGACAAACAACACTTTACAACCACATTAGATACAATCAGGCTTTATGAATTAATTTAAGGAGATAATGACCGAAGTCGTGCACGTGCTTCTACTCCCAACTAGACGAGCCAACTTCAAGATACCTAAAACAGGAAAACAACAAGCGTGAGTCCAAGACTCAGCAAAGTGCAACACTAAAAAAAGGTAATGAATTAAATTGAATTATTGTTACTCTAGAATTTGATATGGCCATTACTAAAGGGAAATCAACAAGTAAAAGAAACGATAACTAACTCCACTTACCACACCAACTCGAAAACATAACTAAATCTTACCGTCGTCTTAGTAAACATTTCTGGATGAGTCCACGCCTCAATCCTCAACCTGTTCTTCCCATTCTCATAAATTCCAATTATCAATTGCAACACACAATGCAATAGAATGCATTTATGCTTTCATACTCAAGTGCACAAAACATACAAAAGCAGAATCTCATATCCATACATTACAATCAACTCATTAAACATGATTCCTCTTTGTCAATACAATGCAGATGCAAACATACCATACAAGGGAAGAATCTCGTATTCATACATTGTCCATACAATGCAAATGCTTGCATGTTCATATGCTCATCTCATTTCGCCATTCTCATGCATAATTCACCATTCTCATGCATATGATGCATTCTCATACATATATCACCATTCTCATGCATAATTCACAATTCTCATGCATATGATGCATTCTCATACATATGATGCATTCTCATACATATATCACCATTCTCATGCATAATTCACAATTCTCATGCATATGATGTATTCTCATACATATGATGCATTCTCATACATATATCACCATTCTCATGCATAATTCACAATTCTCATGCATATGATGCATCATGCATGACTCATCTCCTCTTTTTAGCAAATACCGGTATTGCCGAGCACCACCCGTCGATGCGTGCCCTCAAACCCAACCATCCCGTGGAAGGGGCCTGCCGAAACAGGACTTGTCCGCTACCCAAGAGCGGGTCCCACGCTAACACCGCTCCCATCCACGCCAAGGATGGGACTACTGAGTAGGAACTCCGAAGCGCCCGGATTAGTTATACTTCAGTATAACTTTCTCACATACTGCTCAATGCAATTCATGAATGCACATATGCAAATGCCATTCCTCACATTCATCTCCCCACTCTCAATACTCATATCCGCATTCCCAACATTCATATTCATATTCTCAACTCTCATATTCATATTCTCATCATTCATATTCATATTCCCAACATTCATTTGCATATTCTCGACACTCATATCTACATAGTCACCAATATCATTACTACACCCGTTACAGTCATAATCCATTTTCATGATCACCAAATCATCCATTCTTATTAATCAAACCTCATTACTTCATTATTCACATTATCCTATCATACGAGTAACAATAGTATGATATCTCAACTTTCATATCCATAAGGTCACATATATCAACAACACTCACTTAACCGCCACAATCGCATATCATGACCACAATTCGAGCTATGTTCATAACGCAAATCTTATATCTTCTATGTTCCCATTAGCCTAATCATACTAGGGAGCATCATCAAGGCATATATAAAATGTAACACATGGCATAATGACAAGGCATATGATTCGTCAATCGACACACACAACAAACAAGCATTGATGCACTTGCATATAATCTCGGGTTGAACGATAGCATAACCAATTAACCATTCTCCTTCATCACAACGCAAGCAAAATCAAACATGAACATATTAAAATAACACATGGATAATCATATGATTGTAAAACCAAATGGCCACCTAAGCCACATCCGAATACAATGCACTTGCCTTCAACTTCTCGAGATGGTGTGGCGAGACGAGGTTGCCACACCCGGGGGTCACACCACCTGCACATGGATATAACCCACTCAAAACACACCCACAATCCAACACAAGACTCATCACTAAGTTGGCTTCGCAACCTACTCTTAAAACCCGAAAACAGAAATTTGCCAACCGGGACAGCACTTGGTAAAATGGGCATAACTTTCAAACGGCTGAACGAAACTTAGCGATTTCAGACTTCATTGAAAGATAATTTGATTATCTACAACTTTTTCTATAGCCGACCGACCGGGAAAAGCACCGATTATTCCCAGATTTGCGACGAACAGCAGACGAATGCAATTTAACTCGTTCTGGACAGCAATCGGTAAAATAGTCATAACTTTTAAATGGCCGAACGAAACTTGATGATTTCGGTCTCTATTGAAAGGTAATTCAATTATCTACAACTTTCGTTATAGCCAAACCCCCAGGAAACGCTTGCAAAATTAACGATTTCGCGCTACAACATGGCACAAGAATCTGCTCGAAAAAACAAATTGCACAGCTTCTAGGGTTCCACCTCTAAACCATTCCACATACAACTAATCAACCAATAAGACTCCATGGCAAGAACCCTAACCCAGCCACTCAACCATACCCCAAACCCTAGCTAGACATTAACACAAACACCATGCATGCACAGAACCAAGCCAAGCTAATATACCTCCAAACATACCCATGGAGGAAGAAGGGAGATGCAGCACCCAAGGGATGGAGGCGCCAAGGAATAACTTGCTGAGGGGGAGACGCCATGGAGGAGCTTGGCTAGGGGAGGCGCCAGGAGGAAGCATCACCAGAGGAGGGCCTCGCTAGGAGGAGTCGCCAGAGAACAATCGGGAAGGAGGCGCCAGAGAGGGCATCGCCAGAGAGGGGGCGCAGGAGAGTGTTGGCGAGGAGGACTCACCCAGAGCAGCGCCAGGAAAAAAGAAATCGGGAGGGAGAGGCGCTGGAAAGGATCGGAGGAGGCACGCTGGGAGAAACAAATGAGCAAATGACCGACCAGAGGCCTCCCACTCCTTTACTCAATTGCTTTTGTAAATACATCTAGGGTTCCTCTTTAGCTCTTCTTTCTTCCTTTTAATTAAGTGGATGAACCAAATAAAAGGGCTAGGAAAAGAGAAGACAGGAAAAGCTACACAAAAACTAGTGGCCACAAACCCACAGTCTCCAAGGATTTAAATTCCGAAAACACGGCGAAACGAAAATCCTTGAATTAAGAAGGCGAAATCTTTACCAGCCGAAAATCCTCTCCAGAGGGAGATCTTTGGTATTACAATAATAATCAATACTCCATACATTACAAAATGAAGCATGTCCTTCGTACAAAATGTTTATATTACAAATTGAAGCTTGACCTTCATACAAAATAAAGCATATCTTTAATTATACAACTAAGTTACGATCCGACCTTCATGTTTATCGATGAACGTTTGGCCTGGTACGTAGTTGCTATTAGTTATATATAAATCTATATCCAAATCTCGATTGTAAAATCAATTAAATAATTGCTATTAGTTATATATAATGGTCCGTCTAGCAAATTTACATTACTTACAGAAGTATTAAATTAACATACACGAAATAAAGAAACAATTTTAAGTATTTAGATTGAACAATAGTTAATTATGAAGTGCTACCACATTTCAATTCAATCAACATATTAAATGCAATCACTATACATATAAAAGTTGGTAATTTCAAATCTAAACTCAAGATTACAAATCTAATTGTGTTGACTAGGCAATCAATAATTCTGATCACAACCTACAACAATATATAACATAATATCCAACTAAACAATTACACGAACCTTAGATCGAAGTTAGAAAAGCGACAAATTAGACCAAATTTGAGAGCAAAATTCGCCCCTCTCCACCCCAATCGAGCAAGAACAGAGCTCCTCTGCATTGCGGACATCTTGGGAAAGGAGTCGAGTATATATAGTGGGATATTATCACCGCCGGTTTATTCTCTACAACCGCGGTAATATATCATCTTAGGTTATATCTCAAAACCAGCAGTGATATGGCTGCCTTTTCGCGCAATTCTCTTTATCACTGCCGGTTACACTGTTGAACCGACACTAATACTTTCACTGCCGGTTCTCTATCTAAAACCGGCAGTGATATGGAGCCGTTTCCCGCCTAAATGATTTAGCGATGCGCTTATACATATCTTTGTTCCTATCATCGCGGTTGAAATTAGAACCGACAGTGATAATATTATCACTGCCGGTTAAATTTAATAACCGGCAGTGATAATATTATCACTGCCGGTTGAATTTAATAACCGGCAGTGATAATATGAACCTTCAACTCCCGCCACCTACGACCGTCGCTCTTCCCCATTCCTCTGCCAACTGTTGCGCTTCCCCATTTTGGCAACTGTTGCGCTTCCCCATTCTTCTGCCAACCGTTGCTCTTCCCCATTCCTCCTCTATATAATGTGCAGCACATCCATCAATCTGTGGCAATCACAATATAATCCACCATTGCAGCAAGAATGGCCCCACCCAAGAAGCGCGCACGTTCTGGGCAAAGCATTGATCCGGTTCCAGAGAAGAAGGAGGAGAAGGAGGAGGAGGAGAAAGAGGAGGAGGAGGCAGAGGAGGAGGAGGAGCAGGAGGAGGAGGGCGACGACGACGACGACAGCGGCTGCGACGATCTCCTTCGGCGTTGGGGCAAGACCAACTCCGCCACCGAATCGGATTCGGAGGAGGAGGAGGAGCACCGCCTCAACTCCGATCGGTCATCCGGCAGTAGCTCCGGCGACGAGGAGGAGGAGGAGGACGATGACGATTTTTCAATATAGGGTTTAATATGTTTTGTATCTGAAATTATGACTATATGTAATTATGGACTACAAATGTTCTGCAAGAGATAAATAACAAATGTTTAATATGTTCTGTTTTTTATCTAATTATGCTTTGATATGTTCTGTATCTTAACTAATTTTCGGTAAGATCACTGCCGGTTCTGGAGTAAAACTGGCATGGAAAATGGTCTTATCACTGCCGGTTAAAAACAAAAACCGGCAATGATAGATCACTACCGGTTTTTTATATAAACCGGCAGTGATATCTTCTTATCACTGCCGGTTCACTCTAAACCCGGCAATGATATTGCCTCCATTCGTGCTGCAAAATTTTACTATTCTTATCACTGCCGGTTGAAATTAGAACCGGCAGTGATAATATTATCACTGCCGGCTTGCGCCTAACCGACAGTGATGGGGCGTCGCGGATGAAGCAGTCTGTAGTAGTGCTCACTCGTTCAAAGGCCTGACGATGAGATGACAGTGTGAGATCGAGCATCCGGAGTTCCGATCTCAGCATGCGAACTTACCGTGTGAGATTCTCGTAGGTTTCGTCAGCTTGGACTGTCCCATTCTTCCTTGCAATTGACTGAAGAATTGGTCCAAATCCTGGGTCAAGCATGGATAAAAGATTTTTTTTTTATTTTTGAAAAAGAAGAATACATGACTGCGAACGTTTGAAGATTAATTATCTTTTCGGCAAACTCCGATTGATTTCATTACCTCATGGTTTTGATACAATATTTTATTCCTAATTTCCTATGATGTCTCCTCTTATTCCTAATTTCGCAAACTCGGTTTGATTTCATGCAATTCTGTCACAACAAGTTGTATTCTTACAGCCACCTACCCAACTCGTCTGTGTCGACTATCATCCCAATTGAACAAACTTCCTACAATCATAGCTACCACTAATTCAACACAGCCAAGTAGAGATTTCCCCTACGTACGCTTGTACCACAGCATTGATAACAGAACTTGAACAGGTTGAGTGATCTACTGTTTTTCTTTTTGCTGGGCATGCAGGATATCTGCACTGCTGAATCCTAATGGCGGGCATGGTCAGTTCTGCACGTAGTCACTGGGACAGTTCATTGTATTGAGTGTTGTTATAAGTGTTTCGGTCGGTACGCGTTAAATGACTAGGGAGTAGAATAGGCTATTCTACACGTAGCTGTAGACAGGGGCGGACCCAACAGTATGGTAGGTTGGGCTGCTGCGCGCCCCACCTACAATTCACAAGGTCTCTTATACTCAGGTGTGTATATACTGCATAGCCCAACAAATTTGGTCCATAGGTAGGGTATAGCCCAACAAATTTATACCCAGGTGTGTATATACTTCAAACTTGCCTCACCTATAATTTCTTTCTGGGTCCACCACTACCCGTAGAATAGTGTGTATGTATAATACAGTGTGGACTACGCCCCCATATAGTGTGTTACCAAGGGAAAAAACACAATTGGCACGATCGCGAGTCTGATAGCGATATTCTTTTTCAAGATATCAGCTACTCCACTCGTTTGAAGGCATGGACCAGCGAGAGCCTGATTAATTTGCCTGACGATGAGACGAGCGTGAGAGCATCCGACTAATTTGTCTGACGATGAGATAAAAGTGAGAGCATCCGGAGTTCCGGTCTAAGCTCGCGTACTTACCGTGTGAGATAAAAGTGAGAGCATCCGACTAATTTGTCTGACGATGAGATGAAAGTGAGAGCATCCGGAGTCCGGTCTAAGCTCGCGTACTTACCGTGTGAGATTTCCCGTAGCTAGCTTGCGGATTGTCCCACTCTTCCTTGCAATTGTCTGTGAATACTTGGTCGAAAGCCTGGATCAACCATGGATAAAAGGAACATTTTTTTCTAAGAAAATATAAGTGACTGTGAAGACTTGAAGATTAATTATCTTTCGGCAAACTCCGATTGATTTCATTTCTTGTTTTATTCCGCGTGGTGGTGGTTTCGGTACAAGATCTTATTCCTAATTGTATTTTCATAGCTAATACCATTGTGTTGGAAAAATTTGTAGCGCGCTTGTGTGAACACTACTACAAAACAACCTCTTTCTTACTGGTCTATCACTATCGGTTCAGCTATAACCGACAGTGATAACACTTTTACTGCCGGTTCATAAACTAAATTGGCAATGATACTATTACTGCTGGATCTTCTTAAAAACCGGCAATGATAATAAACAAGAACCGGCAGTGATAATGGAGGAAGTATCACCGCCAGTTCGGAATCGAACTGGCAATGATAATATTTTTTGAAAAAATCATAAATTTTGCATATGGAGTCGAATGGAGATAAAATTTATATGAAAATTGTAGCTCTTAATGATATTTACAACTTTGTAGTTGACAACTTTATTATTTGAAGTCATTTAGATATCCAAATAATCGTTGAAACTTTCGAATATGAAGGGATAAAAGTTGTCAACGATTATTTGGAAGTCTAAATGACTTCAAATAAAAAAGTTGTCAACTACAAAGTTGTAGATCTCATCGAGAGCTACAATTCTCATATAAATTTTGTCTCCATCCGACTCTGTATGTAAAAATTATGATTTTTTAAAAATATTATCATTGCCTGTTCGGAATCCGAACCGTCGATGAGACTATTATTACTGCCGATTCTAGTATCGCTGCTGGTTCGAATCGAACCAACAAAGTGATAATATTTTTTAAAAAAATCATAACTTTTGTATATGGAGTCAGATGGAGACAAAATTTATATGAATATTGTAGCTCTCGATGATATCTACGTATCATCGAGAGCTATAATATCGATCTGAAAGTTATGATTTTTTTTAAAAGTATTATCACTGCCTGTTTGGAACCCGAAAAATCGGTGAGACTATTATTACTGTCGGTTCTCAACAAGAACCGGTAGTGATAATAGTATCACTTCCAGTTCGGAATCGAAACGACAGTGATAATATTTTTGAAAAAATCATAACATTTGCATACGGAGTCGGATGGAGACAAAATTTATTTGAAAATTGTAGCTCTCGGTGAGGTCTACAACTTTGTAGTTGATAACTTTTTTATTTGATGTTATTTAGATGTCCAAATAATCATTGAAATTTTCGGATGCGAAGGGATAAAAGGAACATATATCTTATAGTAGTTAAGAAGTGTGTGTTAGGTGAGATGGTAAATAGTGTTCACGCAAAGCAGCAGGTCACGCGACTGTGCGTAGTAGTAAATACAGGTTGGTCCAGGTGCAAATAAATTTATTTTTTGATTTTACCGAGTGATTTTTGGATTTACACTATCACTACCACGCACTGCCGGTTCCAATATCCGGCAGTAATGCCAGTTTGGCATCGACAGTGATGTGGTGTTTTGTAGTGGTGTGAGCGAGGGAGAAATTGAGAGAGATGGGTGAGAGAGAGAGAGAACTCAGGTGTTGCGACGGGGGTTGCATTCGTACTGTTAGGTATATCCATAATGTTCATGCTCTATGGGTCGGTGATCTTCATACTGAGCTTCTTCCCCATGCCCTGGGTTATCGGGTCCGATATGGCCTGTGCTACAGTGTCGTGCTGGGCTGTGCCACCCATCGTACCTAGTTCTTGGGCCTGATATGGCCTATGCTATAGTGTCATGCCGGCTCGGCATGGCCTACTTCGTGCCAGGCCGGGCTTCGGACCGTGCCGTGCCCACCGTGTCTCAGGCCGGCTTAAAAGAGCCCGATCTAAGTGCCCACCTCTACATGAGACGCACTGATATCGCATACCAACTGACTTTTCCACTTCCTCTCTTTTTTTTTTCTTTTTCTTCTACTTGAGAGATCTTTTTCTATATTAACTTCTCCCATTGTAACGGAGAGGTATCAGGTATAGCAGGATTTATTTTGCTTTTGCTCCTTTTTCTTTAAGCTCCATTACGATGATACATGCATAAGCCATCATACATTAATGTCATGTTTCGGTCAAAGTAAATTGACTAACATGTGATGATATGCACATTTAGTAGCTCGGCGATATCGCACATACTTCCTTCCTTTATTTATTTAATGATTTTTTAGCACAAAATTCATCCAACAAATAAGCACTGCCATGTATTCTAACTTGTAATTTTCCGTCCGGAAAAAAGTTCCTTGTTAACTAAGTTGAGTACGTACTTTCCCTTACTTCTATCGACTGGATTGCCTTTTCCTCCGCAATTTCAAGTCCTCGAGGTCAAGAATCCATCTTCTTCTTCTACGTTCTCACCACTTTGACACTTTCCTCGGTGTCCCCCCTCCAAAATCTCTCTATATACGGCAGTCACTCACCACTGTCATGCAACTCTGTCACCACCAGTTGTAGCTACTGCTAATTCAACTCGACCAGGTTGAGATTTTCCCTACACTTGTACCACAGCACTGATAACGAACTTGATCAGGTTGTGTGATCGACTATTTTTCTTTTTGCTGAGTGTGCAGGATATCTGCAGATTGCTGAATCCTAATGGCGGACATGGTCAGTTCTGCAGTGGTCCAGGAGACGGTTAACCAGATCGTTTCTGGTATGATCGACAAGTACGAGTGCAAATCAAACGCAAAGGAGAATGTGGAGAGGCTGGAGATGGCGCACATCAAGTTGGAGGCCGCACTCGAGACATCCGACAAGTGGAACATCAATGACGCGTCGGCATTGCTGCGTTGGCGGAGCAAGCTGAAGCGTGCTGCTCGGGAGTGCGATGACACATTGCGCAAATGCAAGCAACGAATCCTGAAAGAAGAAGAGATAGAGCAGGAGGTAAAGAAGTCCTCCTTCCCTAAACGGATAGCTCATACTACCAAGTCATTCATCTCCTCTTTTTCTAGCGGTAGTAGTAACAACGAGTCCAGTAGATGCGTTGTTCGAAGATTCGAGTGGTTCGCAGATTCTGCTACTGATTTTTTGAGATTCCTGGAGCATGGTGGCACACCGCGGCAATACTTATTCTTCGACCCTCTTGTAAGGCACCTTCTTGAAGGCAAAACAACAGAGTGTAAATTTTCAAGGGGAAACCAACACCATCTGTTTTTTCTGCGGCCATTCCACACTGCCAAGCACAGAATAGAGGGCAGGCTGCTCTTTATCCACAAAGACGGTGATGCACCAGAGAAGAATTTTCTCCTTGGTCTCAGCTTACAACTTTCGGAGAGCACGGACATAGTTGGGATTGCAATCAAATGCTTGGAGTTGTTTTATACACCTCACTTCAAGTCTACAGCCGAAACTGTTACGATGAAGCTCACTCAGCTACCAACGCAAGACTTGTGTTGGGTGCCATATGTTGATTGTAACCGTAAACATCATTCGAACAATATCCACGGTGTTTTTACTCAGTGGTTTCGCCCAAACCCACTTTGTTGCAAGCAGCCCTGTGGTAGTAGCAACACAAATGTTCCATCAGAATTGTTGCAATGTAGTTCCCTGGAACCAGTTATCAATGTGTTTTTGCAGGGCTACATCTCACTACCTGCTTGGTGCAATAGACGGAGGACAATCATCAAAGGCAAAACAAGCTCCCTACAAAATAAAGGCTTTCCGTATCTGAAACTTGGACTCCACTTCTCGCCTCATGCTTCTTCAGAAGACCTTCAGCCTTCCGTCGGGGGTTCCGTGGCAGAGATGATTGACGGGGGAGAACAGCATGGATTGTGTGCAAACATTACCTTGGAACAGCTGGACGAGATCATGCTGCCAAAGGCGATAGATTGCCTTCGCCGGAACGCCGGAGCGACGGCGTATCAGATGCTCTGGAAGTCCAGGCATGGTAGCGCGTACCTTCAGGTTGAGAAGACAACCGTTCAGAAGCTGTTGCAGAGACAAGAAGAGAAGGTGGAAGGACGATTAATTGTCATCCCCGAATTCCTCACCTCGTGGGCTGCACAGGCGCCAGCCCGGCTTCAGGGCTCGATCACGGACTGGATTCAGAAGGAAAAGGAAATGCAGAATTGCACTAGCGATTTGAGGCTGTGCACGTAATCAGTTTCTTACTAGCTAGTTGTTCTGTTTAATAAAGTACAGAACTAATACCCCACGTTGTAGATCATGCAAATGTAACGAGCCAATTCGAGCTGTATATGAACTATCTATACGACTTAGCAAGAAATACTTAGGAAGAAATACTAGAACTCAAAAACAATCACTCAGTTGTGTTTAGAGTATATTATGTCATGTATTACATGTATATCATGCATATATCCCTGTACCTGCCTTGCATATTGTTTAGGTTAGCATTCCATGATTGTCTCCTGTAATTTAGAATCTATACGCTCCCTTCGTGTATTTATACCATAGCAATACAAGGAGATGATTGTGTGGCCAATTCCATTGCCTTACATGGTATAGAGCACATGGGGCTATTTTTGCAAATACCATAACAAGGGAGCCATTTTTGCAATAGACGAAGTCAATGCGGCCAAATACAGGAACAGTTCTGAAAGTGAGAGCATCCGGGTTCGGTCTAAGCTCGCGTCCTTAATTACCGTGTGAGATTCCCGTAGGTTGCATGAGCGCGGACTGCCCCATTCTTCCTTGTAATTGACTCCGAAGACTTGGTCGAAAGCCTGGATCAAGTATGGATACAAGGAACTTTTTTGAGAAAAAAAGAATAAATGAATGCGAAGACTTCAAGATTAATTATCCTTTTGGCAAACTCCGTTTGATTTCGTTTACTAGTAAATTTCACAAAATTACATGCTTTTTACGTACTATCTGAAAACTACATGGTTTATTTTTTATTTTATAAGACTACGGATTTTAGGAGAAATTGTATTATAAACTACAGTTTTTGATGGCGTCAGCCTATATAGTAACCTCACGTGCAAGTGAAACAGAAAATAGGGCCATGTGAGATTACCATGTGGAGGCCACACTATCAGACCCGTTACAATGAACGGTCAATTCTAAAACATATAGTTTTGTGACACAATTCTCCTAAAAACTGTAGTTTTATGAATATAAGCTAAAATCTTTAGTTTTTTGTTAGTTAGTAAAAAAACCTATAATTTTGTGAAATTTGCTCTTCATTTATTCATTTACTCTGCATGATGGTGGTTTCGGTACAAGGGCCTTATTCCTAATTTCACAACAAATACACAATTTACACCTGTAATTTCTATGCCCATGCATTTTTTCCACGAACGTGTTGCCAGAGTCTGTGTGCATTTTTTTCTCCCTTGAGAAAGAGTGTACACAGTTCAGAGTAATTCTGGTGTCTCTGTCATTTTCCTTCTCTCACAGTGATATTCCTGGTCTTATGTTAGAGAGTTTTTATCATCCTTAAGAGGTATGACCAAATTATAGTCTTGCTTAGGGAATTTTATATGCCGCGCGCATCCTGCTCTTACGTGGTGTATTATTGACTGACATGAGGGCCACTGCCTTTTACTTTATTCATTCATTTGTTTGTTTATTTAATGAATTTGATTACAAAAAATCATCAAACAAATGCCTCCTATTGAGTGTAGTTGGTGCGTGAAACGACACGAACTAGACTCGGTTGAAATAACCGGCCAAGAAATTGACCATACATGAGACGCACTGATACTGCATACGAACTCCCTTCGTAGTTCGTACCACTTCCTCTCCCTCTTTTTTTTTTGGTTACTGGAGAGATCTTTTTCGATATTAACTTCCCCCAATGTAACAGAGGTGCAGCAGGAATTATTTTGCTTTTGCTCATTTTTCTTTAAGCTCCAGAATGATGATACATGCATAAGCCATCATACACTAATGTCACGTTTCGTCAAAATCGACTGACATGTGATTATATGCACTTTTAGTAGATCCGTAATATACTCCTTCCTTTATTTATTTATTTAATGAA
This sequence comes from Guadua angustifolia, assembly GCA_036346375.1. Taxonomy (NCBI): domain Eukaryota; kingdom Viridiplantae; phylum Streptophyta; class Magnoliopsida; order Poales; family Poaceae; genus Guadua; species Guadua angustifolia. The sequence goes on along the minus strand of JAYEVE010000610.1, from coordinate 146,539 downwards.
TTTTTAGCATAAAATTCATCCAACAAATAATGAAATGAATAATGCCCCCTTTTTTCGGAGAAGCGCTTCCATGTATTTTAACTTCTAATTTTTTGTCCAGAAAAAAGTTCCTTGTTAACTAAGTGGAGGGATAGGGTTCATGTGCTGATCATACAATGGCAACCGCAACTTAAACTGTTGCCATGCGTCAGCACCGTTGGATCAAGGTAGCAAACGGCTCGAATCGTTTTGCCGCGTGTCGACGTTTGTTACCGACAATAATGAAAAGGGGGCTAAGCGCTGGATCCAAACTTAATGGTAGCACAAGACACCGGATGTATACAGGTTCGGGCTCTCACGGAGGAGATAATACCCTAGTCCTGTGCTCTGGAATTATATGTGGCTAGCTAATTGTTGATGAGATTGTGTGCCTCCTCCTCTGATGCTCCCCCACCCCCTTTTATATAGCGGATGAGGGCGGTTAGAAAGGAAAGTCCTAATCGGTTATAAGGTGGAGATTGTATCTCTTTCCTTATCTGCTAAACATGATAGCGGTTAGGATTACAATTGTATCCTTCCTACGCAGGGTTGGTTTCCATCTTCGGGGTTTCCTTGTTGCGCATGGCAGCCTACCTCCTGAGCAATACTCATCTTCATGTAGTCGGCTTGGCCCATCCCCTCTTGGGTGGTCCTCACGGCCCGCCATGCATATATCTGGGGTCCATATACTCCACAGTAGCCCCCGAGTGCTTTGCGATCGAGTTGCCGCCTTCCTGGTTGCAGCCCAACTGAGTCATGCTTCACGTCGAGTGCTTCCAGTTCTTGATGCAGCTTCTCGACTGGTTTTCCTTTCCAGTCGAGTGCCCTGTTGTAGGCAAAGAGATCGTGAAGGACTCAATAGAGCTCCATGCGTTGACCTTTCCGAGTGGTACCCAGCCCAATTATTGGAATACTTGCAGTCGGCTCATCTTGGGGCATACCGTATCCCAAACGATATGCAGAAGTCAAAACGCTTTTCCTGCTCAAGGCGAAATTCAGCGCCGCTCCTTTAAATTCATTAAATCGCCGAAGTTCTTGATGTAAATCGTTGAGCGTTAGCCCATCTGCGTCGCATCAAATTCGATAGTCACGAAATCATATATATACGAGAACTTAGGCAATGTAAAAACCATTCACTTTCGGATGTGGTGTCCATTGGTTTATATATATTTTAGAGTTTTTACTCCTTTTTCTTATTGATTTTGAATTCATCCGAGTGGTTTGACTCTTTTTGTTTAAGCACTCTGCCCGACTAGTCTAAGCCCCCCGAGTGCCGGGAGTCGGCTCATGGCTCTTTTTCCCAGGCACGCGTTTTGGGTGACTAAAGTTCGCTGTTCATGGGGTTAGAGCTTCACAACTCGGAATTAACGCACTTAGATTCATTTGCAATCGTTAAGTAAAAGAAAAAACACAACTCGAGAAAAGATGTGCATCACTTTACTATTAGTGTAGCCCCGACTTCTTTGCTTAGTTGTGGATCAACTAAGTAGCAAGTCAAGAAAGCCAACAATTTTATTCATAATGACATAATTGAGTAAAAATCGACTTAGCTGCTTTATGCCCCATGTGTTACTGACGATCGTGCCATCCTTGCTCGTGGCGCAGGCGTGGCTCGTGGCCGTGCCGAAGGTGGCGCTTAAGCGCGAGTGTGGCTCGTGGGCGTCTTTGAAGGTGGCACTTTTCGAAGCGCTGTGTAGGCTCGTGGCGTCTTGAAAGGTGGCGCTTCGAAGCGCAGGCGTTAGCTCGTGGCGTGCGAAGGTGGCGCTTCAGCGCAGCGTGGCTCGTGACCGTCTTGAAGGTGGCGCTTCGAAGTCTTGGCGTAGGCTCGTGGCCGTGCCGAAAAGTGGCGCTTCGAAGTGCGGCGTTAGCTCGTGGCCGTCTTGCGAGTGGCGCTTCGAAGCGCGACGTTAGCTTCGTGGCCGTCTTGAGGTGGCGCTTCGAAGCGCGGCGTAACTTAATGGCCGTCTGCGAGATGGCGCTTCGAAGCGCGGTGTTGGCTCGTGGCGTCAGCAACGTGGCTTCGGGCGCAGCGTTAGCTCGTGGTCGTCTTGAAAAGGTGGCGCTTCGAAGCGCGAGTTGGCTTCGTGGCGTCGGCGAAGGTGGCGCTTCGGCGCGAGAGTTGGCTTCGTGGCGTGCGAAGGTGGCGCTTCGGCGCTTCGTGGCCGTGCGAAGGTGGCGCTTCGAAGCGGCGTGGCTTGTGGCCGTGCGAAGGTGGCGCCGATCACGGCGAGCTCTTCGATCACCTAACGAACTTCGAACACCTTCAAAAAATCCATCAAGTACTTGTTGAGATCGTCGAGGTGTATGCAGCGTGCCTCGCCAGTGCCGTTCTTGAACTCAGCGGCGGCCTCGATCGCTGAGCACGACCGATGCGCGGATCGGCCGCTCGACACGGCGATCGTAGATCCTCCCGAGCTAGGGTCGACCACCTTCCATGACGTCGGCTCGGTACAACTCCTCGAACGCGGTGTTGAAGCTCCTCGCCTTGTCCTGGCCGCTGCCACAGCCGCCGCCGCGGGCTCGCCCGGCGTGCTATCGTCCACGAGTAGGACAACACGGCGATCCACGACGCTGGAGATAGCGATCTCGTCTTGCCGGATCTGGCCGTGGTGTCGGCGGGGCGATTGTCTCGAGAGCTCCGGGCGAGAGTCCATCACCTTCTGCGTTGTAGTAGAGTTTGTTCATGGGGAAGATGTTCTTGACCGGCGTCGTCGTAGAGGCGGGACTTCTCGTCGATCATGCGGAGCGGTGGGCGGCAGCTCAAGCATGCACCGCCGGACGGCGTCAAGGTGGCCCGCCGGTGGAAGCCCACCTTCGCTGTCATTGTTGTCATCGAGGCGTCGACAAGGACCATGTCCAACGTCTGCGGCGATCGGCGAGGAGGCCGCGATAGTTGAGCACGTGGCGGGTCATGGGGTGGATCTCTCCACCGTGCATGGGTCTCTCGACGACTACGCCGGATGGCGTTCCCGAACTCCTCGGCCGTGTGGCACAGTAGAGCCCAGCAACAGCAACGGCGCTGATACCTCGGCGACAAAGAACTTCGCGCGCATCTCCGGTGAAGAGGGCTTGATCTACGGTTCGGCGTCGATGGCGCCTCGTACATGCCGAGCATACGATAGAGCTTCTCCGATGCGCGCAGCGCGATATGGCGATGGCGTCTGCGGCGAAGCAGCTTCTGAGGCGCATCCTGGCGGCGTCGGTGGCACTTCGTGGCGAGCTCATCGTCGGGCGAAGACCTTGTCGCGAAACGCCTCTCACCGGTGAGGAGGGTCGGATCACGGCCACGACGGTGTGGCTCCACCGCCGCATCTTACGGTCAAGAACGCCCACTCCATCTTGAGCACCTCCTTGATGGCGGCGACCTCGGCGCGAGTGCGCCACGGACCAATGGCGCGTCACGGCGAGCAACGCGTGAACCAGTAGCGACCTGCAGAACTGGTCAGATCCGCCAAGACATGCGGTTCGCGACGCCGTGGACAGAGGCGGCCGCGTGCGGTGAGAGGGCGTCGGTGCGCGGCGATGCGTACTTGTCAAGATTGTCGGTGATGAAGTTCAGGCTCCCGAAGCGAAACGCCTGGGCCGGCGCGAAGATGGCCATGCCTTCGTTGAAGATCGCCATCAAGCTTGCTGAGATTGATCTTAGCGCAGCCCCTACCTGGCGTGCCAACTGTCGACGTTTGTTACCGACAATAATGAAAAGGGGGCTAGGCGCTGGATCCAAACTTGATGGTAGCACAAGACACCAGATGTATACATGTTCGGGCTCTCACGGAGGAGATAATACCTTAGTCCTGTGCTCTGGAATTATATGTTGCTAGCTAATTGCTGATGAGATTGTGTGCCTCCTCCTCTGATGCTCCCCCACCCCCCTTTATATAGCGGAGGAGGGCGGTTACAAAGGAAAGTCCTAATCGGTTATAAGGTGGAGATTGTATCTCTTTCCTTATCTGCTAAACATGATAGCGGTTAGGATTACAATTGTATCCTTCCTACGCAGGGTTGGTTTCCATCTTCGGAGTTTCCTTGTTGCGCATGGCAGCCTACCCCCTGAGCAATACTCATCTTCATGTAGTCGGCTTGACCCATCCCCTCTTGGGTGGTCCTCACGGCCTGCCATGCAGATATCTGGGGTCCATATACTCCACACCGCGCCTAGTTACTGCATATTACTTTTTGATCCATCAATCGATCTACAACTATTAAAATTACTATGATCGTACTGGATCTCTTTCTCTAAGTGGAGTGCCTAGGTAATTTCCCTTACTACTGGGACAGTGTTTTGTGGTGTGGATGTTGTTTGGTGTGGGGCCAGCCATTTCATGCCTAGCTTCCTCGTTCTCTCAACCGGTTGAGAATAGTAGTATTATCGTCACTTTTCTATCCGATGTGTATTTTTTTTTCAGATTTGGTCCCTTATAAACGTAATTGTAAATATAGCCTTATCCCTAGCCATAAAAGCATTGGAGATGACATGTGTCATTCCGCACCGTGGGAGCCCTTACTGCGCTCTGGGATGATTTGCCAAAAAAAAATGCTATGGGACAAGAAAAAGGGATGGTTTCAAGCTAGTCCTCTATTGACTTTGCCTTTTCCTCCACAATTTAAAGTCCGCGACATCAAGAGTTGTAACATCCCCAAAAAAATTCAAAAATAGGAAAAATAAAAAAAATTAATTTAAAAATGTAATTGAATAAAAATTTCAATTTGAATCAAAATTTTAATTTAAAACAATGCCTTTTCCTCATTTTTTTTGCATTCTAATCTTAAGAAAAGGATAAATAGCAATATTCAAAACCATTTCTTCCAAAGCAAACAAATTATAAGAATAAATTTGAAATGTTCATTTCCTGATTTTTCTTGAACTATTGTGTTTTCTTGAGTTTTTTCTTAAAAAAGAAAGTCCAATAAAGTGAAATGGTAAAATGGTAAAAGTAAAAAGTAAAAACAAAAATCAACAAAAATCTGTAAAAATCATATTAAAATATCAGAATACCCTAGAACTTTACTCATGATGGTTGATATGATCTGAACCAATAAAATATATTAAAAAAGTAATGTAATTATGAGATAAGATATCAATCTTGATCTTATCAGAATTGTGTAGAAATATCTGTAGCTTTTCTGAAGCTAAGGTTTTTACCATGCTGACATCAACTTTATATCTACCTCTGGTAAAAATATTAAAAATTATAACTTACATTTGGAGCTTATAAAAATTCAAAAATAGAAAGTAAATGAAATCTGGAAATAGAAATGTCAGAATTTTTAGAATTAAAATATTGAAGATAAAAATCTCAAAATTTTATATAATATTAAAAATATAATTATAAACTCCCAGAAAAATTTTAATAAAATTTAGACCTTATTTTGATCTTAAATAAAATAAAAATCAGAAACTGGGAAATCTGGCAGCATGCATTGTCAGAATTATTTAAAATTTTATACCAAGAATATTAATCTGAAATTTTAAATTGATAATTATCCTTATATTTCAGACCTTTAATAAAATTTTCATAAAATATTGAGTCGTTTTGATAGCTACGATTCAAGTGAGATCATGCGTGTTGTCTTTGGCTGACACCTACATGTGGGCCCAACCCAACCAGCTACCGCAGGCCTTCTTCCTCACGAAGACAACAAGAAGCCAGCCGTGAACTCCCCTCTGTATCTGGTCAAGCCGACCATCCTCAACCTCTCCAAACGCAACAACCAATCAACCTCGCCGTATACGACACTTCATACCCTGTCAGCTAGCACAGCCACTATCCAGCGCCTTCTTCTTCCTTCTTCCCTTTCTGTCCTCTCGCGCGCACAGAGACAGCAGGAACAGCACCGCCTCAACCCTTTGTCTCACCTGCGCCGCAAATCGCGTAGCCCGAGGCCACTGCCACCTAAACCTGACACCTCTGCTACTAGATTTCCTCGATTGCTGTGCTATACCCTGGAATACCCGAGAACTCCGACTGCAATCCTCTGATTTGCCGCCGCAAAATCAAACTGCATTCACATACTGTCTCAACCGACCTCATTGCGTATTTAAACGCCACAAGGCTCTTCCTATCACCCATACTCCCTCAGCCGCTCCACAGCCTTGAACTTCACTGCTGTATCACCGTCTTCCCCATTCCCGATTGCGCAACCACCATAGACCTCCACCAGCCAAACTCCCTGCATACACCTCCATCTTCCAATTAAGTTTACATGAAGCACCACCGGTTGGCCCCAAATACAGTCCCCAGCCTAATTAAAAGAATTCCTGGCCATGGAGTGCTGCCGCCGCGCACCCCCTGCCGGCGCCGCCTTGCACCATCGCCCCGCCGCCACGGACCACCGCAGCTCCGGCCAAGACCTTTCACGTCATCAGTGAGGTCTCCTCCTTCCGTTTCAACCCTTGCCCGAAGCTCCCTGCTCTTGCTCCAGCTCCAACTGAAGCTCACAGAGGAGCTCCCATGGTGTCTACTGTAGCTGTGCCAAGTGTAGCTGTGGGAGCTCTGTTCTCCACTTCCCCAACTGACTAGTGACCCATCCAAAAGGTAAAACAGCAAGCAACTTAGGGCCTGTTTGACAACAAGGTTTTTTCATAGTTTCTAGGCAAAACCATGGTTTTAGAGAAAAACTCTGTTTTAGAAATCATGAGGTGTTTGGTAGCCCTTCAAAAAACTCTATTTTAAAAACCATGGTTTTCACAAAACCATGGTTTTTTCTCTGTTTTGGAAACTTTGGTCTTGGGCAAATTTTTCTGAGCTTTGGCACCAAAACAACTCCCAAAACTTTGTAGCCAAATAGTTGAGAGTTCTAAGAAAAACCATGGTTTTAATGGGATTTGGTAAAACCATGGTTTTTATGCCAAGACAATTTCCAAACCATGATTTTGCGAAACCATGGTTTTACAAAACCTTGTTTCCAAACAAGGCCTTAGTAGTTTATGCTACCATGACATGTGGGACTATTTGATTGTATGTAAAACCATGAAAATATAAGTAATAACCTAACTTAACAACTCAAACATACCAGAGACCACTTTTCATGTAAAAGAATAAGTACTATTCATTCTCAACACACAACTTATTAACTAATGTTCTAATTCTATTAATCCAATAACTTTTGCCTCTTGGATTCTATATTATAAATATAAGAATACATAATTTTAGCTTTTTAAATTCGTAAAACAAGAGTGCATAATCTATAAAAGGAATCGTGTCATCACTTAACCTAAAAGCTATTAACAAAACGAATACATAGTCAACTAAAAACACAAGAATGTGAAATTATGCAATCTAAACCCTAAACTATTCCTGTTTTCTGCAATGAGTCTTTATTTGATTTTCTATCTGTTCTTTTGCCCTTATTGAAGTTTATTATTTGCTATATTTCCGTTGAACGACGTGTAGGACCCGACGTAACTATTTCCATCGTCGACTATGACTTCAACTTCGTTAAAGACATCAATGAACAAGCCAAGCACCCCCTTTGGTCATGTTGATCCTAGTTTTATAAATGTTATCATTAAATGTTTTTATTGCATGCGCTATATTCATTATACACTGCTATTTTATGGTTATTGGTAGTTACACATGTAGTTGTATGAAACTTCCTTGATAGGTATAGATTGTGAACCTTGATACCCCTAGAATAAAGTAGACAATATGTATAATGTCAACATGGGAGTTCTCACACTTAGATATCATGCTTAGCCATGCTTAAAGAACCATAAAATCTTAATATGATTAAAAAGGTTGGATTTGACTAGAAATGTTGGGTATGACCTTTCTTTATAGATGGTATTTTGATTTAAAATGGAAAAACTATATTTTTGATGCGGGCAATTATTGGCAATAGCCAGAGGTGCATGGACTTGCACGTAGTGTAGGGGAGATTATTGTCCATGTCAGATTAAGGACCGAATTATGGGTTGTTTTCAGGCCAAGAAATACGTACAACTATAAGTGCTGGTATGGGACAGCCTTCACCTATTAAGTCACTTAAAATTAACTTTGCACATTGGTAGGCTGGAGAATGGTGTACGCCATACTATGGGGGAGAAGTGGGACACTTTGATGTATCACCATTTCGCGTACTATGTACACATATCTTCTGCCACTATGGGAGAAGTGAGACAATTTGGTATACCACCGTTTGTTGTACTAGTACAAATATCTTCTGCCACTATAGGGAGAAGTGGGACAATTTGGTGTACTATCATTTGTCGTACTAGTACACATATCTTCTACTGCCATGGTATGTGTTTGTCGTCACTATGCTGGTGCAAAGTTAGAGTTAAGTAATATAACGATTATGTTTTGATCTCTCTGCGGCACACCAAAGGAAGTGTGCTAATAGCGCTGCACAAAGAGATGATCATTTCTTGTGGGTAAAGCTGTACATTTCTGCAGAGTGTAAAACTAATAGATTAGCCGCGCTCGCGGTCATGGGCACTTGGTAAAGTCATCACATAGGTAGATGTTTTATTTTCGTAAATTCTGGTTTCTACCCTGTGTCGGTAATTTCTACCATGTGTCGGTGGAAAGTGGTTCATAGATATGGTCATATTACTCAGGTTCGTGAAATTTACTTATTCGTATTTACATACTGTTATTTTACTTATGAAATTGCTTTTATTTAAATTCCGTTTGCAATCTATTAATATGTATTTACATTGCAAATTGGCTTTATGCAAATTAACCGTAGAAGCCTTTCCTTTGAAATGGCCTGCATATATTATAGGTTTTGCAAAAGTCTTGCTGAGTACGAAAGTACTCACCCTTATTTATTTATTATTTTTAGGTGAAGAATCAAAATAGACGAAACTTATTTGACGCAGGATTCGGGGATGTTAATGAGTTTTTCTAGGGATTATGTCTTTTCAGTTGTCTGAGGGTTGGATAGGCACACTACAAGACTTTCGATTCTTTCCGCTGCATTACTCTGAATTGTAAGACCTTATTGTGTATATTACCCTTATTATTTGTAATAAAGAGTATGAATGTGATATCAATTGTTGTAAATGTAAGTGCTAGCTACTGATCATTGGACTAGCACTGTATGTACATGAGATTTCTATTTTTACATTCATATAAAAATGGGAATCATTACAAGAGTCCGTCATCTACTATGTTCTCACCACTTTGACACTTTCCTTGCGGTCCCCCCTCCAGAATCTCTCTATATACGACAGTCATTCACTAATGTAATGCAACTAGGAATCATTCCGCGGCGTTATACGCCGCGCGCGTCGTTTCAAGGTGTGCTTACGAAATGTATCTAAGGACGTTGTTAACAACTGTGGTTAAAAAAAGCAAAATAAAGAGACGCATTGCACAGCACCTACTTCACTGATTTATACACATATTAGTGGCGTAATAAGCAGCTTGATCCTAAGTTAATGGCTGCATGCTTAACAATACACACACAAAAAGTTTATTCTCTTTGATCACAAAGCACATCATCGCTCTGAAACAAAAACCTTAAGATACACCGACAAGCTATTGTTTTCTTACAAAGTCCAGCCACCTTGTGTATAGAGATTGCGGAATAGGACCTAAGATCTTTAGCATTTTGCTGCAGAGGAAAAATCGCTTAAAATCTCTTGATCGAATAAGAAGAAATGGTAAACTAAATTAATAAAGAGCGAAGAAAGATTGTATTACCTGACAATGAACCGTTCTTTTAGCACCAACTATGATTCCGTAAGGCGAGGTGCCTGCAGCGATAATGGGGCCGTTTAAAATCTGCTTGGATGTTCAATTACCTAACTATCGATTCGCATTCTTTGAAGATTGTGGCTTTATAGCAGCACCTGAAGAACCTAAGAATGGGAAAAAGTGAAAAGGAAAGGTAACATAGAATGTTCAGAACTGTAATCTGCTTGTACAAGGCATTTACAATCTGATACTAATCAAAATAAATATCAAGAAGAAAAACTTTTTTGCATTGGTAAATCACATGTTTGTTTCATAAAAGAAATACTGATATTTCTGCGGCAACTTTTGATACGGTACTATATGTATTTTGTGCTAAGCTGTAATGAGAAGCAGATCATAGATTTTTAGCATATATATGTATAAATAAAGCAGAGAAAACCTATACTGGTTGTAGCAGAACCTAGATAGCTTATTATTCACGAATATATTTCAGCGAGCACATTCTAGCATGGCGGAGTTAAGTCTATGCATAAACTTTATCCAGATATCTACATAAGATGTAGAAGATGTTTTTGTAAAAGAACAAACACTTCCATAGTATCTGTACTATGAAACTCTGAATAAATATGAGAAAGATCTTCTATAAATGAGAGAAAACCTATACTGGTTGTAGCAGAACCTAGATAGCTTATTAGTCACGAATATATTTCAGCAGAGCACATTCTAGCACAGCAGGTTAAGTCTATGCATAAACTTTATCTAGATATCTAAATAAGACGTACAGCAGATCTTTTTTGTAAAAGAACAAACACTTACATAGTATCTGTACTATGAAACTCTGAATAAATATGAGAAAGATCTTCTATAAATGAGATCTGCTGAACACACAAAACTAAATTATACTACAAGAATGCTTAGATGTTTAGAGTAGCCAGTGAATCAATTAGATGAAAGAGTATAATAAGAGGATAAGAACACCATTTTCGTCTACATCATACATGTGAGCTGTATAATCTACAGTTGAGCAAACATTGAAGAATCGGGAACGAGCTGGAAAAAATGAAAACTTACACAATTGCAGTGAGCAGTTGCTGTTATACTCCGAAAATAGCGAGAAATACATGGATCTATTTAGATTTTATGCTCAGAAATAGCATCTGGAAGCTACACAATCTGAAAGCACGGCAGCCAATATAATTGTACTCATTATTTGTTGTCTACAAGGTTTTTTGGCTATAGCACGATAAGGAAAGCATAAAAGTAAGTGGAATCGAAGTTTCTTTCGGCAATGTAACAATTTTCCTATATTTTATAATTTCCGCTCCGTTTTTCCAGTATTATTAGTAATCAATGCTAATACATAAAATATATGTAACATGGCTTGATGAAAGAATTCAGTATAACTGAAAGGAATTGTAGAGGTACAGCATGTACGGAGTTTGCCCTCTTGTTTTGTGATATTTTTTGAGCTAGTCTAAACTGTGTTGAGAACAAGCTTTTTACATCGAAGTGATATGTTTCATTTAGGTCAAACATATAGAAATGAAAGTACCACGTGGGCGATATACCATGCTAAGGCGAATTCTGTTGGCAAAGAATGCAATGTGTTGATGGTTTGGTGAATGGAAATACTTGATCAAGAGCAAAACAAAATAGGTTTTGATATTATATGATACGCAACTAAAGAACATCTAGCTTACCTCTTTCACGTTCTCAGCAAGTCCCAGCTTGGCAAATTTACCTATAGCACAATAAATTATGACCATTTAGAGAAAAGGACAAGAAAGTCCATCTGATTACCACAGGAATGTTTGTACAAAATTATAGATAAATCAAAGATCAAGTTGTTCACCGTGTGGCAAAAAACCCAAACAAATGTAAAGATAAATTTACCTGGGTTCACCAAATTAATTGTTCCAGTATTGCCTTCATTCATCAGCCTAATAAGACTATCAACCTGCATTGAAAAGACACAATTCACGATGTGGTACCAGTAAAAATTCAAAGTTTTGACCAGATATTAACTGATAACAAATCACAATGGAAGGCAAACCATGTCGGCAACATAGCAGAAGCTCCTAGTTTGTGTTCCTGGCCTCTGGACAGCAAGGGGTTCACCACTGCAAAATTATGACAAAATAAGCTCCAAAACCATCTGGAAACAAGGTCAGAAAAAAAGTGTTAAAATAAGTCCAACAAGCATTACCGTACAGCCTGAGCAATAAAGTCACTAACAACACGGCCATCATGAATGTTCATCCTAGGTCTATAGGTGTTGAAAATTCCGGCAATTCGGATCTCTACAGAAGTATATGGCAAATTCTTATTAAGTACAAGTCATAATCCAAGATTCGCAGGACAAAAACGTTATGAGCAAATAGTGAAGCTGAAGTACACGCCAAAGTATTACCAATGCGTTGCTGCCTGTGATAGCTAAACATCAACGTCTCTGCTACACGCTTACCCTCATCATAGCAGCGCCTGACACCTGATAAAGAAAATCAATACGAAACAATAAGAGAACTTTGAGAGATAAATTAAGAATAGTCAAGGTAAAATATAATGCATTTGTCAGATGAACAGACATACCTATTGGGTTAACATTGCTCCAGTAAGCTTCTGTTTGAGGATGCTCAAGCGGATCACCATAAACTTCGGAGGTAGAAGTCAACAAATTTCTGCAATTGAACATCTAACCTCTATTTAATATATCTCATGAGATGTATCAGAAGAGTCAATCAGCGTGATGAACACTAACCTAGCCCCAACTCTCTTTGCAAGACCCAGCATGTTCAGGGTCCCAATAACATTTGTCTTGATGGTCTGTATATGATATTTACATCCATTTCAATATCAGGACAGGTTAGGAACAACAAAAATTTCACGTCTATGAATAATCACGACAAGATAAAAAAGAAATGGCAAGCAATATTTGAAACGGCTATATTAAACATATGTTAGAATAAGAATAATGGCAAAATCAGAGAGCGTGCACACCTTCACAGGGTTGTGCTTGTAGAAGATTGGTGAAGCAGGGCAAGTAAGGTGATAGATTTGATCAACCTCCACAAGCAACGGTTGGGTGACATCTGAAATGAAGGGGGAAAACATTATAGCATAACTCATGAACAACAATATACCTTTAAAAATGGAACATCGAGGGAGGTGATTTGAAACAAAAGTTATTCCATAAGTACATTAAACAATTAAGATGAGCACAATAAGTGTCTATTGGCATGTTTATATGGTTGGACACTTGGACTAAACACTTGGTCACAAAATACTGACATGCATGGACGTATTATGCTATCTTGCAATAACTATCAGATAGAAAATACATTAGTAGATTCATCAACTCCAATCATTTTACCTTCAAAATGGTGCTTACCTGCTTAAATCAATCAATTCCAAGCACGCATAAGAGCGAAGAATAGACGCAACAACTGCATCTGCTATTTTTGAACAAAGAATGGAGGTAGCATGCAAAGACCTCTAATAGATCAAGAAAACGGAACTAAATACTCTAAAGAAACTGTAACCATAACAAGACTATCTAGCATAATTCCTGGAATATATGAGGAACATTCTATAAGAACCATAGCAAGACATGAAGGCACCTGAGATTAGCACTCTCCAGAGCAAACACAGATTCATTGCATAAGTGAATCGAGGAGATGTGCAAGTTTCTCAAATCTGAGCAGGTACGGCCAGGCTGCGCATCAGACTAATCAGATCAGTAGAATCGCTATTTTGCTGGGTAAAATCCAGTGAGAGCTCATTTAAATTAGGATAGTTTATGACCTGCGAGAAACAAATACCCAAATCAATCTATACATGCGACGGCAAATCAACATAACCGCAAATAATAGTAGGAACACGGTGAATTGCCGATTTTGTAAGGGAAAAAGATCTGATAGCCAAAGGGTTAAGGGGCATGGTGAGGTTATAATAAGAAAACCAAGACCGCTGTAGCCATTCACTTTGAGAACGGAGAGACCGCCTCTCTGAAACAAGCCCAGTTAGGCCATCCCTGCATGGTCAAACAAGTTCAAAGATAACTCAAGCTAAATGGTAATTTAATATCTACTTGACAATAACCATAAAACTAAGACAATATATTGCAGCATGAAACAAAGCTCCTTTAGTGTGCATCTTCAGGTAACAACATTAACAGCCTGGTAGCTCATAATTGCGAGTGGGTGTTTACTAAATATACTAACTGATGAAACTGAGAATTGGAAAACAGGTTCTCCATCGGACAGAATTGAGAATCAGGTTCATCATGCATGCAGGATACGCGAACAGGCTTGCTTCCATCCTAGGATCGTCGCAGCACACGTACCTTTCGGTGCTCCTTACAGCAGGAAGAAATCCAAGAAAGGCAAAGAAGGCCAAAGCTGATCACCAAAAATTAGGAAAAACAACAGTTGTAGAATACAAAGAGACAACCACACATCAAAACCAACACCAAAAAAGCAAGCTCATCAGCAGCCGGAAGGCGATGGCGTGGAGGACCAGCGCATCGACACTGCGCCGGCCGACGAGCAGCCGCGCCGGAGTGTCGGCGGCGAGGAAGAGCTCGTCCACAGGCAGGCGGGTCGGATCGTACCACCAATTTTCGGCCCGCGTGACAGCAATCTTGACAGCGGCGTTGTCCTCCCACCAAAGGAGATGGACGTGGAGCGCGGTGGTGGCAAAGAAGAGGCTGAGCTGGGGGCTCTCGAGCTCGGTGGCGGCGGTGGCTTCGGCAGAAAGAGCGGAGAGGGCAGAGGCGGTCTCCCCGTTGATTGCGAGCGCTGAAGCGAGTTGCGCCTGGAAATTACCGGTCCAGAGGAGGGCCGGGCCACGGGGGAGGAGGGCCGACGCGGAGGTGGAGGCGGAGGCGAGGAGGCTGAGCCCGCGAGCGGGCGAGCAAGAGTAGGACGGAGCAACCGAAAGGAAGAAGCGAAAGAGGAAAAGCTAGATTGGACGAGCACAGCCTAGAAACATCCGGAGCATAGCGTGGAGGACGGCGATTAAGCGCGAGCACGGCGGCCGGTAGCATCGACGAGCGAGCCGCATGGACGCGAGGCAATCGAGCGAGCCGAGCGAAAAAAAGGCGACGTGGCACGGTCGGCAGCACGGGAATCCTTCCAACTATAGGAAAGGTAGTATATTCTGTCACAACCAGTTGAGTATTCTTACAGCCACCTACACCAACTCGTCTCTGTCGACCATCATCCCAATTGAACTTCCTTCATAAAATCATAGCTACTACTAATTCAACTCGGCTAGGTTGAGATTTCCCTACACTTGTATCGCATAATTGATAACAGAACTTGATCAGGTTGAGTGATGACCAACTATTTTTCTTTTTACTGAGTGTGCAGGATTTCTACAGATTGCTGAATCCTAATGGCGGACATGGTCAGTCCGGCAGTTGTCCAGGAGACGGTTAACCAGATCGTTTTTGGTATGATCGACAAGTACGGATGCAATTCAAATGCAAAGGAGAACGTGGAGACAGAGGCGGAGCTGTCGGTGGGGCTGGAGCCCACCCAGCCAGCGCCCAGCAAAAGATCTAAAGCGAGCAAGTATATGAATATGATGATGAGCGGCTCACAAAAAATTCCCGTTTTGCTCTGCTCTTCACGTGTCAAACAGACCAGATAAGCTAGCTGCCTAGAAACAAGGGCGGGGCTGGCGAGCTGCAGAGACGATAAAGAATGGCAGGGCTCTCTGGTTGTGATATACGGTATCATATCTTTCCTTCTACTATTTGTATTAAAAAACTTAAGGAACAAATGACTGTGATTTTGAAACGTGTTTGCAAAGATAGATATGGAAGATATCTTACAACGTTTTTAGAACATGAAAACCCGTAAATATTAACTGTCAACTCTTTTGAAGCAATGAATGGTACATTTTTCTCCTTTCATAGTTATATACTTATATTGCATACAATTTAAATTTCAACTATTTTACAATATGTGTTGATTTTAGATATCTCTTTTTTAAGCCCCTCTCTTTGGAACTTTCTGGCTCTACCACTGCGTGGAGAGGTTGGAGATGGCGCTCATCAAGTTGGAGGACGCATAGGTGTTGCTGCGTTGGAACCTGCTTTTTGCAATAGACGGAGAACAATCATCAAATGTAAAACAAGCTCCCTGCAGAAAGGCTTTCCATATCTGAAATTTGGACTCCACTTCTCGCCTCATACCTCTTCAGAGGACTTCCTGCCGTCGGGGGTGTGACACAGAGATGATTAACGCGCCGGGGGGGCGGTACAGACATTACCTTGGAACAGCTGGGAGAGATCGCTCTGCCAAAGGCGATAGATTGCCTTCGCCGGAATGCCGGAAAGACGGCGTATCAGATGCTTTGGAAGTCCAGACATGGCAGCGCGTACCTTCAGGTTGAACTGACAACCGTTCGGGAGAAGACGGAGAGACGGACGATTGTCGCCTCCGAATTCCTCAACTCGTGGGCTGCACATGCGCCTGCCCGGCTGCAGGGCTCGATCATGGACTGGATTCAGAAGGAAAAGGAAATGCAGAACTGCTGTAGCGATTCGAGGCTGTGTAAGTAGTCTGTTTCTTACTACCTAGCGGATCAGTTTAATGAAATACAGAACTAATACCCATATCAAGCCAATAGTGTATTCTAAAAAAACCAGATTAAGCCATATAAATTGTACTTACATGCTGCAAATTGGAAATAGCGTAGGAAACTCTCCGATTTCTATTATTAAAAACGGACAAGTTCTACAAAAGAGTTCTGGAAAGAGTAAATTTCGCAAATTTATAGGTTTTTTTACAAATTATTAGAAAACTATAGATTTTAGCTTCTATTTTACAAATTACAGATTTTAGAAGAACTTTTTCACAAAACTACAGGTTTCTTATATAAACTATCAGAAAACTACATATTTTAGCTTTTATTTCACAAAACTACATATTTTGGGAGAATTTGTATCATAAAACTATATGTTTTAGAAGAACTTGTTTCACAAAACTACAGTTTTTAGAATTAACCATCTCTTTTAAAGGATATGACAGTGTGGGCCCACATGGCTATCTAACACGCCCTTATTTCCCGTTTTACTCATATGTGAGGTTGTTATGTGGGCCCAAACTGTCAGATCCATCACAAGAAACGATTAATTCTAAAACCTGTTGTTTTGTGATGCAAGTTTTTCTAAAATCTATAGTTTAATGAAATGGAAGCTAAAATATATAGTTTTCTAATAATTTGTATAAAAGTCTGTAGTTTCGTGAAACAAGTTTTTTTTTTAATTTATAGTTTTGTGAAATATTAAAATCTATAGTTTTATGATAGTTTGTAAAAAAACCCGTAGTTTTGTGAAATTTGAGCTTGAAGTTAACAATTAAAATCATAGTATGTTTCCTGCTGAAAATTCAAGCTTCATTAATTTGGTTTTGGTGTTAATGACTAATCTAATATTGAGTCTAACTCTTTTAATAATCATAATATTGATTAGTCTCAATTGTTAATTAATGATAAATCTTTTTATGAGACTAACTCTTTTGTTGAGCTTAACTCTCATTAGTCTCTTTTGGATGAAAAAGATGGAAATATCAAAGGTATGCATTCGAGCTCATATTATATATCTTGTTGCATTCTTTGGATATAATTTTCATGATCATATTGATAAATCTAAACATGAGACTAACTCTTTTATTGAGTATATCTTTGATTAGTCTCATCTGATTGAAAAATGAAAAACCCAAGGTATGCACTCGTATTCATTTTATGGTATCTTATTGCATACTTAGAACTCAAGTTAAAGAATGAACTCTTACATTACTTATACATTAAAAGATGTGCATTATGTTTCCAACTTCATCCATATTACATAAATGCACATATCTAGGGGGAGTTCACAATTTAACTTGATGTTTCAATAGTATTGATCCATATCCTCTTGCCAAACAACATATAGGATTAAGACTTTGAAACAATCCATTGAGTATATGAAACTTGTGTAGTTAATATATACTCATGACAATTTAAATTGTGTTTGGTTGCCATTAAATCAACAAAGAACTAATCATGAGTTGATGGTTCACTTTGTTAATCCTAGGGCAATCGAAAGCTCTTGAGTATAATGAAGCATTAGTTGCATTAGTTTAATCAAGACACAATTAATCTTTCAATCAATTTTCTTTGGGTTGTGCTCAATCAATCTCGAGGGCATCCATTATGTGTTAATGGAGTGCAATTGATGATTGAGGCAACCGTGTGTGTTGGATTAACAATCTTCTATGAGTTGTGAAGTAGGTTGAGTTCAAGAAAATAAAGAATCAGGGAAGAAGAAGTCATCATGTGTTGATGAGCTTCAAGAAGTTATCCCGAAGAGAAGAAGAGAGGAAGTTCATCATATGTTGATAAACAAGAGAGAATCCGGCTTGGAGAGAAGATGATAGAAATCATAAAAGCTCCAAGTGAATATGCTAAAGGCAAAGGTACAATTAGTTAGGGCTAAGGATATTTTCCTAGTCTTTTACCGGACTCGGTGTTTGGATGGGAGACTGGATTGCTAGTTAGGTGCCGTACTATTAAGAGAGGTTGAGTCTTTTAGTTTGAGCTTCATCATGTGTTGATGAACTCAATCCGGTTCACTCTAGCTCACTCTCTTGTTTGGATTTTACATGGGCTAAGTATTTGCATGTGTTGCAAATTAGGGAGCTCTTGCTTGCTTCTTATTGAATCTTAATCTATTTGGTTTTTACATGGAGCTATGGATTTGCATGTGTTGCAAAAGGGAGATAGCTCATGTAATGTGTTTTATGCGGTTTTTGCATGGAGCTAAGTTTTGCATGTGTTGCAAAAGGTGAGAGCTCATGCATTGGTGTTTTAGCTTGTGACTTGATCATGTGTTGATCATCACAAAAGCTAAGTAAAGTTTATGTTTTGTGTTTTGCAAAATGTTGATTTGTTATTTACAAATGTGGTTTGCAAATAAGCTAGAGGTTATGGGTTTCAATCCTAAAGCATGTGTTGGCATTTACAAAGTGTCGGGATCATGTGTTGATCCTTACATGGCTAGAGGATTGATCTTATAGCTTTTCGGATTATTTGCAAATGTGTTTTGCAAAATATTGGTGTTCATTTGATCTTAGAGCATATGATTAGAATTTGCAAATATGTTTTGCAAGAATTATTTTGATCATGAGTTGATCATCACATGGCTCAATATTTAATCTCATTGACTCTTCCTAGCTTGTAGTCATGCCCTTCATCAAGTCTATGTGAGGAATTTCGAAAAATCAGATTTTAGACTTAAATGACTATATTAGAGTTTGGTTTTGGTGATATTTAAAAATATATATGGTTTCTTAAATCTTAAAAATGGGTGGAGATTGTAGCCCTCGTGATAAGCTTTGCATAGACTCAAAGATCACCTAAATCGGAGTTCAGAGTAAAAAGTTATGAGCATTTTAGTGGATGTTGCAGCGGTAGTACCGCTTTTGCAGTACTACCGCCCGTAGGGGCCGGTAGTGCCGCCCAAGTCGGCACTACCGCTCAATTTTATGGTACTTATTTGCCAGAGAAGATTCTTTTGAGTTTTAAGCCAGCACTACCTGTAGGATCGAAATATACTAATCTAGCAATCAGAGGGGGGGTGAATGATTGCGCGGAAGCTAAAATCAAATTTTTGACTTTTGAAACACCCCAAACAAACTCAGATCGCTTGATTTGTATTCAATAAGAACCTTATCGCACCAGACCAAATTTGCATATGTATGCCGAACCAAACTTCGCTTCGGATAGAGAGTTGCACGTGTATGACGGACCAAATTTCTACTGTAGCAAAGGAAGTCAGTTTATGACGGACCAAATGAAAATAGCCTGACACATATTCACTAAAACAGTAATTTCTGAAGATCCAACCGTTGGATTGATATGAATTTTAACTGTAGAAATTAGACTCGATTCTGAAGCCAACCCAAAGAGAATCAACTCAATCGGACCTGTGGATCTAGAGTTATGTCCTTCGCAAGACGGCTGAAACAAATCCCGAACTAATAATGACGGACCAAATTCAGACTAGTGACGGACCAAACATAAATAGTAAGATTACTGAAGATCCAACCGTTAGATCGATATGAAATTTTAACTGTAGAAACTAGATTCAATTATGAATCTAACCCAATAAAAATCAACTCGATCGGATCTACAGATCAAGAGATATTACCTTCGCAGGATGACTGAATCAAGTGATGATGGAAATTGATTTCAAAGGCTATGACGGACCAATCTTCAGAACTTATGCAATGGACCAAACTTCAGATGAGAATTAATCTTCAAAGCAGCGACGGACCAATCTTCAGACAATGAACCAACTATCTTGGGACCAAACTTCAAAGACATTGAATTTGAAGTGACCTTTCTTTCCTTTGCATGCACTTGGATGTATAGCCGACTTTTAGTCACCAAAACATGTATGCATGCAGCCTCCAAATTTTCTAGTCACCTACATATCGATCAGCCGAAAAACACCAAGAATACTTCTAGTTGACGCTCATCTCTTCATATACATGCACATGACAACTTCCTTGCCGCAATACAGGAGCACTCGTACCGCTAGCAAACACAAAGCGCCACGGACCAGCAATAGCTTTCAGATTTTCTAATCGCCGCTCGCGTCGATCTTGAAGCTCCGCTACAAATAAATCTTCGATTAAATCAGAATGAACTTCTAGCCACAGACCAAAAATTATCTAGTCACCGAAAACACAGCCGTATGCTAGATCAAGAAAGCGCTCGCCGCAATGTAGAGGACGCTAGAAACTTGGCTACAAGAAGATTTTTATTTCTCTTTGATTTGGTTACAGTACTCCAACACAAAAGAGTACAAACCCTAATTCCTGGCTCAAGAATAAACAGGAGACACCTCCCCCTATTTATACAGAGCAACCACAAAGAGATTGAATAGAACTCTACTCCCAACATGGAAAGAGTTCGCATACATCTCAACTTAGCCAAAACATGGCCAAATACAACTCTTGCACGCATGTACAGCCCACATGCTGTAAATACGTGACTAACCAGCCTCCATGTACATGTTCTCTAGCCTGAACGTCCCGCATGACATCCTCGACCACCAAGACCTCGATTCCTCCCCGAATCTAGTCTCGAACCTCAGTTTCTCCATGAATCTAGAATCGACCACGTTCGCCCTCGAGCAACACCTGCACATGAATAAACAAAAAACAATTCCGAGCACAAATCCACGACTTGACTCAACGTCAATCCATGCAACCACTCACACGAGCGCATTGCATCAAGCACAACCATTATCATGCTATCATAAGCATATCAAATAATCATCTCAAACAGCATATGCACAAGCACCACACATGCTATGATCGCAACCACTTTGCAATGCCAATTTCATTACTCAGCCAATTTTTTAGCACATGGTTTCACAATCTCCCCCTTGATGAAAACATTGGCAACACCATTTAGAACTGAACATTGACATTCACCTCACAAGAAAAGTTTTAAGAAATTTGTTTTAAAAACAAAAAGGCAAAGTGTAAAATCTCCCCCTAAAAAGAAGAAATAATAAAGAAAGAAAAATGTGTGTGAATGTGCAATATGTGTCCAGAAATCTCCAAAATTCTCCCCCTTTGACTCCAAAATTCTCCCCCTTTGACAATGGATTCATTAAGAATACAAATGAGAGAACAAAATCTTTTTGTTTATTTTTAGTTTGTCTTTTTTTATGTACTGAGCATTATAAGTCATGCACAAATGTAATAAATTCATCACCAGTCATGCTATCAAAAGTACTTGCACCCTCAAATCTACACATAAATAATGTAGAGTAAGCATAACTAGAAATCAAGTACTATTAACGATTTTTTGCATTACATGATCTCCCTTTCTCAACAATTTTAAAACCTGAAAACATTGATTTTTTATGCACTTTATTTGTGCTTGAAAAATAGATTCATTAATTGATTGCAACAATAACAATTGCAAGGAATTACATGCATCATCAGCCTTACTTTTCAACCATGCCAAGCAGACATAAGCTTAAGGTTTCATGGTTTCGGTCATACACAACCTCTTCCAAGTTCATATCAAAGTGCAATGATAAGCAGTCTCGTAAAGAAGAAGTGCGACAGTACATAACCTTGATCTTGCTTTTATCAACAATCACTTTTTGAACTTTAGCACTTAACTTTAATATTTAACACTTTTTGAGCAGGATCAAGATAGCCAAGAAAGTTCAACCATGACAAGATTTAATTCAAGTTGTCATTCCATTTAAAGAGTCGTGTCATAAACTACACCATATATGCATAAACATGAAGTTGCAAAGATCTTGAAACATAAACATGGCTTCAAATGACATATGTGTATGAAATACAATGCTTAGTACTTGTTCATTGTTTTTTTTTCATTTTTTTGTTTTTCATTTAAGAAAAAATAAAATGAAAGGTATGTTACAAAACTTTCAAAAACTCCCCCTAAAAAATAACCCATTGGGTGAACCACCCCAAGTTCTCCCCGAATAAAAGCAAAACGAGAAGAAGACAAAGGTTTTGTGAAAATGTCTGCCAATTGATGTTCAGTATCCACATGATGAAGCACAATATTTCCCTTTTCTACATGATCTCTGATGACAGGGAAATGGGCGTGAACCCGTCTCCAACGTCATTAGAGACAAGTTGTTTAAATTTGATTAAAATATGAGACTAAGAAATATCAAACATCAGGTATTGCGGTTACATTACTTCCAGAATTCATACATTTACATAAAAATTCTGTTAATTACATCTCTTTGCGAGAAAACCCCTGATTAAGAATTCCAACATAAAAATTACATCAAGTTTGCAACATAAGACAATCACAAAAAATACAAAGTGGAAGGTCTTCAATCTTGGCGTCGCTGACGGATGCTTTCTTGAGGGTATTTTAAATGTTCTCATATTGATTGATTTTTTTTTGATGCATATCAATATATGCATGCAGCTGGTCCTCACTAATTAAGCCATGATACCATTTTCTTTGAGACATGGATGCAGTTTTCGGAAGACTGCTCATCAGTCTTTTACATGAAAGCCTTGACTTTGGTATTTATCCATGCATGCACCACTCCAATGAGACGTGGGGCGGTGAGTTTGTTTTCTTTTTCTTTTCTTCTTTTTTTTTTATCTTTCTTTACTTTGATGATACAGCAATTAAGTATTCAGCTCATGCATGCATGCACACGCGCGACCATGGTATGGTGCATGGACATGGGCTAGTGGTAATTATCTTTTGCTAATTTGAGTAATTGGAATGGTAATTATCCTTTTGATGCATGCACTAATTTTAGCATCCTCTTTGGTCATGTTCGCTGCACGTTCATGCGTGTATGCAGGACATGGGCCTAAGTGTGATTCCTTTCCCTTTTGTTTTCTTTGTTAATTTGATGATCCATTAATTAGTGTTTAGCTCGTACATGCATGAGCATGGCCACGATATGATGCATGGCCGTGGCCGTGGGCAAGTGGGAGGTTGCGGCAACTTGACTGGGCTATCAATCCAATTAACATGCAGCAAATGCTATCTTCACTAATTAGCACCTTAACTAATTAAGTCTCGCATGCATGCAACCTAATATATGCTATTATCCCTAGTGCATGTAACTAGCCACGATACCATTTCTTTTGCGACATGGGTGATGCTATGCATGCATTTATATGTATATATACGCCTCCACTAATTAATTAGGGAAATGCTTAACGCATGATGCATACTAGCATAGGAGCGTGGCGCCGATTTTTTTTTATGTGTACATGCATGCATCCGGATATATATACACACATATATTTGTATGATTTTTTTTATTTGTATCGATTCGTGTCTGGCCGCTTTAAGGGACCGAACCAAAGAAACACATCTTCATCTTCCCACCCTTGTTCTGTATCCACTAATGGGACCGAGCAAGGACGTGAGGCCTTGATACATCTCACCCAAGTTCCGTATCCGCAAAGGGACCGAACAAGGACGTGAGGCCTTGATTCATCTCACCCAAGTTCCGTATCCGTAAAGGGACCGAACAAGGACGTGAGGCCTTGATACATCTCATCCAAGTTCCATATCCACTATGGGACCGAACAAAGACGTGAGGCCTTGATACATCTCACCCAAGTTCCGTATCCACTATTGGGACCGAACAAGGACGTGAGGCCTTGATACATCTCATCCAAGTTCCGTATCCACTATGGGACCGAACAAGGACGTGAGGTCTTGATGGAGAGTACATCTTGACTTGGGGGGAAGGAGGATGGAAGGAAGAAGAGCACTTAGGCTTGTATCATTTGATCAAGCCTAAAGGCTAAGGAAGAACATGATTCTCACCTTCTTTTACCTTCTTCTCCTCTCCTAATGGCAGCTTGCTTGCTTTCCTTTTCTATCCTCACAAGAGTTTTGTGTCTCCTCTCAAGTGTTTGCTCTCCCCCAAATGTTCTCCAAAAGTTCTCTTTCTCTCTACCTTCACCCCATATTTATAGAGCAAGGATGAGAGGGAGATTTCATAGAGGGAGTTACAGCAACTGTGCTTGTATGCGTGTAGCAGCGCCCACGGCCACTTCTCTCCTGCACGTATGTGCACGCACGCTGCTCAAGTTCCCTCCGCATTGCATGGTCAACTCCTTTTACACGATGCGCTTGCATGCATGTGGCTCAACTCCCTCAGCACCTCCGAACTACATGGTTGCGTGCGAGACGTGAAAATGTATACTCGATCATGCACGTACGTGGTTCAACTTCCCCCCATTTGCGCGCTCCTTTTGCTCATATGTGCTTGCATGCATATGCGGGCATGTGGCTGAGATTAGCTGATGGAGAAATTGACTAGTACATGCCAGCCTGCTTATCCACACATGCACTACGTGGGATTTTCTTTCCTGCCTTCTTTCTTTACTTAATGGATCCGCTAATTAATTACTTAAGCAAGGAATGGTTTATATATATGCAGCCCATTATGCTATCGTTGGCTGACCGGTGGGTCCAATCAAGTAATTAGTTAGTTGATTAGAAAAGCTTTTAATAACTCATGCATGCGTGCACATGACCATGCATGGCGGCACGCTTGTATTCTTTCGGACGCAGCTAGCATAGCTCATGGCACCAATTTTTTTGGTCGTAAATTAATTAAGGATGTATAAATTATTTGGCTTGCAAGCTCTTAATCTTGCACATATGTCTTCTTGATTTTTTTTCATATTCTAACGGATTTTAGCCGTTAGTGCGATTTATTTGTTTAACTCTATTATTTATTTTTATTTTAATCTCAGGACAAAACCGTTGTCAACAATCTCTAAGAAAGTGAAATCTGATCTCAATGTATTTTGTTCTAGAATGTTGCACAGGGTTCTTAGCAATGCATATTGCACTAGTGTTATCACACAAAAGAGGAACACTATCCAAATTAACCCCATAATCTTTAAGTGTAGCTACTATCCAAAGAATTTGAGAACAACAACTAGCAGCAGCCACATATTCAGATTCAGCAGTTGATTGTGCAACAGAAGATTGTTTTCTAGATGACCATGCAATAAGATTACCCAAGAAGTGACATGAACCAGATGTACTTTTTCTATCAATTCTACAACCTCTAAAATCAGCATCAGAGAATGCTTTTAAACTAATGCATGAGGAAGCAGAAAGCCATATGCCAAAATCTTGAGTACCATGAAGATACTTGAAAATCTGCTTGACAGCTTGTCGATGTGAAATACGTGGGGAAGCTTGAAAGCGAGCACACAAGCACACAGCAAATTGAATATCCGGCCTTGATGCAGTGAGATATAACAGAGAACCTATCATGCTTCTATATTCCTTTTGATCAACCATCTCACCATTTTCATCTGGATCAAGTGTGCAAGTGCCTCCCATAGGTGTCATGATCGGCTTGCAGTTTTCCATGCCAAAGCGGCGAAGCAAATCTTTTGTGTACTTACTTTGATGAACAAAAGTACCTTCTTCGTTTGTTTGATTTGCAATCCCAAAAAGTAAGTCAACTCACCCATCATACTCATCTCAAATTCCTTCCTCATGATTTCTGAAAACTTAGACACTAAAGCATTAGAGGAACCACCAAAGATAATATCATCAATATAAATCTGAACAAATAGTTGATCATTGCCTTGCTTGAGTAAAAAGAGAGTTTTGTCAACTTTTCCCATTGTAAACCCCTTTTCAAGTAAAAAGGTTTTTAGTCTATCATATCATGCTCTAAGGGCTTGTTTTAATCCATAAACAAAGCTTTTGACAATTTGTACACATGATCTGGAAACTTAGGATTTTCAAAACCAGGTGGTTGCTTAACATATACCTCCTCATTAATATAGCCATTTAGAAAAGCACTTTTCACATCCATTTGATACAATCTAAAACCTTTAGATGCAGCAAATGCTAAAAGAATTCTAATGGCTTCAATTCTAGCAACAACAGTAAAGGTTTCATCAAAATCTAAACCTTCAACTTGAGTAAATCCTTGAGCAACCAATCTAGCTTTATTCCTGACAACAACACCATCCTCACTTTGTTTTTGAAAACCCATCTAGTTCCAATTATATTAAAATCAGGAGGAGGTGGAACAAGTTTCCAGACTTTATTACATTCAAAATTCTCTAACTCCTCGTGCATGGCATTGATATAAGATTCGTCAGTTAATGCATGAGATATATCTTTAGGTTCAAAAGAAGCAACAAAAGCAGAGTGAGCATGAGAATCAGGAGCAATAAACCTGGATCAGGTGACTCTCTCATTTAAATCTCTAATCATTTGTTCAGGTGGATGTCTTCTTTGAATGTGCAAAGGAGCTGTAGCTTCAGAAACTTCTCCTTCTTCTTCATTTTCAGCATGTACAGATGATGTTGTGGCTTGAGGATGCTCAGCTGTAGGTGATGTAGTGGTAGGTGCCAAAGGTGCTACAGCTGGTTGTGCAATAGGGACCAACACTTCGTCCTCAATATCTTTATCGTCATCAACAAAGATACTCTCCCCCTGAACATATGCTTCTGTACCTGCATCAATTGGACTAGTGCCTGAACTAACCTCATCAAAAGTAATTTCACAGGTTTCTACAATTTTGTTAGTCTCCAAAACAAGTGCACGATAACCACGTGTATGAGCAGGATATCTAAGAAAAATACCATCAGTTGATCTAGCTTCAAATTTATCAAGATTTCCAGATTTCAAGACAAAGCATTTGCATCCAAAAACTCTGAAATGAGATACACTAGGCCTATGACCAAAACGAAGCTCATAAGAAGTTTTGCCTAGCTTCGATCTCAAAAACATTCTATTTGAAACATAGCATGCAATTGAGATTGCTTCAGCTCAAAACTTCCTAGGAGTGTGATGTTCATTCAGCATAGTTCTAGCCATCTCAACCAAAGTTCTGTTCTTTCTTTCAACTACACCATTTTGT
The DNA here is from genome assembly GCA_036346375.1 of Guadua angustifolia. Taxonomy (NCBI): domain Eukaryota; kingdom Viridiplantae; phylum Streptophyta; class Magnoliopsida; order Poales; family Poaceae; genus Guadua; species Guadua angustifolia. The sequence goes on along the minus strand of JAYEVE010000610.1, from coordinate 119,437 downwards.
TGAGGCACTCTCAGTGAAGAAAATTGATGATCAATTCCTCTCTCAACACAAAAGTGATCAAAAGAAGAATTTTTAAACTCAGTTCCATTATCACTTCTGATAGCTCTAAGTGCTCCTGGGTGATCAACAGATAATCTAGTAACAAGACTTCTAAAATGACTAAAAGCCTCATATTTAGATACCATAAAATAAACCCAAGAGTATCTAGAATAATCATCAACAATAACCAGTACATACTATTTGCCTCCAAAAGATTGAACACGAGAAGGTCCAACCGTGCCAAGATGTAGTAGCTGTCCTGGAGCGTTTGTCATCACCATGGTAAGAGGTGGATGTGAACCTGTAGTCATCTTACCATGTCTACAAGAAGAGCATACTAAATCACTATCACCCTTAAGCTTAGGCAAACCACGTGTCAGGTCTAACCCACTTACACGAGTAAGATGATCAAAACCAACGTGACCAAGTCTACAGTGCCAAAAGAATAAATCTTTAGAAACATTGGCAACTAGACACCTATGCTTAGAAGAAAGCGATGCATCAAAACCAGCTTTAAATACTCTTCCAAAGCGTGAAATCCTGAACACAAGATCACCTGAAGCATCTAAAACTTTGCATTCATTTTTCTTGAAACATACTTCGAGATCTTCATCAATAATTTGAGATACAGAAAGCAAGTTGTATTTCAAGTTCTCAACAAGAGCCACATTCTTGAACATAAACTTGTCATTTACCTTTCTTGTACCTTTTGCCTAGCAGAGTGGAAGAAGCATCTCCAAAAGTAACACTTTCAGCACGAGATGCTCGAGTGAGGGAGGAGAACCAATTTTTATCACCGAACATGTGGCGTGAGCATCCGGAATCCACTAGACAAATGTTCTCCTTCCTCGCGCGAGAAGCCTACATAAATGCAGAAAATGTCGAGGCCTCAGTACTGGGGTTAGAAATAAAGCATTTAGGAATCCAGTACTGAGACACACGACGAGTAGGCACAACACGAGTACGTTTGTTCACAAAATCAGATTTGCCCTTTCCCGTGTTTCTTGCAACAGATGGTGTTTGCATCACCCTAGGCACAAAATGAGGAGTAAAATGTGCCTTCCTAAAATTAGACCTAGCCTTAGTCTTTTCTTTCTTTTGCTGTTTGGCTAGCCTAAAGCAAAAATCTACTAAATGTCCCTCTCTACCAGAATGAGTGCAAGTGTACTTAACATGATGTTTAGCTTTAGAAACAGAAGCAACATTTGCATTCATCACAATCGAAGACAAAACACCAGCAGACTTAAAAATAATTTTCTTAGGCTCATTGACAATTTCAAATTTTCCACTTTCAAGTGCCTTAACAACAGTGGAAGCATGTGATTTATGATGAGCATAAGAATCAAAACCTAAACCTTTGTTATGAGTGCTGACTCTTGATTGATCCAAAATCATGTTTAGGTTTTTCTTTCCTTTAGTGAAACGTTCCAAAGATTTTTTCAAATAATCAACCTTTCGTGAAAGAGTTAAACAATTATTACAGAAAACGTCCACTTTTCCTTTTTACTTGCGACAAGTTGAGCATGAAAGAACCTCATGAGTGAGCAGAGCATCTGTCATTTGAGAAACCCTAGCATTTGCATCATGCAACTTCAATTCTAGAATAGAGCATTTAGAACATGGAGTTGAATCATGTAAATCAGTAGATGAACAGCTAGCATTTTTAACATGTTTCTCATTTTCCTTCTTTTCAGCATTAACTTGCTCAACCAAAGAAGCATGTTCTTTTCTGAGTGAAGTGAGTTCAGTGTAAATTAAGTCACATGATTTACAAGCATTATCATCAGGAATCAAAGATTTAAGTCTAGCAATTTCAGCATTCAAAGATTCCACAACAACATCATGTTTCTTAATTTTTCTTGTCGCGTTTATCAAGCAATTTACCAAGATGAGCAACAGCAATAGCTAATTCGTCGTAAGAAGGTTCTACCTCATTGAAGTCACTGTCGTGATCATCCTCGGTGAAGCTTTCATCACTTCTAGCCATGAGACAGAACCCTATCAATTCATGCTTGCTTGGAGCTGTTGTGTCATCTTCACTGCTCTCTGAATCCACAACACTCAAATTTACTTGTTCAAGAGCAGAAAGAACCCGGTAAATAACTTTTCGGTTGATGAAGCTCTTTTTCTTTCTATCGCTTGGAGAGAACTTCTTCTCCTTTTTTCTGTCATTGTCCTTTTCCTCCCTTGATGTTTTACCTGCAAGTTTAGGACAATTTAAACGAATGTGGTTGAGGTCACCACACTCATAGCACCTTGGAGGGCCACCACCAACTCTCTTCCTTATTCTCACATTCTGCAAAGTTTTATTAAAACGAGAAGAGAGTAGTGCCAAGTCTTCTTCTGAAAATTCCTCAATTTGTTCATCGGTTAGTGAAGACAAGGAAGACAAAGCAAAACTTGAAGAAGTATTATTCTGAGACATGCTAGATTGGGAGGTCAGTGTAATTGATTTATGATCAATCTTCCTAGCAAGAACATCCAGCTTATGAGTTTTTAATTTAGAGAACAGAACATCTAAAGTAAGTGTACTCATGACAGTAGATTCTCTAATAGATGTAATTTTCATCTCCCAAATAGACATGTCTAATGCACCAAGCAATTGTCTAGCATTAGTAGCCTCATCAAAGAAAACCCCAACAGCACGTAAATTGTTAAGAATCTTATTGAAACGTGCAAAGAAATCATCTAGTGACTCACCAGGCTTCATCTCAAATCGCATGTATTCTTTCTTATATATATATCCTGACGAACCTATTTGACAGTGTTAGAACCCTCATGATAATCACAAAGAGATTTCCATACCTCATATACAGACTTGAGATGGATCACACGGTCGAAGTCACTTCTTCCCAATCCTTGGATGATCAAATTTCGTGCTTTGCTATTTGCTTCAACCTGTGCTTGATTGGTTTCATTGACTTGATCATTCTCAGAAACTTGATATGGCTTGTACACCTTCTCCCAGATTGCAAAACCCTGAGCTTGAATGTATGCCTCTATCTTTACTTTCCAAAATTGAAAATCAACACCATCGAAAACACAAGGTTTTGTCGAATACCTATCCATCGCTACGGTTTCTAATCACCGGTTAAGATTAATTAGAAAACAAGGCTATGATACCACTTGTAGGATTCAAATATACTAATCTAGCAATCAGAGGGGGGGTGAATGATTGCGCGGAAGCTAAAATCAAAATTTTGACTTTTGAAACACCCCAAACAAACTCAGATCGCTTGATTTGTATTCAACAAGAACCTTATCGCACCAGACCAAATTTGCACATGTATGCCGGACCAAACTTCGCTTCGGATAGAGAGTTGCATGTGTATGACGGACCAAATTTCTACTGTAGCAAAGGAAGTCAGTTTATAACGGACCAAATGAAAATAGCCTGACATACGTTTACTAAAACAGTAATTTATGAAGATCCAACCGTTGGATTGATGTGAAATTTTAAATGTAGAAACTAGACTCGATTCTGAAGCTAATACAAAAAGAATCAACTCAATCGGATCTGTGGATCTAGAGTTATGTCCTTCGCAAGACGGCTAAAACAAATCCCCATCTAATAATGACGGACCAAGTTCAGACTAGTGACCAATCTTCAGACAATGAACCAACTATGCCGGACCAAACTTCAGCAGCATTGAATTTCAGAAGTAACTTTTCTTTCCTTTGCATGCACTTGGATGTATAGCCAGCTTTTAGTCACCAAAACGTGTATGCATGCAGGCCTCCAAATTTTCTAGTCACCTGCATATACGATCAGCCAGAAAAACACCAAGAATACTTCTAGTTGACGCTCATCTCCTCGTATACATGCACATGACAACTTCCTTGCCGCAATACACAGGAGCACTCCGGCCGCTAGCAAACACAAACGCCACCGGACCAGCAATAGCTTTCAGATTTTCTAGTCGCTGGTCGCGTCGATCTTCAGAAGCTCTCGCTATAAATAAATCTTCAGTCGTCGGGAGCAGAACTTCTAGCCGCAGACCAAAAATTATCTAGTCACCGAAAACACAGCCGTATGCTAGATCAAGAAAGCGCTCGCCGCAATGTACAGGACGCTAGAAACTTGGCTGCAAGAAGATTTTTATTTCTCTTTGATCTGGTTACAGTACTCCAACACAAAAGAGTACAAACTATAATTCCTGACTCAAGAATAAACAGGGGACACCTCCCCCTATTTATACAGAGCAACCACAAAGAGATTGAATACAACTCTACTTCCAACATAGAAAGAGTTTGTATACATCTCAACTTAGCCAAAACATGGCCAAATACAACTCTTGCACGCATGTACAGCCCACATGCTGTAAATACGTGACTAACCAGCCTCCATGTGCATATTCTCTAGCCCAAACGTCCCGCATGACATCCTCAACCACCAAGACCTCGATTCCTCCCTGAATCTAGTCTCGAACCTCAGTTCCTGCATGAACCTAGTTCCGGTTCTGTCATCGACCACGTTCGCCCTCGAGCAACACCTGCACATGAATAAACAAAAAACAATTCCGAGCACAAATCCACGACTTGACTCAACGTCAATCCATGCAATGTAACTGCCCAGAAATTTTAGAACAGCAAAACATAATATTTAAATTTGAATGTGAATATTTTCAGCTTATTCATGATGCCTTTGATTTTATTTGGAGTTCTATGAATTCTTTTGTTTTGAGTTGCAAGAAAAGTCAACTAAAGAATGAAAAGAAGAAAAGGAAAAGAAGCAAAAAGCAAAAATTTGGAAAATTTATTAGGAGAATCCTGAACAAGTAAATAAGCTATTTTAATTATCAAATGAAATTTATGCATAAGAAATTGAGGAAGGAAAATAAAACAACAATTTTTATTCTTAAATAATACGTTGTCAGAACTGGTGTAAAATATTGGGACAGCAAATGGAGTTGAGAAAATTTATATGAGAACCTCATTTCTATATCTACCTCTAGAAAAATATAATAAATTAATAAGGTGTTTTGAGAACTTATAAAATTCAAAAACCGAAAATCTGGAAAAATGGAAATTTCAATGTCAGATTTTAATTAAATAATGGAGCGAGTATTTGAGCTGAAAATTTTACATGGGTATCTTTTGCTCATATCCAATAGAAAAAAATATCAATAATAATAGACTTCATTTGATCTTAAATAAAAATCAAAGTCAGAGGCTAGAAATTCAAGTAGTCACTATTGAAGGAATATTTATAAATTCTCAGCAGCTGAGTTTAATCTCAAAATTTTACCAGGAGTCAACTACAGTCTAGAGACTTTGGTCAAAAAGTTTCATAACTTTCTACCTCCATTTGGCCACCAGCAAAAATTAGAGAGAGAGAGGGAGAAATTGACCCTTAACCACTCTGTTCCTTTTATCAATCACTGACTTGTGGGCCAACCGTTGCTGCTCCGTTCTGTTGGCGCAGTGGTGAAATCATCCAGCGGCTGACAGTGGTCCCGGGCCCAGCTGCCAGACTCATCTTCTCCAATTCCGTTCGATCCACTGGGAGCAGGAGGCGCCGAATTCTCCCGAAGCACCAATCCAGCCAGCTCGATTCAGCAAACCCAATTGCAGTTTGGTCATTCCTCTGTGTCACCCTCCCTCATCACCGCACGGTCTAGCCACGAGTCTCACGCACCGAGCATTCACCATTAACCTTCCCGCCTGCTCCTTGTCCTTCCGAACCGAAGAATGGCGATTGCTGCCGCGCGTCCCAGCCTCCACAGTCCGCCAAAGCGTCTACAAAGCCACTCCAGAGCCACACTAGCACTCTTTCCCATTTCCCTTCGCCAGTTTCACGGGCTGGCTCTTGCTCTTTCTTCTTCTTCGCCATTGTTCGCAGAGAGCTAGGGGGAAAGGGGGGAAATCATCAATCGAGCCGAGCACCGGGTAATCCTTGGAATCGATTCCACCCAAAGCTTCGCCGTGCATCCTAATGTCCTGACCGAGCTTCAATTTGGATCCTTTGCTTGCAGTTCACGGATTTCCGCTGGTCTTCTTCTTCAACTCCGGCGCACCGTGAGCAGGCCGTTCCGCTTCTTCTCCGACGCCGTTTCCAAGTGAAACCAAACCCCCATGCCTCACTGATGCTCACCGAGTCTTCGCCTAAGCCAATGGACCACCGGCGTTGAGCCTTCGCCGGAGACCCGTGACGGTCGCCGCAGGTGCACGTGGGCGACTATGCTCCCGGCCACCCCAGGCCGTGGGAGTACCACCAACGTGTTCGCCTTGTCGCGCTGTAGCTGTAGGTGCCGCCCATTCCGGCGTTGCGGCATTAGATTCGCCGTGGCGAGCTAAAACGAGCTCCTGCTTTCCTTGGTATTGCGCTGGCCCGATGGCAGGTGCTGAGCGGCTTTAGCCAAAAAGGGAAGGCGTATTCTCCAGGGGGAAAACGTCATTTCCATTTTTGGGAAGTCTGGATTTTGAGGGGATTTTTATACCCAAGATTATTCAAGTTTGAATATCTTTTGAACCAATGGTCCAATTTGAATGAAATAAATTTTAAAATTCATGTAAAATCCAGTAGATTTAGAATATGCAAAAATGTTTTTAGAATAGTCAATGTGTGATTTTTAGTAAATGAAATACATGAGAAAAGCTTTATGCCTTAAGAAATTAATAATTTTTGCTTTAGGCAAAATGAAGAAAAGTAAGTTTTTATGGAACCTTGATGCTGTCAATAGCTTAAAAATGTAAAGTCATGGTATTTAAGTTGAGATACTCCAGTAGTTTAATAAATCATTAAGGGAAACAATGTCACATGTATAGTTTAAAATGAAAGTATGCTTTAATAAAGTAGAAATATGGGGTGATCAGAAGTTATGAAATGCAACTTTAGTTAAGTCTGTGATGGCATTGAATCCAATTGAGTTCTTGGTTATTCATGCATATCCTTGCATGCATAATCATACATATGCTAGTATACATATATATATGAAGATTCATATATATATTCTAGCAATGAGAGTTGCTGTTAATAACTAAAATCTTATTAAAATATTGCTTTGACTTTGAATCCAATCAAAAGGGGTAAGAATCTATTTAGACCTGAATTGATCCAATCATTATAATTTAATCTATTTTAGCATCTTGAATTAGAAAAATATAAATAAAAGAATTCATAATTTTAACATCTTGAATTCGTACAATAACGAAAATAAACTCATATAAGCAACTCTGTTCTGTGTGTGGAGTTATATTCGTTCTTACTATCAATTTTCTTTTTGCCCTTTTCATTTGCTGATAATTATTTTCTACCTTGTCTTGCGATGTGTAGACGTTGACGTGCCCGACGAGGAGGACGACCTTGCCGCAGATCCAGAATTTGAGCCTGACAGTGCAAAGCAAGGCAAGCAAACCCTTGATCATGTTGATCCCAATAATTCACTTACGATATGTTGTTTTTGCAACTGTATTATGCATGCGAGTAATTCTCCATAAAAACAGCTATGTTGGGTAGAATAATAGTTAACCCTGTGTATTATGGTTTTCCTTTAATCTGTATGGCATGTGAACCTTGTAACCGTACGTATGGTTTAGACATAAGCTAATGTCACTGCGGGTATATGCGTTAGATAGTATATCTGCTTAGCCATGCTCACCATTAAAATGGTTCATCTTCAAATTGTTTATTCAACCAACTGCCTTTTGAAAAGGTTGCTGTTAGTTTACTAAAAATCCAAACTAAAACTATGATTTGGATGTGGGCGATTAATGGCAATAGCCGGAGGTGCAAAAAGGAACTGCACGTAGTGTAGGGTGGAGTGTCGCCCATGTCACATTAAGGACCGAGCAATGGGACGCTATTGATCCAAGATTTTCGTGCAACCACAAGGGCTGGTATGGGACAGCCTTAGCCTATTAAGTTGTTTAGACATGGCTTTGCTCATTGATAGGTGGGAGCTTGTAGAGGCATTCCAGTTTGGATTGCTTGTTAGGGGCTTCCACACAGTTCGTGTGGGTAAATGCATAATCGGTGCAACGGTGTACGCCCTGCCATGTTCAGAAACGTTGTGTTGGGTGTATGAAAGTGGATCCACGGCTTGTGTGTGTGTTTCTGTTTCTATGGCGGGGGTTAACGTCCTGGGCTGGATCGAAGTCATGTTTAAATAATGTAACGGCTATGTATGATCGCCTTGCCGGCACACCAAAGGAAGTGTGTCGTATGGCCTAGCAAAATGGGTGGATCATTCCTTGTGGGTAAAGTTGTACACCTCTGCAGAGTTTAAAATCTAATTAATTAGCCGCGCCCGCGGTTATGGGCACTTGGTGAAGTCATTCCAATGTTAGATTTTGTTATTTTCTGAAAACTGGAGTTTCGGGGTGAAACTGATTTTAGCAACCGTTTTATGTCCAAAGGAATCGACATGTATGGCTGTTCAGTCGGGTAGACTGGTTGTGCAATTGAATTTACTTCTTTATGTTTTTACAAATGCGAATTGCAATCTAATATTCATTATGTTTTACTTCTTTGAGCAACTGCAAAATAACTAGAGCCTGTCATTTGTTTAAGCCTGCATGATTATTTATTTGCATTTGCTAACCACTATCAAGTCTTGCTGAGTACCAATGTACTCAATCTTGCTTTACCTGCTTGTCTCGAGAGGATGAAGATTGATGATGCAGACGACGCTTTCTTTCGGTCGGGGCGTGGGGAGTTTGACGACGATTTCTTCTTCTAGGAGTTTTCCTGGTGATGCCTGCGGGTTGTTAGGGGCAATCCACCTGGGTTTTGGTTTTTCCGCTGTCGTATTATTGCTACTCTAGTAATGTTTTAAGTGCTGTAATGTACTCTGTATAACTAATCTTGCGCAGGTTATAAATACCCTGTTTGGTTGTGATATCATTGTTGTAAACATGTGTGTGCTAGCTACTGATCCAGGGACTAGTACGATATACACATGGAGGTTCCTATTCTTTCAGAACGGGGTCTCACAGCATTGGTATTAGAGCCATAGAGTCTGTAGGAAACCCCGGGAGTTAAGATCATTAGTAAAAACCTAAAACTTAATTTATATTGAGTTAAAAGTTCGCCCCTCTACTAATAATGGAATTTAGTATTTGCTAATTTTCTTATTTGTAGTCTCTTTTGTTTTCTTATTTATGTATACTAATCTCCCCTTCTCCTTTATTTTATTGTTGTAGATGGCGCGGTTTGTGCCCTGTCATGAGTCAACAGGTGTGGAGTCAGCAGGAATGATGGGAGCATTGCGTAGTCTGTTGGAGGCTTGTCACTTTGAAGGCCATCCTCGCTATGTGGTATTTCAAGCCTACCTTAGTTCGGAGATTTAAGGAGTTCGCCACTAGGGTGTTTGTGCCCCCTAGACCTGCGTTGAATGAAGGAGAGAGAGTTTTGTGGGCTTCGGTCGTCGATAGATCGTCCATGAATGAGGCGGCGTATCTAGCAATAATCCATCTTAGGCATGCTCTCCCAGTTTAGATCCGCTTACTATTATTTACAGGGAGGCGATGGCGGAAGGTAGTGTGTATAGGGATTCTAGTAGTGTTAATAATGCTAGCTTGCGAATCATGGTAGATTTTATAAATAAGCTAGATCAGCACTATGTGCAGTTAGCACAGGAGCTTAGAGAGACACGTGAGCGTATGGCATTTTTAGAGACCACTTTAGCATCGGGCGTGGCGAGGGGTACTGTGCCACGTTCAGTGCTAAGTGGTGGAGCCCTACAGATACCATCCGCTCAACGCGCCCCGCCAGCCTCGTATGTACCTACTATAGGTAGATCTCGAGGTGCTAGGATGTCTAGTATAGGTAGTCTGCCGCGTCTAGTGAATGACAAGGGAATAAATCCCGGTAGTACGTGCTTGTATCATCCCGCGTCTCCTTGTGTGTATCGACGCAGGGAATATGTGTCTAAGGTCCTAGGTGAGAATCAGTAGGATGATAAGAGAGTTGTGAAAACTTTTGTATTAATATGCATGGTGAGATGTAAGTTTATCTTTTGCTGGAAACATGTGAACTGGGACTAAAGTTACTAGTATGTGTCTCTTTGTCTTAAGATGTAATGTGTTGGCGTGGTGGTATAATTAAAAGTCGAACGCAGTTCTGTTGTAATTATTTGCTCTAAAAATATTATTGGGTACTGATCCAATTATTTTGAATTTTACAGATGGCAAACAGTATAGTGTGGTCAGATGTGGCGAGGGAGTTTGCAGTTGATTTCGGTCATAAGAGAAGTAAACCTATTTTTAGCATAAGGCAAACTCCGGTTGGATTTAAAGTTCGAGCTCACGCGACCACTCTCACTAGAGATCGAGTAGTGCAGCACCATGCGAAGCATTGCAATGAAGCTAGGCTCCAGGCGATGCAGGAAATAGGTCGCAAATTGATGCGAAGGATGTGCAAAGTTCACAATATTAGTGTAGATGCTTACCTACGCATATATGAGAATCTTAGGGGACTTAACGATCCTGCGGTTGAGCCTAAGCCGCGCCGCACCGGGAATAAGCACGAGTATTTACAACAATTTCAGCCCGCAAGCGCGCAAGATCAGTCACTCTCGCCTTCTAGTTCGGAGAGTAGTTGCGACGTGTTAGTGCCGCCGCCTTATCCCAAAAACCGCGGTGTGATGATCTTGTCCAGCGACTCCGAGGACTAGCTGGAGGTGTGGTAAATTGTGGAGAATAGAAGCTTTGGCGTGGGGTAGACAACAGCTAATAGAGTTGCATGGGTAGTGCCATATTTTGGTATTGTAGAGTGCTGGTTGTAAAATATGTATATGTATAATTCAGTACTGAATGTAAGATATGTGTGTATGTATTGCAGCACTGGAAGGTAAGTGAGCATGTGTATATTTAAGTACTGTAAGATAAGTAGTTGTAAAATAAATGTGTGCTATGTTATGGACGGCTTTTGGTTGTACAATTTTCTATGAACAAGTATGTGAATTTTCTCTCGCAAGTTTTAGCTGTTAGAGTGGAAATTTACGATGAGATTATTCTTGTGTTCAGTTAAAATTAAAAATAAAGTAACCGTAAAATTTTGGGATGCATTTAAAAGAATAGCAGTAATTAGTACTTTCTTTTGTTGTCAGTTTCTAATAAAGATTGCGTGCAGGATGCGATCCACAAGGTCATTGAGCCATATTTTGGAGGGCGAGGCTGAACAGAATGTTCGTACTCAGCGAACAGGCGTTCCTACGCCAATGCAGCCGAACCCGCAGCATCCATCAGCAAGGGCCTCAACATCTCGGGGCACTCGTCGTGAGCCATCCGCTACTCATCAGGAACAAGATATTCCTGAGGAGCAGTTGCCCGAGCCGCCAACTATGGCGCAAGTCCTGGCTATGATGGAGCAGGGAAGACAAACTCACACCTTGTTGCTGCAACAAATTGCGCAAGGTGTAGCTGCTCAGAATGCTAACCGGGGTGGCAATGGAGGGTCAAAGCTGAATGAATTTTTAAGAACCCAGCCACCGGTGTTCTCGTCATCCGCGGAACCACTTGAAGCGGATGATTGGCTGCAGGCAATGGAGAATAAATTGAACATAGCCCAGTGTGATGAAAGGGAGAAAATTTTGTATGCTTCTTATCAGTTGCAAGGAGATGCTGCTATTTGGTGGGAGAGCTATCAGGCGACCCTACCAGAAGGCCGAGTAGTGCTATGGCCAGAGTTCAAGACGGCTTTTCGTCGTACACATATACCGGCCAGCATAATGAAGTGAAGAAGCGGGAGTTCCTGGATTTGAAGCAGGGTAATATGACCGTTCTGGAGTATTTACATCGATTTAATTACCTGTCTCGGTATGCTCCTCATGAAGTGGCAGATGAAGCTAGAAAGGTGGAGCGGTTCAGAGAGCACCTTAATGAAGAAATCAAGTGGGCTCTCATCGCTCAAGATATCAATGATTTTCAAACTTTGGTCGATAAAGCAATCCGAGTGGAGCATGGCAGTAAGGATGTTCTGGAAAGCAGGAAGCGCAAATGGCTTGCGCGCAAGTCTGCTAATGTGGGATCCTCTCGATCACAAGGTGGTCAGTCGTCATCTGTTCGCCGACCCCCACCACAGATGCAGCGGACCCAGCGTCCAGCGCCGCAGTTCCAGCGCAGCCAAGGGCAAGTGGTTCGTGCTCCTCAACAACAATCACAACGAGCCACTCGCTCTTCGCAGCCAGTAAGGACGACAACTGCCGCTCCGAAATCAGTGCCGAATGTCACTTGTTTTTATTGTAATGAGCATGGACATTATGCGAGTTCCTGTCCCAAGAAAAAGGCCAGGCAGCCGCGCTCCCAATCGCAAGGCCGACCCCGTGGAGCTGGTGGGCAGCCGGCCCGAGAGCAACCGGCCCCAATTCAAGCGGTATGCATGCCAATTGCATCACGTGACTGCGGAGGAAGCGCAAGAGGCACCTGATGTGGTGCTAGGTATGTGTTTGGTGCATTCAGTTCCTACCTTGATCTTATTTGATTCTGGAGCTTCCCATTCCTTTATGTCTAAGAAATTTTTCGAGGGAAGTGATTTAGAAGCCGACATAATGTCTTTTCCTATGATTATTAGATCCCCAGGAGCCACCATTAAAACTACAGGTCTTTGTCCTAATGTCAGTATAGAAATAAGTGGAGTAGTGTTCTATGCTGATTTCATCTTGATAGAAACTTCTGGGTTAGACATAATCTTAGGAATGGATTGGTTAGCAAAGCACCAAGGTTACATAGACTGTGCTAACAAATCAGTAGTTCTCACAAACCAAGATGGAGTCCGAGTTGAATTCTCGTCCAGTATTACATCCTCCACACATCAACCAGTACTGTGTTCTGTAGCTTCTTGCAAAATAAATCAAGTGCATGTAGTTAATGAGTATCCTGATGTGTTTCCTGATGAATTGCCGGGAATGCCGCCGGACCGTGATATGAAGTTTGTTATTGATTTGGTGCCTGGAACTGCACCCATATCCAAGCGTCCGTATCGAATGCCTCCTAATGATTTAATGGAACTAAAGAAGCAACTCAGAGAACAGCTAGATAAAGGTTTTATTCACCCTAGTACTTCACCTTGGGGCAGTCCAGTCTTATTTGTTGAAAAGAAGGATGGTGGTCTACGTATGTGCGTGGATTATCGTACGCTAAATGACGTCACCATCAAAAACAAATATCCACTTCCCCGCATAGATGATTTGTTTGACCAGCTGAATGGTGCTCAAGTATTTTCCAAAATAGATCTCAGGCTGGGTTATTTTCAGTTGAAGATCAGGCCATCCGATATTCCTAAGACTGCATTCGTTACTCGTTACGGATTGTACGAGTACACTGTCATGTCATTTGGCCTCACAAATGCTCCAGCAAGTTTTATGAATCTAATGAATAAAATTTTCATGGAGGTTCCTGTTCTTTCAGAACGGGGTCTCACATGCAACCACTCACACGAGCGCATTGCATCAAGCAAAACCATTGTCATGCTATCATAAGCATATCAAATAATCATCTCAGACAGCATATGCACAAGCACCACACATGCTATGATTGCAACCACTTTGCAATGCCAATTTCATTACTCAGCCAATTTTTCACCACATGGTTTCACAATACAGCTCCTCATGGCCGGTAGTGCCGCTAGTACTGTAGCAACGGCTATTTTCAGTGCATTTAATGTCCGTTTTGCCCCCCAACGGCTAGTTTTCTTTGTGAGGCTATAAAAGGAGGTCTTGGGAGGGCATTTGCTGGTTGATTGAGCATTTTGGGTGAGGTGGTTCATGTGTTGAAGCTCTTATTTGTGTATTGGCTCTTGTGTGAGTATTTGGGAGGTGGTTTGCATGTGTTGCATTCCCGCAAGTTGTTTTTGAGCTAAGAGTGAGACTAATTGCATGTGTTGCAATTAGGAGTGGGTTGAGAACCTCTTGTACATGTGTTGCACTTGAGGGAGCCCTTGTGCATGTGTTGCACTTGGTGATCACCGGAGTGCATGTGTTGCACTAGGTGAAGTTCAAGCGGGAAGGCTTGGCTTATTACTCTTGGTGTTTGCCGACACCTAGACGGCGTGGAGGCATCGTGCGCGGTGAGCTTCTCGACGGAGGTTGTGAGAAGCCTCGGCAAGTTGTGAAGGTCGGTGCTCGCCTACCCGGAGCGGGAAAGAGCAACCACTAGTGGAATCGAGGCGGGTGCTCAATTCGTGGAGCCGGTCCAAAGTGGTTTGGGCTAGCCCTCAACGTGAATTAGGGGAGACCGGCAAGTCTTCGAACACCACGGTAAAACATCGGTATGTCTTTTTGTGGTTGCTTCAATCCTCTATTTACATTGTTGCAATTACATTCGTAGAATTAAATTGCTTGATTGTCTTTATTCTTACATATTCATGTTAGAGACATAATTAGCTAGTATACTTAGTCAAATTAGTTGACTTCGGCTTAATTGTCAAAACCTTAGTTTATCGCTTCCGTATCTATTATCATTTAGGTTTTGACATAAGGGTACTTAGGCGAGATTTTAACTATTTGTAAAAGAAATTTTTATAGCCGCCTATTCATCCCCTCTCTAGTCGGCATCCTCGATCTTACACCTACTCTCTCGTGATAGCGATGTTGTGTTTTTCAAGATATCAGCTACACCACTCGTTTAAAGGCATGGACGAGCGAGAGCCTGATTAATTTGTCTGACGATGAGACGAGAGTGAGAGCATCCGATTAATTTGTCTGACGATGAGATGAAAGTGAGAGCATCCGGAATTAATTCCGGTCTAAGCTCGCGTACTTACCGTGTGAGAGTTCCCGTAGCTAGCTTAGCTTGCGGATTGTCCCATTCTTCCTTGCAATTGGCAGTGAGGACTACGTCGAAAGCCTGGATCAAGCATGGATTAATTATCTTTCCGGCAAACTCCGATATGATTGATTTCATTTCTTTTTCTGTGAAGACTTGGTCGAAAGCCTGGATCAAGCATGGATAAAAGGAACATTTTTTTCCAAAAAAAAAAAGTGACTGCAACGACTTGAAGATTAATCATCTTTTCGGCAAATATTTTTTTCCTGTGTCAATGTGTAAAAAGAATATGCGGATGGCGCGCCATGGCCTTGTGGCTGGCGATGTTCATATGATGCATTGAACAATGCTTGTTTTGAAGCATTAAATAATTTTGAATTCACGTGGGCAAAAATCAATATAATATAATACTCTCTTATATTGATTTGCATGGAGTTGCGGTCGATTTTCTACTATCAGGAATTCGAGCTAGCTATGTATTTTCATAGCTAGTTCTATTGTATTGAAAAAATTCATACCGCGCTTGTGTTAATTCCGTGTCCATTTCCATCTTATTGAGAAAATATGTACTACAATTATTTTTATTTATAGTTGATCTTGCATCAATATGGAATCAGTACCACACTTTCATGTATAAATACATGGCTTCATTATCATCCAAATTGTTGGATTGATCTGTGGCGGCAACTGTTGGTACTTTTCTTCTCGTCAAGTGAGATCAACCAATGAGGTTTAATCTTCAAATACGGTCGTCGTGAGTTGTAGTATGTTGACAGTTGTAACATATTGACGACAATAAGGGATTTTGTAGGTGTCCTTGCAGCCGTAAGGCCGTTCTCGGTTTTTTTTTTTTTGATGCTGTGCTTGTATCGGGTGAACAAAGATGTTTAAAACAGAAGTGATTACTATTCTAGTCTCGTGTATGGTTTTCTTTTACAAATCTGATCTTCTTTCGAATAAAATTGTAAAAGTAACCCTCCTCCCAACCACAAAAGGACCCGAAGTAGACAAGTAACACCTTCTACAGACTAGGAGCGCGGCAGGAGCTACCACGCTCCCAAAGTGCGGAAACTCGTGGGACATGCTATTCTCTGGGGACATCATGTGCTCCTGATCCGCGGAAAGTAACACGTGTTGACTCCGAGACCTTCTTCGGCTAAGGAGGAGGCTACTTTTACAATTTCACTTATAAGAGGGCTAGATTTGCTAAAAGAAATCACTACTGGGCTAGAAAAGCGAGGGTTTCACGCATGCGACTCTGGGCCTATTTGGGGAGCGGTAGCTTTTATAAAAAGTTGCATTTTGATTTTTTAAGCTGAAAGGCGACTGTAATTTTTTATAAGAGATCCACCGTTTAATGAATAGCTAATTTCTCTCAGTAATAAGCTGCAAAAACAATTCCAGCACAGCTTTTAGTTTTTATTAATTATATATGAATTTTAGTTTACGTTAAAAGTCACTTAAATACTAAACTGTTTGAGAGACTAGTGGCTCTCGAGAAGTTAGAGCTGGGTTTTAAACCGCCAATCAGACCCTCGATCTGTCTCTAACAATCAGCCATCACGTGATTTGATTTTACCGGCCACTCAATCGACCGCCATGCAGGCCCCAAGCCCAACCCGCCAGCTGATTTGCATGTGTACGGCGTGCATAGTGCTGTTGTGAGCAGCCACTTAATTTGTTTTTTCTTTTGTTTTGTACTTCTTTGATCACCAATCTTCTCAACGCCGTATCTTTTAAATGGGGTGTCATCCATCCTTTGTGCTCCTCACGGACAAACCCTTTTAAATGACTTCAACATTGGATAGACTACGTATAAAGAATGTTATAAACAAAAATTTGAGATAGACGGACCTGCATATCATAGTCTTACTTTAAAGAATGTTATACGCTACATGCTGCTGTGGCGTACTACTAATTGAAATATGGGCCGTGATTTATTTTTTATTTAATGAATTTTGTCAAAAAAATGCCCCTATCAAGTGTAGTTGGTGCGCGAAACGCCACAAACTAAACTAGGCGAAAATAACTGGCCAAGAAATTGATCATACACGAGACGCACTGATATTGCATACTTACTGCCTTTTTCACTTCCTCCCTCTTTTTTTTTACTCGAGAGATCTTCTACATTATCTTCTCCCACAGAAGTACAGCAGGATTTAGTTTGCTTTCGCATCTTTTTCTTTAGGGGCACTTGGATATTTGCCACTCCTCAATTTGGAAATTCGATGGACCATCGAATTTCCAATTTGAGGAGTGGCAAATATCCAATTATTCCTTTTCTTTATGCTGAAACTTCTCCCGTTGTAACAGAGGTACAGCAGGACTCATTTCGCTTTTGCTCCATTTTCTTTAAGCTCAAGTATGACGATACATGCATAAGCCATCATACATTAATGTCACGTTTCGGTCAAAATTGACTAACATGTCATGATATGCACCTTTTCTTTACACTATACCATGACACAATATTACCGTCAGATGGCTGTCGGAAATAATCAGTAACCACCAACAAACTATCTGTCGGCAAAGTTACGCAACAGACCATCTGTCGGTAATACTTCTTTCAGGGTCAGATTATCTGTCGGCAATTATATATGTATTAAGAACTGATTATATGTCGGTAAATCTCATATTGTGGATCAAACTGTCTGTCGGTAAAAATGTCCTAACCGACTATGTGTCGGCAAATATGAGCGAAAAAATTAATGCGCGGCAAGGTTGAGCGCACGGAGAACAAATATCGCTAGGTTTCCCATTCACGCGGCTCCTTCGCCAAAATCCCCAAATCCCATCGCCCCCACGCCATTGCCTTCCCCAAATCCCCAAATCCCGTCGCCGCCCATAAGCCTTCCCCGTCGCCGCCCCACGCAAGCCTCCCGCCCCACGCTGCTTCCCGCCCCACGCCGCTTCGTCCGCCCCCGCCCCGCGCCGCCGCCGCCGCCCTGCCATCGCCCCACAGCGGCGTCCGCCCGCCGTGTCGCGCAGACGCTCCTCCGCCGTGTCCGTGCCTCGCTCCCACACCTCATCCTCCCAAGACTTCCGCCGCACCTGCTCCCGGCTGCCTTCAATCTGCCGTCGACCGCCCCGGGTTCGCCAACCTGCCGTCGCTGTCCTCTGGCGAGGACGTCGACGAGGACGCCGTGGTGGAGCTCGGCGAGGCGGACCCCAGGAGGAAGCAGAAGAAGAAGCGGCGCAAGGAGAAAAAGAAGCAGCGGAAGGAGGCGGGGGCAAAGACGCCGAGAAGGAGGAGGTAAGCGCTAGCCCCTTGCTCGTGCTCTTGCAGTATGATGTATTTAATTGAGCAACCAGGATATCAAATGCATGGTGGATTCAGAGGCCTTAGTTAAACAACTGCCAATGGAATCAAGTGAAATGAGAGCTGCGTGACTAGGAGAAGAAAGAGGAAGAGGTTTGTATTGTACAACCTGACAAACGACATGTAATTATCATTGAATTAACATGGATCCATTATTAATCTAACAGTTTTCATGTTGGAATGCAGTTTCATTTTGATCAAAGCAAAGTTAGGTCTGAGATTAGGTTACGGGAGGGACGTACAAAACCTATTGATATTCTCCTGAAGAATCTTAATTTCACAGAAGAATCTGATGTTGAGTTAAATGAGCCCTACTTAGTGTTCAAGGTATATGGCATTCATATATGTCTTGTTTCTCCTTATTCTCACCCATGTAATCTGTATTCATTCATAAGTTAATTTTCAGGCCAGACTTGTTCTGATACAAATGCATTCCACATTTGCACCCTTAACATTCTCTTTCAGGAGGATGGGTCCATAACAGCATATCACAGATTTAGGACCTCATTTGTCACCAAGTGTGGGTTTGTTCTTATACAAATTCCAGCTTCATTTGCCTTAAGTATTACTAATAAGCCATCAGTAATTGGCTTGGAAATGAGAGAATGGGGGATCTACCTATGCAGTTCTCTCAATGGATTTTAAAAATAACCATACCATCTGTTCCCATTACCTCCAACGACAATCCCACATTTGAATGAGAACCGTTTTCCTTTAACACTTACTGAAACATATGCAATTTGCTAAATTGCAGGGATTAACAGTGAAGGAGATGGAAGAGCTACGTGATGACATTAAGATGCATCTTAATCTGGACAGCGAAAGCCAAATAAATGTCAAGTATTGGGAGGTACTTGTCTTGTAGCTTACCCTCCTTTAATATGCCCATTTCCTGAATAATTATGAGTGCGATGTATATGACAATGTTACCATATTGTTGCTGATGAATTTAATACCGAAACTGTATAATCCTAAGTAACAGCCGGCAGGATCTTCAGCTGACATTATTTTTATATTTGATCTGTTAGATTCTATTTGGCAAAAATATTGTACGGTGCAGTATGTCGGGACATATTCTTTAGCTTGTTATATACAATTTGCCCTTAGTTCCTCACTCAAACTAAATCAAGTTCCTGATATGACAGGAGGTACCAATATGTTATTGTTAGGTTTATTTGATTTCATGTTGCTCTGTTCATCTACTTGGCAAGATTCAATAATGTTCATACCTGTTGACTTAATTTAATTTGAAATTCATCAGGCACTCATGGTTGTATGTGACTGGGAGCTAGGTGAGGCTCGGAAAAGAGATGCCTTGGACCGGGCCAGGGTGTGTGGCGAGGAACCACCCCTGAGGTTCTTGAGGAAGAGAGAGGCTTACATGCAAGTATTGAGGGGGATGTAAAAGATCTCTTGGAGGGTAAGGGTTCCAATGAGCTAGAAGAGATGCAAAGTCAAATTGAGTCCCAAATGCGCTCCGGAACAGCGAAAGTTGTTGAATACTGGGAGGCCATTTTGAAACGCCTTCATATTTACAAAGCAAAGGTATGCCATGCTTGTAGATACTGCGATAGTGGTTAGTATATTTGACTGTAGCAAAAGTGATTCCAGTCATACCGTTACACTTTTTTTTAAAAAAATTTGTATCAACTATTAAGCAAGTAAAAGGGTGCACTAGCATAGTCTTCAAAGCCACATGATTGAGTCTGGTTCAAACTTTGCCTGTGGAGCTGCTTTGTCGTACTTTCTGAATTTGAAATTGATCTGATTGCACAGTTGATCAATAGTGTGTCTTAAAAAAAAGGCTTGTTTCTTATTTGCACTGCACTGCAGGCTTGCCTGAGGGAAATCCATGCTTCTCTGTTAAGGAAGCACCTACATCGCCTAGAGCATTCTGGCGCTATTGAACAGGATGTGATGCTGAGGAAGAATTTGACACTAAAGAGGAGGATGCGGTGCATGATGCTGCTGAAGGTTTATATTTACTTCTGATTATTCAACAAACAATTTTTCTGATATAACTCTTATGAATATCTGATACCTGTTTTATGTGTAGATGATAAACGTTATTCACTGGAACCTATAGCTGAGCAAACAGAGAGCCATTTGGACGAAGAAGCTGGCTCCTTCTCTCCTGAGCTAATGCACGGAAATGAAGATGAAGATGCAATTGATCCTGAAGAGGACCAGGCAGAACTGGTACGAGTCCTGTTTCCTGCTACATTTTGCTTTTACAATAATAAATGCTGGCCAGAATAGTATAGTTATTTTTCTTTAATGCAGCTAGCTGGTTATTTGATTATAAAATAGGACATGATAGTAATTGGGCAGTATGCTGTGCAACAAGAGAAGTTAGATGTAACTTTATTTTCATTTAGATGTAACTTTTGATGATAATGCACCCAAGGCTCAAGGGCACTTGCCCTTGTCTAAGGCTCATTGGAGTCTATATGCAAACAATTGGGGGGAAATGTTTCATGCTACTAAGTGACACAATTCAATAGTGTTGTCTGATTTTGGTTTTATTTGCTTGATTCTATGCAGTTGTACATGTATGTACTTATAACCTATACACTGAAATTAGATAGCTTGCCGACATAGCTGGTAAAAATCCTACATGGATAACAGGTGGATCGATGAGCCTAGGTACAACACAATTCTTTTATATAGTTATCAAGTGTTAGTAGTAGTCAACATTTAAACTAACTTGCTGCATAGATACTAGAAATAAGTGTTCCATTGCTTTGTGAGAAGAATTCCTTCTCAGCCTTTATAGCAACAACCTCTGCCAAGTTATCCTATCTTCTGGTTCCAGCATTCTGAATTGTGGGGGAATGCTAACCTGACCAAGGACTTCTGAATTGCAGGTACTTTAATCAAAACTTTACATTTCTTCTTGTGCAAATCCATCACTTTTTCTTCAGCTTTACATTATTGACTTTGAAAATCCATCACCTGCAAACATATTAAGATCAATCTATATTTCTGATCTAGTAGATTAGTTGTGGTGATCAGTGAGTACAATGTGCTATGATATTTTGTTGTGGAATACATAAGTTCTCCAGATATTCTTCATGGATGAGTCCATTTTGTTGTATACATGGCTTGAGATTTAAATGTGCATGAAAAAAAATTCTCACCAAACATTATAACTGGGCTGAAGCAAGTACAAAAATATATGCTTTCCTAGCAACACCTAGACTTAAGGCATACAGAGGAGAAGAGAGCAAGGGCTTTACATTTGCCACCTTATAATCTATGTTTTTGACAGGGGCGACCCTTAATTAGAGATAAAACTGAGCACTCATGGGCGGCTACATGCAATGTAAGAAAAGAACAATCAAAACATCCTCCAATATCACTCAAAACAAAAAGGCCTCCCCCATTCAGAAATTACCAGAACACCTCTCAAGATGGCACACGCCATGATAAATGTGCTGTGAAGTGGCTCTCTTTTTTATCAAATGCTTTGTTTGAAGGACAGGATGGTTTTACATGGGATGAAAAATCAGCCTTTGTGTGCAGAATCAATCTGCATGTTTTTTCCTCATTTTTTTCCCTGGATGAGACAACAATAAAGTATCTAAATCAGAATCTAAAGAAGACTAGTAGACAAATTTAGTTTTCCTCAACTTGTTCTTGCTTCTCAGTATACCTCCCATTTTCCATATTATTATTTTTCTCCTTTTGTACTAAAGCATGCCTAGAAATTTCGAGGTCTTGAATCATATTAATGGATTCATACGGGTGGAAGACAGGAAGAGTATAAGGGTAATAGGGTTTTTACACATGTGAAGTTTTGAACTATTGACCGGTTTGTATAGGTACTGAGTTGGCTCCAGCTAGCAGGCTACTGAACTGAAGACATTGTTTTAGTTGGTTTCAAATTGCATACCTATCCCAATCTAGTATGAAATGAGAAGTCCAGTTGGCCAAAATTAAAGCCAGCACTAGTGTACCAAACTCAGAATGGATTTGGGTTTGATGGTTTTGGCAGTTTATGTCAAACTACATACATACAGCTTGTTATCAGTAGTGCATATATAAATTGATGTGTTTCATCTTTTGTAGTTTCAATCTACATGAGTTTTGCAATGCTTACCTACACCTGTTTTTCTGACCACAATGCATGCTATCAAAAAATGTTATCAAAGTCATTGCTTTGCCTTCAAGAAATTTCAGAAGTTCAGAAACCATATTTGTTATGTAAGTCACCATTTTTGTCGATGAAATTTCAGATACAATTTGCTTTGTCTTCAAGGCAAAGCAAAGCTATTGTTTTCTCTTGAAGAAATTTCAGATACTCACAAACCACTTATGTTTTATCAACAGAACAATTCAAAGCGAGAATCTTTGGAAAACCTTATACACGGCTTATGAACAAAGGGGTCATAAACTCACAATGTAGTGTTAAGAAATTTAAGTACTGCTTGCCGGGGAAGAACAATCTTGCTATTGACTATCTCAATCTTTTTCCTTTACTCTGACGAAGCAATTGCAAACCATGGAAAGTATGATACAGTTCAAAAGTTTTTCCTTTACTGTCAACTAGAGCAATGCACTCTCACAGTGTCAACTGGTGTGATTGAAGAAGAGATTAGTGAAATAGTTCTTCAAACATATTCTTTTCCTTGGTTCTGTTTTTTAGAAGAGGCATTAGCATTGAAGTTTGAAAAACGTAGAGGATTACAGCAATCATCTAGAACGGACTCTCCTAACATTGTCAATAGTCCATATTCCTAGCAAGTCTCTGAATCACACTGTCTGCAGATCCAAGTAGATGTCATGTATATTTTCTTTTGTCACCGCGTGCACCATTGTAATCTGTAAATGGGAGCAATGATCTAGTTATGAATTTGTTAGTGTCCACTGTTTTGTGACTGAAAAAAAAATTCTTTTCTTCACTTATTTAACATAGCACATTGTGGGTTACCATATGTCTGGCAGCTTTTTTGTTGTCTCTTAGCTATGGTGATATGGTGGTCGTTCAATCTTTGTTCACTTCACATGGTTACAAATTTATGCTTTCGTTAATTGTACTAATTTCCACAAAATTCGTTGAAGGAGGCTGTATTTGTTCAAGGATATGCGAATGAACTTAATAATGAAAAAACCTGTCATTAGCGTAAGATCCATACTCGACCATGTATATATTCATGTTATTACCGTGAGTTCTATACTTATATCTAGTTTGGCTAGTAGAAATATTTATTCAAATGCCTCAAAGACATCTTTGTTACTATCACCATATGCTTGCACTAAATTTCAAACTGTTTTTTTGCAGGCAGAATTGCAAGGAAGTTAGTGTTACCATCAAATATAGATGCTTTTGTTCAAAACAAATAGCTAGTCACATGTATATTAAGTGATCATTTTGTACGTACTTGACACCTCATGTAGGTGGAAGACAAGTTGACTCTAGCTTTCAAGATCCAACAGGGTTGAATTTTGTAAAGGATTGATTGTTAAATGTATGAACTTTGGGTTTTTAGACAAATTTGCATATTTCTAGTTGAATGAATTTGATTACGAGAATGGATGTACTTTGATGGCAGTTGTTGTGTTGAATGGATGCATTAATTGAGTTATTTTCTACTGTGATGTGGTCAAAATATGAATTAATTATGAGTTGGATTTATAATATTATGCACAATAATGTTTTATCATTGTTTTCTATCTAAAAATGCATGGAATTCACACCAATTTGGCTTAGGCTCAGACTATCTGTCGGCAAAAGTGTGCCGTCAGACTATCTGTCGGCAAAAGTTTGCCGTCAGACTATCTGTCGGCAAAAGTGTGCCGTCGACGATCTGTCGGCAAAAGTGTGCCGTCGACGATCTGTCGGCAAAAGTATATCTGTCGGAAAAGATATATCTGCCGGTAAATGTACTATAATAATGTCGATCATCATGCGGCAAAAATATATCTGTCGGTAAATGTTTTGCCGACAGGACTTCTAAACAGTTTTTTTTCGTCGGAAAACTTTTGCCGACAGATAATACGTCGCTATATATGGTCTTTGCCGACAGATAGGCTGTTGTCGAAATTGTGTCATGGTGTAGTGTTAGGGTATAAGGACGCACGCATACGCATATCACACTCACACACGCGTGTGTGTCTCCTCTACACACACCAAGAAAATTAATATGGAGCTCTAAGAACAACAACGGAGACATGAGAACATGATGTCACACTGACGCGTATGGATGTGTGTACCTATTTTTAAATTTTTTTGTGATTGTGTGCGCCAACAGAGTCGAACGTGGGCAGGCTGGGCAATCACTAGCGTCTGTGCCAACCAAGCTATGCTCGGTCCTCTTGATATGCACTCTTAGTAGCTAGCTCCGCAATATCGCATATACTTCCTTCATACTTCCTTCCTTTATTTATTTACTTAATGAAGTTTTAGCACAAAATTCAACCAACAAATAATGAAATTAATTAATAAATAATGCCCCCCTTTTTTCCCGGAGAAGCACTTCCATGTATTTTAACGCCTAATTTTTGGTCCAGAAAAAAGTTTCCTTGTTAAGTAAGTGGAGTACGTACTTTCCCTTACTACTGGTTCAGTGTTTGTGGTGTGGTGTGGATGCCTTTTGATGTGTGGCCAGCCATTTCCTCGTTCTGCCAACCGGTCGAGAATGGTAGTATAAGCTGCTAGTCCTCTATTGATTTGTTTGCCTTTTCCTCCACAATTTAAAGTCCTCGACGTCAAGAGTCCATCATCTTCCTCTACGTTCTCACTACTTTGACACTTTCCTCGGTGTCCCCCCACCAAAATGTCTCAATATACGGCTGTCATTCAACAATGTCATGCAATTCTGTCACAACCAGTTGAGTATTCTTACAGCCACCTACCACCAATTCGTCTCTGTCGACTATCATCCCAATTGAACTTTTCCTTCCTACAATCGTAGCTACTACTAATTCAACTCGGCAAGGTTGAGATTTCCCCTACACTTGTACCATAGCATTGATAACAGAACTTGATCAGGCTGAGTTATCTACAGTTTTTCTTTCGCTGAGCGTGCAGGTATCTGCAGATTGCTGAATCCTAATGGCGGGCATGGTCAGTTCTGTAGTTGTCCAGGAGACGGTTAGCCAGATCGTTTCTGGTTTGATGGACAAGTACGAGTGCAAATCAAATGAAAAGAAGAACGTGGAGAGGCTGGAGATGGCGCACATCAAGTTGGAGGCCGCACTCGAGACATCCGACAAGTGGAAGATCAACGACGCTTCGCCGTTGCTGCGTTGGCGGAGCAAGCTGAAGCGTGCTGCCCAGGAGTGCGATGACACACTACGCAAATGCAAGCAACGAATCCTGGAAGAAGAAGAGATGGAGCAGGAGGTAAAGAATTCCTCCTTCCCTAAACGGATCGCTCATACTACCAAATCATTCATCTCCTCTTTTTCAGCGGTAGTAGTAACTGTGAGTCCAGTAGATGCGTTGTCCGAAGGTTCGAGTGGTATGCAGATTCTGCTAGTGATTTTCTGAGATTCCTGGAGCTTGGTGGCACCCGCGGCAATACATGTTCTTGGACCCTCTTGTCAGGCACCTTCTTGCAGGCCAAAGAACAGTGTGTAAATTTGCAAGGGAAATCAACACCATCTAGTTTTTCTATGGCCCGTTAGTACTGCCGAGCACGGAATAGAGGGCACGCTGTTCTTTATCCACAAAATGGTGATGCACCAGAGAATGATTTCTTCTTTTGTCTCACCTTACAACTTTCGGAGGGCACGGACATAGTTGGGATTGCAATCAAATGCCTGGAGTTGTTTTCTACACTTCACTTCAAGTCTACAGTTGATATTGTTAAGATGAAGCTCACTCAGCTGCCTACTCAGGACTTCTACTCAGGGCCACATGCTGATTGTAGCCGTGAACACCATTGGAACAATCTTCACGATGTTTATACTCAGTGGTTTCGCCCAAACCCCTATGTTGCAAGCAACATGACCAGTACAAGCAGTCCTGCGGTAGTAACAATGCAAACCCATCAGAATTGTTGCCATGTATCTCTCTGGAACCAGTTATCGGCGTGTATTTGCAGGGCTATATCCCACAACCTGCTTGTTGCAATAGACGGAGAACAATCATCAAAGGCAAAACAAGTTACCTGCAGAAAGGCTTTCCGTATCTGAAAGTTGGACTCCACTTCTCGCCCCATGCTTCTTCAGAGGACTTGCTGCCTGGCTTCGGGGGTTTTGCGAAAGAGATGATTAATGGGGAGGAGCAACATGGATTGTGCGCAAACATTACCTTGGAACAGCTGGGCGAGATCGTGCTGCCAAAGGCGATAGATTGCCTTCGCCGGAATGCCGGAGCGACGGCGTATCAGATGATCTGGAAGTCTAAACATGCTAGTGCATACCTTCAGTTTGAGAAGACAGCCATGCGGATGAGGACCATGCAGAGAACCACTACGGAGGTTAGGAAGGCAAAGCTGTGGCAAAGTCGACAAGACGAGCTGGTGGAGGGTTGGACACGTGGAGGCACTGCATTCCTCGACTCGTGGGCTGCACATGCGCCTGCCCAGCTTCAGCCTTCAGGGCTCGATCATGGACTGGATTCAAAAGGAAAGGAAATGCAGAACTGCACTAGCGATCCGGGAATACATCCAACTATTCCGTGAACCTCTAACTGACGGGCAACGGCCGCGTCATGGCGATGGCGGCGCTACGTCGTTTGACGGTAGTAGAGGAGGAACCGGCGGCGCTGATCGCCGTCCCTAGTGACTGAGAAGATTAGTTACCTTTACAGCAAACTCCGTTTGATTTCCTTTCTTCATTTACTCCACGTGGTGATGGTTTCGGTACCAGGCCTTATGCCTAATTTCCTATGATGTCTTAACTGGGACTATAAATACACAATTTCCACATGTAAGTTTAATTCTGTGCCATGCATTTCTTCCACGAACACGTTGCTAGAATCCCTTGAGAAAGAAGTATTCTCGAGTCACTGTCATCTTCCTTATCTTGCACTGATATTCCCAGTTTTACATTATCCTCAGGCGCGCTGATATTGTTTTAAAGTAAGTATTTTTTTCCTTGCGGAGATAGCATGGTGGTCGGTAGTTAGCTCTGTGTCCGCCAGATCTACGGTGCATAAAAGTCACTAGCTAGGGCCAGGCACTACACTGCATCGTGCGAAATTTCGTTGCGCGACGTTGTGTCGGGTGAAATTTGGGAAATTCGGTCGCGTGACGCTGCGCCATATGAAATTTGGTCCGATGGATATTTCTGAAACAAATTGTGTATTTTTGGCTTTCTTATTTTAAAAAAAAAAAATAGGCTGCTAGAAGCCGTCAGCGAATCTATAGATTGCTAGGAGCCGTTAGCGAATCTCTGTTTCTTTTTTGAGGAAAACGAGGAGGGACCTAAACGTATTTTTGTTCTTTTCGTAATTCTGGTTTTCTTTTTTAAAAAAAAATGGATTGTTAGGACTCGTCGGCAAATTTGTGGTATGCTATAAACCGTCGGTGAATCTGTGGTTTTTTTTTGTTTTGAGAAGAAAGCAAATGTATTTTCTTTTTTTGTTTTGGGGAGAAAACAAATGTATTTTCTTTTTTTGAGTAACTCCAGTTTTCTTTTTTTTAAAAAAAAATTGGTCACTAGGACCCGTCGGTGAATCTGTGGACCGCTATAAACCGTCGGTGAATCTGTGGTTTTTTGAGAGAAAATCACAGAGGGATCTAAACATATTTCCATTTTTCTTCGGGTCTAATATGCTAAAAAACGATTTGTTAGGACCCAAATGTAATTTTTTTTCCGGGTCCATTCTGCTAAAAACCGCTGGAGGACCTGAACATAAACTGTGGAGGGATCTAAACGTAATTTTAGTTTTTTTAGATCCTTCTGCTGAAAACTAACCAAATTTTCGAATTTTCCAAAGGAGCTCAACGCAGAAAAGGTGACATGGCACACCTGGGAGGGCACCAATCCCTCCCAGTATAATATAAGGTATACATTAGTGAGGCAAACCAACCCGTGACAATGTTGGGCATCAGTTAAGGACATCGGTGGTGGTAGACCTGGGCATTGGACCTACCTTTTTGGGTTGTCACTCAGCACGGCCAGCCTAGCATAGCATGGTATGGTTGTCTTCGGACTAGGCTAGCATGGCATGAATGATGAGCCATATCGAGCCTAGAAACTCTGCACAGCACATCACAACCGACTAGGCTTGCCTAGGCCAGTGGAAGCATCTAGCCCCTAATTCAATTTGATTTTGGTAATTAATAACAATTATGATTAAAGGACTAATATTTTTAATTGAGTAATTTGAGAACAGGTTGGTCCGGATTTCAGTGATCGTGGAAGTATGAAAATGGTGAAAAAAGAAAATCAACACATCGAGACAAGATGGTTAAGATACAAAATTTAAGAATCTTTTATAGCTTTTGCCGATCTCGGAGTTTGGAGAAAAAAGATCGAATTATTAAAATAGGCACCATACTATTAAGAGAGCTTTTGACTACTCGTTCGATGTCAGAAAAATGTTTAGAGGCTCAAACTCATGCGCATTTGAATTTCCTTGGCATTGCATTTAATTAAAAGCAAAAAGAGAGAAAAATCTCTTTTGGTAGCATAGGGGCCGATGTGACTGGAGCCCCTCCGAACATAGAGGCGGCGGTATGACCGGAAACACCCTGGCGTGTTTTTTTACAGAAGGGGGCATTTTGGCGCTGAGCTGTTACCGAGTCGGTTGCTTAGATCTAGCCTTTAGAAGGAGGTGCTTTGGTGGTTCTGTAACTAAGAAAAAAGAGTCAGAATCCAAAGGAAAAACTAATTCCCGTAATCCAGTTGGTTGAGTATCGCCTCTAAAGATTGAAAGGTTAGATTTTGCGTTATTTTTTTGTTTGTTTTTCTAACAAGTGCTATCAGAGCACGGTAGATCGGTTCGCTCGGTGACGCAGGTTCAGAGCGAGGCTGCGCGATGCAAGAAAAGGCAGAGCAGCTGGACATCAAGAAGAGTGGCTGTGCGTGGCAGCAGAAGGCTTCACGTAAAGCAACCTTGTGCGTCGCGCAGTACGCAGAAATAAGCGCCATGCTCGGCTCGTTTTCCCGGCAAAATTACTTCGCTGTACAACCAGATTACTTCTCTGCGTGACAAGATAGAGGAATATGTGGCAGTGAAGCCTGCGTGTGCTACTAAAAAAGTTCATGTCTGTCGTCACCACGCTCTTGTACTCCCCTGATTCGTTGAAAATGAAAATCGAGGAGATTGCTGGCTCACTCAAGGCACATAATGCACTACTAAGGGGTATCAGTCCCATAACGAGCGGACGTTACTATTAATGGGAGATACAAGAAGTGGTGGCAAGCAGTTCCACAAGGAACCATGGACCAAAGACGGTCATGGCTCATCAAGTAGCCACGAGCATGGGTGAGGCGGTTTCGGTGGCCGGGGAGGTAGAGGTGGCCAAGGAGACAAGACTGAACAAGACGGTGGAACAGATCACGTGCTGGAGCAAGAAGAAGGACGAGGAGGTAAATCTCACCTAAGCCTGTGAAGACGATGAGCCGACTCTACTTCTCTCTTTGTGCAACGAAGAGGGGCCAAACATATTGATGTTGAACGAGTAGAATGTAGTTCCTAAACTACGCATAGAGGGAGATATTCACAATCACACTGATCTATGGTACTTAGATAATGGAGCAAGCAATCACAAGACTGTAGATTGCTCCATGTTTCATGAGCTTGATGAGAAAATTACATTTTTTTTTAGAAAAAGGAGTTTCCTCCGGCCTCTGCCGAAGCATGCAGCCCAAATTTATTACAGAGTTATCAGATACATAGCTGACCCAAAAAGCAAAAGAAATAATACATAAGTAAAACCAGTCTCTTAGAAATAACAAAGCCTATAATTGTGCAGCCATCCATTATGAGCAAAAACTTCAACGCCACCACTTCCGAGACTAAAGCACACGAATCTAATCGTCTCCCATCCTTCCTCCCGTTGCAAAAGCGCCGAAACCTCAACCAATATGTTGCCCTGAATATAACTGCAAAATCGAAACAAATCGTTTCTTACGAAATACGATATCGTTATGACAACCCCAAATTGCCAATGAGACGGCCGCCACACCAATATATATCTGGTTTCTCTTATGATTATTGATCCCATTGAGCCACCACCCAACATATGAGCCATAGAACTAGGTCGATTTAAATCCAGTAACAAAATAAATGATTAGCCAAATAGACCGGCGTAATGACAATCAAAGAACAGATGATGGAGCGTTTCATTACACTCACAAAAGCAGCACCTATGATTACCCACCCAATTCCTCTTAGCCAAGTTATCCTTCGTCAAAATGGCGCCACGTTGGAGATACCAAAGGAAAATTTTAATTTTCAGCGGAATCTTCAACTTCCAAATAACATTATGAGAAGAAGGGATGCCTTGAGTCATCGCAAATTGATACATAAATGACTGTAAATTTCCCTTTGTACATAACTTCCAAATAAAAGTATCCTTCTCATTTGATAACTGAATATGCTCAATAGTAGCAACAAGGCTAAGCCAACTTTTTAATTTGTCCCCCACTAACGCTCTACGAAAAGAAATATGAAGTGGCACACTACCCAAAGCCTTTGCGACAGTAATATTATGATCAGTCGCAATATCATATAGAGTAGGAAATTGCTCCTTAAGAGGACGAATCCCTACCCAAACATCTTCCCAGAATCTACACTGAGAACCATCATTAATTTGAAAGTATCCGCAGTTTAGAAAATAATTCTTAACCTTCAAAAGACCTTTCCAGAAATGAGAATCATTATGTTTACACCGAACCTGAGACAAAGTATGAGAATACAAATACTTATTCCTAAGTATAGATTGCCATGCCCCATCTGCATTTAACAATTGAAAAAGCCACTTACTCAACAGACACCTATTCTTAATCGATAGGTTAGCAATCCCTAGCCCACCTTGATCCTTGGGCCGACAAAGAATTTCCCATTTAGCGAGATGGTATTTGCGCTTGGGACCATTACCTTGCCAAAAAAACCTTGAGCGAAAGAAATCCAACTGTTTCCTTAGGAATTTCAAAAAAAGACAGCATAAACATTGGAAGGCTACTAAGAACTGAATTTAGAAGAACCAAACGGCCTCCATAAGACAAATGTTTAGCCTTCCAAGTACTCAATTTCTTTTTGAAGCGCTCTTCAATGCCACTCCAATCTTTATTCGGAGTTTACGATAATGCATTGGTATTCCTAAATATCGAAATGGGAAAGCACCAACTCCGCAACCAAATAATTTGGTATAGTCCACCTCACATTGTTTTGCATCACCAAAAGCAGAATATTTCACTTTTATGAAAGTTTATCTTTAAACCAGGATAATTGTTCGAATCATAAAGTAACAACTTCATATTCTTTGCTTGTTCCAAATTATGATCCATAAACAAAATGGTATCATCAGCATATTGTAAAATGGACAAACCATCCTCCACAAGGTGTGGAATAACCCCTCTAATTTGGCCATCATCTTTTGCTCTCTTTATCAAAATAGCAAGCATATCAGCCACTATATTAAAAAGAATTGGAGATAACGGATCTCCTTGTCTGAGACCCTTTTTTGTCTGAAAATAGTGCCCAATGTCATCATTAACTTTGATGCCCACACTACCCCCAGAGACAAAATTCTCAATCCATTTGCACCACTTTGAACAAAAACCTTTTATACGTAATGTCTGCTGAAGAAAAGGCCATTTCACCTTATCATAAGCCTTTTCAAAATCTATTTTCAGTATTACCCCATTTAATTTCTTAACATGTAATTCATGGATAGTCTCATGTAAAATCACTACTCCCTCCATAATATTTCTACCAGGCATAAACGCTGTTTGAGAAGGTTGCACAATCTTTCCCGCAATTACACAAAGTCTATTAGTCGCAACCTTGGTGAAAATTTTGAATATAACATTCAAAAGACAAATAGGTCTATACTGCTGAATTCGTTTTGCCTCCTTAATTTTCGGAAGCAAAGTAATGATGCCAAAATTAAGACTAAACAAAGGTAAACTATGATCAAAAAAATCATTAAAAAGAGCCATCACATCCTCTCTTATTAAATCCCAAAACACTTGGTAAAACTCAGCCGGAAACCCATCTGGGCCAGGAGACTTATTATGTTCCATTTGGAAAACTGCCTCCCGAACTTCCTTTTCCGTAAAAGGGGACGTGAGAAATTCATTCTCTTCCTCAGTGACTTGAGGAATATCCTCAATGTAATCCTCAACCATACTGAAAGAATTATTTTGAGGACAACCAAAAAGACCTTTATAATAGTTTGTAATATAAGCTTTCAGTTCAATATCACCAATAATAACTCCATCCTCCTGTTCTAACTTAAAAATTCTTTGTTTTCGATGCTTACCATTTGCCATTAAGTGAAAATAGTGGGTATTATCATCCCCTTCCAATAAGTTTTTAACTTTAGCCCTCTGATACCACTTTAATTCCTCTTCTCTCAATAAATGAATTAGTCTATCCTTTAGCATCTGTTTCGTATGCATATCATGTTCAGAAAGACAATGTAATTCCTCCTTTTTATCTAATGAGTCTATCATACTAAGAATTTCCTTTTTCTCTTTTTTATTATGTCCAGCAACATGTTGCGCCCATCCTCTCAAATATTTCCGCAAAGATCTTATTTTATATTGCCATCTTTGCATTGCCGTATTTCCTCTAGTTTCCGATTGCCATATATTCGCAACCAAATCATGGAAACCTTCTCTGAGGAACCAGCCTTGCTCAAATTTAAAAAGCCACTGATGCATACTATGAGACGACGCACCGGTATTCAGAAGCAATGGCGTGTGATCCGAAAGACTCCTATCTCTAGCCTCCACCGTCGAAATCGGAAATTTATGTTCCCACTCCGTACTTACTAACACCCTATCAAGCTTCTCAAAGGTGGGATCATTACCACTACTACTCCAAGTGTAATGACGCCCAGACAATTCAATTTCCTTGAGATCAAGCAATTGGATAACCATATTAAAAAGCCCCGGCCACTTATTCGCAAAGTTATTTTTATTTTTGTCCTCAGGCCTTCGCATAATATTAAAATCACCACCAATAATGTAGGGTAATGATTCCTTACTACCCACCTGAGCCATCTCCACCAAAAATGCCTCTTTATATTGATATTGGGCAGGACCATATACTGCATAAAGGGCCCACTTAAAACCATCCTCTTTATTCCTAAGTATGAATTTGACATAATAATCCCCCTCAACAATAGCCCCAATATCAAAAACAGTCACATCAACTCCTAGAAGAATTCCACCTGACCTACCATGTGGAGCCATGCAATGCCAAATATAATCCCGACCGCCACATAATTTCCTTAAGGTCACATCTGGGAATTGATCCCGACCAATTTCCATGAGAGCAATAAAATCAATTTGCTCCTCTTTTACCAACTCCACCAAGTAACCATGTTTAGCCAAGTCACCTAGACCTCTGCTGTTCCAGAAGACCCCTTTCATTTAAAACCCAATTTGGATGGTGATATGGGTTTTTTATTTATACGACCCAAATTAAACATCCTCCGCGACTTATATTTCTTTGTCCGAGGGATCGCATTTAGTTCACAACAAATGTGATCATATCCCTCCTCAAACTCCCGCTCTTCATCATCAAACGGAATATGATTGAGACTACCATCTAAATCATCCGCTTCTTCCTCCACCAGGTTAATCTTTGGCGAGGAAGATTTACACTTTTTCATAGACTCCTGACCAGAAACTCTAAATCTATCAATTTCAATATTCTTAATAGAGGTAATTGAAGAAATAATTTCATTCTCATCTCTACCCAAAGAAACACCTAATTTAGAAATTCTAGAGATAAGTACAGAATCTGACATTGATGTGAAAGATAAATTACCTGCTTTAGATGGTACATCTAAATTCTTCTTAGCGGTTAGAAATTTCGCCTTTTCCATCAGCTCTCCATCTCCATAAGCCGCAATTCTCTTACTCGATCTCCTTGCCCCGGAATCCTTCCCAAGCAGCTGATGAGAAACCCTATCAATCCCATTCACCAGCTTCAACGCCTCAAGAGCATCAGCCATAGCTTCATTAGACATGTTTGCACGAATTCCATTTTGTTTGGCTAAAGCTTGTAGAGTCTGTCGAGGGAGACCACGACATCTCAAAGAAGAAGAAGCTGAATGTTGTTGCCCCTCACTTCTGTCGACATGCTCAGCCACAGGAACCAACACCGAAGACTCAACATCATCTCTAACATTTTCCGCCGAACAAACCAACTGCTGCTCACTCGCCAAAGAAGCACCCAGAGAATCCTCTCCTTGGTTGTCCTCAATACCATCCTCAGCCAAAACTTTACTAGCAATCTCATGCAACAACCTATCCACTGCCAAATCAATAGCCTCCTGCACAACAACCTCAAGACCCAAATTCGAACTTTTCATAAAGTCCTGACATTGCTCCTCCACAGGACCAATCAAATCAGTGATCTGTTCTGCAGAAGCCAAACCATAGTCACAAAGTTCCCGGGTCGACGGGGTCGAGGAACGGGGTCGCGGGTCAAGGGTCGACACTTGAAAAAAACATGGTACGAGGGGGGTATACCTCTATGGGACGTGAATCGTGGATTTGGTACGTGAATCCGAGTCCAATGGGTCGATGATCCCGGGTCGACACCTTGGGTCGAGGGTCGTGATCCAATGGTGATTTTGGACCAGCAACAACGTGCTGACTTCGGGGCCCATAGATCACATACTTACCTGGGCGACTTCGGGGCCCATAAATCCGTTAGCATTTGTGGGGAGCTTCATGTAAGTATGTGATGCCAACGTCTTGACTAATCCCGCGCCGACTTCTAGTTCCTTCTCCCGATGCCTCTGCTCCCTCCCCAGACACCTCCGCCCTCCCCCGCCCGCCCGCCCGCCCCAAGCCATGATCTTGACGCCTCCTTCCGCTGAGCGTCTCACTTGAGCAAGCAGCGCCCGACCCCGAGCGCCTCGCCTCGGCCGAGCTCAACACCGAGCGCCTCCACCCAGCGCCTCGCCTCCGCCCCGGCAAGCGTCTCCGCTCAAGCAGACAAGCGCCTCGCCCCGACGCTAACGCCTCGCTCGAGGCGATCCGACGCCGACCAGGCACACCTCCACTCGAGCCCGACCCGCGATTTGGGACGGTGATCCCCTTTCGATCGGGACGACGACCCGGGGTGGCCCCGACCCGCGATTTGGGACGGCGATCCCGGGTCATGGGACGCGACCTCGACCCCGTATCCTGTGACTATGAGCCAAACAATTATCCCCACCGTTCAGATCTTCAGAAACCAAACACATGTTCCCGGCCCATGTAGGCGGCTTTGAATAACAAACAACCCACCTGCTTGCTTTTCAACAACTTGCACCTCATTACGAATCGGCACTGAAACAATACTGCACGAACCACGCCCCTCTTCATGCACTTTTGCTAGTTCCTGATGCAGCGCCTTAATACCTGCCAGAACCACAGTCCCCTCTTCATGCACTTTTGAAAGTTCCTGATGGTCTTGATGCTGCACCTCAATACCTTCCAGAACCACAGCCCCCTCTTCATGCACATTTGAAACTTCCTGATGTTCCTGATGCAATGCCTCATAACAGCTAGGATCACCCAGTGCTTTATTAAATCTAACCTCTGCACCCTCACACCTGGACTTCAAGTAATGATCATCAACCCTCCCAGCACCACCACCCCCCACATCCAGGCACAAAACCTGCAAAGGCTCGACCGCATCCTCACCAACTTCATTAACCAAACCATCATCTTCTTTGTTGCCCACGATCTGCGACCAGAATACCCGAAGCATCAGAAGATTTGAAAATCGAAGCCTTCTCCCAAAGAAGAGAGATCCAAGTCTTGAACATCATCCATCTCGACATCCACCTTTGCCTATCCTCCAAATCAACATCTTCCTCCTCAATCTCAGGTTCTAAAGAGTTATCAGAAACAACTCTATCGACTTTGAAAAATATCTCATATAAGCAATCATCCACCACAATATCTGTATCACTCGGAATAGAGTTAACATCGACCGCAACCAAAAGCCGAACAACCCAGGTCTTGCGCATTGATCTCATATCAACACGTTGAGTAACTCCAAGAATTGATCCTCTCGCCCACAAAGGCAAAAAAGCCCAATTTCATATGGCACCCCATAAACATGCACCCATACATACAGTAATCTCAATTTCGCTTGATCTCGATTCCATTCCTCAAAAGCCATAACCCTTCATTGTTATCGGTTAGTAGCCGTTTCATTGAGATCATCCTTTGCGACTCAACATGACACGGAAAGGGCACAATATAAGCCTTTGGTCCATGTTCCGCACCATCCAATCCCATTTGATAGGAATGAGACGTGCCAATTCCTTCTTGACAAGCTCAACCGAAACTGAACCCTCAATGATAGTAATCAAAGCAGTAGCAGAAACCTTGCGAGGAACTTTAGCCGAAGCCGAATAAGGAATGTGGAAGAACCCCAAACCATCCCCAGCCAAACCACAGAAACTAGCAGCCTGTTTTGGTCCATACAACAGAGGACATTGCGGTGTGAAATGTTCATCCTCACATATTTCACAGCAAATAACAAACTTCTTCTTCATCTTGGCCGATGGTTCTCCCACCGGCTGCACCCCCTTCTGCTTCAAGGATTGAGCACCAGAAGACTCCCCTTTATCGGTAACAAATCTAACCAGTTTGTTTGTCCCATCAGAAGAAGCAGAATTCATCGCATCTCGATTATTCTGCCCACCGTCTGAAACAGCCAATTTAACTCCTTCTCCTCCACCTAAACCAGAGCCATCACCACCTCCTTGTCCGCCCACAACACTTGAACCAACAGCACCAACACGGCCACCACGACGACCACCAAAAGAATTTTGACCCCATCCTCTGCTACCACCATCATCACGACGCTCCTTCCCGACCACGCTGGCGGCGGCTGAAATCTACCACCACCCCACGGATCGTTACGATGAAAACCGACCACGGGGTTGAGTCCATGTCGCGATCACCATCTCCCCCCTCGGCACCGGCGAGCCACACCTCGACCATGACCACCGCCGCGTATGATCGCCGTCTCCCAGACGAAATAGGTTTTGACGTTAGCCTTCGATGCATAAGAGCCAAACCAGGATAACGACAGGCCCATTTGGAAGACGAGCACAGGTTGGGCCACGGCCCATCCGGAGAACACACCCCTACCACAGATTTCAAATTTTGAATCGCCGGAAATTGAGGATCACATTTATGATCATTTTGCCGATGAAGAACAAACAAAGAGATTTGATGCCTGCTCTGCTTTGCATCAAGTTTAGAATCAAGGAAATCTCCCAACGTTGGCAGAATATTTGGTCTTGGCTTCGGTAAAGGTCCTTTCCATGGCCGTTTATTATTCCACGGCCAGCAGCCCCCACGGATTGCAGAAGATAAACGAGTTCTGTCAAGAGATTTCAGAGAACAGGAAGTTTTATTCCGAGAGTTCTGCGCTGTCGAAATCCTCGATGAAGACTCTGCACATGTTACCAATCTTTTTCTAAAGAAATTTAGCTCTGACATTACAGATTAGAAATCATTAATTGATCGCCCCTTGAACTGCTAACGCAAAGACAAAATATCGCTATCGCAAAAACCAGCAAAAGTAGAACAACCGAAATCTAATCGTATTGTCAGAAGATGAACAGAACTCACAGATTCCAGATTACCTCTATACACCAACAAACCTCCACCGCAGTTCCACCGCAGTTGATACTGACGTATGTAACTAACCTCTTGAGTAGCAAATGGCGACCTCTCGCCTTGCCGACGCGGCGATCACGAAAGTCAAGTTCAACGATGGCTCCATGGTGCAGATAAGAAGCAAATTAAGGAACGGTGTTGCTACAATGCAAGAACATTGATCAAAAGTTGTTTTCTAAAATTTACTATATACTGAGGTTGTGTAACTAAATACTCAATGTCGATGTCGGGCAGTTGGCAGAAGAAGGGTGCAAGGTGGAGGTGAGTTCTTGCATGTCTATGACAAGAACAATGATCAGTTAATGAAGATGAAGAGATCCCCAAACCGACTGTACAAAATTTTCCTGGAAACTTGTAAGCCGGAGCGGATTGTCTGAAGGCTAGTCTGGAGAAGCCAGAGTGGTTGTGGCGTGCAAGACTTGGCATATGAATTATCATTCCCTGAAACGGATGGCTGATAAAAAGACGCTGACTAGGCTCCCCAAGATCAACCATCCCTCACAGATCTGCGAGGGGTGCCTGGAGACGAAGTGAATATGGAGCCCTTCGCTGGATGCCAAGTGCAAATTAAGAAGAGGAAGAGAAGGATACCGGAGAAGCCAAAGACGAGAGGAACATGCAGGAGGGGAGCGTCGACATGAGTTACGACAACGAGCCCTCCTCGGGCAGCAAGAAGATGGCGGTAGCACTAGTGTACAACACTTATTTTGTTTCTGAGAGCAGCTTGGGGCCAGAAGAGAAGATAGCGTCTGATGCTGAGCACAAACCTGAAGAGAATGTGGAATCTACTGTTAAGACAAAACAGAAGAAAACCAATACTGATAATATTGGTGATGGAGTGCATGCTGTTGAAGTATAAGTGAATTGCCCATCTTTTCTCATCAGCTTAAGTTTTTGGGTAAACTGACTGGTGCATGCAACTCAATATGATATCAGAGCCAAGAGGTCTCAAGTTCAAGACCTGATTGGTGCAATTAAAAAAATAATTGCAGCCCACTTCTATTCCATATCCTAGGCCTGAGGGAGCCTATACGTGAGGAGGGCGTTGAAGTATAAGTGAATTGCCCACCTTCCTCATCAGTTTAATTTTTTGGGTGAACTGGTGCATGCAGTTCAATACCTGCCTTTGAATCCGAGAAGTCCACAGGGGATGTTGCAAAAGATTATTCTAAAAAAGAAAAAGGAGAAGGTGACTATGAAAAGAAGAACAATGGCACAAAGACCAAGAGTATCAATGGCTCTCTGAAGAAGAAGAAGAAGAAGAA
The DNA here is from genome assembly GCA_036346375.1 of Guadua angustifolia. Lineage (NCBI taxonomy): Eukaryota > Viridiplantae > Streptophyta > Magnoliopsida > Poales > Poaceae > Guadua > Guadua angustifolia. The sequence continues at coordinate 80,332 of JAYEVE010000610.1, read as the reverse complement.
GAAGCAAGACCCTAAGGTGCATGATTCTAAGAAAAAGACTAAAAAAACCAGAGATAAAGGTTGTTAAGGAAAACGGTATGGACATGGCACTTGCTGAATGCGAAAAGGTGCTTGAAGAGAAGCAGATGAGACACTCTGAATATGAGAAGGTGCTTGAAGAAAAGAAGTCTTTAGAGTCCTCAAAATTAGAGGAAAAGAAAAACAATATTGTTGAAGGGTTTGATGGTTTGCAAATCTTGGAGAAAAAGAAGACAGATGAAGATGCTAGTAATAAGGTGGAAAACAGTCAACACAAAGGAAATGAAGTCAAAGCTTGCAAAACTATGAGCATCAATAAGTACCTTAAGCCTGCGGATGGACATGAAGGTTTTTCAAACAACTACTACAGGGCTGGTGGTGTCCCTAGGCATGACAATGGTTTCAGGGGCCGCAGTCGTGACGACAGCACTGAACCCTAGAAAGACAATACAGGCCTCGGTAACAATGGCAGACGAAGCGTCGCGTATAGCCTCTGGAACATTTGGAAAGAGAGAAACAACAGGATCTTCAGCAATTCTTACCGCACGGTGTAACAGGTGGCCGATGTCATTATTCAGGACATCCGTAACCGGCAGATGGCGCTCGGGGCGAACTAGTGCATGGCAGCGTCTAGTTACTAGGGGCCTCTAGGCCGGACCCGTTCCCTTCGGGGATGTATTTCCCCCCTTCCTTCTCCTCCTCTTTTACCTAGTCTCTCCCTATATTTACTCCTTTTGATTCCATGAACTGTTTGTATTATTCCCTTATCTTAATGCATCCGGCAGAGCTCCTGCCCGTTCTTTCAAAACAATGGCAGACGAAGCCACTGGGGCGAGTCAAGTTCTTGGAGATGAGAGAGAAGATCAGCGTGATCAAAGTGAAGAAAAAAGATTAAGAGAGTGATTGATAGGTCTAATCTTGTTTGGAATGTTTGTTGAATCCGAGTAGAGTAGCTATAGATGGTGATTACTTTATCTCTTCGTTTGTTTTAAAATTTGTATAACTTGTATTGGGAGAGAAAACATTGGAGCACTGCTCTTAGAACAAAGACAGTTCCGTAGCCCAGTTGGTTGAATGCCTCTCCTGACATCGAGAGGTCGCGAGTTTGAGTTTCGTAACTTTCGTTGGCTGCATATTTTTGTGTTGTTTTTGTTTATTTTTCCACCAGCACTCTGGTTTAGTGTCACAAATTCAGTGTGTGTTTCAAATGTTGGTGCTTGTCTCTCGCTAGCTAGCTAGGGCATAAGGGTGAACTGCTAGTATGCTCGTATTGTAAATAAAATAGGGTTCCATTGTTCTACTTTATTTTTTAAAGGACAACAAACCGTGCCATGCATTGTAAGTTTGCAAAACCATTGTTACATGCATACGTGGTCTCTCAGATGCATGTGCTGAGCGATAAAATCGAACAGAAGGATACATCTATCCTAATTGATTTCGGTGTACATGTTTATTTTCTTCTTCATGTAACATCTGTTCTTCCTCCAAATTTTGTTCTTCAATACCCAACTGGGGTATACGCTGCGTGGAGAGGAGGCGTTTGTCATGTATATACACCGAAATCTGAATCCTAGTAGACAGGGGCGTAGCTAGTAGTTGGCACAGTTGTACCACAGCACAACTAATGCTCCAGTCCATCGTGTATTCTTTAGCCCACGTACACGCAAGCAGCAGTAAGATAGGATTTTGGTTCACGACAGGCCGCAAGGCATTTTGTGCTTATGCATTTGTATTTTCTATCTTAGTTAATCCAACCTTGTCTAAAATTCTGGCTACGCCACTGCTAGCAGAAAAAACATTCAGTGATGGCCAAGAATAACAGCACCGAGACCAGCTTTGCCGGTGGCGTTTGTACAGTGTACGACACTACCAACGTTGACTTTCTAGACTGCTACTTGCTGCATTGATTAAACAATTTCACCTTTGTAGCACGTTGCAGGAAGCAAGGAGGCTTCTCCCAGACCATAATTACCGAGTAAAAACAAGCAGCATAGAAGATGTGGACAACTCTATAATAGCATTATTGGAGAGTGGTCAGCATGCTGACGAGCTTCTGGATAGGAAAATGGAGTAGTTGGTAAGGATGAGCTTACGAAGTTGACGAGGGCGACAGAATTACAGAAAGGTAATCTAGCGAATTTTTTTTTTAATAATACATTTTTTATTCGGAATTTCAAAAATATTCACGAAAAAAATTCAGAAATATACCTCTGTCGCATACGTTGGGCGTCGGCAGAACTAAATAGAAAAATACACGGGCGGCAGTGCCCGGCGCGACGTGGCCTCTGTCGCCGTAACGTCGCGACGAGGCACCGAACGCGGCGTCTGTCGCCGCGGTGAGCGTCTTGACGAAGCGAAAAAGGCACTGTCGCCTGACGAAAGTGCTACAAGAGGTCATCGCCTGACGAGCGTGCTAAAACACTTGAATTTTTGTATTTAATATTTTTGTTGACAATTTTGTTGTAAATTGGTTGTACATAATTGTCTGTAATGAATCGGAAAAATTTATTTTATTTAGATTAGTAATCGCATTTTACTTAGGGGTTTTCGTAGCCTCGTAAGGTCCGCCCGAATCTGGCGAGAAAAATGTGAGGGAAAAACTGCAGGCTGACCTCATAGCGTGGCATACCACTTCAGTGCGGCGAGATGGTCGGGCGTTATTGACATTTTGTTACCAAAATCGGAAAAAGGCACTTTCAGCACGCAAGCAGCGTGTCGTGGCCACTTAGGGTTTTCGTAGCCCATGGAACAGGTCGGACATGGTCCAAAAATACAAAAAAATCAAGGCGCGCCCTCGTGTCACGGGCTACCACTTACGTATGGGCGAGATAATGGATGTTGCCTCGGCATTTTGTTCGAAAATCGGAAAAAACACTTGCGACCCGCGAAACCATGGAAACTTTTACGGCGTCGAAAAATTTTGAAACTCTTTATGGAGGTTCACGATATATCGATGATATTACCATAAAATTTCAAATTATTTTAAGATATGAGGAATTTTTAAAATTCAAACAATACATATATAAGGGCACATACACCGAAAGTTCGGATGATAAAATAAGCAATAGATTAGATGATATTACAAGGGCATTACAACGATGACGAACTAACTAACGAAAGCATTGTTAGTCATGGTGGAACAAATGATCGTTCGCCTATCTGAGGTGCAGCGAAATGATGTCATACATTTTACGCATATTACGACCGTTCTAATTTTGCGATTTGTCCTCGGACACCGCTCAATCCCTACTATGAAAGAACTCCATGGGGTTCATGATGCTCCCGGTATGTCGCCGATTGGGTGGCCTATGCCGTGCGTCTCGGTGTATAAGACTTAAATTTTGGTTGTTGTTTATGTGGATTCTGCCCTCCCATATGGACATGTCATCCGATTCGGCGTCCCCTATGTTAATACCACGGGTTCCGGATGGTCTCATAACAGTCAAGGATTTGTTGCGTGTTGCGGATTCTCGGCCGTTGCTTCCCTTGTCCCTTCTTCTTGAGAAGAGAAACCCTCTGCACTTCTGCTTTGTGTTGGCGTTGGCGGAGACATGCGAGCGCGCTGCTCTGTTTATTTCGCACTCCACTATATGGTGCGAGAGCTTTGTGTTGGGCTTATCCTTGAACAACCGGAGCGTGCCTGCGATCAATCTGATATGCCGCTTTGGTCGTTGCATAACACCGTGGCGTATTGAGGGTTTGGCTTTTACGGTAGTGGCACCACGGAGAGGTTGCTCCCCGGTTATCCCATCTGAGGAAGCATGAGATGTGGGTGGTGCGTCTCGGGTCCACCGGTTGAAATACCAACACCGTTCATCCTCGCCCAAGGGGCACCAGTAGAATCTCCGGTCCGCTAGATCACGTGGCGGTATCAACCACGCCTCCGGGCCATATGCATAAGCGTCGGGGCTTCGGGTGGCCTGGAGGAGGTTGCTCCGTTGACTTGACCACATTACGCAAGTGTCCTTTTGAACTCACTGTGCGATGAACTGTTTAGAACTACTAATTTGTGAGTTTAACAAGAGTATGGCGCATGAAACTCACCGATTGGTTGAGCCCTTGCACACCGCCCTGAGCTCTGGCGATCTAGAAAAGGACATATCTGGCGGCCTCTCCCGGGTGAAGTTCTCGGCGAAGCGGGGTAGGCGTCGTGGCGGTTGTAGAAATTCGTAGCCACGTCATTCCGCCCGTCGATCCATTGGAAGAAGCAACACCGGTCGTTGTCTTTGAGAAAAGAAAAAACGATGCATGAGATGGTAGTGTTACCTGTATTGTGTGGACACGGTGGTTTTACCTCGTGAGTGCGGCCTACTTGATGAGTGGTGGGCGGCCGTCTCTCCATGGGTAGATTGCATCATCTTCGCGGTGAGTTGCTTGATCGCATTTGGGTCGGGGCAACTCCGGCGAGAACCGGCGTCGGCGCTCTTGGCATCCGGATATTGGGGGATGACCTCTGCTTCTTTGAAGAAGCGACGGTAGAAACGACATTGTGGTTTGGTGTGTTGGATGTCTACCCTTGGACTGTTTTATAGTGGTGGTGAGGGTTACTCCACACAATTCTGACTCTTCTTTGCGGCGTGTGCGGCGTGTTGTCATTCATGGCGTGTTGCGGCGTGTTCTCATTTCATGGCGTGTTGCGGCGTGTTGTCATTTAATGGCGTGATGTCGTCTCGACCTAGTAAAGGCGCTAGCGTGAAGTAGTCTGTCATATTTGGAAAAATTTATTGCGTGTGTTGTCGTGTCGACTTAGTAAAAGCGCTAGCGGCAATGATAGTCACATCATATTGGAAAAACATTGCGTCTGTTGTCGTGTCTTCGTGGTAAAGGTGCTACCGGTGAGTAAAGGTGCTAGGTGTGTGACAAAGCGTCTAGGCGATGAAAGAACAACTAAGTACGTAAGATTAAGTTTACAAAAAATACAAATGCAAGTGCAACATATTTCAAATGAAACACTTAGTACATAACATACGGCAATAATAAAATCAAAAGAAACTCTTTGTCGGCCTACCAAACAGGAGGCCTCCTCCTCGAACACAGTCCTTGAGTCGTCAAGCTGCGTGGCGCAGCGGTGGAACCTCTGTGACCTAATTTGGAGGCGTCGCGTGCCGTGAGTAACTTTCTTGTCGGTCTTTGGCGCTCCGTCTTCTTGACTAAGGCTGCGTCGGTGGTGGCGGTCCGTCTGGCTGTGATGATGATGCCCCACCCCAAAGGCGTCCGTGGAGAGGTAATCACGGTAGTCCTCCGGGTCTTAGGCATCGCCCTCATCGTCGTAGTCGTCGAGGCGTGTCGGATGCATGCGTGAAGAAGTGTACTGCGGGCTGTACCAAATAAAAATTGTTTTGAGCATTATAATCTGCGATTGTAACACTTGAGCAGTGCATTTCGGTACTCCGAAGGCGGCCCTTCTGAAGCGTGCCCTCTCGCGACTGCGGCGGGACCGTGTGAAAGCGTACCTAAGCGCACCCCAGCCCGCTAAGCGGCACGCCCTCTGGGCGGTAGGGAGGCGGACCCGGCAGCTCGAGGTGCGTGTCGGTGTCGAACACCTCCGGCGTAAAGGGTGGCGTCTGTCTCGTCCGTCCTCTCCGTTAATCGGTAGAGTGTATAAGGCTGCGAAGCTCCTGTCTTGATAGTGCAGCCGCGTCGATCTGCAAAATAAATTACGGATTAGTTAGCAAAATAAATTACGAATTAGTTAGCACAAAAATTATATCGAAGGTATGGCATAGCGTACCAAAGCGTGCGAACCGAGTCCATATGGAGAATGCGTGTATGCGCCTGCAGGAGCGTGTCTAGGAGGATCGGGGTCGACCGCATACCAACGCACACGAGTCCGGGGTGTACCACTCGCGATACGCCGATGCGTCCGCCTGCGTCGTAGAAGCGCGACCTCGACATAGGCGTCCTCGAGTGCTGCTCCCACTCCTCGGCCCAAGCGACATCGTGCGTACCGGGGGGTGGTCGCGGTATCCTTCCCTCTGCTGTGGGTGAAAAATAAGTATAAGCGTTATTAGATAGCATTATGCGGTAACAATTATAAAAACATCAATCTGAGGAACTTACGAGTGGGCGCGGTGGGGTACTGCGGACGTCGTGCCTGCTGGGAACACACAATCGTGACCAAAGCGCCTCATCACCACGATGGGCGGCGTAGCCCTCGGCGTGGGCGTCGAACCACGAGCAAGCGGGTGAACCCGATCTTGTCGTCTCGTGTGCAAAGGGTGGACAGGCCACGCGTCACCGCAGCTAACGACTCTGCGTCTGCGTCTGGCGTCCGGCGAACGGTCGTCGGTGAGGTGGTCGAGCGCGGCGATGAGCTGCGGGTAGGCTACCCGCCGCGGTCGAGTGCACCCGGCTAGGAAACGTAGTCACGATAGAGCGTGCCGTTAGTACTCGGAAAAGTTAAACAAAAATATCAAACACGTGATTGCAATATCGTGCCGTCGCGGGCACGGATGGTGCCCATGGTCGGACCGTCGGCGTCACCGCTTTGCTGCGTGCCCACCCGCAGTTGCAGGTCGATCTGGGGCGGCCGATCTGGAACCTCTCGTCGCCCTGGCTGTAGCAACATTGGACATCCTCCGAAGATCGAGCCCTCGGCGACAGTGTACACGACCGAGAGTGCGGTGGGTGGCGCCGCAACGCAGCCGAGCCCACGATCTTGTGGCACGGCGTCGGTGCGTCGCGATCTCCCTCATGAATCGCACGGTGCGTGGACACGCTATCCCCATGGGATGTCGTGAACATGGTCGGTAGAAGAGCCACGAGAGTGCGCCTCGGTGGCGGCGAGCCTCTCGTCGTCCGTGGCTCGACGATCTGCTCACTGCTTGTAACATAAAGCTCACTTGTTATTTCAAGCGATGCGTATACAATTTAGTTGAAATGCTACTTACGTACTGGCTGTACAAGCCACCTCAAGGTCGATGCATGCGTGTGGTCGAAGGTCTGTACGGCGGTGTAGTACACCCGCGAACCTCTGCGACAGCAATGGCCGCCACTAGGGGAGAGCGTCACAGGGCACCACAGCCTGCCGGCGATCGGGGAGGCCGAGGAGGTAGGAGGCGTCTGTAAAGTGATCGCCATCTCCCGAGCGGAGATGGAAGGTGTCGTCTCCGGCCTCCACCGATCCACCGAGCGGTGATCGTGACCGGTCGTAAGGGAGCCGGTGTCCCGGAGGTCCACCATCGGCGAGGCGGCGGCCCGATGCTCAAGCCTAAAACATAAACATGTAATTGATATCGATTACTCACGGTAGTCACGGTGCTAGAACAAACATGTTTACAAATTTAAATCTTGGTATGTTACAGGGGATCCAGCGGTCGGCGTCCGGTGTCTGCATGGTGGTCTAGGTCGAAGGGCGCCCGGTACCTGGGTCCCCTCCGTCATCTGGGACAGCGTGGCTATCGCAGGCACAGGGCCCATACACATGGGTCCCTCACTTTGCTCTTGTGTTCCACTGGCGCTACTGTTGTTCATCTGCTCCTTGTGTTTCCTTGTCAGGTCATCAAGATTTTTCCACAGAGTTCGGAACTTCCTCTCCTGGTTGGAGTTACATAGTCTTTTGAACATGTTCATCAGTTGCTTGTTCTTGAATTGCTTATAAGTTTGCACCCAAATGCCTCATGCACCATCGACTCGCAAGTCGAGGCCATCGAATGGCTCATCTTCCCTGTTTGCGGTGGTTGATAGCACTAAGCAACCCGACATACTGTCATGCAACACGCACAAATCTGGGCGAGTTTGACCACCCGATCTTTAGGTTTCGTAGGAACCACGACCAACTCTCGTAGTTCTCGCTTTCTATGAAGGCAAAACCTTGAGCGAGAATCTGGTTGTTCCATCGACACCCACATTGTCGATGTTGCCCTCTGTATTTCCGGTCAAGAATGTGCGTCCCACGCACAACAACGGACGGCATGTGAGAATGCCTTAATGCAAGTGCGAATCGAAGAACACTCTCCTCGGATGCATTTTAGTTGGCCACTTGTCGACGGACAATCTTGATAATCATAGTAGGTCCCAAGATTTCTTCCACGAATACAAGCGGCGGTCTTGGGGAGGTTGTGGTGCGAGTCTTCAAACTTCCCAAACCTCATTTCTAGTGCCTTACGCCGCCCTCCACGCCTTCCGTAGCTAATTGTGTCTTGATATCATTCTCGATCGCTCGGATAATAGCAGGGGCTCAAAACTCGAGTTCTCCACTATCTCTGCGTACATGATGTTCGCGACATACGGATGATAGGTTCTGTGAGCCATCACTTTGTTTCCTCGATCATACATTTATCTTTGCTCAACCTTGAACATATCAATGGGTGCCCCATTTGGGCTTGTATCGTGCACTCTCCACGGACACCCATGGATCTCACACACCACGTCGTAGCGGGTTGGGGTGGATTTCTTAACCACTGAAAGTCCTTCTTAATGATAAAGCCCAATCTTTCACGGCATCTGCCTGACCTCTTTTGTCGGTACATCTTGTTATGCCTAACCTCATTAACCTTTGTCTTTGCCAAGGCATCTCCCTCATTTCATTGACAACCATATTTTCAAATTGCTGCGTGCTCCACTCATTTGGCACAAGCGGCTCCGTACCTCCTCCATCTTCCTCATCCGACTCATCGTCGTCCTCCTCTTCTGCTTTCTTTGTACTCAAGGTCTTCCTCTTCCATCCTAGCTGTTATTTCCTCAATTTGCTCACCTTCGTCTACAGTCCCAGCTTCTTGGCCAACATTTTCATCATCCTTAAGCGAACACATTCACCACTTTCTTTGAACATGTTGCTCATAGCTAGATCCCCCAATTTCGGTGTCACCGGTGAGCTCATTTTGAGTGATTACACTCACCGCGTCCAAGCTAACTGTTTGAGGGCAACATCCTCTCATATGCTAGCACTAAAGCACTCGATTCCATCCCGTTGCTCTGCCCCCTCACATATGATCTCCACGATCACGGTTCCTTTAGCTCAACTAACTCCCGATAAATAGTGTCGTTTACGCACACTACATAGGCAAAATACCTTCAACTCACACTTGTCTTCTTCCATCCGAAAAGTATAATACAACCATTTCAACACGGAACCAAATGTGCGCTCCTCGAGCCTACTCAAACTTCGTCCACATCTTGCATGTTACTTAGATCGCACCCTCCAAACCATGCATTACAACCCCATCTCCATAATAAATCCTAAATGGAACTAGATTACGCCATATCTGCGAATCCATTCATTCACCCATGAATTAATTATCTTAGTACAAAATACTATGGCGTAACATAACTATACCTACATGATGCGAAAATAAATATCTAACCGTAAAAAACATCTACATTCCTAATAATTCATATCGATGTAGTTATATCGTAAAAAAATTACATTTCCATCAATATGTACCGATATACTCCTATCAGTAAAAATTCATTCCTAACAATATATACATTAAATGTCGATGTACTTATATATTAAAAAATACTCATTAAATAACTATATTTCCTTCAATATATACCGATATACTCCTATCATAAAAAATATCTAAATTTTCTAAACTAGAACTAATTTGTGACCTATCAATTTACCTACATTTATCCGTAACATACATCTAAAACTATTTCTAATCTACCACTATTCTTGCTACAATGCTCTAGATCTAACTATTTCTAACATATCATAATTTCTTTGCTAAGAAAAGTAAACAACAAAAATAACAAAATTTTACCTCAAAATCGTGTGCAGAATCTCCCTTCTTCCTTCTCTCTTCCCTCTCTCCCCTCTTCCTCTTCCTTCCTCTCCTCTCTCTGTTCTCTTCCAGGCGCACAAATGAAAACGATCAAGGCGACAGCTCATATAAATGTTCTGTCGCACTCTGCGTCGTCTTGACAGCGGCGAGAACCAGCGCCCACTTTGTCGCCACGACCATCGGTCGATTTTCTTCTTGTCGCACTTTAGTGCGTGCGACAGTGCCTTCGGCTTACATGCGCCGTTAAGCGTCGACGACGCCGTTCGGTTCTGTCGCCCGTTACGCGCGACGAGGGCCACGTCAGCGCCGGGCACTTGCCGCCGTGTATTTTTCTATTTAGGCCCACATCGCCCGTCCAGCGTCTGCGAGGTATATTCTGAAAAAAAAAATTTCGGTGGAATATTTTTGAAATTCCGAATAAAAAATGTATTATTAAAATCCCCAACTTTGTGCAAAATTGAAACAAAGTATCCAAGTCGTTTTCTGACTTTGATACGAATTTTCAGCATTCTTCTGAATTTTCTGGAATTTTGGCATTTAAAGAAAATGCTTTCTAATATCCTAGTTATTGATTCTGATTTTTGAACTTCAAACTTTAATCATCACAAAAGTATGAAAGAATTTTATCTAAGTTCTAAATAATCCAAAGACTTCTTCTTGGTATGGTGCCCGCATATTCCGTTTGGGCGTGGTGCAGATGGGACAGAGTTCACTTACAGTTAATTTGAATGTGGACTCTAAGTTAAGTAGTCCTCATTCATCAGAGCCATTCGATCCAGCGAATCGATGGTCCAGATCGTCCAAAACCGCATGCTACAGTAACTCACTACCGTAGATGCTACATTAAAAATTTGCTACAGTACCATTAGAAAATCTTGCTCATCGCTTTTTTATCAAACAGTTGAATAGGGACTGTTTAACTTGTAGTTCCTATTCAACTGCATGTGAACTCTGTCCGGTGCGGAGGTATAGACATACGGTTCAGTAGCATAGATCTCAAGATGCCAAGAAAGAGAAGTTTCTTCCTCTGCTTGGCGCTACGGCTCTCAGAAAGCACGGCATGTTTGGGATTGCCATTGAATGCTTGCAGTCACTGGGACCTCTGTTCAAGTCTCTGGCCCAAGTTCCAATGGGAGAACTAGCTCAACTGCCTGTACAAGACGTTCTCCATTAATTCAGCCGTGACGACTGACGAGTCGACGTTTGCTGGACTCCCCAACCAAACACTGACGAGCAAATGCGCACAGTAGCCCTTGCGCCAACAACAGCATCTCTTCATCAGAGATCTCCTACAAACCTCCCCTTTAACTCAAAATCTTTAACGAATTTGTTTCCGGAAAATCTCAAAGGGTAATAAAGCACTATAAATACAAGTGCGTTGAAAGTCCAAATGACTAATGAATGAGGAAGACTGAAACAATCAATCTAAACACTTGTAGTGCGAAAAACTACAAAGGGTATAAAAGATTAGAACAGCCTTATATAAACACTTCTCATAAAGTAAGATTAAGTAAACCAGTAGTAGATTAAGAGAAAGACTGGAATAATCAATCTAAACACATAATATCAATATTATGCTTGATATTTGGTGGTGTCAGTTACATGTGATAGAACTGATTTGGTGTCCAGTGTTTGGATCGTGCAATGAATTCTCCAACGGTATGCATTGTGCTTAACTGTTGTCATTATAAAAAAAAACTCGGAGCATGGTACACTCGTTTTACTCCCATCGATCTTATTCTTCATTTTGCCAGCCCCGTAATGCCAACACGGCGGTACCTGTATGCATTGCTCTTTTTGCCAAATCATGCTTCTTAATTTTAGATAACCTCGTATATTTTTTTTTTAGATAATGGATCACAAAAATCCGGCTTCATCTCTCTTTGAGAGAATCAGACCAACTTATTACAAACTGACGATGAGATAACAATTCGACAAAAAAAAAACCAAATCCTCAAACAGAGTAACCAATTCTAAGTACAAAAGGCCAACCATACGAAGCAAAAAACTGCAAAGCTACGGTCTCCAGCAGGCGGCAAACATCTAGAAGACCCTCTTTAGATGAGTCATTTTGCTGTAATTTGGCCCATGTCTGCAACCGATCTTTCCTCTGAACAATACACAAAAAGGATTTAGGTATGTGCTTGTCAAAAAGCATATCATTCTGGTTAACCATAAGGCCCATGATTCTAGCAACCCACGATAGTATCTGAAACTGGTGACCCCCTTGTTGCAACCACCTATTGAATAAATGATGTATATTGACGGTGGGGAAATACCCAAAGTCATGTAAACTAATGCCACGAAATTTAGCATAACAACAATTGATGAAAAGATGATGGATAGTCTCGGTTGTCTTGCAATAACAACAAGACTTATCACCACTCCAATTCTTGAACTAGATTATCCTTAGTCAATAACACCCCCGTCTTTATATACCATAAAAAAAATTTAATCTTTAAAGGTAATCTAGTACGCCAAATCTCCTGTGATACCTTAATACCATTGTTAACCAAGAAATTGTACATGGATTTCACCGAGAACAACCCATTAGAATGAAGATGCCACTTGAAAGAATCAGTCCCTTCCTGTAAATTAATATTAATCGTTCTCACAACTAAATTGCCCCATTCAATGAGTTTAGTCCCAACCAACGCTCGTCTAAAAGACACATTAAGAGAGGGCAAACCAAGAACTTCAGCAACAGTTGCATGCTTCTTCCGAACTATATTAAACAAAGAAGGATATTGAGATTTTAAAGGTAAAGTCCCCAACCAAATATCTTCCCAAAACCTAACTTGGGTCCCATCCTTTAAGATATAGGAACCAAGACTTAGGAATTAAGATTTTACCCCCATGAGACTACTCCAAAAATGAGAATCACCTGGTTTCCTTTCTACTTGACTTAAAGTTTTACCTTTCAAATATTTGTTCCTCAGCAGTTGTTGCCAAATCCCTTGTTCATTACATAACTTAAACAACCACTTACTCAATAGGCTTTTATTTTGAAAGTCAAGATTGAGAATTCTAACCCACCTTGATCCTTCGGTTGGCATAAAGCTCCCATCTCATGAGCCTATACTTCTTTTTGTCTTGATCATTTTGCCAAAAATCGGGATCTAAAATAGTCTATTTTTTGAGGACACCCTTGGGACCTCAAAAAAGACATCATAAACATCGGCGGACTAGACAAAACTGAATTAATCGGCTACAAGCCTCCCTGGCCCAATGACAACTTACCTTTCCAACCACTTAATCTTTTCTCAAATCATCAACAACAACCCCCCAGTCAGAATTTCTCAACTTCCTATAATGCATCGGAATTCCCAAATACCGAAACGGAAAAGAACCTAACTTACAGCCAAACAAATTGGAATAAGCTTCCTGATGGTCTTTTGCACGACCAAAGCAAAATTTCACTTTTGTGAAAATTTATTTTGAGGCCGGAAAGTTGTTCAAACGCACATAGTAGAAGCTTCATATTCTTAGCCCTCTCCAAATCATGGTCCATAAAAATCACAGTGTCATCAGCAAATTGGAGAATAGATAAACCGTCATCAACGGATGAGGAATCACTCCCTTAATTTGACCATCCTCTTTGCTCGGCCAAAAGGATAGCCAACATATCAACCACTATATTAAAAAGAATTGGGGATAGTGGATCACCTGCCAAAGCCCTTTTCGAGTTTGAAAATCGATCCCATCGATCATTTACCTTAATCCCAACATTCCCCCTTGAACAAAAGATTTTATCCAATTGCACCAAGTAGGAGAAAAACCTTTCATCATAAAGCTTGCTATAAAAATCCCATCTAACTTTGTCATAGGCCTTCTCAAAATCAATTTTAAAAATAACCCCATTCCGCTTTTTCTTATGCATTTCATGCGAGTCTCATAGAGTATAACTGCACCCTCCATTATGTTCCTCCCGGCGCTTATTTGTTTGAGAAGGACTAATAACTTTTTGAGCCACAAGTGATATTCTATTAGTAGCCACTTTCGTGAATATCTTAAAACTGACATTCAACAAACAAATAGGCCGGTACTGTTGAATACACTTTGCATCACTAGTTTTTGGCAACAAAGTTATAACCCCAAAATTCAATCGATGTAGGTCTAGCGTGCCTTTATGGAATTCCTCGAAAAGAGCCATCAAATCCTCTTTAATAACATGCCAGAAGACTTGATAGAACTCTGACGGAAATCCATCTGGCCCAGGTGCCTTGTTATGTTCCATCTGGAAGATAGCCCTCCTAATCTTCTCCTCTTGGAAGCTGGAAGTGAGTAGTTCATTTTCGAGTTGAAACTTGTGGAATATCCTCTATTCTTGTTTCATCCAGCGTTAGCGAGACATTATCGAGATGACCAAACAAATTCTTATAATAGTCATAATATATCTGCTTAACACAGCATCACCACTAATTAACCCTCCCTCATTTTCCAAGCTGGAAAATTAAAGATTCTGATTGCTTGCCATTAGCAACCAAATGAAAGAACTTAGTATTGGCATCTCCTTCAAGCAAAAACTTAACTTTACGCATTTGGTACCATAATCTCTTCCTCCGTAATAATTGAGCATGACCTCTCATTAAGGCCGTGTTTGAGATTTAACTCATCAGGCGAAAGAGATCTGGACTCCGCCTGCTTGTCCAAGCAATCAAGAATATCTAATGACTGTTTCTTCTCCCTTTTAAAAATACCACTAACATTTTTAGCCCAACCCTCAAATGTTGGCGTGAGGCGCCTAATCTTAGTGCCTTAGCGCTCAATAAATTGAACCACTAGAAACATTAATTTCCCAAATATTCTTCACCATGTCATAGAACCCTTCACGTAGGGCCACAAAGTTCAAACTTGAACAAAGGTGGACTCTTTGGAAGTAGAAGAATCTCGATGATAAGAAATAAAGGTGTGGTCGAGAAATTTCTCGGTTAGAGCAACTAAAGTAGAGTAAGGAAATTTAATTTCCCACTCCGTACTAACTAACACTCTATCCGGTTTCTCAAAGGTTGGATGTTCAAGATTATTTACCCAAGTAAATTGTTTGCCTGACATGTCCAACTCCCGAAGGTTAAAAGCATCAATAATGGCATTGAACAGAAAAGGCCATCTGTCATTGTAATTAGCGTTATTCTTTTCATGTGGTCCCTTATGATATTAAAGTCCCCACCTATTATCATAGGTAAAGAGTCTTTAGTACAAGGTTGAACCAACTCCGTCGAAAAAGCTTCTTTAGCCACATTGTCTAGGCCCATAAGCAGACACCAATAACCATTGAAAGCCATCACTTTTATTCCTAAGTCGAAATTTCACAAAAAATCTCCCTCATAATTTCCCTATATCAAAAGTCGATAAATTGACTCCTACTAACATGCCACGAGATCTACCAATAGGAGGTTTGCAATGCCACGAAAAATCCTTCCCGGCACAAAGATTTTTAAGGAAGTGCAGTGAACACTCCCTCCTCTGGGTTTCCGATAAAGGCGAGAAATCTAAATTTTTCTCCATGATTAGATCCGACAAGAACCTAAACTTCTTTGGGTTGACTAACCCATTGCTATTCCAAAAACACCCTTCATTAACAAACTATCATATTGGGTTTTATTCTTCCCTTCTTCTTACCCACCTTAAGCCTTAAATTGTTTAGTACGGTACTAGCTTTGAGATCACTAATATAATCTAGCTCACCCCACTAAAACCCTCAGCTACATCCCCACAATATTGATTAACCGCAAGGATATCGGCATCACTAGCATTGTCGAAAACTCCCCATTATCATTACTATGCAAAATTCATCCAAACAAAGGCGCCATGATTCCATTCTATCAACCCCCCAAGCGCTAAACATTTTAAACTTTGGACATTATGATGAATATCGAATCGGACATTCCTAGACAAATTCCAACCGATGAAAATTGAAGTAATATCATTATCACTAACGGAATCAAAAAGAGTAGAATCGATAATACCTTCTCGAAGACTCCTCCAAGTTGAATTTGGCTTTCGGCTTGGAAGCACGTTCAAGGAGTTTTGATCGACTCTGACGGACCGTTCTTTGGAGAGAAGGCACCACCGACAATTGAGAAACTCCTTCGGAGGTAAAGCGTCCTTTGATACTTTAGGGGATGCATCTGCTGCACTAGAAAAGCGGCGAGAGGAGTAACATTCCAGACTCCCCAACCGAACCATCGGTGAGAATCCACACAAGAAGGCTTGAACTACCGCGATTGTGTAGGTATATTCCCTGCATCACCTTGGATGGAACCGAACGGCCAGTTAGCGATTACGGTAGCGACTCAGAGCTTTTGCTACTTTTCTCCTTATTCTCATGATCCTTAAAATCATCCAGGATATCTTCCTCCATGTCATTATCAGCACCCTCATCAGGATCCAACTCCATGTTAATCGGCTTTGGATTATCGAGAATCCATATTTTTTTCCACGCGGACCTGCAACTCATACACAAAATCCCCGATAACCACATTAACAAATTCCGGGATTAAATCGGGATTAAGACAAGCTACATTAACCCTGGCAATATCATGCTTCTTTGTGAACTTCATATCCACCTTGCGGGAAGCCCCAATAATAGACCCCACAGCCCAGATGATTGGGAACAGCCGTAACTCTTGAGTTAAGCCTCTAAACTGAACCCAAACCTTAGGAATCTCATACCTAAATACATCAGCACTTGTCTTTTCCTCAATGCTCATAGTAGCCTTAACACTCTTAGCGACTACCGGCCCCCATTCCACAAACCTCTGTAAGTCAACTTTGGATGGAAAAATGGTATCAAAAGTATTTGGGCTACTCTCTTCCACCTTCCACTCCGGGTTCGAATGACCTCTCTAACTCAGCTTTGACATTCATCATCTTGTCATCGAGTTTTCGAGAACTTTCACTCTGACATTTGTTGATTCATTCGACACCTTCGGCGGTAGAGATGCGGGATATAATAGAAACCCAACCCCTCATTGCATATCCACTAGGAATGGCTAGCGACTTAATGTGCTTGTTCGATGAGCAGACCTTTATAACGTGTTCATCGAACCACAAGTGTCCTGACACAATTGATGGTACAATTAGTGTTAATGTGCCCTTTGTAAGACATACGTAACAATAAGGTTTACTAATCTTGTTTTTCACTTGCCCTTTAGAGGACTCCACTGCACCCCCATTAGTACCTTCTAGTTCCATGGACTCCAAAGGAAGAGTATCAGACGCATTAGATGGCTTACCAGATCCTATTGTCGGAATGCACACAGAAGCAGTTGGCACCCCTGGAGTCTGAAGCTTCATTTGCCGCCGCCCCACATCGTTGTGACCACCAAACTCCGGATTCCCATCTCCCCGTGCACCATAAGCACCCCGCCCATTGCCAAACCGACCAGAATCCAAGCCTTCACCAGAAAACCCGCGCCCACCTTGGCGGTACCCCCGGCCTCAGCCAAAGTTACCCCGGTAGAAGCCGCCGCCACCCCCGGTACGCCCTCGACCACCGCTATACCCTCGGCCAGCATACCCCTGATTGAATGCAGGATTAAACCCAGGGTTGAACTGCTGATGCCCCATCCCTTCCTTTGCTTGGCCACCTTGACCGCAAGCATACGATTAGCCATCAAAACAGCCCCTTCACGAACCACCACCCGTAGAACGGCGCAAAAGTCGAGGGCGGCGTTTTGGCGCAGGGATCTGCGCTTACGCCTGGACGAAGCAAAACAGGATGTTCCATCACGGGAGAAAAGGGCCAGGCCTAAGGTGGGCCGAAACCACTTACCAGGCCCGAGACAAATCCGATCAGCATTACCTGTATTAAGTGTCCTGTTAATCCGATCGTTAGTATGCTCATAAATTCTCCCGTCAATCAAGGGCCGTTTCCTTTCAAATTTGCATTGAGATGGAACTAGCAAAACCTCACCATCGCACCCAACTGAGACCTGCTTCATATCTGCCAAACCAACACCGCTTCCGGACGACGGTGGTTTGAACTGACCCGGGCAACGACTGCCGATGGCCTGAGTCACACGTTTCGCAGAACTCAAGGCATCACCCAAGGTCCTTGGCGGAGACACCCTTGGAGGAGGCAAAGACCCCTGCTAAGGACGTATGCCAGCCTTGCGTTGGACAATTGCGGTGATAATGCGGTTTGCCAACGAATGTTTGACCGGACTAGAGGAACAAAAGGTGAATGGAGAATTACAAACCGCGAGTTCCTCCTCAACTTGCTGAAGATCACTCACAGAAAATCCCACAGCCTTTGCCTCCGAAACTAAATCCGGTGAGGAAATTTCATCATCGTCTGAAGACGATATATCCTTATCACCTTTCGCCCAAAATTTGAATCTATGATCATTACCATGAACAGAGGAAGGCCTAGAGCACTTGGAAGCAATCGAAGAGACTGCCGTAGACAAACGTGCTCTTGCCTCCTTTAGATCATGCTCCGAGAATTCCCTACATTGGTCTACCTGAGCCACAATGCACTGTGGCCTCAATTTAGCACGCGTCCCCGGAGCTAGAGATAAACGCCGTCCGGTCATCCCATGCCTCCAGCAAGACAACTAAAAAAACCGGAGAAAACACCCTACCCAGACCACTCCGGTGAGCAACACCAACAAGCCGGAAGCGAACAGGCCCGATCCGCAAAAACTGGATCGTGAAAGAAAGCAAAAGATAAAAGACTTCGCTAGATATACCTTGACTATTTGTTAAATCTTTCGATGTTTCTCATTTGCCACTTTGTTAAAAGTCCTCATAAGCCATAACTGGCAGATCAAAAGGCAGATCGGCTTTGCATTTGCCCCTTCTATCTACACCATCTGAAGTGCATTGAGATGTGTGCTGTATTTTTTTATAGGTACAAGGTGGATACACACAACCAATGGATACCACACTCACCTATCATACACGCGTACACGACTTCCACACACTCTAAAGAGTTAATCAGAGGCTCCATAACCTTCAAAGCACGGAAATACACTGTTCCATTTAACGCGCATGTATGTGTGTAATTGTTTTTATTTTTGATAAGGTTGCGTCGACTTAGAGTCGAACACCAATAGACTACAGCACCTTATGCTCAGTTCTTAGATGTGCACCATATTCGCATAGTTTCACGGATATTCATACTGTAGCACTACATAAACTTCAGATTTTTGTTGAAATCTCGAAAATCCTGGTCCAAAAAATTCTAGATTTGAATTTTACTTTTTGAATTTTATCCAAAATTCTAAAATCTTGTCAAAATTTCACATTTCGATCCCCTCCGAGATATAGTCCGAAAACAAAATTTGAAACCATGGTGGGGGCTGTCCCATTCTTCCTTGCAATTGCCTATCAAGACTTGGTCAAAGCCTAGGTCAAGCTTGGATAAAAGTAACCATTTTTTTTAAAAAAAAAAGAATAAGTGACTGAAGGCTTGAAGATTAATTATCTTTTCGGCAAACTCCATTTGATTTCATTTATTCATTTACGTCCTTTCGGTACAAGATTGTTAATTCTATTTGCGATATATCGTATATGATAATTCATTGGACAATAATATTTGTGATGAAATATAATGTAACAGCCCTATAAATTCAAAAATAAATAAAAATGAAAGTTTTATATTTAAAACTGGAAATGAATTAAAAGTGTAATTGAAATCAAGATTTTGAATTTAAACAATATTCTTATTTCATTTCTTCCATTTCAAACTTAATGAAAAGGAAGATCAAACTTAAAACCATTACTATCAAAACAAATGAAATATCAAAATGAGTTTTAAATATAATCTTGATTTGAATTTCCATTTTCTGAATTTTCTTGCATGATTGAATTTCTTGAGCTTTTACTTTTAAATGCAAAGTCAAATACAATGAAATGGTAAAATGGTAAATGCAAGAAAGTAAAAGTAAAATATCAACAAAAATAATATTAAATTTTCAGAGCAGTAAATATCTCTTCAGAATCACAATCATGACAATTGATATAATCTGAACAATTAAAATAAAAACATATCATGTGATAATTATGAGATAAGAAAACTAATCTAGAACTTGTCAGATTTGTTTAGCAGTCTCCAGACCTTTCCTCAAGATGCTATTTTTAGCATGCCGACCTAAGACCCATACCTATCTCTGGTAAAAATATCATAAATAAAAACTTATATTTGAAGCTTTTACAAATTCAAAAACAGAAAACAAATAAATCTGTAAATAGCAATGTCAGAATTATTATAATTTAAATATCAAATATAAAATTCTGAAAATTTTACAGAAGCATTATTATCTCAAATATAATTGAAAAACAAAGTTTAACAAATAAATAAATTCTTTTTGATACTTTAATAAATCAAAAACAGAATTGGAATTTCTGTGCATTAATCATTGTCAGAATTTTAATAAAATATATACAATGCATTTTTATATTAAAATTCATCTGAACCCTTATATTCACCTGAACAACCTCTGTAAAAAGTCTGGTAAATTCTTGAGTCGGTTTGATAGCTTCAATGAAAAGATCAAGCTGACCTCAGCTTCTCCTTTTGAGTGATTCCCATCTTGACCGCAGGGTTTGCCACTTGTCAAGCATCCAGCACAGCCCTTTCCCTTCCTTTCTCTGCCGAGTGGCCCCATGGCCCACTCGTCAGCTCTTTCTTCCGCACATCCTCTCCTCTGTCTCGTACGCTGATAAGAACGGCAGGGCAGCACCGCCTCCGTTCCTTGTCGCTTCCCGCCGCAATTCATAATCCGAGGCCACTGCCATCTCTGCCATACCGCTGCTGTCCCTGCCACGACATCGTCTCGGCTGTTGCGCCCTTGCAGTGCACTGAATCCCTTCCGCGAAGCTTCGGCCGACTCCTTTGCACCGTCCGATTGCTGCCACGACAAAGACTTCTCCTGTCAAACCTTGCCACGGCACGATCTGGGCAGCAATTGCGAAGTCCACCTCGCCCACACTCTGCCAAGAAGTTGCCACGACAAGGTTCCCTTCAGCAAATCGTTGCCACGGCAGAGATTATCACGAACCGCCTCAGCCGAATCCATATCCTCACGAAGCAAATCCAACCCGAAGCTCAAACCGCCATAACCCTTTATAAAAACCGATGTGCTCCCTTCCTGGGCAATCATAGCAACTTAGCAAGCATCCACAGCCTGCCAACCCGAAAAACTCCCCTCGACGCTCATCTTCTTCTTCAACTCCGGCAACAACAGAAGAAAAGGGGCAAACACCATACTCCCTTTATACTACACTAGAACCCGAATCATCTGAACCAGAGCCATCTCAACACACCCCAAACCTATCCCCACCTTCAATTTGAGACCTTCTTCTCCGACGAGCCGTCGCCCCGAGCTCTTCCTTCCGCCGCTCATGGCGCACGGTGAGGGCTCAATCTCACATGCAATTCTTGCGAATAAAGTGCAAAAACCGGGTCTATTCTTCTCACTGATGCTCATTCCGGTGTTGTTGATCCAAGTATTGCCTTGCTTCAGCAGCTCCACCTCGCCGTTCATGGCGCCGCCGCTGGCCCCCGGTGGCGACCACCTTCCGGCCATCTCCGGCAGCGATAAAGGCCATACCTAGATGCGCAAGGACGTGCTGAAGCTCTCCATGCTATCCATCTCGCCGCTCCGGCCCTGCTCCGCCGCCGGCGAGCCCCGGTTGCCACTGCTCTGCTCTCTGTCGCCGACGAGCGGGACCCTTGTGTCATACACATACGCCAAGTCCCAGTTGCTCACCTCGGTCCACTGCCATGCGGGCCGACTGCTCCATGTCTCCGACCGTGGGGACCCAATTGCCAGCTCCTCAGCCCGGGCATGCCAAAAACAGAAGGCGTATTCTCTGATTGAAAGCGTCCTTTCCTTATTTGGTAAAACTCCTAATTTCCAGCATTTTCAATACCCTAGCCTATTCCTTTATTCATAACTTTTGAACCATCAGTCAAAATTGAGTGAAATAAATTTTTAAATTCATATAAATTCATTTATATTCAGAATATTCAAAAATATTTTGAAGTTCAACTCTGTGTATAATTTAAATTTGAATTTAAAGAAAAGGATTCAAAATATATTATTCACAGATATTTTGCATATGCACTCAAAATTAAATAAAGTAAATTTTGTTAGAATACTTATGAATTTAGGAACCTTAATATACAAAAATGTTTAATTATCATGTTTGATTTGATATATTTAAAATAGAACTTGAATAAACCTAATATGACATCTTAATAAAGTATGTGCATAATAAATCCTAAAATTATGAAATAATTTATACATGCTCTTGAACCCATAAGAAACTCATTTATGCAAAAACATTTAATTTTCAAACTCAGTTGATGTTATTTGAATTTAAGAATACAAACAAGCACTAATATGTTGCTATTACAAATATACCATTTGTAATTCTTTAAATCATGAAATAAATTTATATGTTCATATAAATACATAAGTATTCTTAATATTCAAAAATATTTAAATAATAAACTCTATTAGAATTATAAAAGTTAAACTTAAATAAATGAATCAAGTATACTATATACAATGCTTATGCAAACAAGTTCAAATTTAAATATAACCAGTTTTGATGAAGACCTTAAATCCTCAGGAACCCAAATATATAAAAATATTTAGATTCTAACTTAATTTGAATCATTTTCTAAAATATATTGCTTTCAATGTATTAAATATTCAAATATGAATATCTTTTGCAAATAGAATGTAAATCATGCCAAACCAATTGTATAAGTTCCAAAAATCAGTAATGAACTTAAATATGCAAAAAAATTAAAGTTGAATCTAAATTGAATTAGATTTGAAGATATATTGTCTTTGAAATACATAAAGGATAGAATAATTATTAACTTGAGCTCATGAGATCAAATAATGGTAGAATCAATTCATAAATGATAGTAAAATCATAAAGTCCATAGTTATGCAAAAATAACATATAATTGTGTATATTTGAACTAAGTTCATGCTAGGTCGTAATGATCATTCTTATGAACAGCAACTCAGATATAAGTAAAATATTGTGAAACTAATTCTAAGACATTCCTAGAGCTATCCTCTGCTAATGCCAGAAAAATGAATAAGAAATCATGTTGAATGTAGCCGCAAACTTAAAATGAAACTTGGCCGATTTAACGTTAACCTTGTGATCATTTATACTACTTCATTGATTAATAGAATAACCTTTCTAAATGCTAAAGTCAGTAAAAATGGTTTAGAAACATACTATAAATTCATACTACCATAATCTGAAGAAAGAATCTTAATTCGATATGCTTTGCATATTGATCTTGATAGCTTAATAACCCTAAGTTTTTATATTTCTTTAAGCCGCAATATGAATGAATGAACCTTAGGCATAAATGAGAAATCAGTAATTATGAACTTTGTATCACCAGAACCTTCTCAAATATCATGTAAATAATGTCAGTAGCCTAAATCAATAGATTAGCTCTTTATAACTAGAATGTTAATTAAATGTTGCTTTGAATCTGAATCCTAATTAAAGGCAAGAGTTCACCTTAAGCTTAAAATGATCATATCTATTTAATCTTAACCAATCTTTGCATCTTGAATTCGTAAAATAAAATTTATAAATTCATAAAGAGCAATCCCTGTCTCTTATAAGAAGTTTTATTTATTCTTGCTATCTATTTTCTTTTTGCCCTTATTGAAGTTTCTACTTGCTACTTTCATTCAACGACGTGTAGAACTCAACGTATCGACTTCCATCGTCGACTACAACCTCGACTTCGTCGTAAGCAAGGCAAGCACCCTCCTTTGACCATGTTGATCCCAGTTTTATAAATGTTTTCATTAAATGTTTTTATTGCACACGTATATTCTTTAAACTACGCTATATTGTGGGTAATGGTAGCTATACTGTTGATTCACAAACTCCTTTGACAAGTATGAATTTGTGAACCTTGATACCTTAGAATTATGGTCAGACAATATATGATGTCAATTTGGGTATACATGATGTTTAATAATCTTGCTTAGCCATGCTATAGACTTAGTATACATCAAATTGAGATATTGATCAAATGACACTTGGATATGATTGAGACATTGATCAAATGATATTGGATATGCTGAGGCATGATGATAATTCCTAGACATGTTGAAACATGATGGTGATTTTTGGTTATTTTAATTAAAAATAAAAAAATAAAACTATGCTTTGATGCGGGCAATTATTGGCAATAGCCGGAGGTGCATGGACTTGCACGTAGTGTAGGGTGAAGTATTGCCCGTGTCGGATTAAGGACCAAACTAATTGTACGTTATATCCAAATAATTCCGTACAACCACAAGTGTTGTTATGGGGTAGTCTTAACCTATTAAATTACTTAAAACTAACTTTGCACATTGGTAGGCTGGAGTATTATGAGCTTCTTCAGTGATTGGTTGCTCGTAGGTGTACGCCATGCTATGGGCTAACTCACGTACAGCGAATGTACAAATACCTTACTATTTCACGTACAGTGATTGTACAAATATCTTTCATTACCATAGCATATCGTCACCATGCTGGTGCAAAATTAGAGTTAAGTAATTGAATGGTTAATGTTATGATCGCTCATTCGCATACTCTTGTATGGCGATCCACGGCTGACGTGGTGAGTTGATTGTATCTTATGGGTAAAGCTGTACAACCTCTGCAGAGTGTAAATCTTTTCGAAAAGCCATCCCCGTGGTCATGGGACACTTGGTGCGCCTGCATTAGTTAGTGTTTTATTTTACAAAATGTGGATTTTGGTATGTGCTGTCTAGCACCATGATTTGGATTGGATATCCTTGTTTAAAAGGGATTATTTGGATTGACTTGTGATGTCAATGATTGATTCATGGAGATGAATTATTTCGGATTGATATGTGATATCAATGATTGATTCATGAAGATGATCGAAAGAAGCGAGGTTAAGTGAAATTTCTTTATTTCATACTTACATATTAAGCGCTTTTACTTAAATTCCGTTTATGTTCTACACTTGATAACTTCTTTTGCAAACTAGCTTTATGCAAAGTAGCTATCGAGATTGGATGTCTTGTGCCTGAGCGACCATCGGCTTACGAACAGCGTGTGCGTGCTTGACAACCGCATGCCGACCCGAGCAAGGAAGCTCGAGGTCCACGACAAAGCGACATGGCATTTAATGTCGTGTGCAGGATATCGCGCCGGGATATACCTTCGCCCGGTCTCGCCGCCTTAGATTGCGCTCCTGTACCCGTCGCATGGTACCGGCGGGTGGCGCGGCTACTATCTTTGCATCGTCCTCTGATGGAAGCGCCCACGCATTAAGTGATTTGTCTCTGTAATTCTCTATAAATACCCCCTCTCGCGATGTCTTTGAGGTTAGACTCTGGTACCATACACACTTACACCCATCACTTGCGGTAGGAGTCCTTAGGATAGTTCAGGGCCCCAGAACAGCGCATTGTAACCCATTTTAGCATACTAGTGAATCCTTTGGGCGTGGGTTATTATCTCGCGCGAGAGGCCGAACGGAACAAAAACCGTCCGTGTGCTTACGATTGTCTCATGCATCCCGTTTAAGTAGCTCGGCATACCCTCGGCGCTATATTCCTTGCGGAAAAGGGCCCCTAGGTTGATCCCTCATTCACCAAGTAAGCTCGGCGGGGACCCCATCGAATCGCCGGCGGTGGCGCCGTCGTGGGGATCACGGCCGGAGTCCTTCGCGAGGAATTCCTAGAATGCCGAACTTCGCCAAGACAACCAGGACCTTTGCGTCTTCGATGGCGTGGAGGATGACGGCAGCGTACTACGCCGGCGGCGGCGTGGCGTGCGGTCGACCACGAGACCACACGAGTGCGAGGAGTCTTTCCCCGATCGGCTGCGGTGCGAGCGTTTCCTCCGCGAGAAGAGTCTCGATGCTCATAGCGTCAACATGGCCGGACGGGATGACATCGGCGGGCGATCCCGGTGGCTTCCAGCGTCACCGGCAAAGCGGCGGCGACCACAAAGCGACCGGTTGGGACCTTGGGGCCCTCCACGCCAAGGCGGCGGCGGGCGCCGGGCCGAAGATCCCAATGGATATCACTCTCGAGAGCACAGCGAGTCTTCGAGTCGCCTCTGCCGTGCCTCGAGGCTGGCGCTTTCGCGCCATAGCGGCGGTCGTCTTGTGACCTCCAAAACTTCTCGGTCGGCGGACCTAGCAACTGGGGGCCTCGTGGCTGAAAACACAGAAAACCTTGCCGCCGATATAGGGCTCCCGGAGCCGACCGGCGCTCGAGGGCCCCGGAGTGTTTCCCGGGACCGCGAGCGCCGTTCCCCCGCTCGCTCCCGCCGTGTCGCCCCCCGAAGTCCTACTCGGGAGGCCAGCGAAGCGAGCGGTTCAAAACGACGTCCGGGCGATTCCGGACGGGCTCGCAGAATCGGAGGCATGCTCCGGCCGCTCACGAGCCCTCCGAGTGCTCTTCGTCAAGGCGCCCGCGTCAGGGCGTGTTTGCTCGCCTCGCGCCAAGCGCGAAAGGTCGACTCGGCCCCGACCATCGCAATTCCCACACCCGTGAAACCGCCATAACGGCGGGTTTTGGATCTGCGGGCCTTTTGGCGTCCTCGCGGTGGCGTGGCGAAACAAATTCAAGCCCGGCAACATAAGCGGTTCAGCGGAACCCGAACCGGATGAATTCCTCTCGATCTACTCCATTGCCATCGTGGCGGTACAGAGACGAGAGGTTATAATAACTACCTCCCCACGGTCCTCGGCGGATCGGCTGGGGCGTGGCTCTTCAACGAAGGAGGGCTCGGTCCGTTCGTGGAAGCGATTGTGCGATGCTCTCCGCGCGAACTTCCAAAGCTGCTACACCTGGTCGGGCAATGAGCGGGACCTAGAGAGACTGATCCAAACTGACAAGGAGACATTGCGTCACTTTGTTCAGAGGTTCATCAAGGTGCGGAACTCCATCCCGAGCATCTCGGACGAGGCGGTCGTCCGGGCCTTCAAATTCGGGGTCCGCGACGTCCGCTTCACGCAGGACTTGGAGATCCACCCGAACCTGACGGCCAACGAGCTATTCCGCATGGCCGACCGGTACGCCAACGCCGATGAAGCCGTGCAATGGAAGAGGATGATCGACGAAGGCAAGCTACCACCTCAGCCGGGCCTGGAAGGCTCCTCGAACAAAACGCTTCGGGCTCGGTGAAAAAAGGCCAAGAAAGAAAAAAGCGGCGCGTCAGACACGGTGGCATCTTATCGATCGCCGTCCTTGTGTATGCGTAGTCGAGCTTACGGCGAGAAGCCCGCCCCCGACTAAGGCGTAACGACCAAGACCGCGGCGATCAAGGTCGTGACGGCCAGGGTCGCGGCGGCCAAGCGCGAACAGCGGTGCCCCACGGCGCCGGTTACGCCCATATCATCAGCGGCGACCCACGACCTCCAATGCCGAACTGGGCATATCATCTCGAAGTTCTATAATGGTGAAGGGCCCATGCCCACACTCCGGTAAAGGCGGAGGACAACAAGGGCAAGGGCCGGCCAAGGCGGCGACGGCGGGGTTCAGGAGCCCCACAACCACATCGCCAGTTATATTCGGGGCTTACCGACACAAGTCCCGAGGACTTCAAAGAAGCGGCGGGAAATCGCAACATCACTCATGGCAAACCGCCCATTCAGCATTTCGGTGGTCAGGCGCCCTCGTATTCTCCAAGGAAGACTGCCCCCCTGGAATGACTAAGCCCCAGAAGCTCCCACTAGTCGTGGCCCCGACCATCAGCAACGCTAAGGTTGGTCGGGTCCTCGTCGACGGCGGAAGCTCTCTGGATCTCATATCTGCTTCGGTCCTGGACGAGATGCAGGTTCCTCGCTCCAGGATCAAGAATATCGCTGTCCCGTTCTTCGGGATCGTCCCGGGCACCTCGATCAAGCCCCTTGGCCAGATCGCCTTACCCGTGACATTCGGGAGTCCGACCAATTTCCGAACAGAGCTGGTCAACTTTGAAGTTGTCGACTTTAAGTCGGCTTACAACGCCATCCTTGGCAGGCCGGCCTTGTCCGCCTTCATGGCCGCCACGCACCACGCCTACCAGTGCCTGAAGGTCCCCGGGCCAAAAGGCACCATCACCATCAAGGGCAACCATAAGGCGGCCTTGAATTGCGACGAGAAGGCGCTCGACATGGTCGGGCAGCTGCCCCAGCGCGGCTCCGGCCAAGACACGCCGCGCTCCCGACCTAAAGTTACCCTCCAGCCAGGAGGAGAAACCAAGTCGGTCCCTCTGAGCAAGGCTGACCCGACCAAGGTCTTTCATTTGGGGTCTTCTTTAGACCCCAAATAGGAACTCGAGCTCGTTACTTTCCTCCGGAGGAACGCGGACGTGTTCGCCTGGGAACCGTCCGACATGCCCGGAGTCCCAAGGGAAGTAATGGAGCCTGGTTGGCTATTCGACGACAAGAAACGATCTTGCCAGAAGCTTAGGCGCTTTTCCCCGGAGAAACAGGCAATCATCCGGGAGGAACTCGACAAACTCCTCAAGGCCGGCTTCGTCAGAGAAGTCGAGCATTCGGAGTGGCTGGCGAACCCAGTCATCGTCAAAAAGAAGGGAGGCAAGTGGCGCATGTGTGTCAACCACCTGCGCTTTGAATCTTTTTGCCCAAAGACAACTTTCGCTCTGGCGCATTGACCCGGTGGTCGGCCTAGCGTGAGTCGGTAATGAGCTTTTTGGACGCCTACTCGGGCTACCATCAAATCGGCTTGTTCCTGGGGACGAAGAAAAGACTTCCTTCATCACGCCTTTCGGCACATTCGCTACGACCATGTCGTTCGGTCTCTGAGCGCCGAGCAACCTTCCAATATTGATGCGAAGACTTTCCGGGACCGTGGGTCGTAACTTAGAAGTGTATGTAGATGATATTGTAGTAAAGAGTAAGCTCGCCTCGGGTCGTGTGTCGACCTTGAGGAGACCTTTGTAATCTCAATAGACATCGAATAAAGCTTAACCCGAAAAGTGTGTCTTGGTCGAGGCGGGCAAGGTGCTTGGCTACCTTATCGGGCCACAAGGCATCGGTGCCAACCCGAGAGAAGATCGAAGCGATCGAAGAATGTGGCCTCGAGTAGCGTAAAGAGGTCCAGGCCCTAACCGGACGTATGGCGGCCCTTAGCCGCTTCATTTCCCGATCGAGGCGGCGCGGATGCCCTTCTTTAAGGCGCCGCCAAACACGATGGTTTTGTGCGGGCGAAGAGGCTAATCGCTCGCCGAGGAGCTAAGCGATACCTATCCGGTCCCGACCTTGGCCACCCCGAGATCGGGGGAACCACTCTTGCTATACCTCGCAGCGACACCACAGGCCGTTAGCGCGGTCCTGACGGTCGAGCGGGAAGGAGTGCAGCGACCAATATACTACGTCAGTGAGGTCTTGCACGGACCAAAGGAGCGATACCCTGAGGTCCAGAAGTTGCTATACTCACTGCTCGTAGCATCGAGGAAGCTGCGCCACTACTTTCAAGCTCACAAAATCGTCATTCCAACCAACTTTCCACTTAGGGAGATCCTAAGAAATCCAGACGTCGGCGGTCGGACAGCAAAATGGGCCATGGAGCTCGCTGAATTCGACATTAACTTCTCGGCTCGCACGGCGGTTAAGTCCCAGATTTTAGCGGACTTTGTGGCGGAATGGACGAATCCGGCCCCACCCGCCACCAAAACCCCCGCGTCCGAAGATGGTCGTTGGACCATGTACTTCGACGGGTCCCGAGCTTTCGAACGCTCGGGGGCTGGGGTCGTACTAGTCTCCCCTGAGGGGAGTCAGCTTCAGTACGTCATCCGGTTGCACTTCGCCGCGACTAATAATGCGGCAGAGTATGAAGGCCTCTTGGCCGGGCTACGAGCATGCAAAGCGCTCGGAGTCCAGCGACTAACTGTGAAAGGTGATTCGCAGCTGGTCGTCAACCAAGTAAACAAGGAGTATCAGTGTTCCGATAACTCAATGGCGCTTTACTTGGTTGAAGTGAGGAAGATGGAACGGTACTTCAGAAATTTCGAAGTACTCTACATCCCCAGGAAGGACAATTCCCTGGCCGACCAACTCTCTAAGGTCGGTTCCTCGCAGATGCCCGTCCCACCCGGGGCGCTCGTCGAGCATCTGCACAAGCCCTCCATTCCCTCTGTAGAGGAGGCACCACACGGGATGCCCGCCCCACTCGGGGCGCTTGCCGAGCATCCACAAAAGCCCTCCGTTCCCTCTGTAGAGGCGCAAGAGAGCGTCTTGATAACGTCTCCTTCCTCAAGCAAGGTGCAGATTGGATGGCGCCATTCATCCAGTATCTTGCCCACGGGACATTGCCCGAGGAAGAGGCCGAGCGATCTCGGCTACTAAGGCGGTCATCTGTCTACAAGCTAGTAGGCGGCGCCTATATCATAAAGGGCACTTGGAGTCCTCTCCAAGTGCATATCTCGAGAAGAGGGCGAATTCCTTCTCCGAGATATCCATGAAGGAATGTGCGGCGCCCACTCGTCCTTCCGGACGCTCGTGAGCAAGGCATTCCGGTTGGGATACTATTGGCCAACAGCGCTAGACGACGCTCGAGCAATCGTGGCGACCTGCCAGGCGTGCCAATACCACGCTCGTAAGTCCCACCAGCCAGCGTACGCGCTGCAAACTATCCCACTCTCATGGCCATTCTCGACCTGGGGGGCCGACATTCTCGGGCCTTTCCCTCGTGGTCGAAAGGGTTGCAAATTCTTGCTCGTAGCTATCGACACTTTCTCTAAGTGGATCGAGGCTGAGCCAGTTTCAACCATTTCGGCTCAAGCAGCCAAGAGATTTTTTCGCAGTAACGTAGTGACGCGTTTCGGGGTACCCAATCGCCTCATCACGGACAATGGCACGCAGTTCACCAGCGAACTGTTTCAAGCCTACTGCGAAGACATCGGAACAAAGATATGCTTCGCCTCTGTAGCCCATCCGCAGAGCAATGGAGCAGCCGAAAGAGCAAACGGCCAAATACTCCAAGGCATCAAGAGAAGGGTCTTCAACGACCTCTCCCGTCAAGGCGGGTCATGGGTCGACGAGCTTCCTTCCGTCCTCTGGTCGGTACGCACCACGGCGAGCCGAGCTACGGGCGAAACGCCATTCCAGCTCGTCTATGGCGCGGAGGCCGTCTTGCCCGCCGAAATTGTTCTCGGATCCCCAAGAGTCCATTTGGCCGACACCATTCACCAAGGTCGTGAGCGTCGCCTAGAACTCGATCTCGCCGAAGAATCTCGCCTAAAGGCACAGCTCCGATCGGCCGTCTACCAACAGGCACTCCGCAAGCACGCCATCAAGACAGTCCGACCCCGAGCCTTGCAGGTTGGCGACCTTGTCCTACGCCGTATTCAGGACTTGTCGAAGGCCAACAAGCTCTCCCCCAAATGGGAAGGACCGTTCACGGTCGTCTGTGACTGCCTTGGGTCATCCCGCCTTGCCATGGAGGATGGCCGCGAGCTCCCCAATTCGTGGAACATCGACCAGCTGCGCAAGTTCTATGTCTAAGCTCATCATCCTGTTTACATTACATTGTAAATTCACGTCCCCACTTTTGGAGCAATACAGCTTGTTTTTCGACCAATATCTGTTCGTATTACTACCATGGGAGTGCGCGCGCATAATAAAGCAACGTACCGCGAGCAACATCCAGCCACTAAACACTCACCACCAAGGGCTTCAGTCTCGATAAGCAGACCTTGGTCCGCAGTAGCTATTCGCTGCGCGATACAAGTCGCAATCAGACACCCTTTCGGTCGGTCTGAGCTTTTTAGCTCAGCTTGCGTGTGTTGGTCGCCCCACACTTCGTCAGTTGACAACGCCCGCCAAATAGGAATGCGCGTCCTAAGGTAGCCGGTGCCTTGGTCGGAGGCGCCGCGCGTTTTTTTTCTCCACCGACCTATCCCACGCTTGTTGCTCGCACAGGCCGGTGCCTTGGTCGGAGGGGCCGCGCGTTTTTCTTCCTCTCTCCTACGAACAAACTCGTGCTCGTAATCTAGATGCACAAGCGTTATTCGCAGCGGGGGCTGGACGGAAGCGAATTCCCCGAGCTCGCGTATTTTTTGTCGCAAAAATGCTACTCGCCATAAAGTCTTGCTCCCTGTCAAGCGTCACCTACCGGCGCAAAGTCATCTCTTTGGCATTTTATTTCAGGCCCATGCCGCTCATGCACTAACCTGACCTACGTCTATCTCGCAGTCACCTGGCACCGCTACAGAATACTACGCTCGAGCAGGGAAGGATTTTTCATTCAAGACACCGCCACCCAAAAGTTTTCCGAAGCAAAAAATTATACAACTCTATGGGCCGGGCGTCGCCCCCCTGAGCGCTGCGGAAAGTTTCTGCCTATAATCGGAGATTTTGGCCTGGAGATCGATCACCTTCCGCCGGGCTTCGCGACCTTCGTTGGCCTCCTCGCGGAGTTGCTCGACCTCTTCTTTATCATGGTCGGCGAGAGCGCGGCGCCGCGCGCCGCCGCTAGCTCACCACCTTGGCCGAGGCTTTTGGAACGCTGCCTTTCCCGCCCAAGCTCCTCCTCGAAGCCGAGAGCCTTTTCCCGGCTAAGGGCTAGGTCCTTCTCCAGATGGCCGGCGTTCTGCTTCCACCGCTCAAGTTCTTCCTTGGCCTTGCTGGACCCCTCGAGCTCGGCCACTCTGGCCTCCAGGGTCCGGGCACGCTCCTTCTGCTGGCAGAGCTCCTGCTCGAGGCCACGAACTTTGTCCTGGCTGAGGGCAAGGTCTTTCTCCGACACTCCGGCGGCTTGCCTCGACTGTTCCAACTCTTGCTCGAGCGCGAGCACCTTTTTCTTGGTGGCTGCAGCCTTCTCCTTGCACAGGCGAGAGCCCGACCTTTCTTGCTCAAGCTCCCGCTCGAGCACGAGGAAACGCTCCTTGGACTCAGAGACGCTGCGCTCCGTCTCAAGGCGTCTTTGCTCAAGCAGGGCGACCTCCTGCTTGAGTTCGCCCACTTTCTCCTCCAGCCCGTCGACGCGAGCTTCGCTTTCTTCATAAAAATGGCTCACGGAGTTGGGGACGACCAGCACCTCTTCAAAGTCGCTCAGGGTCTTTTCAAGAAGCTGCGGGCAGAAAATACCCTAAGTAAAGCTCCCCCCGCAAGATCCGAAAGAAGGAAAGTCATGGCGGCACCAGGGCATCCTTACCTCGGCAACGTTGGCGCGCAGGTTCACCCGGTATTGTTCAAAGATCGCCGCCGCCTGGAGATCTCCGAACCTCGGCAGGAGGGGACGCTCAAGCCCGGAGTCCCCGAAAAGGGGCGGATCGCCGGGGCAGCAAGCTTCCCGGGCAAGGGAATCGCCACGGAGCGCCTCGCTCCCTCCCTGAGCGAGCTCCTTGCTCAGGGTCTTCTCCGCCTCCTCCGCGACACGTTGTTCGCCGCGTGAAGGTCGCCCGAGCATCTTTGTTCGCTCGGGGCTTCAAGCCTTCTTGAGCAGATTCTTCACCGAGTCTTGAAGCACGACCACCTCTCGCTGTCTACCGTGCTCGGGAGGGCGAGGTTTCGCCCCGCCTTGGTCGTCGGTGACGAACTTCTCCACCGCCGCCACGCCCTCGGCCATCACTATGTCGGCGGCGTCAGAGCATATCGCCGCTAAGACATTGTCAAGGATCTCGTAAGCCATTTTTCGGCAATCCGGAATATACCTACGAGCTATGTCGCCCACGTCAGTTAGGTGGGGCTAGCTCGGGTCAAAGCACACAAAAACAAAGCTAAGGCGAATCAAATATCGAGACTTACCCTCGGCCGAGCCCTCCTCGCCGCCGGTGGTTGGATTCTCCATCGCCGCGAGCACCAGTTCGGCCTTTTCATCGGCGGCTTGGGTGATTCTCGCCAGCTTGGGGTCGACCTCCTCCATGTCGACCCCCACAAGCGTCTTTCCCGACTGCTCGGGCTCCGTCGCAGGGAGTTGCGCCCTGCCGATGACCCCGAACTCGCGAGCTTTGGCAGCTCGGTCGCGTTGGCCCCTCACGTCTTCGATCTCCCTCGCCAGGGCGTCCTGCTGCGCCTGCACCATCCCTCGATCAATCTCCCCTCCGCCTCGATCTGCTCGATTTGAACTGCCAGGCTATAATTCTTCAACCAGAGCCTCAGGCGGCTTACCTCCATCCGATCGGCATACTCCAAGTGTCACTTCGGGGGGTCTCCGGGTGCTGCTGCGTGCCTCTTTGATGCCCGGGAGCTTGCGGGTGGTGGCACTGACCTTTTGCCCTTCCCTTTTTTGGCCTTGGCTGCGGGAAGGAGCACGTCGCTACTACCCACCTTGGATTTGAACTCGGCCACGCCCAGCTCCAGAGCGGTCTTTTCCTGCCAAAGGAAGCGAAATGCGTCGAGTAGCTCGGATGTTGTTCCCGCGCGCAAGTACTCGGCGAAGCTCGGACGCCCTTCCCGAGCATAAACGGCCAAGGAGGCTTACCGCGTCGCACCGAGCAAGCACGTTCTTCGGCACTTGGCGGTCGCGCAGAAGCTCCTTGCCCTTCGGGGTTCCGAACATTTCAGAAACCCTCTTCTCGACCCAGTCGAAGCCCGGAGCTATCACCACGTTGCACAGGGGTCAGCACGGGCTCAAGCAGTATATGCGGGACAAAATCACCACAAGTCATGGGAGCTTAACCGATTCTCCTTCGCGGGTGAAGTCGTCCCACCCGCCGATCTTGAAGAAAGGGTGCTCTCTCTGCCTCAGCGGGGATATCCGGTTCCCGAGGGAGTCACGGATGATATCCCGCCCTGTGAGCCCCATATTTGCGAGCTCGTGGATCGTCATCAGGATCCGCTCCTCCTCGGGGCCGGCTGGCGGGCGCGGCGTCTCGGTATTTGGCGCCGCCGCTCCGGTGTAGCGCAGAGAGCTCCCGGCGGCTTCATGAGTAGAACCAATGCTTCGGCCCGGCCCAATCGGAGTCCTTAAGGGTGAAGACGGGGAACTCATACGGGCGATTGGGCCTCAGGCGGAAGTATAGGGCACCGGTGGTGAGCGAAGAGACCCCGGTGCGGAAGAGATTGTAAAAATGGAAGAAAAGGCCCGGCGTAGGAAGGATGCCCACGAAGCCTTCGCAGAGGTGGGCAAAAATGTTCAAGACAAGAATGGAGTTGGGGTTCAGGTGGGTGACCTCACACCGGCATTGCTCTAGCACACCTTCCAGGAACTCGCTCTCGGGCATTCGGAGCCCATTGACGGTATAGAGTTCGCACGAGACTATCTCGTCGTCGCGCGGCGCCGGGGCTCCTTCGCCATCCGGGACCCTCCAAGAGTAAGGGTCCAGGTATCCATAATCCTGCAGCACCCTGAGCCTCTCCGCCGTGATCTTGCTCACACCAAACCGCGCCATGAGAGGACTCACCGAACGGGCGCCGCAGCAGAAAGAGGAAGTTTGGAAGTTAGGAAGTGCAGGGCGAGTGTTTGCGCAGAAGATGAAGAAGAAAAAAGAAAGCAGCAGGCCTTTTCAAGGCGTACCCGATGCAATTTGAAGGCGGAAGAAGTCGGATGGACGGGTGAAGGCAGTCGATTGCCGGCGCGTGGCGGTTCGGTCTCCGAAGCGGGCCTGCCGGGCGCAGTTCCCGAAAAGGCTGTCAGAGCCGCGCCGCGACGCTTCATGAGGAAGGAACCGCTGCAAAATTTCGCGCGCTCCGCTCGCAAGAGCTATTCGGCCCAGGTTTCGGCCAAGCATGCTCGTTTTCGCTGGAGCACGCTTACCCCCCGGGCCAAGTTGTTCGGAGGCCGCAACATGTCTTCCTTCTCGTTGCGAGCCCCTTTCTTCCCGAGCATGACGGCAGGATCTTTGCGGCGATTCTCCGCAAGAAGATTCCCACTCCGGCGTAATTGCTCGAGCGCCGTAGCAAGTCTTTCGCTACCAAGATCTCTCGCCTCCCAAGCAAGGGAGCTCGGGTTCAGCGGTAGCTCTTTCACCGTGTGACTCCGATCCCTCCTTTTGAGGATTTTAGAGGCTTAAGGCGAGGCTTCTTCAAGACCTTCCCCTTTAGCCTCGGGGCTAGGCGTCGGGATTGGATGTCTTGTGCCTGAGCGACCATCGAAGCCTGGGCGATAACCATGCCCTTTGCCCGCAAGCGTGTGCGTGCGACCTTCCATTCCCGGTCCCGAGCAAGGAAGCTCGAGGTCCACGACAAGCGACATGGCATTTAATGTCGTGGCCTTGAGATATCGCGCGCGGGATATCGCTTGCCCGTCTGCGCCGCCTTGGATCGCTCCTCCCCACGTCGCATGGTACCCGGCGGGTGGCGCGGCTACTATGCTGCATGCGTCCTCTACAGTGAAGCGCCCCACGCATTAAGTGATTTGTCTCCTGTAATTCTCTATAAATACCCCCTCTCGCGATGTGCTGAGGGTTAGACTCTGGGTACCATACACACTTACACCCATCACTTGCAGGCGGGAGTCCTTAGGATAGTTCAGGGCCCCCCGAGCAAGCGCATTGTAACCCATTTTCGCATACTAGTGAATCCACTGGACGTAGGGTTATTATCTCCGCAGCGAGAGGCCCGAACCAGACAAAAACCGTCCCGTGTGCTTTCCGATTGTCTCATGCATCCCGTTTCGTAGCTCGCCATACCCTTTGACGCTATATTCCTTGCGGAAAAGGGGCCCTAGGTTGATCCTCATCACTACAGGATGGCCCATTAGCGCAAGCGATATCGCTTCAAAAATAATAATTAAAAGTCGACTTACCGCTTGGAAAAAGAATTTTAATTAAAAGTCAGTAGTCTTGCTTGGAAAAGTAAGTTATATAAGTCGTCATACCGCTTGGAAAAGAATTTTAATTAAAAGCTGTAATGCCGCTTGGAAAAATAAGTTATATAAGCTGTCATACCGCTTGGAAAAATAATTTTAATTAAAAGTTGTAGTGCCGCTTGGAAAAGTAAGTTATATAAGCTGTCATACCGCTTGGAAAAATAATTTTAATTAAAAGCTATCGGACCGCTGTGGAAATATTTCTGATATAGTTGGACCGCTTGCAATATTATTTTGGCGGGCATAGACGCGCGGATGTAATACCACCAGGGGTGAAAACGGGTCGGGTAATACCCGACCCGTATCCGGATCCGACGTTTATTTTACCCGAAAATTCGGATACGGATACGGGTATTTCTTTGTCGGGTCGGATACGGGTAATTACCCGGGTACTTTTGTTTCGGATACGGGTCGGATACGGGACAGCAAATACCCGGTAAATACCCGGATATTCGGTCGGATCTGCATGCGGAAAATAATAAAAATCGGTGCGGTTTTTATTCCCAAGCTATGCCAAGCCTAATGACTATTGCCCTTGTCTGCCCATTGGCATTAGGGAAAAGACTAAGAAACCCTAAGTCCCTAACCCTTCCACGATTTTTCCCCACTCCCCATCAGCCTCACAGCCGCCATTCTCCCGACTCCCGAGTGGCCGAGTCCCTTGACTCGATCCGCCGACCGCCAACCGCCACCCCGCACCCAGACCCGGCCGGCTCTCGTCGCCCGCAGCATCTCTGGCTCCTCACCTCGCTCCGCCGTGTCCTAGCCGCAGCCCCGCCAGTAGCTCGCACCTCGGTAGTGGTGGCGGCGTGGTGGCGATGGTGGCGTGGTCAGCGTCGTCTTGAACGACAACTCGATCTGAAGCGGGAGTGTATTACTGCAGATCGTTTTTTCTAGGGTTACTTGGCCAGAATTGTTGAGTAGTTCTTAAATGCATTTTACTCTTTTCCCTAGCCCTTTTATTTAGTGCTTTCACTTATTGGGTAATAAAAAGAAGTTAGAGGGAGGGGGAGATAGCCGTTTTTTTCTTTCCCCAAATCCTCCGGTGCCCAGTAGCTCCTCCAACTCCAGGTGCCTGCCGCCCTCCTGGCCTCCTCGGTGCCGTCCCGGCCTCCTGCGCCCGCCGGCCCGCCCTTGCAGCGCCTCAGGCCGTCGCGCCACGCCTCGGTGGCTGCCTCCCGTGGCCCGCCCTCATCGAGCCAGCCATCCCAGCCGTGCTGCTCCTCGGCCTCGGCGCCTCCTCCGCGCCCGGCCTCTCCACGCCGGCGCCTCCCGGGCCGGTGCAACCTCTCCTCCACCTCCCTCATCCCTCCATGAGAAAGGCTTGAGGTAAAACCCTAGGTAGTGAGGACCCATTTGGCTTGCATGTGAGGTGTTTGTGATAATGTCTAGAAGGTTTAGGGTTGTTGAATGTGTTTGTGCATATATTATCTTGATTAGTTGGTGAAACTACAAGGTAGAATAACCGAAGTTTGCAAAATTCCTGGATGAATAACCGAAGTTTGGTTTCCTGGATGAAGGTGATGAGAGTGACACAAGGAATCGAATAAGTAATCTTGCTGGTCATCATCATTTGGTGGTCCTCACTAATCAAATATTAGAATGCTGCATTTGTTTTTATGTTATTCAATTGAGATGAGTAATGCTCGCATTTCTTATTTATTCAATTGCACTTCTATTAGACTTCACCAGCTTATATATTTATTCAATTGCACTTCTATTAGACTATGGGCTATGAGGCTGGGCTTGAGGTTGCTGATTTTCAACTATTTCTTAATCCATGACATTTAAATGTTTAACTTTTGCCGATATGATACTACGATTAGGAACATTTTTGTTAAATATAGCTGTTTAATACTACGCCATTATGGTAAAAGCTGTTATATTTGACACAAAAATGCATACACAGGGTTAGTTGAAACATTTTGCGGTTAAGTGACAATTCAAAAGTGTGCAGTTCTCTGAAACAAGTGTCAAATACCGGTTTTCTAAAATTCTGTTATTCTTTTATCGTTGCATCCTTTATTTAGCTTTTCAACTTATGATTAATTATCTTACGCCTTTAACATCACACCATCAACTGTCACTTATTTGTTATACTATTTATATTGCTTTGTTATTTTGTTATGTTTATGTTTGTTAATTTGTAATACTTGCGATTTCTCTGAGATGTAGCTTCACGCGGACTTGATATTCTGATGTCGAAGTTGTCATTAATTATAGCTATCCTTTGACCACGGAGGATTACGTCCACGAGATTGGAAGGACTGGTCGTCTTTGGCAAGAAAGGTGTTGCACATACCTTCTTCACACAAGGAACAGGTACTAAAGATCATACCCAATACCCATTTTCCACCTTATAACCTTAAGTTGTACCTCATGTAATTTTGTTATTTTAACCTCATATCTGAGGGCTTCTTTGGTGAACTTGTAAATGTATTGCGGGAGGTCAGTCAGTTGTTCCTCCGCCCTTATGAAATTTGGCACTCATGTCAAGAAAAAGGTTTGTATTTAGCTGGAGATTTTTTGTCATGTTTCTTCTTTTGCAAGTTAGCTTTTGTTCATATGCATTGCACATATGTCCATGTGTGTAGGTATGGAAGTGTCACTTTTGCTAAGAATAAAAAAATACATTTCTAAGCATATGCATTCTTGATAAATCACTTTGATGAAAGTAGAGAAAATACTATCCTTTCTAGTAGTGGACTTTTCTATTGTTTGAGCTTGTTTGTTTTAAGTTTACTTCATTGTTGTAAATGGAAGATGCTCGCTTTGTATCACCTTGAATAGCTCACTCTGTTGTCATAAGTTAGTGTGGGTGAATCTGTGATAAATGGGCTTGCTTGACTTCATCTCGCTAATAATTCATTTGCAGAATCGAAAATCTATGGTTCCCACTTTAAGGAAATCACAGAGATGCTCCTAAATCCACAAAGATCACGTTTGGTGATTACGACGAGGACTAACTAAGCAGCTTGTTGGTTTTTGTTGATTGCTTATGGAAACTCCATTTATCTTGGTAAACCACGATGAGTTGGCAAATTCTTTGGAGATCCAAATTAAATTTATTTGTTTGAAGATCCAAATTAAATTTATCTAATCATCTTTACATTGTGCTATACACAGGTTGTTCTTTGAGACAAAGATTGAGCAAGCTAGCTGCGGTAACACTAAATTATGGTTGCTACCCCAATGATTTCTTTCTTCTTGATTATGGATTTGTAATAACATCAAATCCGTATGGTCAAGTGGATATGGATGGCTTGATAGTTGTGTTGCGGTGAAGAGGTCTGTTTTGTTGGGTGAGAAATTCAGATAAATATGAGTTGTTTTGTCAACTTTGTAGATCCTGCATGCTATTTCGTAATTTCGCATTATAGCCTTTGAACTCACATGCTCTAATTTTGGGTTTTATGTGCACTGAATCCAGTGATTACATGCCATTGGTTTTAGTTTCAGAAATACATGACTGGAGAAGACACAATAGCTCCTCTCCTCTACATAATGAGCACGTCACTTTCCTATTATATTTCTTATGAACAATTTTTTGTAAATTACCTAGGAGGCGTTCATCTTTAAAGCGATAATCTTTGGTGTGGTTAGTTATCATGAAATGTTAGCACACTACATTGATCTATTCGGTTTATATCGGTGTTTTCATAAACTTTTGATGACTACCATGAACTTCACTCTTTTGAATCTTTGAGTCCTCGAGATTACGAGCCGAACTTTTTGAAGTTGTAGTCTTGTGCAGCCAAATGTGCAAGTATTAACTTTGAACGCAGCTTGCCTCAAAGTCTACTTATGTATTTTCTCAAGCTGTTTGATTTTGGAAATGAACCTTGAGGATGAAGTCAAGAGGATGGTGCTAACATTGATCTGGACTCACAAAGGAAAGGGAAGTGTGTTGTTCTCAAAACATCTACAATACAAGTAAGCTCAACCATTACGTGGCGGTAATGATGGATACTAGGATTTCTTATTTGGGCAGTAATCCATATATCAAATTCCTCACATCAACTTCCACGTATTGCATAACTTTGTTATGTTAAGGACAAATGTGATTAGTACATTAAACTTGCCTATAACAATGATTTCTGGCATATGGAAGTGTTATCAGCGATATTCAAATGCTTATCTGTTGAAGCACAAAAGTTTTGATCAGTTGCTAATCATTTGATAATCTTAAAGCTATGATGTTACACGTAATGTTAAGTTCATATTTCTTACAATGGCTGATTGTACTACTCCCGTTTCCTTCTATTCATTTGTTATGTTTATGAACTTAGTACATACCTTACTACATCCAGGGTTTTGTTGAGGACCAATTTGGTCTTGGGTTGATTGCTCGGGCAGTTGAAGAAGGGATAGCTGTCATAAAGCCTTGCCCACAATGGCACACCAATTATTTCTTTCGGTGCCAATGTCATTCGGTGTTCATGTTTGTGCATTGCATGTCCACAAATCTGCATGCTCATGGCTTGCACGCATTGTTTTATCTGATATATTTGTAGGAGAGTGATGAATCGGACAATGAGTTGTATGTTACGGTGCTCAATTGTTTCACAAAACCATGTTTAAAGATGTGTGTGAGGTAGCTTTACGGAAAATATGTATAATTCTTGTAAGCTGTATTACTCTTCCAAAAAACAAGATATGTATATGCTTGTAAGCTCATTCAATGATTTGCTTACTCTTAATCTCTTATTCAATTGAGTTTCTTGCTGAATACATGAATCTTATGTGATCGCAAACATGGTCTCGCTTGACTACCTGTAAGTTGCTCACAATTGCAAATATGTAACCATTCTGTGGCGTTTTTTCTTTTTGTTGACATAATCTAAGTGAAAAAAAACCTCTACATGCAGATCGCGCTCACAAGGAAGGACTTTGATAAGGAGGAGAGAGAGCTCAAGTGGGCACATGCACAGACTAGAGTCAATGATGTTTGGGTATTTAGCCGTTGTTTAGCTGAGTTGTAAAACACTGGAAAGACTATGCTCTTACTATGTTTTGATACGTAGTAATCCAGCTGCAGGTTGCTAGTTGATTTATCTAACGAATTTTATTAGTAATCAATTTTGGTGATGTTCACATGTTGTACCTGTGGATGATTTGTGATAATGAAACTTTCGTACGTTGCTTTCTCGAGGAATTATATGTTATGGTGCTTGGATTGTATGTTATGGGTGCTTGATATTATTATAAATTTGGCGAATATTTATTAAGTGGATATATATATTAAACTAATGCAATTGTTTTTCCAAGCAGTACATTCGCTTGGAATTCGAGTATTCCAAGCAGTCGTACCGCTTGGAATTCGCGTATTCCAAGTGCTAATACTGCTTGGAATACTCAATTCAGCGATGGGACCGCTTGGAATTCGAGTATTCAAGCGGTACTCTGCTTTTAAAAGCGGTTTACAAGCGGTAGTACCGCTTTTAATGTATATACGCTTGGAATACTTTTACAAGCGGTAGTATAAAAGCGATGAGATATTAGAATTCCAAGCGGCCGTACTGCTTGGAATACTCGAATTCCAAGCGGTTCTACCGCTTGCGAAGACGTGTCATCCTGTAGTGCATTCACCAAGTAAGCTCGGCGGGGGACCCCATCCTAAATCGCCGACGGTAACCATGAAAGCCTTTCCTTTGAATGGCTGCATGTATAATAGGATTCGCTAAAGTCTTCTTTGATGCATAAGTACTCACCCTTGCTTACATGTTATTTTTAGGGTGAAGAACCGAATAGCTCGATGAAATTATTCGACGCAGGATTCGGGAATGTTGACGAGATTTTCTAGGGATTATACCTTGTCAGTTGCCTGAGGGATTGTATGGGCATACTACAAGACTTAAATTCATTCCGCTGCATTTCTCTGAATTGTAAGACTTTATTATGTACATTACCTTTATTATTTGTAATAAAGAGTATGGATGTGATATCAATTGTATAAATGTGCATACTAGCTGCTGATCCAGGGACTAGTACTGTGTGCACATGAGATTTCTATTTTCGCATTCTATGTGAAAATAGGGGTCACTACATATAATATTTGTGATAGAATAATTTATTTTGTTTGTGGAAGACTAAAGTACTGTGTTGGGTTGTTTTTCTTGTAACCGGAGATGTAGCGTAGGCATACGTGACGCATATGTAAATTGTAGGTTAGGGAGAATCCGCATAGGAAGCTCGTAGCCTAGGAGCAGCATGCGAGTGCAGCGAGATGTGATGCAAAAAGGCCTACGCAGACAGATGACACAGTATAATGGCCAGCAAGCCATACAAGAGTAGCGAGCAGGCCGTGCGGACAGTTGGCCATACACGGACATGTATTGGGCTATGTATATACATGTATTGAAACGAGCCTCCTTGGGTCAGCTGTGTATACATGCATGTAATTAGGGTTAAGAAGCAGGAGTCCTACCGGCGTTCGGCTGCAGCAACAGAAGCCGTTTAGGCGGCGCACGCTTCAGGAGCGCCTGCAAGTCTGCAACAGCTCGCGCAACAGAATGGCTGCCGTATAAAGGAGTCCCAGGCAGCTGCCTGCGAAGCGGCGTTCTAGGCGGCTGCGTGTGCAAGCAAAGGGGAAAGAGGGAGGTGGCGTGCGAGCGAACAGCTCCCTCCTGAGTATGCAATCTATCTACTGGTTCTTGTTATTCAAGTTTTTGTACAATTGTTTTCTAATTTGCTTATTTAATATAGTTTTGTTTCATGGTCTTAGATCTTTTATTCTAGATTGATTCTCTCGATTTGATCATTATTTTATTAATTTTAGACCAATTGATCCCTCTCTTGGTGTGCCTCAATTTGAAGATCTTATTCCTAATTTCCTACTATGTCTTAACTATCACGATAAATGCACAATTTCTGCCTGTAATTTCTATGCCCATGCATTTCATTAAAAAAGAAAATGACAATTGTTATTGTTCACAGCAAACTTAACTTTTTTTAGTTTCTTCTAACATACTTTGTGCTTGAAGTTCAAAATAAAAATGGTGATATATACACACACACAATTGGCATGATCGCGAATCTGCCTGCAGCTTCCTTCATGCATGCATGTTTCCTCTCTCTCATCATATCGATATTCTTTTTCAAGATATCACCTACGACCCACACCACTCCACTCGTTCAAAGGCCAGATTAATTTGTCTGACGATCGATGAGATGAAAGTGAGAGCATCCGGAGTTCCGGTCTAAGCTCGCGTACATACAGTGTGAGATTCCTGTAGGTTGCACTAGTGCCGGATGTTCCATTTTTCCTTGCATCCGGAGTTCCAGTCTAAGCACGCGTGCATACAGTGTGAGATTCCTGTAGGTTGCACTAGTGCCGGTCCAGTCCTGCCGGATGTTCCATTTTTCCTTGCATCCGGAGTTCCGGTCTAAGCACGCATACATACAGTGTGAGATTCCTGTAGGTTGCACCAGTGCCGGATGTTCCATTTTTCCTTGCAATTGACTGTGAACACTTGGTCCAAAGCCTGGGTCAAGCATGGATAAAAGGAACTTTTTTTATTTTGGAAAAGAAGAATAAGTGACTGCGAAGGCATGAAGATTAATTATCTTTTCGGCAAACTCCGTTTGATTTCAGTTCTTCATTTACTCCGAGCGGCGGTGGTTTCAGTACAAGATCTTTTTCCAATT
Source organism: Guadua angustifolia (assembly GCA_036346375.1). Classification (NCBI taxonomy): domain Eukaryota; kingdom Viridiplantae; phylum Streptophyta; class Magnoliopsida; order Poales; family Poaceae; genus Guadua; species Guadua angustifolia. Next base: position 36,204 of record JAYEVE010000610.1, on the reverse strand, counting down.
TTCCTATGATGTCTCCTCTAATTCCTAATTTCGGCAAACTCAGTTTGATTTCATTCAATTCTGTCAGAACCAGTTGTATTCTTACAGCCACCTACGGCTACACCAACTCCGTCTGCGTCGACCATCATCCAAATTGAACTTCCTTCCTACAATCATAGCTACTACTAATTCAACTCGACGAGGTTGAGATTTTCTCTACACTTGTACCACAGCATTGATAACAAAACTTGATCAGGCTAACTGATCTACTGTATTTCTTTTGCTGAGCGTGTAGGATATATACAGATTGCAGAATCCTAATGGCGAGCATGGTCAGTTCGGCAGTTGTGCAGGAGACGGTTAACCAGATCCTTTCTGGCATGATGGACAAGTACGAGTGCAAATCAAACGCAAAGGAGAACGTGGAGAGGCTGGAGATGGCGCACATCAAGTTGGAGGCCGCACTCGAGATATCTGACAAGTGGAAGATGAAGGACACGCCGTCGTTGCTGCGTTGGCGGCGCAAGCTGAAGCGTGCTGCCCAGGAGTGCGATGACACACTGCGCAAATGCAAGCAACAAATCCTGGAAGAAGAAGAGATGGATCAGGAGGTAAAGAATTCCTCCTTCCCCAAACGGATCGCTCATACTACCAAGTCATTGATCTCCTCTTTTTTTAACGGTAGTAGTAACTGTGAGTCCAGTAGATGCGTTGTCCAAAGATTCGAATGGTTCGCAGATTCTGCTAGTGATTTTTTGAGATTCCTGGAGCATGGTGGCACACCGTGGCAATACCTGTTCTTCGACCCTCTTGTAAGGCACCTTCTTGGAGGCAAAGCAACAGTGTGTAAATTTGCAAGGGGAAACCAACACCATCTAGTTTCTCTACGGCCCTATAGTAATGCTGAGCACGGAATAGAGGGCAGGCTGCTCTTTATCCACAAAAATGGCGATGCACCAGAGAATGATTTCCTCCTTGTTCTGACCATACAACTTTCGGAGAGCACGGACATAGTTGGGATTGCAATCAAATGCCTGGAGTTGTTTTATACACCTCACTTCAAGTCTACAGCTGAAACTGTTAAGATGAAGCTCACTCAGCTGCCTACTCAGGACTTCTACTGGATGCCACATGCTGATTGTAGCCTTAAACACCATTGGAACAATTTTCACGGTGTTTGTACTCAGTGGTTTCGCCCAAACCCACTATGTTGCAAGCAACATGGCCAGTACAAGCAGCCCTGTGGTAGTAGCAATGCAAACCCATCAGAATTGTTGCCATGTATTTCTCTCGAACCAGTTATCACCGTGTATTTGCAGGGCTATATCCCACAACCTGCTTTTTGCAATAGATGGAGAACAATCATCAAAGGCAAAACAAGTTACCAGCAGAAAGGCTTTCCGTATCTGAAACTTGGACTCCTCTTCTCGCCCCATGCATCTTCAGAGGATTTGCTGCCTGGCATCGGGGTTTTGCGAAAGAGATGATTAATGGGGAGGAGCAACATGGATTGTGTGCAAACATTACCTTGGAACAGCTGTGCGAGATCGTGCTGCCAAAGGCGACAGATTGCCTCCGCCGGAATGCCGGAGCGACGGCGTATCAGATGATCTGGAAGTCTAAACATGCTAGTGCATACCTTCAGTTCGAGAAGACAGCCATGTGGATGAGGACCATGCAGAGAACCACTACGGAAGGTAGGAAGGCAAAGCTGTGGCAAAGTCGACAAGACGAGCTGGTGGAGAGTTGGACACATGTAGTCACTGCATTCCTCAACTCGTGGGCTGCACATGCGCCTGCCCAGCTGCAGGGCTCGATCATGGAGTGGATTCAGAAGGCAAAGGAAATTCATCCAACTATCCGGGAATACATCCAACTATTCCGTGACGATGGCGATGGCGGGCGTCATGACGGGCTACGGTGGCGTCATGGCGATGGCGGCACTGCGTCGTTTGACAGTGATGGTGGAGGAACCGGCGGCGCTGATCGCCGTCCCTCACTCCCTTGGCCTCTGTCCGTGTCTCGGGCTAACACCCCGCTGTAATGTGGTGATGGTTTCGGTACCAGACCTTATTCCTAATTTCATATGATGTCTTAACTAGCACGATAAATACACAATTTCCGTCTGTAATTTTAATTCTATGCCATGCATTTCTTCCATGAATGCGTTGCTAGAATCCCTTGAGAAACAGTGATTCTCGAGTCACTGTCGTATTCCTTCTCCCATTCAACGTAGTCGCCGTCTCCTACACCTTCATTGTCTCCTATCTCTCTCTTTCAGTAGTTATTATATATGCATGTTGTTACTATATTTCTTTACTAAGGTAGTAACTCTGAGCAGAAGGTCTTTAATGAGGTAGTAACTTTGTATCTATACTCAATGAATAAATAAAATTTAGTTCTTTTTGCCCCAAATAATTGTATGTACTGGATCCTCGTCGGTGATCGATGCTCGCTCGTCATCCTTGATGCCATCCATGGCGACAAACCGATGGTGGGCAGTGGCCATGACTACACTCATTTAGGAGGACAAGACCTAGGCCAACACTGCAAATAATTGTATGTCTATAGCCGAAACTGTTAAGATGAAGCTCACTCAGGCGCCTACGTGTAACATCCCGAAAAATTCAAAAATAGGAAAAATAAAAGTTTTTGAATTTTAAAATGGAATTTCAAATCAAAATTTTAATTTAAAACAATGCTCTTTTTTTTTCATTTTCATGCATTCTAATTTTAAGAAAATTATGAATAGCAATATTAAAATCCTAATCATGAGATTTTTACCCTGAAATCCTGACAACCTTATATACCTCTGGTAAAAATATCAGAAATTAAAACTTATATTTGAAGCATTTATAAACCCAAAAACAGAAATCTAGAAAATCTGAAAATAGTAATGTCAGAATTTTTATAATTTAATTATCGAATATAAAAATCTGAAAATTTTAAAGAAGCATTATTAGCTAAAATAAATTTGAAAAACAAAGTTTGAAAAATAAATAAAATCATTTGGACACTCTAATAAATCAAAAACAGAATTGGAATTTCTGTGCAGTACATATTACCAGAATTTTAATAAAATATCTACAATGAGTTTTCATCTGAAAATTTTATTGAACCCTTATATTGACTTGGTCAACCTCTGTAAAAAGTATTGTAAAATTTTGAGTCGGTTTGATAGACCAAACATGCGGAGAAAGCCAGTTCTGTCCGGAACTCCTCATGAGCTGTCCTGACTATTTCACTTACATGTGGGCCTAGCCCTGTGAACTGGCCAAATCTCAGCCGTCCGATCCATCACCCGAACCAGCTGTCCCCTGCCGACTTCTCCCTGCCAGATAGCCCTACACGTCGGCCATCTCTCCAGTGCCTTCTTCGTTCTTCTTCTCCCTCACGAAATCACTCGGCCGACTCCCCCGCTTCGTTGAAACGCTGCCACGGCAAAGCTTTGTCTACCAATTCGCTGCCACGGCACAAGGTCGGCACGGATTAGTGATCCAACTTGCCAAGCCTCTCCTGCCAAAGCTTGCCATGGCAGTCACTTTCCACTAGAGGTCTCTGCCACGACAATGTATCGGCAAAAACTTCAGCACCGCCTCCCCCATCCTCGTCCATTTGAAGCCTCTGCCGAATCATTTTGACTCAGCTATACAAGCCGGCTTGACTAATCTCCCGAGAACCATCACAGCAACCTCTACTCACCCATGAACCAACCTCCTGCACCAACCAATTCCCTTTTCTTCTCTAAAGCCGGCAAGAACCCGAAACAGGGAGAATCAACATGCGCAATGTAACATCCCACAAAATTCAAAAACAAATAAAATAAAACTTAAAAATGACTAAATTAAAAATGAGTTGAAATGTGACCTAAATTTTAATTTTCGCCTTAATTGTTCTCTGTTTGTTAAATTTTCTGGACTTCTGCTATTTAAAGAAAAGCTTTTAAAAATAAATTTTCTAGGCTTCAAAATGAAACAAACAAAATACTTGTAAAGTACTCTCAATTAGCCATTCACCTTAATTATCATTTCTTAAAAATTCTAGTCACTCGCATACAGCCATAAATAATCGAACAAGAGAAAGGAATTTGGTGATTTATAATGCAATCGACATCTCACAAAGAAATATATATATACACACACCTAAGCAAACACCTAAACTTATACTATCAACAACATATAAATACACAATACATATAGATGCTCCAACCTCAACATTATATATATCTACACATTAACACCGGAATAATCTTAGCAAAATCAAATAATTGTCACATCCAGCTAACCTCTTTGTTAAAGAATATCAAATCTATTTGATTTCATCCCTGCTATACAAAAGACGAAACCAGTTTTGATACAATTAGCTTACATGCACAGTTAATCAAATTTCAGCATCCAACTAACATCATTTCTCAAGTATACCAAACCAAATCGATTCCATTATACTAAGGGAAAAGCTAAATTTACATGTCCCAGCATCATTAACTTACATCAACACTCACACTTTAAGCCATAAGTTCAAAACTTCACAAATGAAATCTACAGAAGTTCCATATAAATATTTTACAAATAGCTTCACTGCTTGCATCCAGACCTGACCACCTCTACAACCGACCCAAACCAACCTCCAGACCAGCCCCATTCCTCCAGCTGTAAACTCACTGTATTTTCCTTGGTTTCCAAGCTTCTGCCAGCTCAAGCACACCAGCTCAATCACCGCATGTCTGCCATCTGCCAAGCTGCATGCAGACTGAACTTGTATGGCTGCCACCTAGCCTCTCAGCCCCTCATTTTCAGCCAGGTGGTGGACAGGTGGCTGGCTGCATGCAGGCTGAGTTTGCATGCCCTCCACCTAGCCCCTTAGCCCACAGTTTTCACCACTGCTAGCCCACAGTTTTGACCACCTGCAGCCAGCCATGTCGCTGTCGGTTTAGCTGCAGTATAAAAGAAGAAACAATCATTTGCACCCCTGCCTTTTCTCACCTATAGAGCTCCCCACACATACCTCTTTTTCTGTCTTCCTCTGCCCTTCTCTGTTGAAGTCAAGAGCGAGTCAGAAAAACAAATGGAGCCAAGCTCAGCTGTCCATTTCTCCAACTGTTCCCCTGCCACTTACTTTATTTTTCCTGCATTCACAAGGTACTTGCTTTCAGGGTTTGAATTTTCGTTTTGAAAAAAAATTCGGCTACCTCCGAAATCCGAAATTTCGTCCGAAATTCGGTAAATTCGGCCGGAGGACATTCAAAATTCAAATCTGGTTTGTTTTGGACCGAAATTTCGCCGAAATTACCCCGAATTTTGGCGAAATTTCCCAAAATTTCGGCCAAATTGGACTGACTGAAAATTGGTTCAAACGACGTCAAAAAATTTTGAATTTTTTTTTGTAGGTTCCTGACACATTAGATATGTTCTCATAAAAATTTCAGATGATTATCAGATCTGTGTAAGTTTTAAAAATTCAAACATTGATACTATGTAGATGAAACGTTGATCGGCAAGTTTGAACCGGATGAAAAATAGTACAAAAGAAGATAGAACATTTTGAAAATTTTTATGAAGATTCCTGACATACTTATGATATTTCTGGAAAAATTTCAGATGATTATCAAATGTGAGGAATTTAAAAAAATTCAAACATTAGTACTGTCTTGGTAAAGCGCTGAGCGGCAAGTTTCATCCGAATGAAAATTACAACAAACGAGCTTGTAAAATTTTGAAAATTTTTCTGGATGGTTCTGACACATCCATAATATTCTCATAAAATTTTTATATGATTATCACGTTTCATAAATTTTAAAAAATTCCAACAGTGCTACTATCCTGTTAAAAGACCGATGATCAATACATAGATTTCATTTAGTAATAAAAAAGGTTTAAATTTTTCAAAAATTTTACATAAGGGTTACAAGGAAATGGTTAATATCTCATAAAAATTTGGACTCATGTTCACGCTCCAGAGAATTTATAAAATTCGTAGAAGGCACAGTGCCATTTATGTCCTTTCTCTGTTTGATTTCTGAAATATAATACAACAAATTAAGTTTAGTGCTTACTGCATTCATACATTTTATTGAACAAACCAAGAAAGTTGAATTTTTTTAAAATTTAATATTATCTTACCCAGCAATAAATGCATCAAAAGCAAAAATATCAGAAATTAATAAATTAATTTAAGATATTTAAAAATTCAAAAACAGAGAGAGTTGAAAACTAGTATATTCTGAGATCTGAATGTTAGAATTTTCATAAATTCCTGGAGAAATATTTTGAGCTGAAAATTTTACATAAGAATTTCTAGCTTAAATAAATTTGAAAAACAAAATTTCAAAAAGTTATAAAAATATTTGTATTGCCTAATAAATCCAAAATAGAAATATGTACACAGTACATTGTCAGAATTATTGTAAATTCTGTGAGTAATATTTACATCTGAAATTTATACAGTACGAAGATAACTCCCTATCCATCATGGATTAAATTCATAAATAAATTTAAGACATGATTACTAATTGATTCAATGAATCCATCATAGCTCTGTTCGCTGAATCCATCATGCTTAGTGATTTGATTGAGGGAACCAAAAACTGGATTCAATCAATTGGAATCAATCTATAATTCTTCATGCAAGTAATTTCGCAGTGAAGTTAGAAATTTCGCAGCATTTCGACTGAAATTTGGAGTATGAGTCACAGTTGCAATCAATCAATATTTGGAACATTGGTATTGTCTTCGTAAAAGCCGGCGGCGGTGTTTCATCCGAATGAAAATTAGAACAAACGAGGTTATAAAATGTTGAAAAATTTTCTGGATGGTCCTGACACATCCATAATATTCTCATAAAATTTTCATATGATGATCAAATGTCATGAATTTTAAAAATTCAAAAACAGAGAGAATTGAAAATTAATACTCAATGTCAGAATTTTTATAAATTCCTGGAACAATATTTGGAGCTGAAAATTTTATATAAGGATCCTTAGCTAAAATAAACTTGAAAAACAAATTTTAAAAAGTTTACAAAATATTTGGATTGTCTGATAAATCAAAATCCGAAATAAGCAAACTGTGCAGAGCAGATTGTCGATAAGTTCAGTGCTTACCGCATTCATATATTTTATTGAGAAAACAAAGAAAGTTGAAATTTTTGAAAATTTTATAAAATGGTAATGAGGAAATTATTAATCTGTAATAAAATTTTTAGATGATGATCACACTCGAGAAAAGTTATAAAAATCTAACAAGTTTACTGTCTCAATTATGTCCATTCTGTTTTTGATTTTTTAAAGATAACAAATGCTGATAAATTATTTTGAATTTTTTTTGGTATGATCCTAAACTACTAAGGATGATACCATAAATTTTTCAGATGATTATCGGGCTTTTAAAATTTTTGAAAAATCTGACAGTGTTTCTGCCCAAATTTTAAAAAATCTCAAAAAATTAGTTTTTCATCAAATTTTCATGGAACAAAACTTTCTTAAGGGTTATTGGACCCATTCCGTTCAAATCCGGACTCCAAACCCGAAATTTCGTGAAACTTGCCTGAATTTCACGAAATTTCCGAAATTACTGTAGCAGTTACTGTAGCAAAATCAATTTTTTTAAACTTTTGAACTCGGCCGGTAGATATAAATTCGGGGGTTCGAAACCGAAATTTCCCTGCTTGCTTTAGTCTCAAATATAATCTCTTTCTTCATGTCCATAGAAATGAATATTGATTCCCATTTATGACCAAGCATGAGCATGTCTGTTTAGTTTGTCATTGTAAAATAATATAGGAGAATCTAACACTAAGAAATGCATGTTCGAGTAAACAATTTAACTTTCAGTTGATGATCCTAGTGGTAAATATGCATGGGAAAAACATACATCTTAAATAGACAACCCAATCCATGATAAAGCAAGCACACATATACATATATGCACCCCTAATGGACACAAAGTAAAACTAAATAGAGTACATTTAAGATTGCTAGTCATGACCATTAGAGGGATCAAGCCATAAGCATAGACATAGACTATCAGTTCAACAATATATTGTGATTGCCTAATGTAAACAGTCCTTTAGCTCTAGCCATCTCACTAGCAAAGGATTCGAGTATATGTATAAATACATAATGCTGCTCAGCACTCAATAGGATTTAAGTCATATAAAGTCTCTGTTCAACAGAATGAATACAAAGCTAGTAACTCTGAAACCGAATATTGATCAATAGGCATAAATATCACTATGAAGCACATAAGAAACATTGTGGTATATACAAACATGTATATAAGAGCACAAAGATTAATCATACAAAGTTAATCACAGAGGATCATTTCCATGTAATGTAAATTAAGCACAGGTGGTCCAAATTTCAGCACTCACAAAAATTGAGCAACCTTAGCCTTCCTCTATGCCCTTCAGCATGTATGCACAAAACCCAAATTTAGGCATCATTCAATATTTTGAGGACTCAAGATATTAGTACATATGCATAAATAAAATCCCTAGAACTTGTATCATTAATCACAGAAAGATGCACATACACATACTGAAATTTCTATACTTTAAGGCTACACTTCATCACAACGGGAACCTCGCATAACAAATAACAGAATGTTCTGCTTCACAGTCTACAAAAGAAATAAAAACAAGAGTATATAGAACTGGATGCTAAGATCCTCAGCACACAACCAATTTGGGTGAAACAAACACAAAATGTAGACTATTGCTAATAAGCAGCTCAATCAAAAGCTATGCTAATAGAGTGCGGCCATAGATGGTAAGAGAGGGAAACCAGGTACTTAGCTTCCAAGGTAGACCGTAGTAGAGGGCAATGCATAGGCCGGCGATGTGTTGTGGTCGTTGTCTCCGAGGCTGGTGGCTTCGCCACCGGAGCCAAGGGAGAGGACCCGCCGGTTGGAGTCGTCGGTGCTGAAATCGGAGGAGGAAGATCTGAGGGCGCCCTTGGAGTCGACTAGCTCGGGGGTTGAATCCGGTGGAGTGGAACCCACTCGAGCTGGTAGAGGGCCGGGGTAGTCGGCGGTGGCGAGGTGCTCAGGGTCAGGGACCGAAGGAAAGGGGAGAAGACGGAGAGGAAGAGATGCTCGGGAGCAGAGAAGGGAGCTCAGGCTGGGCGCTTGGAAGAGAAGCGGTAGCTTCCCCAGGCAGGAGAGGGCCGAGCAAGCAAGTGAGCGAGTCTCAGTGTCTTAAGAAAGGAGAGGAGAAGAGGAGTGCGGCGGCTGGGTGAGGAAATGAGGAAAGCAAAAGAGACAGAGGTGAGAGATGGCGCTAGGTTAGGTTAAGAGGGGGCTTGGTACGGGCCGATGGGCCGAGGAAATGGGCCAACTCGGAAAATAATAATAATAATAATAATAATAATAATATATGTATATAATAATAGGAATGGATGGATAAATAAATAATGATACGAAAATAAATTAAAAAATAAAATAATATTTATGTCTCATCCGTGCTAAAAATAAAAGAAAGAGAGAAAATGGGCCGAGAAAGAGAACATTAGTAAACAAATCTAGATTTTATTTTCTTGTTTTTTCTTCTTTAAAATAATTCAAACTTTAAAATATATAAATATTCACAGATAAACCTTATATACACATGACTCATATCTTAATTAAATCCAAATAATTTCCATCTTAATTCGTAACAAAACACGTGTAATTAAGAAACTCCAAACTGAAATCATACATATTCTGTACAGTGGATTCTTATTTGATTTTCCATCTGATTTCTTTTTTTCCTATTTAAAAGTTGTTATTTGCTCTGTTTTCATCGACCAACGCGTAGACTTCGGCGTTCCAGAATCTGCCACGGTCGATTCAGACTTTGCGACTGAAATCAATTAGCAAGGCAAGCACCCCCTTTGACCATGTTGATCCCAGTTTTACAAATGTTTTATTAAATATTTTATTGCATGCGTATGTTTATTAAACTTTGCTATATTGTGGGCAATAGTAGTTATACCTGTAGACTCATGGAACTTCCTTGATAAGTATTGACATGCGAACCTTGATAAACCTAGAACTAAGGTTAGACAATATATAATGTCACTTGGGTATATGCGATTTAATAATCCTACTTAGCCATGCTTTAGAATTGGGATGAACAAATTGGATAAACTGATCATTTGAGGTATTGAGACATGATGATGGTTACTGATATTTTTGGTATAAAAACTCAAAACAAAACTATGGTTTTGACGCGGGCGATTATTGGCAATAGCCGGAGGTGCATGGACTTGCACGTAGTGTAGGGGGAGATTATCGCCCGTGTCGGATTAAGGACCGAACTATGAGTTGTTTTCAAGCCAAGAAACACGTACAACCACAAGTGCTGGTATGGGACAGCCTTAACCTATTGAGTCACTTAGAACTAGCTTTGCACATTGGTAGGCTGAAGATGTACGGGCTTTCAGTGACTGATTGCTCGGAGGGGCGCCCACACCGAGGTGTTGGGAGTAACGTTTGCTGATACAACGGTGTACGCCATGCTATGGATATGCTTAATCATTTACTGTACAGTGACTGTACAAACATTTACACCATAGCATGGGTTTGTCGCCACCGGGCTGGTGCAAAGCTAGGGCTAAGTGATGTAACGGTTATGTTATGATCGCTCTGCGGCACACCAAAGGAAGTGTGCTAATAGCTTGCACAAAGAGCTGATCATTTCTTGTGGGTAAAGCTGTACACCTCTGCAGAGAGTTAAATCTTTTCGAAAAGCCGCGCCCACGGTCATGGGCACTTGGTAAAGTCATCTCATAGTTAGAAGTTTTCTTATTTTCAAAAAGGGTTGGTTTCATCTGTTTGCCTTGTGTTGGCAAAGAATGATATTGGCAGGAATTGGATGTCTCGATGCTCACGTCATGGAAGACTGTGAGTTATTGCTTATGCTTTACTTACTTGTTATTTTCATATCAGTCAAACCTGCTTTTATAAATTCTGTTTTGCAAATTACAATCTGATTTACAAATCAAATTTTGCTTTACGCAAAATAACCGTAGAAGCCTTTCCTTTGAAATGGCCTGCATATACTATAGGTTTTGCAAAAGTCTTGCGGAGTACAAAAGTACTCACCCTTGCTCAATTACCATTTTTAGGTGAAGATCGTGAACCTCCAGTCGACATATAGTTGACGCAGGATTCGGGGATGTTAGCAATGAGTTTTTCTAGGGTTTATGCGTTGTCAGTTGCCTGAGGGTTGGATGGGCACACTACAAGACTTTGCTTCTTCTGCTATAATATACTAAATTGTAAGACTACTCTGTATCAACAGCTTCCACTTTAATAATATTGTGTATGGCTGTGATTCCAATTGTTATAAATGTGCGTACTAGCTACTGATTATGGGACTAGTACTGAATGCACATAGATCATCCTTCTTGGTATTCTGTACCAAAAAGGAGGGTCGCTACACGCAACCCTACACTCTAAATCAACTCGAACCATCAACACCTAAGCCTCCTTGTCACCCCTAGAACCCATGACCACCATCAATTCGTGTTCTTCTTCCCCGGCAAGCCGCCACAGCGAGCTCCTCCTTCCGCCGCCCATGGGCACGGTGAGACACCTCTTCCGCTTATTCTCCTTTTCAATTGAAGGCTAAAATGGAACCACTAGAGGTCACTGATACTCATATCGGCGCAAATTTGCAGCAGGAACCCGTGTTCAAGCTGCTTTGTCGGTCGGCCATGGCGTTCGCCGCCCCTCACCGGTGGCGAACCCCTTCTGATCATCTCCGACAACTTCCAAGCCATCCCACGTGTGCGCCATGATCTGCTGATCATCACCGTGCCACCAATTCTCCTTCTCTGGTTGCGCTTCGCCGCCGGCGAGCTCGAGTCCGGCCTCGCTTATTTGCGGTCATTGTCCGTGCCCTCTTTGTCACCACTCCGGCTGCGAAGTCTCTGCCATTATAGGCCCACCATGCACTGGCCACCTTTTCATCAGATATGGGCCCTTGCCGACCTCTAATGCTCACCGAGTCAACGCCACTCGGGTCCACTTGTCAGTGCTTCAATCCAGCCTCAGCCCAAAACGGAAAGCATCCTTTTGGTGAGAAAGCATATTTTCCTTTTTGGGCAGTCTTCCATTTTTCAGTAATAATCAAACCCGAAAACATTCAAATGTTAATAACTTTTGAAATAATGGGTCAAATGAAGTGAAATAAATTCCTAAATTCATATAAATTCATGTAGATTCAGAATATGCAAAAATATTTTGACGTTCAACTTTGTGTATAATTTAAATTTAAATTTAAAGAATGGGATGAAAAACATGCTATACATAAAATTTATGCAAACAAACTCTAAATTAAATAAAATAAATTTTGTTAGAATCCTTATGAAATTAGAAACCTGAATATACAAAAATAATTAATTATCATGCTTGGTTTGATTTATTTGAAATAGAAATTTAAATAAACTCTATTATTGTTCCTTAATAAAAATTGTGCATTATAAATCCTAAAATGATAAAATAATGTATACATGCTCCTAAATCCATAAGAAACTCAATTGTGCAAAAATATTTAATATTCAAACTCATTTGATGTTATAATTGAATTTAAAAGTACAAATAAACCCTAGCATGACACCGTTATAAATAAGAACCCAACTTTAAATCATGCCTGCTTTCTATGATTTATTTATATTTGGATTTCCATCTGATTTCTTTTTGTCCTTATTGAAATCTTGTTATTTGTTATTTGTTATGTTCTTCGTTCGCGACGTTTAGAACCCGATGTTATTAATCTCGTCATCGACAACGTCGACTGCGACTACGACTTCGATGTAAACAACAATAAGCAAGGCAAGCACCCCCTTTGACCATGTTGATCCCAGTTTTATAAATGTTTTCATTAAATGTTTTATTGCATGCGTATATTCATTAAACTCTACTACTTTGTGGGTACTGGTAGATATACCTGCTGTCTTATGAAATTTCCCTTAGTGTTGACATGTGAACCTTGATAACCCTAGAATTATGGTTAGACAATATCTGATGTCAATTTGGGTATATGCGATGATAATTATGCTTAGCCATGCTTTAGACTTGGGATAAATCAGTTGGAATCATTGATCAGATGAAACTTGGAAATGTTGAGACATGATGATGGTTATTGGTATTTTGGTTAAAAATGAAAATAAAACTATGTTTTTGATGCGGGCAACTATTGGCAATAGCCGGAGGTGCATGGATTTGCACGTAGTTTAGGCGGAGACTATTGCCCGTGTCGGATTAAGGACCGAACTATGGGTTGTTTTCAGGCCAAGATAACCGTACAACCACAAGTACTGGTATGGGACAGTCTTAATTTATTAAGTTATTTAAAACTAGCTTTGCACATTGGTAGGCTGGAGTAGTACGAGCTGTTTCTTAATGGATTGCTCGGAGGGGCGCCCACACCGAGGTGTTGGGAGTCACGTTTGCTGATACAACGGTGTACGCCATATTGTGGAGAAGTTCCATGATTTCTATGCTCTGAGTTCTTCTGCCATAGTATGGGTTTTCGTCCCGGGCTGGTGCAAAGTTAGGGTTAAGTAATGTAACGGTTATGTCATGACTCTCTGCGGCACACCAAAGGAAGTGTGCTAATATCGATTGCACAAAGAGTTAAGTCATGTCTTGTGGGTAAAGCTGTACACCTCTGCAGAGTGTAAAACTAATCGATTAGCCGCGCCCGCGGTCATGAGCACTTGGTAAAGTCATCACATAGTTAGCAGTTTTGATATTTTCAAAATGGATTGGATACATTTGTTGGAAAGTATTTATCTCAGATTTGGGCCATGTGTTGGCAATGGATGATTCGATGCTCACGTCGAGGAGGACTGTGAGTTATTATTTATACTTTACTTGTTTATTACTTTCGTATCGGTCAACTTGCTTTTATAAATTCCATTTTGCAATTACTACTTGTTTTACAATTTAAATTGGCTTTATGCAAATTAACCGTAGAAGCCTTTCCTTTGAAATGGCCTGCATATATTATAGGGTTTGCAAAAGTCTTGTTGAGTACGCAAGTACTCACCCTTACTTATTCGTGGTTTTTAGGTGAAGAATCAGAATTGCTCGACGAAACCTATTCGACGCAGGATTCGGGAATGTTAACGAGTTTTTCTAGAGATTATGCCTTGTCAGTTGCCTGAGGGATTGGATGGGCACAATACAAGACTCTTGACTCTTTCCGCTGCATTTCTCTGAATTGTAAGACTTTATTGTGTATATTACCTTTGTTATTTGCAATAAAGAGTATGGATGTGATATCAATTGTTGTAAATGTGCGTACTAGCTACTGATCCAGGGACTAGTACTGTGTGCACATAAGATTTCCATTTTTGCATTTTATGTAAAAATGGGGGTCGCTACACTACGCAAGACTTCAACTGGGTGCCATATGTTGATTGTAACCGTAAACATCATTGGAACAATATTCACGGTGTTTATACTCAGTGGTTTCGCCCAAACCCACTATGTTGCAAGCAACATGACCAGTACAAGCAGCAGCCCTGTGGTACTAGCAACACAAAAGTTCCATCAGAATTGTTATCATGTACGAGTATTTCCATGGAACCAGTTATCAAAGTGTATTTGCATTGGTACATCCCACTGCCTGCTTGCTGCAATAGACGGAAGACAATCATCAAAGGCAAAACAGGTTCCCGGTAGAAAGGCTTTCCGTATCTGAAACTTGGACTCGTCTTCTCGCCTCATGCTTCTTCAGAAGACGTGCAGCCTTCCGTTGGGGGTTCCGTGACAGAGATGATTAACGGGGGGAACAACATGGATTGTGTACAAACACTACCTTGGAACAGTTGGACGAGATCATGCTGCCAAAGGCGATAGATTGCCTTCGCAGGAACGCCGGAGTGACGGTGTATCAGATGCTCTGGAATTCTAGACATGGCAGCGCATACCTTCTTGTTGAGAAGACAACCGTTCGGAAGCTGTTGCAAAGAACAGAGGAGATGGCGAGACGGACAATTGTCGTCTCCGAATTCCTCAAGTCGTGGGCTGCACAGGCGCCACCCCGGCTGCAGGGCTCGATCACGGACTGGATTCAGAAGGAAAAGGAAATGCAGAACTGCACTAGCGATTTGAGGCTGTGTACGTAGCCTGTTTCTTACTAGCTAGCTGTTCAATTTAATGAAGTACAGAATTAATACCCCAAGTTCTAGATCATGCAAATGTAATGAGTCAATTCGAGCAGTATATGAACTATACGTACGACTTTGGCAAGAAGTGCTTAGGAAGAAATACTTGAACTCAGAAACAATCACTCAGTTGGGCTGCAAAATTGGGGATTGTCAATTTTAGTTGGGGTTAATGAAAATTAAGCAAACGTTTTTATGCCTGATGTAAAAGTATAGTTGGAAATGGGGAAAGAACCAGGTTTTGGGAATACATTTGGCTTGGGAATAGTTCGCTTGGCCATAAACACGCCAATCTATATGAAATCACCTTCAGTGAAAACTTCACACTGGCTGATGTGATTGATGGGGGTTGGGATAAGTTAAAATTTCACCACTTTGGGGTTCATTGAAAATATGTCGATAAGACTTCAGTAGGTTTTTTTTTCCGAGAACTTCAGAAGGATTGAGCTGGAGTAAACTTAATGATAATGATGATACTGTGCAATGGATGCTTAATTCTCATGGCAAATTTACTGTCAAATCTTTTTATCAAGCTTTGAGAGCGCAGGGTGGTGGCTTCCCACATAAATTCCTGTGGAAGACTAAACTCCCTGTCAAAATTAGATCTCTTTTACCGTACGCAATAATTATTGTGGATTCTTTTGTAGAACTTGTCAGTTTCTAATAATAGAAATCGGAGGGTTCCCCCTCTGTTTCAAAAGAAAAACTATATATACATTGTGCAAATAGTGTATATATAGTTGGAAACTGGAGGGTTGCACCAAATTAGGCGTGTATTAATGTGTTGCAACAAATTAAGCCATAGAAATTGTACTTACTTGCTCCAAATTGGAAACAGTGTGGGAAACTCTCCGATTTCTATTATTAAAAACTGACAAGTTCTACAAAAGAGTTCTGGAAAAGAAAACGAAATCAAAAGAGTGCTCCTACAGAATAAATCTGCGTGAGCAGAGCTATGCGAACTGCTCCTATAGACTATCATCGTTTTCAGTAGAGGTTACATCAGAGAACATAGCTCAAATCTTTATATGGTGTCTTTAGGTGGGAACTACCCCTAACTACTGTATATAGTGTCTTTTACATGCTCCAAATCATTGTGCTTATAGAAATTGGAAATCCTTTATTTATCGTTGGAAATTGATCACTTTCTAATATGTTATCGCGAAAATGCTGTCCCTTTTATTAACATTATATTTCAACTTTCTTCTCTTATTTGTCGCTCTCATCGGATAGGAATCATGTACAGTCGATAGTGTGACTGCAACTTAAGCAGTCGCAATACCGGCCGTTAGATTCAAATCCAAAGACTGCAACTTAAGTAGTCGCACTACCGGCCATTAGATCCGAATCCAATGGCTATGGTTCACTTAAGCAGCCACACTACTATATCATAGACTCTGTAACAATGAGTTTGAGCCCATCATCCAAGAAATGACCGAATGAAATCACCTGCAATTGATTAACGTGTAGTCGCAGTAGCAACTGCAGGTGATCCTGGTTGCTCGTCAGTCCTCTTGAGTTGGCTACTAACTGATGGACATAAAGATTATATCGCCGTTGTTGTTTCTCTTGCTCTTCCATCTTGCTTAGGCCACCAACTACTCCTCTGCTTCTTCGACTTGTTCACTGCTAAGCCAAGGTGGAGTTTGAGGATGCCGCGTGACTACACAAGGTTAGGGTGATGATTTGGTGCGGTCATACGAACAGAGGCACGACGTGTTCCTTGGCATGGAGGACCGGGTACGTGGTGAATCCCGAGTAGGTTGGGTAGGGGTGGGTACTGTTAAACCAAAATCGAATTATCGAACCGAAACGAATGAACTAATTATTTTGGTTTTTTCGGTTTTTGTTTTGGTATAATTCGGTTTTCGGTTTTCGGTGTTCGGTTCGGTTTTTCTCTTCCAAAAACCAAAATAACCGAATAACCAAATAGTCCATGTACAATACCACTTTTATAATATTCTTCTTAAAGCCACTAAACAATTCTTATTTTCTAATACATTTATGCATATATTTGGTATATTTCTATGTTCTATTATGCATATATTGTAATGATATATGAATGTTGCGTGCGTTTATCCTTACTCTGTGTTGCGATATGAGAAGGGCTAAATCTAATCTACCTAGTGTTTATTCATATTATGGTTAACGAAAAATCGAATTAACTGAACCGAAATATTTTGATTAATTCGGTTCAGCTTTTATTTTGGTCCAAGAAATTCAATTGCTAGTTTGCAAAAACCGAATTATTTTAGAACTAAACCGAAAAAACAGAACACCCACACCTAAAGTTGGGTGCGGTCAGAACATAGCAAAAACATGGTGAGGCCAGAAAAGGGGAAAAGTTCACTGGCATAAAATCGTGTGGCCTTCGCCCAAACTAGCTGGCATATGAGCGCAAGCCGCAGGCAACGTATCCTGTACACACAGGGTTTTTCGTGCACACACCGTGCATACCAACTAACAAAAGTCATAAAAAATTCTGAAAAAAAATTGTAGATATACTTCATAGATTACTCTACCTATGTATGAAGTTTCAAGATCAAATTCATTATATATCAAGAGTTACAAAAAAGAGAAAATTCTGACAAGTTTAATAGTTTGAACCTACAATTTGTAACTTTTGATATATAATGAATTTGAACCTACAATTTTATACATAGGTAGAGTAATTTATGAAGTACATTTACAATTTTTTCAGAATTTTTCATGACTTTCGTTAGTTGGTGTGCACTTGACGATGTAGACACGGAAGCTCTGCAGTACTACAGAGATACGTTATAAAGCCGCAAGGGTTTCGGGGTGGCTCTCTGAACGGGGATGGTGCGATTTGTGATGGCTTGTGGTAGGTGTTGGAACAATAAAAGAAAACCAAAAAATCACTAAAAAAATGCTGCGACCGGGGGACTTGAACCTCGGGATCTCTCAATTCAACAGGACAGCACAGACCAACAAGCTACGGGCTCTGTGTTGCTTTGCATTGATTCTCAATCTCAGGTTATGCTTGCTGTTACAGAGGGCCAGCTTATATAGCACAATCTCAGCGACCGTCTCGGAGTACACATTGAGTACTGCTGGACTTCAGAATTTTTTCCAAAACAAAACTTTTCTAATTACAAGATTAACTCTATGAGGTTTGGAGCCTTTCCCTCCTCTGACCAAATTGCCCAATACGAAACGAACCAAATGGGGAACATGATCTCCCAGGTTGGATCATATCTCGCTTAGCTGCATCTCCAATTCATGGTGCATATGCATGCGATGGATAAGGATAACGCAAGTGCCTTTTAACTTTTTTTTTTGTCTGCATGCATAAAGAAGCTGTGATTCGTGGTTACCTAGGCCTATTGGAGGAGAGGCCGCAAAGAAGCAGCGACGAGCACACCAGCGGACGCGAGCGGCAGGAGGGCTTTGAGGTGGACGAAGCGTGTATGTGCAGCGCCTAGCTGTGCTTGATGATCAGAGATGGGCTGATATATTGGCCGAGCTGATGCACACATTGCCGCAGCGCCTCGTCCTCGCGCTCCCACATCGCCGGCGCCGTCCAGCTGAGAAAAGGCTCCACGTATTGTCCATGGAGGGCAGCGGCGGCAGGCGAAGGTGAGGGAGAAAGGTATGGACCACGTTGGCTGGGCCTTATCTTGTAGGCCACCCTACGTGGAATTAGGTCGCGCCCGCCCAGCCCAGTACACGTACCCACCATGCGGCCAAGGCGCAGAGTCAGAGGATACGACGATGAGGGGGTGTTCTGCGTTGAGGGTACTGTTGAAGTACCCTGAAACCCAGAGACTGCAAGTGAGAGGCGAAGCAGCTGTACCAGGCACGCGGTGCTTGCTTCAGACCGTAGAGAGATTTGTTGAGGCGGCAGACGTGGTCTGGTCGGGCGGCATCAACAAAACCAGAGGGCTGAGAGCAATAGACCGTCTCAGAGAGGGTGCCATGGAGGAAGGCGTTCTTGACGTCGAGCTGATGCACAGACCACCCATGAGAGAGAGCGATGCTGAGGACCGTGCGAATGGTGGCCGGCTTCACAACGGGGCTGAACGTCTCATCGAAGTCAACACCGGGACGCTGCGTAAAGCCGCGAAGAACCCAAAAGCTTTAGAAGCGGTCGATGATCCATCGGAGTGGAGCTTGTGACGGAAGATCCACTTGCCGGTGACGATGTTGGCGTTGTGCGGACGGGGCACGAGTGACCAGGTGTTGTTGGCGACAAGGGCCTGGTACTCGTCCTCCATGGCGCGTCGCCAGTGCGGGTCGTCGAGGGCGCGCCGATAGGAGGAGGGTATTGCAGAGACGGCAATAGCCTGCAAGTTGCGGGGTTGCCGGAACCCGCTCTTAGCACGAAAAGCATGGCATGCGCGTTGTGGACGGGCAGAGGGCACAAGACCCGCAGGAGATCTGTCTGAAGATCCGGCAGACGTGGCACACGCAGGCGGTGCGATGGCGGTCTCAGCCCACCACACGCCGCTTCGGCAGCAGACGAGGACGACGCACGCGGGTGCATGTGTCGGCGAGCCGCGAGGCCGCCAAATGTGTCGTGATGGCGTGGGGGCCAGACGGTCCAGCCGGAGCCGAGTGAGAGACGCCCATCCGGGTCAGGAGGCAAAGGGCCACCGAGGGTGGGCGTGCCCAGCGGCGAAAACCGGGCGGTCGGTCGAGCCCAGGCAGCGCCCAGCGCCAACTGGACTGGCGAGGCGCCAGTAGTAGAACGAGCCATTGTAGAGGTACTGGACATCAAACTCATCAAAAAATTAGTATTAGTGGGAGGGCCGAGGAGGTGCCGCCTCGGCGAAGGAAAAGAAGACTCGCCAAAGATGACATGACGAGAGATAACGATGCGATTGGTGGCAAGATCAAGGCATCGATATCCCTTATGGCTCTGACGAATACCCAAGGAAAACACAAAGGAGGACACGGGAGCTAGTTTGTGAGGCGCGGTGGCGAGAGGTTGGGGTAGCAACGGCAAAATCACGCCAAGGTGGGAGAAGTCGGGAACGACCATAGAGGGCATGGTACAGGGTGGAGAAGGAAAGGGTTTTGGTGGGGTGACGGTTGAAAAGAAATGTAGCAGGTGGAGCGCCTCGACCAAATGAGATGAGGGAAGATGAGCTCGGAATAGAAGGGAGCGAACAATGTTGTTGACGGTCCGGAGAACACGCCGGCTTTGCCATTTTGCCGAGAGGTGTAAGGACAGGACATGCGGAGAGTGACACCGTGTGAGAGGAAGAAAGCACGGGAGGATGAGTTGTCAAACTCGCGACCATTGTCACATTGTATGCTTTTGATGGTGGTGCCAAACTGAGTGGCAACAAAAGTAAAGAAGTGAGTGAGGGTGGAGAAAGTGTCGGATTTAAGACGAGAGGAAACGTCCACAAGTAGTGGGAGCAATCATCGAGAATAGCAAGGTAAAATTTAAAACCCGAGACACTAGGAATCGGTGAGGTCCACAAGTCACGTGAATGAGGCCAAAATTACGTGTAGCTCGTGATTGCGAGGAGGAAAAGGAGACGACATGACGCCCAATCGACAAGCATGACAAATGTCGAACCGAGTGCTTTTATTACAAGAAATAGATGAATTGCGGGCTAAGCGTGAAACGGCCTCGGATCCGGGGTGACCAAGGCGGCGGTGCAGATCTCGCAGACGCAGCGGGCGAGGGGCAAAGGCGATCGGCGAGAGGCGGAGAGGGTATAGGGAGCTGGAGCTATTGCACCTGGCGATCACGCTCCGGGTCCTGAGGTCCTTCACGGAGAAGCCAAAAGGATCAAATTCAACAGAACACCAATTGTCAGTGGTAAACTGGCGAACAGAGACAAGGTTGGTGATTATATGGGGAAATAAGAACATTATTTAGCGAAGATTGCCAACGGTTGTGGAGCCAGTGGCGGTGACAGGTAAGGGCGCCCCATTGCCAACAATGATGGAAGAGGGACTAGACGGAGAAGGAGGGTGGGAATGAGAGAGAATACCAGGGTGGGAAGCCATGTGCGAAGTAGCACCCGAATCGAGGTACCATTCACCGGAGGCAGGCGGTTGACTGAGTGTCATAGTGTTGAAACCACCAGCCAATGCCCCCTGATCCCACGGCCCAAGACCCCAGCCGCCACTGGTCGCAGAGAAGGGCTAAGCGGTGGGTGGGTCATGAGGAGAGGCCAGAGGCGGGAGGCCAAGCCGGCCAGGATCGCCAAGAAAGTTACACCAGCGCCCGCACCGGGCGGCCAAGGGTCGGGCGTGCCGTACAGGAAAAGCCATGGGCGGTTTGGCGAGGCGCCATAAGAAGCGCGCAATGGCCGGAGTTTGGGACCGGGCCGCCACATCTCAGATGGTCCCGGTCGAGGGTTATAAAGTGTCGGCCAGCACCGTTGAGTCGAGCCGAGCCAGGCGAAGAGCGCCGCTTCTGCTCTTCTGCGGGCGGCGGTTATGGGACCCGCCAGATCCGGAAGAGGCGGTGGAGCGGAGCCGAGGGGAGCGATCCCGCCACGAGAGCTGTTAGGCCGGACCGCCGCCCGCCCTGGCGAGGGCAGCCGATGGTGGGGACGGACGGCACCAGTCTTCAGTGAGCTCCTCGAGGAGGAGTTCGGGCGGATCTCGGCGAAGGAGGAAGGGGCCTCTGCCGGAGGAAGAGGCGGAGGTGTGGAAGCGGTGGGAGCCGCGAGCACGTTCATGGCGAGGGCGCGATCGGAGACCACCTCGCCGAAGCTCGACGAGGAATCCGCCAGGTCTTCATCCGTCGGCAATAATCGGTGATTTTGGAGAGGCGCCTGCTTGGAGAGTGCGGAACTCGGTGTCCACAAGGAGGACGCTGGTCTCGCGATTGCGGCATTTAATTGTTGCGAGGGCGATCCAGGCGCTGCGGGCGGAGGGAGACGGCGAGGTGATGATGTCGTAGAGGTCGGTGGTGATGGAGCCGTAGAGCCATGACAGGACGTGGAGGTCCATGCGCACCCAGTGTGGCACGGCGGGGAACGCGGCGTCGCAGAGCACATGATCTGCAAGCGCGTACTTGCCGAGGGCGAGCATGAGGGCGCCACTTGGAGAAGGAGGGCGGGCGAGGTCGAGGACGCACGGGACGAGGGTGCGACGCCGAGGATGCCGAGGGCTCGCGATGGAGTGCGGCAACAAAGACGGCATCGGCACGGCGCCGCCAAGATCGGGCGCTGGCCGAGAGCACCGCCGGCTGCCTCGGCCTCTGAAGTAGACGGCGGCGTCGGCCAGTATGCGCTCATGGTGAGCGACGCCTTCCCGAGTTGAATGGCGTCTTTGCCATGCCACTTACCCGCAGCGTCGCCTTGGCCCAGGTGGCGACGCAATGGTGGTCGCCATCGTCGACAAAGGCAACGCCGAGGGGTCACCAGCCATGGCGGCGGTGGCAACAAAAGGGAGAGCGGAAGGTGAGGAAAACCTAATCTGATACCATGAAGAGTTGCATGCACCAGCCAGTTCACCCAAAAGCTTAAGCTTTTGAGGAAAGGTGGGCAATTCACTTATACTTCAACACTCCCCCTCACGTGAGGCGCCTTGGGCAGCACTCAACACGTGGAAATAGGAGCGACGCTAAATTGCGTCTACCAGACTCGAACTCGAGACCTCCGGCTCGATACCATATTGAGTTGCATGCACCAAGTTCACCCAAAAGCTTAAGCCGATGAGGAAAGGTGGGCAATTCACTTATACTTCAACACTCCCCTCACTTATACTTCAAAGTTTAAGCTTTTGGGTGAGTGAGGTGCATGCAACTCAATATGCCCACTCGAGTTGAGGGTAGGTTGCGTCGCTCCTATTCCACGTGTTGAGGGGAGTGAAGTGTTGAAGTAGCACTTTCCATCTTTTGCCATCTGCCTCAATAAGTCGAGCCGGAAGTTAGTCTGGCAATTCACTTATACGTCAACATTTCCTCGTGTTGAGGCGCCCAAAGGCACACTCAACACGTGGAAATAGGAGCGACGCTAATTGGCGATGACCAGACTGGGCAACTCGAGACCTCCCCTCACGTCGATACCATATTGAGTTGCATGCACCAATCCGCCACCCAAAAGCTTAAGCTTATGGGGAAGGATGGGCGTGCTTTATATTTCAACACTCCCCTCACGGAGGCGCCAGGCAGCACTCAACACGTGGAAATAGGAGCGACGCTAAATTGCGCTCTACCAGACTCGAACTCGAGACCTCCCCGCTCGATACTATATTGAGTTGCATGCACCATCTGGTTCACCCAAAAGCTTAAGCTTATGGGGAAGGATGGGTCGTGCTTTATATTTCCAACAGGTACGGCTGCGGTGGCATGAGGAGGAAGATCTCAACCGGCCGGGTTATCCACGGAGGTACGGGGCGACAAAGATGAGGAGGCCACCCACCGCGCACTCGAGGTACGCTCGATTTACCTCCCATCGATCTCAACAGCGTGTTCTGCGTTGAGGGTGACTCGAATTAGCGTTCTTGGTTCCTCGGTACGGTTAGCATAGAAGGCTGTCTGATCGAGCTCGTCCGCAAGAGGAAATGACTCCTTTGACAGCGCCTAATACTGCATGTCTCAATTTTGTGGGATGAGATTTGTGTTTCTTGCGCTCTGTCCCAAGAACACCAATCTTTCATTGCGCGCACTAGCATTTCTGTCAGTAGTATACAAGGTGAACTTATCCTGGAACTCCAATTAACAACGTTGGAACCAATGATAAATAAACTCCACGAACACCCCGGGGCCCGCCGGCCTCTTCCTGTGCGGCGCTCCTGGTTCTTTGCCATCGCCAGCGGCGCTCGTGCAGTCGTGCTTGGCCCGGTTGCCGCAGATCATGAAGAGATGATAAAGAGCAGCTGCGCCGATTTGCGCTCCTCCAAGGATGACCGTCTTGACTGCGACGTGACGTCGGATCACTCGTCTGGCCGTGTTTGAGTGGGCCATGCGGTCAGAGGCCACCCTAGGGCTGGCCCCTCTGTTCGCATTCCTTCACGACGCCCGCCCCAAACTAAGATGTTGGCAGACAGGGAGAACATCAATTTCGCCAGTGTGAAACTGTGAATTACATCCAGGTTCGGCTGACGAGAGATGGAGCGACTTCCCCACCAACTCAATCTGCACGAAGTGGGACTGCAATTTGGTGCGGAGGTGGTATATATTAGCACAAGTGCACTGACAAGGAAGGGCTTCGCTGGATCTTGTTCCCGTCGTTCGGTTGGACGATGGCGATGAGGAGCGCAATGTCACCGGCAAGACGAATATGCGGGACCTCACCAAGGAGTTGTGCATGCTACGCAGCCGCCCAATCTCTTGGCGAAGCTGGTCCGTGAAGGTTGGGTGCTCCCGATTGAAGGAGAATAGGTAGGCTACACTAACATAAAATTGTAACATCCCGAAAAATACAAATAAATAAAAATAAATATTTTTAATTTGAATATTATTAATTTCGAGTTTTCTTGGTATTATTGGATTTATTTGAATTTTCATTGGAATTATGCATTGTATGAAAAATCAATAAAGAGAATTAACGAATGGATAATGGTAAAAAGATAAAAGATAAAAGTAAAATCTTGAAAATTTATATTAAGATTTTTAACCCTCAGGTAAACTTTTACCTGGTAACTTTTATTTTACTGCATGGTAAAAATAGTATTAATGATGGAAAAGACAAACTTGACTAGAAACAGTGTATTATCCGAAATAATGAAAAGTATTAAGAGTTTATCTGAAGCTAATAAAATTACCAAAGCACCCTTTATACAGGATTTACCTCTGGTAAAAATATCAAGAATTTACCAAGTTGGATAAGCCTCCAAATAATTCAAAAACAGAAGCTAGTAAAAACTGTAAAATGGAATGTCAGAATTTTTATAAAATACTGGAGAAATATTTTGAGTTGAAAATTTTAAATAATAATTATTAGCTCAAATTAATTTTAAAAACAAATTTTCAAAAAGTTTACAAAATATGTGAATTGTCTGATAAATCAAAAACAGAATTGGAAATTATGTGCATTGTACATTGTCAGAATTTTAATAAAATATATAAAAGGATTTTTTATCTGCAAATTTTTCTGAGCCCTTATCTTCACCTGGCCAACCTTTGAAAAAATATTATAAAATTTCAAGTCGGTTTGAATGCTTTAAATCCTGGGGCAAGTTGACCTCAGTGTACTTTGAGCCGTCCTTTTTACCATGATCGCAGGATCTGCCATGTGTCATCCATCCAGCGCAGCCACAGTCCAGCCTTTCCTCTCCCTCTCCCTGCCGAGTGGCCCCATGACCCACTTGTCAGCCCCTTCTCCCTCACCTAGCCTTCTTTCTCTCTGCGCCCGTTCCACCTCTCGCACGAAGCCAGCTCAGCCGCAGAGCTTCACCGCCTCCGTTCCTTGTCCTTACCCGCGCCGCAACTCCCGCCCCGAGGCTCCAGTACACGTTGCCATCCCTGCCGTACACCGCCTTGGCTGCTGCGACTCAGAGGAGCGTTGAAATCCTCACGTAATCACCTCGGCCGTAGCTCGCCGCCCTGCCGAAAGACTGCCACGGCCAAGTTGCGTCCGCCCAAACGCTGCCACTACATAAGTCGGCAGCAAGTTACAATGCTACCTTGCCCACGCACCTGCCAAAATGCAGCCACGACAGTCATTTCACTGGAAAATGCCTGCCACGGCATGACCTCTCGCGCGCTATCCTGACCGAGCTGCCATTCCCACTTGCACTAAAATCAGTGCTCAAACCGTCTTACAAATGCTATAAAGATCGATGTGAGTGCCTCCCAGAGACGATCCCAACCTCATCTACCTTCCCCTGAACATCTCCCAGCGCTTTAGCTCCACTTTCTTCTCCAAGTCCGGCTGTAACCCAAAAGGGGGAAAATCCATGCGCGAAGCTCTACACATCAAATTAACCCAAAACATCAGACCAGTAGCATCCTTGTGAACCCCAAAGTCCAGCCCTGGTGTCAATTCGTGTTCATCTTCCTCGGCGAGTCGCGCAACCAAGCTTCCAGTCCCGTCGCTCATAGCGCACGGTGAGGACCCTCTTCCACTTACTCTTCTTTTCAATTGAAGGCTAAAATGGAACCACTAGAGGTCACTGATACTCACCCGGCCATTATTTCTTAGGAATCACCGGTAGTTCTCGAGCTCCGCCTCACCGGCCATGGCGCCGCCGCCCCTCTCCGGTGGCCCACCCCTTCGGGCCTTCTCCGGTAGCAATCGAGACCATCCCTAGGTTCGCAAGGACGTGCTCAAGCCCATGGTGGAACTCATTCGCCGGTTCCGGCACTCCTCCATCGCCGGCGAGCTCTGGGAGCCGTGCGCAACGGGGCCCGCCGATCAGTCTCCGAGCCACTTCAAGTCGCTGCCATAGAGGGCCCAGCTGCCAGTACCTTGTCCCGAGCCAGCCCAAAAACGGAAAGGCGCTTTCGCATTTGAAAAACGTAATTTCCTATTTCAGCATATTTGCAATTTTCAGTATTTTTCTTAAACCTAGCACATTCAAGTAATTATATCTTTTGCATTTCAACTCCAAATGAAATGAAGTAAATTTTATATTCATATAAAATCAAGAATAATCTAAATATGTAAAAATATTTAATTTTTGAACTACAGAATAATTATTTGAATTAAACATTGATTATAACCCTATTATGGCCTTTAATTCATAGTTATGCACAGTAAATCATAAAATGATAAAATAAATATTCATATGATGAATAGAAAAATATGAATTAAAATCTACAAGAATATTTAATTTTTGAGTCATAGAATGATTATTAAAATTTGAAATAAGATAAACACTCTATTATGGACATTATTGCACATATAGAAAATATAATTCTTAAAATAATTAAATAAATTTTCATGTGCCTCTGGAACCATAATAAACTCAAATATATAAAAATATTTAAATGTTGAGCTCAGTCTAAATCATTTGCTTTATGATTACTAGTAAAACTTCATATGGCCATTAATAAAAATGAAAGCATAAAAGCTCATAAAATGAGGAAATAATTTGTATTAATTTCCTAAAAACAGTAAGGATCCATGTATGTAAAAATATTTAAGATAATATTTAATTTGCGTTCTTTTAATGAAAAGAAATGTTAATTATAACAATAAGTAAATAGGTAATCTATTGCAATTAAAGTTAAAATAATGCCAAACTAACTTTAAAACATTTCTAGGATTGTTTCCTGTTAACACCTGAAATATGAATCAAAGATCATGTATAGTGTAGTTGGAAATTAAGTTTGAATCTTAGCCAATTTAAGGTTACCAATATGATCATTTAGACTACTTCAACTACAGATAAAATAACCTGTCTAGATGCTAAAACTTATAAAACTGGTTTAGAAACATTCTACAAAGTACATATTATTGTATTCTATAGAAAGAACCTTATTTCATCGAGGTTTGCATATTAATCTTATTAGCTCAAAACCCCTAAGTGTTCACAGCTCTGAAGACTGTAATATGAGTGAATGAACTTTAAGTATAAATGAGAAATCAATAATTATAATATTTGTATCACCAGAACCTTCTCAAATATCATGTAAATAATGCTAGTAGCCTAAATCAATAGGTTAGCTTTTTATAAATAGAATATTAATTAAATGTTGCTTTGAATCTGAATCCTAATTAAAGGTAAGAATTCACCTTAAGCATGAAATGATCATATCTATTTAATCTTAAACAATTTTTGCATCTTGAATTCATAAAATAAAATTAATAAATTCATAAAGAGCAATCCCTGTTTCTTGTGAAGAATCTTTATTTGTTCCTGCTATCTATTTTCTTTTTGCCCTTATTAAAGTTAGTATTTTGCTATATTTCCGTTGATCGACGTGTAGAACCCGACGTTGTTGATCCCGTCGTCATCTCCGTCATCTTCGATTTCCGTCATCGTCAGAAAAAGGATTAAGCAAGGCAAGCACCCCTTTGATCATATTGATCCCAAGTGTTTATTTTCCTTTTGTTTTACTAAATCAATTTATGCATGAGTTTACTTTCTATAAATTTGCTATTTTGTGGTACCGGTGGTTATATCTGTTGTCTCATGAATCTCCTTGGATAATTATAGACATGTGAACCTTGATAACCATAGATTAAGGTTAGGCATTACTTAATGTCATCATGGGTATATGCATTTATATTATTCATGCTTAGCCATGCTTTAGAATCAATAAAGCAGATGATCAGATCAAAATTTCTCCTGAAAACATTGGATATGTCACTATTGGTTGTTGGTATTTTGATTAAAAACCCAAAATAAAACTATGATTTTGATGCGGGCGATTATTGGCAATAGCCGGGTGTGCAAAGGGAATTGCACGTAGTGTAGGGTGGAGTATCGCCCATGTCAGTTTAAGGACCTAGTAATGGGACGCTATTGATCCAAGATTTCCGTGCAACCATGACAGCTATTTATGGGGTAGCCTTAGCCTATTAAGTTATTTAGACATGGCTTTACTCTTTGGAAGGCGGGAGCTAGCACAAGCATTCCGGACAGGTCTGCTTGGAGGGGTTTCTAACTACCAATGCAACGGTGTACGCTTTGTCATGAACAGAAACGGTGTGTGTGTTGGGTATACGTGAAAGGGACCATGTCATGTGTGTGTGTGTGTTTCTGTTCCTCTAGCGGGGATTAACGTCTCGAGCTGGATCAAAGTCATGTCTAGGTAATGTAACGACTATGTATGATCGAAAGATCATGACTTGTGGGTAAAGTTGTACACCTTTGCAGAGTATAAATCTAATCGATTAGCTACGCCCGCGGTCATGGGCACTTGGTGAACTCATTCCAATGCTAGACTTTTGGTATTTTCTGATAACGGGTTTGGTTTGAATTTGTTTAGCAACTGTTGCTTTATGTCAAAGGGCCGACATTGATGGATTTCAGGATTTGGATTATTCGTCGCTCACGTCATGGAGGACTGTGAGTGTGAGGACGAGGGTCGCCGAGCCAGATCTCCACCTCAGCACTCCCCACGTCGGCACGGTGCGGTGACGGGCCTATTGATGGCATCCGTTCTTTCACTCCCAGCTTCGCCGAGTGGTTTGGCCTGAAGGTTTCAACCCCAAAAACATCACCAAATTTAATGGAGAAAGAGATCCAGAAGCGTGGTTACAGGTTTATTCCCTTGCAATCAAGGCGCCCAGGTGGAGCAAGCCAACGGCATGGTGCTGCAAGGGCTAAAAGCAAGGATTTTTGATCGTCTCAAGCCTTATGCCATGCGATGGGTAAAAGAATTGCCTTCGGTGCTCTGGGGGCTGAGAACCACTCCTAGTAGGGTCACCGGACAGTCACCTTTTTCCCTGGTATACGGCTCAGAGGCGGTCTTACCTACCGAGTTGATGTTTGGATCCCCACAGGTTCGGAGCTACAAGGAGGCCGAGTTGGAAGAGAACCGGATAGAAGACCTCGACCGATTGGAGGAAGCCAGGGAAATTGCAGCAATCCAATCGGCTAAATACCTCCGGGGCCTACGCCGCTACCACGACCGGAATGTCCGGGGCCGTGCCTTCTCCAAAGGAGATATGGTCCTAAGGAGGAATCAGAAAAGCGAGCATAGGCTCTCCCCAAGCTCTGAAGGCCCCTATATCGTCGATGAGGTGACACGCCGGGGCTTCTGAGACTCAAGCGTGAAGACGACGCGTGGTTATCGAACACATGGAACATAGAGCACTACGCTGCTTTTTACTCTTAAATCTTGTACATTATTTATGGTATTCATGAAGAAAATTTTCTTGACTTGCTACTCAATTGATGCTCAATTAAGCAGTAAGTCGGGGGCTACACCTAATAGTGTTGCGCATGTGCAACCCTTCTTATGAGTCATTTTTTACTTCTTCTCCCTAATGATTGCGACTGAGCTTGAGTGCATTAAAATCCAAATCATGAAACTCTGACCCCACGAACGGCGAACTCTAGTTTCTCAAAGCGCGTGCCTAGGAAAAATGGCCATGAGCCGACTCCCGACGCCTGGGGGCTAGAATAGTCGGGCAAAGTGCTTAAACGAAAAAGGATAAAAACCACTCGGGCAAACTCTAAAATCAATAGGGAAGAAAGATTAAACAACATTAAAACTCCATTAAAAA
Source organism: Guadua angustifolia (assembly GCA_036346375.1). Taxonomy (NCBI): domain Eukaryota; kingdom Viridiplantae; phylum Streptophyta; class Magnoliopsida; order Poales; family Poaceae; genus Guadua; species Guadua angustifolia. The sequence continues at coordinate 6,012 of JAYEVE010000610.1, read as the reverse complement.
TATTCAGGTCTGGATACATCAATGCGTTACACGAGAATTTTGCAGGAACCTAAAACCTAAGTGCGGCGCGCGTGTCCTACTGCCTCGATAAGAGCGTCCCTCACCTCGATAAGCTTCGGGACGGCTTCGATCAGCACGTCGACGGCGATGACGTCGCGGGCTACAGCCTCTTACTTCGCAAGCTCGGCCAGCGCGAGCTCATAATCAGCCCAGAGTTCGGTGAGGAAGGTCGCCTCCTCATCGGGCGCCGGCGAAGCCTCATCTTCAAAGTCAAAGATTGGCTCCTCCGCCGGAGGGGGGGCGAGATGGTGGGGCCTCATCGCGGACGAAGAAGATTGGGATGAAGAAGCCATTGAAGGTCTAAAGAAGAACGTCGAAGGTTGCAGAGAAGGACTTAGAGACGGGTGATCGCTCAAGTAGCGGTGACACCCTTATATACCCAAAGCGTGGAAACCGAACGGTTTTTAAGTAAATGCTAGCGCGGGAAGCCAAAGTGGCCCTGAAGACGCGTTGGCGCCCGAACTCGAAGCGGCTGAGAAGACGTATGGCCGTAGGACACCAAACCAGATGTGGCGCGTGCAAGCGTTAGGTCAAAAAAGGCTCTCAAGACACAATGAAGCAATTAAAAGCCAAACACGGCTCAGTCACCAGGCGTTTTTTACCAAGGCATAAAAGAACGACATGCATCAAGTCTCAAAGAAATGGATACTCACACGGACCCAAGTCCGTGTTCTCTACTAAGGCGGCGGAGGTATCCCTAAACTCGTCGAGCAGGGTAGCGGCTTGGTCGTCATCAATGGTACAGGCAAAGTCCTCCTTGATAGCCTCGAGCTCCACCCGCGGACATAAGGACTTCACGATGGCCAGAGCTTGACTGGCGCTCGTAATCGCCGTCTCCTTCAGGTGTGCTAACAGCTTCTTAGGCCCTTCCGCCAGTAGTTGGATTGTGGCGTCCGCATCGCTGGGACCAGTTTCATCAGGACTCAAGATTTGCAACATCGCCTCGAAGCTCTCCCGGAGCTTGTCGACTCACGCTTCAGTAGATTTGATCCTCTCACCAAAGACATGATACTGAACTTGCGACTTGACCCGGTATTCTGCAAGACCAGTCGGATTAGCCCGAAGACGCTAAAAAGCACAACAGGAACAGAGGACGAGTCGGGAGCAAACCTTCCAGCTCTTGTCCTAGCTTGTCTAACTTGGTTTGGGCCTTGCGCTCAGATTCCTCTAGTTCCTTAACCCGCCTCTAGGTGGTCTCAAGCTCTCCCTGAAGGCCTAAAATGACGAAGACTGAAACCAGGACAGGAAGAATGAGTTAAGGGGCGGAGGACTAAAAAGGTGTTCTAAGACAGTCGGATAAGGTAATTACAGCAAAGGGAGCTCGTCAAGTTCAACTTGTCCGCCTCGGAAGCCTAAACCTGGGCCCTGAGCCTTTGTAGCTTTGCTCAGCTCTCGTTCCGGTCCTTGTCCAGCTCCTCCCGGGACTTGACACGGACCCGCTCGACCTCGCCCTCATAATCCCGCCTCATCTTGGTCTTCGGGAGTATCTCCCAGAGAATGGCGTCCCTTTTCTTGGCGCGCTTTCCCAGACTCTGAAGGCAACAAAATGAATGATAAAGCTATGCTGTGAACTAAAGACAAAAAGAAGAGAGCTTCCAACCAACTCGGCATAAGAAGCTGACTGAGCCAACCGGGCGCAATCGAAGGCGTGGTCATAGAGCTTCCACTCCTTCTCCTCATCTTCGTCGCCAAAAGCTGTCCACTCGCCGTCCTCGCCGAAGAATGCAACCTGTAGTGGAGATTTCGGGCGAGGGTCAGACCTCGAGGAATTTCCTCCCATGAGCCGAGGGCGGCCGAGCCTCGGGCGCCATTTGGCCAGCCGACCCAGGAGGAGTACGCGGCAGGGGGTTGCTCGGATCGGAGTCACTCGCCTGGGCTGCAGGAGCGATCAGTGGAGCCGCATGCACTGCCTCGGCCACTTTGGGGGTGGCAAGCGCGGCATCAGTCGACGCCCTAGCTCCTGGCTAGCTTGAGGCACCTTCGGAAGCGGCCTCCTGGGGCTCCCTAGGTGGCATGTCCACGGGAACTTCATCAACAGGCCTCCTAAAAAAAGCAGTCAGGACATGATCCAGAAAAACAAAAGGAAGAACTGACAAAGAGACCAACCTGTTAGATCTTCTTATCTTTAGGCCCTTCCGAGCGGAGGGTCCACCTGCAGAAGAATCTAGCCGCCGGGCACGGGGGACGATGGGTCTCAATCAGTGATGAGGAGGCGCCCATCACCGTGTGTTTGGGTGGGGTTTAGGAGCTTTCGGGATCCTAGACTAGCTCGATGATGAGGAGGCCACTGATGAGGTGTGCGCGGCTGCCGGGTCACGAATCTTTGGGCCTCCAGTCGGGTGCACATTTGCCGCCGATTGCCTCCTTTTCTTCTTGGGCTCATAGATGGCCGGGCGCTTCCCCTTTCCCGTGGGGTCTTCGGCTTCCGCCGTCTTATCCTTCTTCGCACTCGGCGCCGGCAGCAGGGTTCCGTTTGGCACTCTTGTGTTGAGGGAATTCGGGCAGTGACGCATCAGAGAAGAAAGCGCCATGACCCTGCAAGTACAGGCAACAAACACATGCTTGATTGCAATTACTCAAGAACCAGAAAATCCAACCTTGGGAGATAAGAAAGCATCTTACTAGAGGCGGAGGATACGATCTGTTGAAGGGCTTCGGGCACCCGTCGTTAACGATTTGGGTGCTTGGCGAAGAAATCACCCAGACGTCCAAGGAGTATACTCTTGGGAATCGGCTTAGTAGATTTCTGGGTAGGATCGCCTCCCTTAATACTCAGATCCCATTAACTCGCCTCCTTGAGAGGTCAGACGTGAAAAGCCAAAATTGAGGATGATCGCAACTCCGGTTAGTCCATTCTCCTTCAATTTGGCAATCATCCCCATGAGCTCCTCCACTTGGTCCATCCCATCGTCCGAGGGAGCGAAGTCCAACTTATCGAAGGCCTGGGTGGGGCACCAGAAAAGGAAGGAAGAGAATGCTTGGGGTTGACGTAGTAAAACCACTCCTGATGCCAACCTTTGTTCGAGGTTTTGAAAGGAATGGCGAAATAGGACTTCTTCAGGCCATCTCTTAGCTGGAATCCGGCGCCCCCAACTGCTTTGGGGGAATTCTTGTTTGGGAAAGGCTTGAGAAGGAAAAGATGGCGAAAGAGGTTGAAATGCGGACGAATGCCGAGGAAGGCCTCACAAAGATGAATGAAGACAACAATTTGAAGTATGGAATTGGGATTGAGATGAGTCAATTCAATTTCGTAAAATGAAGAAGACCGCGGAGAAAAGCGCAGGCGGGAAGGCCAAACCCACACTGAAAGAAGGACTCAAAAATGACTACCTCCTCAGTTCGGGGCGTGGGGCAAGACTCACCCGCTGTAGGTCGAGCGGAGAGCAACACCAATGGTGGGAAGACGCCGCCGGCGACCAACTCCTCCAATCGCCTTTCTGTCGTCACCGAGGTGGCCCAATCTTTGGCCGAGGCTGATGCAGGAACATCTTTGGAGGAAGGAGAAGACATTTTTTGGCAAAGGAGCTAGCAATCAAGGCGGATTAAAAGCGAAGAGGTTAACCCTAGCGGTGGAGTTCGCAATAGAAGCACCGAAAGTAAGAAGATGAAGAGGTAGGTGAAAAGCAGTGTGCAGAAAACCACTTCGTTTGCACCGAGTCTCATATTTATAGGGAGCGATGCTAACTTCCACCTTGAGCGAGAAAACGCTTAGCCTTCCGCACATCCTGAGGTTGCCCTAGGGCACGCCTCAAGATGGGCTGAATGCTATGCACAACGCAACCACCGTGCACAAGCACTCCTGGGTTGAATCCAGTTTGGGATAGGGTATGCCCCACAATGGGCCAAAGGCCAATGACCGCATCAAACGAAATTTGGGTACCTTCCAAACTAAAATACCTTCTTATGATATGCCTCATGAAAGGTCGAATGTTGGTCACTGTTCAAAACGGAATCAGATATCATAAATTGATTCAAAACAAAGATTCCAGAGGTATGCCTCATGATGGGCCATCAGCCGTATACTGCAAAAAGCAGGTGCAGGTACCAATTGAATAATTCATGGTATGCCTCATGACAGGCCAAAAGCTGTGTGCCATGGCACACAGGTACCACTCGGCTAAAAGTCAATCTAAACGAAGGTATACTCCTAGACAAGTCGCGTGCTGGCTCAATAAATTGGGCTGGGAACCACTCGGAATGCTTACACGTGGAGCTCTATCGAGTCCTTCACGACCTCTTTGCCTATAACGGAGCACTCGGCTGGAGAGAAAACCAGTTGGGAAACCCTGTCAATAAGAAGGCAATTCGATCGCAAAGCACTCGGGGCCTACTGTGGAGTATATGGATTACGGGTATCTGCAAGGAAGGCCTGCGAGGCCCAACTGGATAAGGCCGGGCCAAGCCGACTGCATGGAAACAGAAGTTACCAGGGTTGCGCCAGACGTGCGAAACAAGGAAGCCCTGAAGATAGCAACCGATCCTGATTAGGTAGGATACAATCGTAATCTAGGCCGTTATCAAACGGATATGTACAAGAGATATAATCCCTACCTTGTATCTGACCAGGACTCTCCTATGTAACCCGCACCTCTCTGCTATATAAAGGGGGGGGGATCATCAGATCAGATCATCAGCAAATAAGCTAGACATGTATAATTCGAGCAGCAGTGACTAGGGTATTATCTCCGCGAGAGCCCGAACTCAGATAATTTTTGCGTCTTGTGCTACCATCGAAGTTTGGATCCGACGTCTAGCCCCGTTTTCATTATTGCCAACAACAAACGTCGACAGATAGTGCTAAAGGGCTGGAGGAATTGGTATAATCGGATAGCAGTCCAAAAGAGGCCAATATGGGAAAGGATGGGGATAACCGAGTGTCTTTCCTTATTTTTAGCCAATCCAGAGGCTAACAAGTCTTTAGTGGTCACTGCCTATTACTTTTAGTCGGACACATTTAATGCTTTTTATATTCAGAATTGGCCCTATCTAACCAACACTCTTAGATGTGGCACAGTTTTGTTGCCTTCGACCTGATAGAGACCAAGTATCGGCGTTCAACGATCAATACCCAGCATAAGTTGATTCATTCCAAGGGAGAGGGCTAAAACAAGTATATTAGCAATAATAAAGGAGTTGACCTAGTATCTGATGAGGAACCACATTGTTTTCCTAAACATGTGGCTTACCGATTCCTTTTCTACGAGACATCACTTGGGCCGACACAAGTATATCAAGTTATAGCAGAACAACTAGTTGAGAGACATCGGCTAGCATTGGGGAAGCTTTTCTTAGAAGCAGTATACCAGATGATGCATGCAATTCATACTTGGCTTTTTACAAGAATAGGCCAACATACAGTTCGTAATGTTGGTGGCCCATTATGGTTCATACAAGTCTAGCTGTATTGCGTTCTTAGCCGACCCTGGGAAGTCACCTCTTACCCCCTAGAGGGGACTCCATTAGGCCAAAAACCTGATTTTAGAGATAGCCAATTATTCAATGAAAAATTTATCCTTTGTTCCTGTACCCAACCAAGACTCACCCTAATCAAAGCAAGAAAATTTTGGCTTTCTACTTTTAGCTCTGTCAAACGGACTTCAACCAAAATGAATTTTTTAGTTATAAGGAAGCCAACAGCTTCCTTGGCCATCATTTGTAATACCGCGCAATCGTTTTGCCAGGGTTTGAGGCCTTTAGGATTGTTGTGTAGTGTTAGTTATATCTTTTTTTTTCCTAGCCCTTTTGATTAAATTTTTTTCCCCACTTAATGGGATATATAAAAGGAAGAGAGGAATTTGAGTGGAACCCTAGAGAAAAAAAAAGAGGAGCTCCTGGTCCAGCCACCACCTCCATTTCTCCAGGCGCGCGCGAGCATCCAGCGCCTCCCGGCTGCGTCGCCAGCCAGCTCCTCACCGGCGCTGCGCCTCCCTCCAGCCGGCTCCTCCTCCAACC